>OY978508.1:4919653-5558173 GCA_963854855.1 Nasturtium officinale
AATAGGCTCCAATGGAAGTAGACTAAAATGTATAATGTAACGTACCTGACTGCCTTGCAGTTGCTGCGGCCATTTCGGAGACTACGAGAAGAACTGCGAAGAGACCAAATAGAATCAAAGCCTTGGAAGCCATTTTTCTTAAACTTCTTTATGACTCTCTTTGTATGGAAAATCTAGTGATGAATAGAAACACACCTTGCATGGCCACTATTTATAGAAATCGAGGATGGAATGAGAGAAGTCAAATAACTTATCAGTAATGAAAAAGGCAACTTTTTACCAAATGAAATGTCTTTTTTTTATTGGTAAAGATGAAAAGAAATGTCAAGAAAATTTATTACACTAAAAACAAAGTAGTAAGGAGATAAGTATCAATGTATGTGTATACGTGTTGCCTGGTCGGTCGCCTTATGGTCCACTGTTGGACTCATTGTAAATTGACTTCAAACTGCGTAAATGGCAATTCCACTAGTCTTTTGTTTCTTCAAACTTCTTAAACACAACGCATTGGACCACAAAAAACAAACAACGCATTTATTCACATGTAGATATTTAGAATGGAGTATTTTTATTAATAACGTTTATTATTATTTGAACAGACAAATCGTTCACTATTGCTACTGGTTAAGAATCCTCTTACCAATATCTGCCGACATATATAGGGATAAAGAAAAATGTACAATTGAAAATAAGTAAGTAGAGCATAAAGTAGAACCATACATATAGCTACTAGCCCACTACTGACTAAGTATTGTTCTACGTAAATACTACTGAGGACTTACAAGGAAGAAAACTGCTAGGGAGTCACTTTTGAAGGCTGTACAATTTTGCTTGGCTATATTATGAATATTAGCCATGGACAAAATATTTTTTAAATTCGATTAAATTCGGTATTTGTTTAACTTTGATTCAAATTTAAAAATTCGAATAATTCGTAAAAATTTGAAGCAAACTAAATAACAAATATAGTATTCATAAAAAACAAAGCAAATAACAAATATCAATTTTGGAAACGTCGATTATTCACTAAGATTCAAATATATATATATAATATAATTATAAATATATATATTATATTTTTAATTAATTTTTATAGAGAGAAAGATGTTAAATAATTGTGTTTGTATTTTATTTTATTTTTATTTGGTTATATTTTATTTGTATATTTAAGATTGCAAGAATAAGAAAAATTGTTTAACCTATTATATTGTTGCGTTTTTGTGAACATATTATTTTCCATCATATCATGTTTAATTTTTAAAAATTAATTGAATATTTTAAAAGTATAATTATTTTAGTGTTATTTTTAACAATTCGAGTCGAATGGAATAATTTGTAAATATCAAAAAAAATTCTGAATCAAAACGAATCACAAAACAAAATATTCAGCTAAAATAAAGCGAATCACGAATATTTAAAATTTTCTGAATATTCACTTGGTAGTCAGACCTAATGAAAATTTTGATTTGAAATTTACTTGGATGTAAGTTAATTCAGGCAACTGCTATCCAAATATATATCCAAGTCACCTAAGTGTAACATAAGCTTGATATTATATGTCCGTAGCAGAGAAATTAGCATTATCAAATTCGAGTGTAGACATGTAGTTGCTGTAAATTAATCCTTAATGATTTCTTTAATGAAATCTGCCCAATACTATCTCTAGAACATATTGATTCAACTATTCAAAATTGATGAAAATCTTAAACTATCAAAAATGGAGAAAAACATCACTAACCATTCTCTACAGACATGATTTTTTGATGCAAATGATACTTGATCCTTGATTTCTTATTCTTTTAACCCTTTCTTTTATTAATCCTTTGATGAAGATGATTGTTTTCAATTTCATCTTCTATGTTTATGGTTATTTTCTGCAACGTTCTTTTCTGACTGCAGATTAAGAATGTAACTGATGCTTTCCTTTATATTAATTATATTATAATTAATGAAAAGTCACCAATAAAACATTATTTAATAATAACCATATATTATACATATTTCTATATATACTTTAATGAGGATATTATATATCATATATATATATTGGGTAAGAGTAGAGGGTTATCAATACGCCCAATTCCAATACTCTGTAACCGAGACTGATCCATCACGGTATCGACTTTAATGTATTAAAACCATAAACTTTAATATGAACTTCATCTTTAATTATTGAATAGTTAATATATTGGTCAAACCATACAGAAATATTCTTACAGTTGCCATCCTTACTACTTAGAAGTGAATTTCTTAACATTTTTGTTAATTTGCTGATCTATTACTATAATAATAACAATACTTTAAAATGTTATGAGGGTTGTCTCTTTTTCATAGTTATTTGTCTATAATTTGTAATAGCATGAATAACTCCAATGGTTATACATATACAGTTATATATATATAAACTTCGGAATTATTATAAAACTGCTGAAATTAAAGAGAGGGATACTGATAAAATGATGTGCTCATCGCCAACGGAATCATAAACACGAGTGATGAAACCTGACCAAGACCGAGCAAGTAGTTTTGAAAGAAAAGAAAAAAGTAGTATGTAATTAATAAAGTATCATCACCTATTTTCTTTTTCTTTTTTTTCCGCTGTATCATTGATGCTCTAATTTTCTTTCTTTATTTTAGAAAAATGCTCACAGATGCATATATTGTATTTATAGTTTTTATTAATAAGTTTTGCAAAAAAAAAAAAATTGGTAGTAGAAAAAATAATTTTTGTGATTGGAAATATATTTGCATAGTTCATCTCTTTATCCTTTATTTACCCAGAACAAAAAATTTAAAATAGATCTTAACATTTGGAAATATCTTAACAAATGTTTATGTCAAATATTTTTAGATTTTCAGGTTTAAGTTTCTAAAGCAGTAGTTATCGCGATTAAGTACCTCAAATTGTTCTAGATGATCATTATTAGTCAAAACTCACGAGGAATAGTGAGTGAACATTCTTCGGGATTAAGAAAATTGGAAAAATGTCTTTGAGAGCAAAATATTTCTTTACTGAAAAACTCGGTTTACCAATTTGACAACAAAATCTGGTAATCAGGGAACAAACCAATCAAATATTTCAAGAAGAACCAAAAAAATCAAACAATTGGCGGAATAACCTACCAAGTATTGAAGAAGATGAAAATATGTGAAAACGTTAGAAATAAATGAGATTGAGAAACAAAACGGGACAAAATGCTATTATACCATGTAGTTGAGTTGAAAAAATGATAGATAATGGTCAAACTTTTCTCTACTAGTGATCGAATACCATTCTTACCATTTATCTTATGTTTTTTATAACTCATGGTAGATTTCAAGGTTCAGAGAGGCTCGGACTAATCCCATAGGGGAAGTGCAATCAATGGATAAGCCATTTTCCGGATATTCAAATGGATCGTAAGCAAAAACATATATTCATGTGGTCAAGCCAAATGATCTAGCATTTCTGCGCCTATTAGAAGAACCAATGGATCAAGAGAACTTAGTTATATTTATCTTATGTTACAAGACTCTCTCTTGCAGACGGTTTACAACTTAGAATTCGTTAATACAAAACCAATAATTACAAATAATTAAGCTACCCAAACAGTTAAATAATCTGATAAATATCACATAAATCCTTCAAGATATCTAGATCATACTACATCCTTTAGATAGTAAAAATTAATTTACATTCCACCTAAAAGAAAACTGCTGAAAAATGACCTTGTAAAAGAAGTAAAAAGTAAAAAGATAAAAATGAAATAAAAATGAACTAGTTGGTTGAGTCTGAAAATGCGGAAAGGCCTTTGGGCCATTACCAATTTACGATGAGTTTATAGATCGTGTCGGCAACAAAATTGCTTCTCTTCGAATAGGCTATGATACCTTATTTTGGGAATCTTTTTTCAAGAATCCTTCAAAATATTTTTATAAATATCTCTTTGGGTAGCATATCAAATTAGTTTTTTTTTTCCAGTCAAATCTCATTTTATGAATTCTCACTCTCTGTTAAAAGATAAATAGTTCTTCGTGACGGACCTACTTTAAGTTAAAAGAGGTGTAATCGACATCCCTTAAAAGTATGAAATTAGTTATTATTAATTGACCCATAATGAGTTTTTATTTTCACATGTTAACTTATTTTATTCGTCTTTCTCAAAAGAAAACTTAATTTGTTAGTATATTAAAATGTAGTCCTTCATTGGTAGCATGTACTTACTTTCAATTGGTTTCTGTTACACTCTAGCTAGAAACATGATTTTCATAATTGTTTGATATATTTTATCAAAATTTAACTCCTAAATAGTTTTAAACTAATAAGATATCATGAGATAATGTAAAAGTACTAAAACTTTTACAAAATGTTTATTGTTTAGAAAAAATTATTATATTAAATTAATAATTTATTTACATTATATATATTGACATCGGTAAAACATATTTCTGGTTTCGTCACCAATTGTTCATAAAACATGATAACTAATCATCCTGCCCAAACAAACATCAACTAAAATTAAGTTAAAAAAAAGAAGCAACAAGTCTAGACACTAGACACAATGGTGGCAGACAAAATAATTGAGCTACTAATATCATGGAGTATTCTTGATAGAACTGAAAAAGTAAAACAAAATCTTGGAGATTAGAAAATATTGGAATTTTCCTATATCTGTTGGATGATTGAGTATTGTGGTCTTTATAAAATATGTGGCAATTATGCACTCTTTAACTAATTTTTGGGTGTGAATTAGACCAATTATTAATATAGCATTAAAACTGTGCGCAATTTTTGGTTGTGAGGCCAGCCTTAAATGTTTAGTCCCACAACCTTCACGCTTCACATGTCCATCTTGAACGTGATGGTAATATATTAATGCTTGAGTATTGTGATCCTTATAGAATATGTGATAACATTCTACTCTTGGTTTAGTTTTTGGATGTGAGTTATGCATGTTACTAATAAAACATATCACATCTGTTTGTATATTCTCGTTTGAAATATTTTATATGTTGACTTTCTAATTCTTCTTTTCTTCTTTTTTTTTTTTGATTTTTTGCTGATTTTCTCTAATTTCTCTTTTTCTTGTGATAAATGACAGATTGACAATCACATTTTATGGTAGAGACGTGGAGTCTCGGATTCGTTAGTCACCATTGTACAGGTGAAGGTTGAGATAATTTGGTTAGAAACGAAAATGTTTATTAATTAACCTTTAATGCTAATGGTGAGGTGTCTCGTGGCTATGGATGAATGGCAGGGCTCAATTTAGATCTAAAAATTTAAAGGCAACAAGTCAATAATGATGGCTGAATGATGCGGACACATGATTAGAACCGGCCTAAGTCAATAAACTTTGTTTCATATTAAATATTTTTATTTTTATTTATGTATAGCAAATTCTGTTTTATTTCATTATTTTGTTGTAAAAAAAGAAAACAAACGTTTTCGTAAATCTAAGAATTAAACTCGGCATATCGACATCATATAAAGCCTTTTAACAAAACAACAAAACAAAAATATCGACATCGTATATTAAACGCATAACGATTTGCGCTTCTTGGTCGATAACTAAACTTCATCATATCAATTTTGAATGTTGCATATAAGATAAAACTTTTAAAACTAGAACTTACTTGCCACCGTAGATATATAAGAACTATTATTCAAAAACTTAAACTCTATATTACTTTAATCATCAATTTTAAATTTTCTTTTCCGTTTAATTAGGTACATTTCCTGGCCTTCTATGTTGCAGTTTTATTTTCAAAATTTTTTTTACAATTTTACATATCTAGTTTTTGTTCAAAAGTAATAAATATACAGTGAAAATTTTAAGATGCTTCAAAATCTTTTTTTCTGACACAGCTATAAATTCTAATTTTTCAGTTTTTTTGCTAACGATTAAATTTTGCTATACTTGTTAACCTTTTAAATCTTAAGATTTTTTTTTTATAATTAAAAACAATTGCTGCAATATTATGTTGAGAAGTAGGTTAACGCGTTGAGATATGCTTGTATTTCACGAGCATTCTCTTGTTGCTCTCTCACAAGGTTCTATTTCTTTTTAACAATATGTGCATGATCAACAACGATAAAGAAAACGTTACATATTCGAACAAACGTTATTCCAAAACTTCCTAAAGGAAGATAATGTTAGAAAAATCAATAAAAAGAGAAGGATCTAATATAAAAAATTAATAGCTGATAAGTAATTTATTTAAAAGTTATAAAATACATTTTAGCTTTGAAAATTACACACATAGGAGATTTGATATTATTATATTTCCAAACCATGCTCCTCTCTTTTTTCTCATGATCTAATCAATGGATTTCTCCAGTGTAGAGACAACACTATCTTAACTTTTGTAAAGAAGATCATTTTTATTGACTTAGATATCGCTTCTGGGTAAGTAGCTTTATTTCCATGTTTTATTATATTAATATTTTTTATATATTTTTTAACCGACAAGAAGTTGTGGAATATTAGAATTTCTTTATTTAGGAAATAATTTATCTTTGAGTGGTAAGTGAAACAATGAAGTAATTCGGTGTCGTTTAGAAAAGAGTTTAGCTAATGAAGAGTGACATTTAATATTCTCACATTCTTATGTAGAGTCTCAAATCACAAACCAATTATCGCTATCATAGAAGACAAAATACCTCAACATATAAAACAGTTTCGGTTTCATAAATGTTGGATAGGACGAGACGGTTTAATGGGTTAAATTTTAAAAGAATGAAATAAAATTTTGGGATTAAGAGTTTCAGGTTTCGTAGAGAAAATTACAAACTGTGGACGTGCAATTTCGTCTTGAAGAAAAAAAAAACAATGCTCCATATAGTGAAAATAAAATCTTAGAATTAAAGAAAGCTGTAGAAGAAATCCAAAATGATGATAACCGTTTGCATGAAGAGTTGATTGATATTACTAAACAAAAAAATAAAAATAAAAGAAGCTTAAATGGATAGAGATATTTTTGAAAAACAAAAAAGGCATGAATATGAGGTTAAAAGTGGGAGATCACAATTCTAATATTTTTTCACTCTCAAACTAAACAAAAAAGGGCAATGAATCAAATTATATGTCTAAAAATTCTTTTTGTATATGAGTATCTATGGAGAACGAAATTAAAAATATTGCGGAAGAATACTTTGATGAAATTAGATGAATGATAAGTTTACAGCTCCTGCAACAATAGAAAAAATTCAGAAAACCATTTTCAACAGAAGTTTTTGACAAGAGACTACATAATACAAAATATTTGTCTTATTCCTAAAATGGATAATCGCATGACAGAATTTAGGCTACAACCCTTTGTGCTGATCTTCACTCTTTCTAGCTTGTAATCACTTAGATTAGTGTATTCGAGTCTTATATCATGTTCACTGCATAAAAGAAAAAAAACTAAAGGAAACTGATGTCTAAATGCATCTAAATTTAGTAAAGTGTGGTCTTGTCTGAGAATTCTGAGGGCCTAGGCAAAACATAAACCGGGTTATAAAGCTGGTTTCAAAGGTTGGGGAGGTTTTTTGATTGACCATGTAATTTACTAGTTGTGAACCTCACTCAAAACCAAAAAATTAAGCCCAATACTAAAACCCACAAAAAAAAAAAAAAAAAAAAAAGTCTAAGAAGTACGCTTATTTTTTACCCATTTACCATCTTTTTGGTATCTCTCATGAGCTCAAAAGTGCCGAAATTTTTTATTACTGAATTGAAATATGGGTGCGACAATTCGTTGGTTGCTGTAAAGCAGACTACATTGTTTTAGATTCTGCATTGTTTTTATCTGTTAGTTTGTCCAAATTTCATTTTCTTGATGATATATATATATATATATATCTACTTTTGTGATTGATGCTCTATTCATCAAGCCTGAAAGGTTTATTAGTATTTTTGGGTTTATGTTTTGGCAAAGTATGGATAGTATCATCAGTCTGTCCGCAACTTAGGTTTATCCGAGACTTCTGTTTCCAGATTTTGTCTATCTCAGTTTCCAGTTTCGTGTTGTTTTTCAGCTTTCGCAGGTTTAGTTTGGATTCAACTCCTATAATCTATACATAGATTTACTTGAGAGGACTAAAAACAGAGCTTTTGCAGACCTAAACCAATTATGTCAAGACCATATTCATACCACTGAACCTGCTATGTCTCAAGATTCCATTTTATTGAAGCTATTTTCAAATAAGTAAAACGGTACCAGAAGCTTTGTATAGTAAGAAAAATAATACTTCTGGTAGTACAAACAAGACATATAACAAAATACAACAAAAAAACCTGAGGCCAAATCAGAGCCTCAAAGCCAATTAAAATCGAAAGCAGTTCCCATCTAAAAGTTACTGATTACATTACCAAATTTTACTTGGAAGTCATGGAGATTCACTGCTGCTTCTAGCACGATACATAGTTGCAAAATCCAAACATAAAAGTCTATCTCTTTCGTCGCCCCAACCTTTGAAACCAGCTTTATAACCCGGTTGATGCTTATACACTCGAACTCCCCATTCTTCCTGTTTCCTTAACCTCGATGTTAACAACCCCATTATCAATACAGTCACCACATTCATCGCCTCTATCTTGATGCAACCCGCATTTTCCAAAGTGGACCGCATTGGCCTAGGCCCTCTCAATGTATAAACCGGGGAACCAAAGGATGGGAAAACAGTTGCCCACATTGTTATATCCCAATTGTAATCATCAAAGAAACAAAACTCTGTTGCCTTCTGGTGTATATTCTCCCACACCCTTCTATTAAAACAGTATCCGATATTTCCCATCCTCTCTGCAACCAAACTCTCAAGCCCTTCTCCTCTTGACTTCACATCAGAGGGTGTTAAATTAGCAGCAAAGCAGTCAGGACATTTTGCGGGTTTCAGCTTCGTGAGAGTCTGTATATTACGATAAGCATTAGGAAAAAGAAAATGATCTTCCTCAATGAAAAGGATATGACCATTGTGTTCTTTAGTCTCCTCTAATCCATCCCATACCGTATTCATCATCCACCACCAATGATGCTTCAAAGATACAATCTTTGGAGTCCGATGATTCCCATACTGATCCGGATTGCCTTCACAATGCATCTTTGCCTCATCACCTTTCTTCTTCAGTCATTCAAAGTCACACCGGGGAAACTAGCTCGAAATATATGAGGAGAATACGGCGAAAACACCTGTTTCACCTGACAAAACTTAATACTATCCACAATCTTATTCATCTCTTCAAAGTAACCATCATGACTTACAATCAACAATGTCTCACTGATTCCTTTAATCTTTGATAAACTCTCAACCGTTACTCGAAAATACTGCGCGCGATTATGCACATATAACACGATAACCACACGATCTTTAGCCAAATTCGGATATAGATCCAGATTTCTTGGTGGATAATGATTCCTTCTATGCAACCTAAGAGACATAGCATTACTTCTAGCAACACTTAGCAATGAAGCATTAAGCTTAACTCCCAAATCTTTATCCAAATCATCCAAATCCTCCAAAACATGGTCGTTGAAACTCTATTTCAAAGCTGTTCTTGGTACAGATATCAACATCAGAGCTAAAGAAACTGTAACTGCAAATACAATCCCTAAACGGGATAAAGCTGTATCTTTCAATTTCTGCTTCTTCCATAGATTTGACATCACCCCAACTACTAGAAGAACTTAGCCCAACAACCAAAATCGAAACTTTTCAAATTGAACTCTCTACTTTACTAATACTTTCCAAGATTGAGTAAACGAAACCTCTTAAACCCAAAAACAAAAGATCAAAACTTTCTTCACCTCTGTAAAAAAAAAAAGGTGCTTCCTTTAAAGTCTTCAAATCCAGATATGTTGAGAAAAAGTCAGCTTCTGCAACAGGAAGTGAAACAATCAAACCTTTAACAACAAAGATTAAAGATTACAGCTTTGAGTTTGGATCGCAAATGTTATCTCTAGATTAAGAGAAAAACAAAATAAAAATTAAATAAATCAAGAGATGTGTAATCAGAAAGACTCAGATTTTAGTGAGAAAAGTAGAAGAAACAATTTGGAGTCATTAAAGAATTTTCAGAGCAAAGTCTTGTGCTTACGTGACTTTGGGTTTCGCATTTCTTTGTCACTCCATCAATGGTCACTTCAATTTACGTTTCTGCCATTCTATAGTTGACTGCTGTTTTAGCACAAAAGGAAAATAATGGGCCAATTGGTTGTAGTGCCATATATAATCCGACAATTAATACTATGATATTAGTTTTCTTTAGGGGAGTTTATTGGTTTTATTTTTATAAAGAGTTAAATTTTTTAAAGAGTTAATTTTTTCTTGAAGTTTACTATTATTCAATTTTGAATTTTTCATACTCTATTAAAGTTATGTGTTACTGATTTTGTTAGTTTTGAAAGTTTGTATACAATCATTTAAATTAGTTTATTAAAGTTATGTGTTATTGGTTTTATCAGTTTTGAAAGTTTGTATACAATCATTTAATTTTATGAGTTATTGCATTGATATTTTATAAAATCAATCAAATTCATATGTTATTCGATAAAATGAATTTAATTGACATTCCACCTATGTTAAAGTTGAATGTTATTGGTTTATTGAAATTAAAAAAAATTCATATAAAATTTCTTTCAAAAATAATAGATGCTACCATGGTATTTTCAAAGAATATTCCAAACTCTTTTTAGATATAATTTTTTAAAAAAGAACACTTAACATAGATTATTGATAGTAATGGGTCATTACTAATTGTTTGATTATGATTGTTTCTTACGCCTCTATTTGAAAAACCAAAATACTTTTTCATCGTAAACTTCACTCATATAAAAACATGTGTGTTCTATAATATGTTAAAGTTAACAAAATTTTCAAATTGTTATAGTCATGTAAACTTTACATAAATCATATTTGAATAAACATCCCTAAGCACCCATATTGATTATTTATGTGTATGTGTCTTTAAATATAGATTTGTGTCTTCTCCTGACACTTTAACTCCTAAAAAGGAGGGTCTTTAATTTTAATGATAATTAATAGATAATACACTCATTCAATTCATCTATATTTATGTCCAATTAATATTTTTTTTGAGTTTTTGGTGAATTGGACTGTTAAAAGTTAAAATATCAATTTCTAACAAAATCAAGAAAATCAAAGACTCGAGTTAAAAAAGACTTTAGGTAAGGAAATTTCACATATTAAATAAATCAGATTTTTAATTTTTGTCTTTAAAAAAGTCTTTACTGTTTGTAAATTTATTTATTTTGAGTGTTTAGTATATGTTTAGAGTTTTTATGTTCATTATAGTTTATAATATATTTAAAATGGTTTTAATATTGAATTGAAAGTTTTTAATCTTGAAAATGAGATAAATATGATCTATAAGTTCATAAATAAGAATTTCCTGGTTTTTTTGCTAACACCGCCATATCCATAAACCAAACACACAAAAAACCATGGTACCATTAATTAGAAAGTGGAATAAAAATTGGACAATTCATATAATTAGAGAAGATCATCAAGTACATTATATTTTGAGGGAATAGAGCATACCCTCTTCAATATTGTTTGATTTATCTTATTTTTAAAAAATCCAATAATTTATTAGATTAATAGGAAATAACTAAGAAATGAAATCCAAAATAAGAAAAGGAAAAATATCCCAATAATCAAATAAAATCAAATAAGAAAGTTCAAATTGAAGAAATGTACGAAACTTGTTTTGCTACGATCTTCACCATCGTATGTTGCATAAAAGTAAGTGTGAACATAAGTAGTCATTTGATATAATTATTAAAAATATTTGAAAGAAAATATGGAAGAATGTTTGAAAAAATTATAGGCTCTCTTACCACTAATTTTTTTCTCTAAATTCTGAAACAGCTCTTTAAAAACCATATTATTGTTTGTTGCTTAAGTTTGTCTAGAATAGCACTCTTAAAACCATTCTCATCCCTGAAACCCATTTTAATTAATTTTATTTATTAAATGTTTAAAGAAAAAAATAGAGCAAATCAAATCATAACACATCCATTAAGTGTTTTATCAAAAACTTTTTTTTCTTAATAAGTGTCTTTAAATTAATATAAGAAAATTGGGAAGATCCTCCCATTTTCAACGAGTGTGGCTGCTCTAAGCCTTTATTTGATGTTACTCTCGTTGAAGCTACAAAAAACTGACCATGAGAAACACACAGATTTGACAAATAGAGTCTTACTTCTGCCAGATATATTCTTAACTCTTGTTGAGAGTAATAGCAAAGCCAATAGATATCGGAAATTGTCTATGATACATTTTAACTGGTAGTTTGGAGATATTATAGGATAATTTTTGGAATCAGAACTTTGTTTCCAATCTTATCTCATGTGATGACTGTTACCTCTAAAACATGATCAGTCATTTGTGCAATATGTGTATAATTCCATTGCATAATCCACATATAGGATCTAAGTTCCTCAACAACATAATATATACATAGGACACGTGGATTAACAGAAAGACATAAGTAAGGAGAGAGGCAAAGAATATTATGATTTTTGGTCAATGTCATCACATGGTAGCACAAGGAAGAAGGGGAAGATGGAAGTAGAATAATCTCATACGAGCGGCTTCATATTGATCTAATAGAGACTAAGAGCAGCTCCAATGGTAATAAATTTGAGTGTCTTTCTATTTATTTTATATTAAATTTAAGACAGTGATAAATAAAAAAAATATTAGTGTTTTAATCAAAACACTAAAAACTTTTATAAAGATACTCTTAAACCAGGTATCATTAATTGATTTTTTTTTTTAATATTTAATAATTTAAATTAAATAAAAATAGAACTAATGAGGTTCTGGGTTGTGGATGGTCTAAGGTCTATATTATAGAGTATATAACTTCGATCATAAGGGTCAATTTCTAGTCGCATAGCTTCATAATAATTCTGTAACGACCTATTTTTTATATATCTCTCGTTATTTCGGACCCTATTCACCTCTTTGGTTGTACTTCTATTGAATCGAGAAATATGTTTGATTGTCCATTTTTTTGATATAATATTTATATATATATATATATTTATATAAGACATCCTCCCGATAATTCAATATTCTGTAGACTGCCTGCTAAATATGTGGTAAAGTTTTGCTGTGTGTCGAAGAATCTCTGGTCTTTCATCATCGCCACTCCATATTTCATCAAGCATCCGTCTCATCAATCACATCTTTTGATATATGTAAGAAAAGGAAACAAGTTGTTTATCACTGCATTGTCGCAGCACCAGGATACTCCAACAAAACGTTTTGAAAGTCACCTGATGACAATCCATGGAGATTACACGATAAATTCACAGTCAACACACAGCTTAGTATCTTTGAAATTTTATGAATCCCGGATCACAATTTGGAATCCAACAATGAGGCAATATGTGATCTTACCTAAAACCAAAACCAGGATAAGTGTGCAGTTGGTCTTGTAGGATATAATCCCATTGAGAATAAGTACAAAGTATTATGTGTTTCAACTTGTTGTTACAAGCGGGACATTGATGAAGAGGCTCATGTTTTTTTACATTGGGAGATGACGAATCATGGACAACGGCCAAATGTTGTCCTTTTCATGGCCTTTTTTGTTTCGGTCATATATTATGAAGTTTATATATAAGTGATGGAGTCAAGCGTACTCTTCTTGATCAAATGATCATTATGAGGTTTGATGTGAGGTATGAAAAGTTCAAAGTATTGGAAATAACTCAAGAACATGATGATACCTCACTTTTTACCAAAAAAACAATCTTCGGCTATCATGGAAGGCTAGTATGGGTTTCTTGTAGAACTATGAGTTTTAGACGATGATGCAAAACAAGAATGATCTTGCACGCAACACCTTTCATCTTTTCCTCTAGTTGATCCAATTTGGCAAATTAGGTTGCACTTAAGAGGCGTCGTTGATGCTACTGGTGAGCTTTTTTTATATTGTAAATGCACAATATAGGTTTAATTCCTTTTATATTCAGTATTACCATCCTAAGAGAAACGACGTGAGAGAGGTTATTAGATTTGAAGGAGCTGCATCTGAAGAACTTACTCTCGGAAGCAATGGTGTGGGGAGAATTCAAAATTTTCCCAGCCATATTAAGAATTTCATGTCCCTGAAAAGCATTTACCATTGATTATGGTTTCTTTATCTTTTGGCTTTTGCTATTATAGCTGATCTCCCTTATGCCCAACTTCTTTTTAGTGCAGATTATTATTAGACGGATTGGATAGCCAAGTAGAGTCGAACCCAGATCTCGAGACATACACATACCCAACTCCAAGCCACTGGGAGACCACCACTTTCATTCTATTACATTAGAATTTAATGAAAGTAAAAACCAACCTAAAGACTAGCATAAACTTAAACTTGTAAAATGTTATTGTTGTACTAATGAAATCTATGAGCATGCATGGTTAGGTTGTATACTTGTAACAATTAAAATTTTGATAGATGAGACCATTAGTTAGTCGAATTTTAACTTTAATCAACAAAAAATATTGAACAAGTATTTTCTTTCTTGAGCCAAGATCGGTGTTAAAGCTGATGCTAACTTGTTAGTAATTATGGCACATATATACGAAAGAAATGGGCGGAGAGGGGAACTGAGGAAGCTTCATAGGCATATAGATGAGGCTTGTAACTTGAATGATTCTCAGTTTTGGCAATTCTATAATTGCTTGCTTACGTGTCATCTGACAGTTGGGGATCTAGAATCTGAAGAGGTTTATGTAAAATTAACAAAGGCTGTAACGCCCCAACCGCCACCGTCCGTGAGCCCCCCACGTCCTCTTTAGCCATGTAGACCCATATCCTCTCTCTAGACCTATGGACCCTACATCCTTTTTAGGCCTGTTGGGTCCACCCTCGTCCGACGGCCGGTACGTTATTTTTGAGGGGTTCTAAAGACTTGTTATTATCCGTACAAATCACCACATAATCTTTTCCCATGTTTTGGCCTCACTCACACCCATCCTAGTGCTACTCTAGCCCAATCACGCTTAACCCTGGAGTTCTAACTGGACAAGTGACGGAAAAGATAAGTGCACTTTGGTGACATAGGTAGCCAAATCAAATCTTTTATCCCTCTCATCATGCACCACCATATACCAGAAACCGGGATGTTACAATCAGCCCAACTAACAGAGTGCAACGTCCTTGTTGCACACCCACCGCCCTCAGGACTGACTCCCGGGTCAGAACCGGTTTGACATACCTAGAGCTCTGATACCACTTGTAACGTCCCGACCACCACCGTCCGTGAGTCCCCACGTCCTCTCTAAGCATGTAGGCCCATGGGCCCTACATCCTCTTTAGGCCCGTTAGGCCCATCCTCTTCCGACGGCCGGTACGTTATCTCGAGAGTTTCTAAAGTCTTGTTACTATCCCTACAAATCACCACATGATATTTCCCCATGTTTTGGCCTCACTCACATGGTATCGACAATCACTTCCCGATAGGTCACCTATCCTAGTACTACTCCAGCCCAAACACGCTTAACCCTGGAGTTCTAACTGGACAAGTGACGGAAAAGATAAGTGTAGTTTGGTGACATAGATAGCCAAATCAAATCTTTTAACCCTCTCATCATGCACCACCATATACCAGAAACCGGGATATTACAAATGCCTTCTAACAAAGTGAAAATATAAAGAAGTTAGCAGAGTTTCTGTTAAACAGAGAACATGCGCATGATCTATAAATCCTAAAAATCACTTGTAAATAATATTTAAAAATATCCATAATTTCCATAATGAATTTTATTCAAACTCAAGACAAAAATAATTAATTTTGATAATCTTTTACTTTAGGAGACAACAAACAAAGAAGATGAAAGTTTTACCAGAAAATAATGAATTGATGCTGAGATTTTGAAATGATTGGTGCATTAGGAAAGATAGAAGATGTGAAGTTAATCTCATAATTAGCAATGAGTGAAACTAAATAACTTTTTTGGATAAGATATGATCGGAAATAAAAGATAAGAAAATTTTAGTTTAACTATTTTAGTTTTATATATTAATACTTTTGGTTAAATTATACTTTTCTAGTCTAAAGTTTAATGATATTTTCAAAATATATGTGACTAATAATTTGAAAAAGCCTACTTTTATTAAGTTAAATAGGTTCAGTTCAAATATTTCCTAAGCAATGGAGTGTCTGACAAAACACATCAGATACACAAAAAGAGGATAAGATTTTGTCTTCAAACACATGCCACACATATCTCTGACTAAATATATATATATATGAAAAAAAAACATACTTCTATTCAAAGAATACAAAAAAACGTATAGTTGTTGGAAATGGCAGCCAAATTCCACATTTCCTCTCATATCTCTTCTTCCTTTAACCACAAGGCTAATGATTCCACAACCTCATCATCTTCTTCATATTCATCGTTGCTTGCTTCGCCTCAATTCTTCTGTTCATCATCACCCTCTAGGTTTCAACAGTTCAAGCTTCACGCCAAATTAGGTACTCTTATCTCTTTTGAATCATAATTTTCCCTTTTCTAAATTTTGTGTATGAAATTTTGTTAATCCTTGGTCTTGTTTAAGGTGGAGGAGATGGAGAAGCGACGCCTAAAGAAAAAAAGAAGTTTATAACCAAAGAGGAAGAACCAGAACAGTTAGTTCTACTTTACCATTTCATTTTTCATTTCAGAATCTAACTTTTTTTTATGAAAACATGAAGCATCATGGAAATTTTCAGCATAATGCATGTTGTTGAGTTTGTGAAAACAAAATGTGGCTTAACCAATGTTAGTGTCCATATCCGAACCGGATATTCTAAACATGTTTTGATCAAAGCTATTTTGGTTTTGTTAAATTAGCCAAAAGAATTAATAACTCTTGCATTAGTGATTAAAGAAATGAGTAAGGATGTGGAATTTTGCATTGTAGGTATTGGCAAAGTGCTGGAGAAAGAGAAGGTGAGAATCCAATGAAGACACCTCTTCCTTACATTATCATCTTTGGTATGTCAACTCCATTTGTCATCTTAGCCATTGCTTTTGCTAATGGCTGGATCAAAGTTCCTATTCGCTAAACATTTCTTCTTCCCTTGTTCAAAGCTGAGTCTTAAAACATCTTCTTCTTGTTCTTCTTCGGCTATAAAAGAAATAACAAAGAATGGTTTTATATAGATTATATAGTTTTATGGTGTATCTTTTGTTTTTGCCATCCATAGTTATTTAGAATCATAAATCATAATGCAAACATACTATTACCTATTTGGTTTCAAGAATAGTTTTCTTAATTTGTTTTCATTACAAACATATGAACAAACAAACTAAATCTTTCAATAATGAGAAAAGGAAAAGAAGAGAGTTATTTGTATAAGTAAATGTTGGAAACCAATTCTTGGTCATTTCTCCACCATTGATGAATCCCATGAGCTTCCTTGTAATTTTCAGCATTGGTTCGGTTTACTATTAGCTTTGCAGACGGGATTACATGAACCGGTTCTTCTACTTCCACTGCGTTATTCACTCCCATTGCATCCATAAGCAATCCTCCCAATGAATGTTGCATCGCCATCCGCTCCACTATTCCAGCTCCATACCCAATCTGTTCCATTGTTCCTCGGTGTTCAAAGAACCCGATGTACTCTGAACATAGATGGTCCCCTGGATTTACATGTATGTTTGGGAGCCATGAAGATAGTGCTTCCAGTGAATCTTCAGGCGAGTTTTGTAGTTGCACTTGCTGCTGCTGCTGCGGCAGCTGTATTTGTTTGATGGTTCTTGAGAGAGCAAGTCCTGCTGTGATAAGGTTTCCCGCGAATCTAATCCCATGTCTAACCCGTTCGTTTGCTATCCTCTCGATTGGAGGAGACACAAATGGAGGGTTAAACAACAATGATTTGACGTAAATTCCATTCTTTGCCATAGTTTTGCCCGAAAGAAGCGCCATAGCTGCACCCAAAGAATGCCCTGTTATCCAAATGCTCGAAGCTCCCACAGAATCAACCATGCTCCTCACAGCTTGCATCGCGATCTCAAAACGTGAAGTTCGGTGTAGCCCATTCCGTATAATATGTATATCCAACTCAAGATCACGAGATATAGAGTCTGGTTTAGTCAATGTCCCTCTAAAGGCTATAACATACCGCGGAACTCCAGAGTCAATGGTACTATCTGGCTCTAGCGATTTGAATTCATAAATACCGCCAAAGATGGAGAAATCAGCATCATCTTTAAGGTGACGTATCAGTTTAAAGTTGAAAGTTTCCCACCATAGCGGTGCTAGAGCTTCAGAGCCTTCACGTTTAAGTTGACGATCACGCTCTACTATATATATTCCTTGAACTAAACAAGCTGCTACACAACGTTGGTGATCTTCATTTGTCCTGAAAAACAAATGAAAAATATTTCAGAAACCCATTTGATAAGTCCCTACTTCATTACAAATCTACATATGGCACTAGATTCAAATGGGTTCATAGTAAACGAGATCAGACACAAACCACAATAGTTACATAGAGTTAGAAGCGGTTCCAAAACATACCAATCAACAGTTGTGAAATGTGAAGGTCCACAGAGACTAAACTCTTCTCTATCAGAAGCCATTGACTCTATCTGTTTCCTATATGATCTTCAATAAGCTCCTCCTTTAACTGCAAATGATAATGCCAAAAAAAGCTTCAATCTTTTAACTTTAAAATCTGAATTAAACGAAAAAAATCAGAACTTTAGGATCAATCAAACATTTCAAGGTTTCTTAATTCTCTGGATAAATTACACATTGAAATTTAACAAATAATTGTAAGAAAACGTCAAAGAATTAGATCCTCCAATAACTACTAAACCGATATAATTTGATTCTAATCGAAGCATATAGAATACATTTCTGCAAAACCAATTATTTACTAAACTTGATTGAAGATAGAACCAAATTCATTCGAAAAAAATGCAGGGGAAAATAGGGTTTAGAGATGAATGAAGCAATTTAGTACATAGGTAACAATTAAAAAAAGGTTTTAATGTTGGAGGATGAAATTAATACCAAACCTGGAGTTGAAGCAACATGTATTATTATTATCTTGTATACGATGTCTCTGCAGATTTTGTCCGTGATCTTCTTCTTTGAAGAAGCAGGGGAATGTATTCTTTTTTTTTTTTTTTTTTTTGTGTGACCGAATCTGTTGAAATGGCTTAATAAAACGACAGCGTTTAGTACCTAACTAAAATAAATCTTTTATGAAAAGCGTTTTGTTTTTGTCGGCAAGTGCTGGGAATATTTTACCAAGTTCAGATTGTTCAGTTTTGAAAACATTTTTATTAGATTTATTATATATTCTCATTTTCAGGTTGAACAAAACATTTTTTTCCAACTCTCTGTTATGAACAAAACATCAGTAGTTTTATCCTGTTAATAAACTGTGGACTAAATACAGGATAAAATGATTTGTTGTGGGGGTATACTTTTGGTTCAATCGGGTAAATTAAAAATTTATGACATTTTCAGAGAACGTATATTGAAATATAAAATTTTATATTTTTCAGAAACATTTTTTTTAGTTGGTGAACCAGTTTACTAGGAGTGGGGAAAATAACCGTAATCGCAAAAACCAGACCAAACCGAACCGTACCTTAAATTAGTATTTCGGTTTGGTTTTGAGTATGTTTAAATCCCCGTTTGGTTACTATTATTAGAATTATATTGGTTTTGTTTCGATTTGGTTTAAAACCATAAAATTATTCGGTTCTTAATTTTATTTTTTATATATGCTTATATAAATATATAAGTTATATCACTAATAAATATTGAGGTTAGACACTTAGACTAACTTTAAAAACCTAAAAAAATTATCCTTAGAAACGATTACAGAATATAAAATAAAAATAAGTAAAAAATCTAGATATACACTCTTATATATATATATATATATTTATTCGTTTAACTTCTAGTTTTATTGTATTGATTTTAGATTTGCCATTTGGATTGATTTGATTTGGATTTTTTTCTTTTTAACTTCCTACTATTTCTCTTTAACGCTTTCTATTGCTCTCTAAAACTCATTTTGTTTTATGAAATTATCTTAAAACCAAACCAACCTGGGAAACTAATTATGAGTTTTTAACTGGTTTCAAACCAACCTGAAAAACTAAATCGAACCAAACCGTATTCACAAACTGGAATGCCCACCCCTACATACTATGGTTTAAAGATAAAGATAATTCCTAACAAACGAATCATGAATACTTATGTTTTGAAAATTGATTTCATTGATGATAAAAATGGTTGTGTTTTGTAGGATATCTATGATCCTTTCCAAGACAATATTGACTTGCTTGATGTCAAGAGTTGAGCACTAAAAATTTGGAATCACTCTTCTACTAAAAGCAAAAAAACCAGAAACCAAAAGCCAAATTCTAGTAGTGCTCCACGGAAATTAAAGAATAATATTGCTCTAAAATCCGAGGTATGGAAACACTTTCTTTGAAGCAAATATGATACTAAAAAATTTATCTGTCATTATTGTGGCATGGACTTAGTTATGACGCAACAAAAATTGGAACTATTTCAATGAGAAATCACATTGGAATATGCATGTTGTGATAACATTAGTAATATCAAGAACATAGAATATAAGATACAAGTACTTAGATATATTCTTCGAGAATCGACGAAATGAATCTTGCTGATGTATCATTTCAAAATAAAATTTTCAAGAGCAATAATTTTCAAATTGTTAAATATTACAATCAAACTATTACTCAAATAGCAGAAAATAGTGTCTGGACCAGTTACTATTGGTTTATAGCCATTGAAAACTGGAAAACAACACTGGATCGATGTTTAGTTATAAAAAAATTATATTAAAAACAATTCTTAAAAGTTCTTAATAGGTGTAAAAATTCTAAAAAGAATCTTCATGAATCATAGGGAGTAAGTGTGATATTAGCTGGATGGTTGAATATATAAATACATATGACTGTCTTCTTTAACAATTATAAAGTTTGGATTTTTAATGCCTTAATATATAATGAGAATATACACTTAAATAAATATGAGACAAGTTTAAGATAATTCAAGATTCCATTCAAGTAAAATAACTGGTTGTGGTTATTTCAGAAGTTTTAATTTTTTTTTAAAGATAACAAAAGCGAAAAATGCAACTTTAAAATAAATTTTAATTTATTTCATAAAGAGAAAAATAATATGCGCACTCCTCATTACGGTGCACGATAGCATAGATCCATAGTATAGAGAGACACTATTAACAAATTAGCACCGTTTACTTTCACTCCAATATTTACTTAAAACCAAAAAAAAAAAAACCCCAATTTTTATTTATCGTTTTTAGTTTATTTTTTTTTCCCGAAATTATCAAAGTTCGATTCGACGGCTAAATCTCGATCTTGTTTTCCGGCGATTCATTCTTCATGCTTGAATCGCTGATTATTACTGAAAGCCATAAACCCTGATTCACTGTAGTTACACAGCTACGCTTTTGATTCGAAATCTTCCGAGGATTTTATTTTTGTTATCTCGATTTGATCTGCTCAATCTCTGAAGGAAGAACTTGAATCGATCTTCTTGAAGCTTGGTTTCTGATTTTCCCCAATTTATTAGTAAGATCGGTAGCTTGAATTCTCTGTTTTCTATTTTCTCCTTTTTGAAATTTTAGGTTTTTTTTGTTTTTTTTGTCAATGTTGTTAGTTTTGGGTTTGTAGCAAATCTTGAGTACTGATTTAAAGTTAAATCCTTTTGAGTAGGATTTTATCTTGAATTCTTGATTCATTTGAAGAATGTTTATAGCTTAAATCTGACGTTTTTTGCTTGTTTGGTTACTGAGAAAATTGTCCAAAATGGAGATTAAATTAAACTTCTTTTGACTTAATTATCCAAATCTAGTTGTGTAATTGTATAATTAGTGATATAAAGATGTAAAATTAACATTTTTGTTAAAAAAAACTGTACTTGGAAGATTCTGGATCTTGAATCTTAGTAAGTGTGGTTCTGTTTAAATCTGGTTTGAAAATGTTGTATGTGTGGTTTGGTTAGGTATTTGGTTTATTTATATTGCAGTGAGTTTAAAGAATTAATGCTAGTTTGGTGAATGATTTTGCAGATAATGATGATGATGATCTTTTGGTGTTTGGATACGGAACGTGTTTTGGGTTTTAGCTTGCGAGAACTGTATTAGTTTCCTTTTGTAGAGCTGCTGTTGCGTTGATATATTTGGTTTGGTTTTGTCTACATGGAAGCATATAGAGAGGAAGCTCTTAGAGTGAAACAAATCGCTGAGAGGAGATTTGTTGAGAAAGATTTCACAGGTGCGAGGAGCTATGCGTTGAAAGCTAAGTCCTTGTTTCCTGATTTGGAAGGTTTATCTCAGATGGTTTCAACGTTTGAAGTTTATTTAGCTTCTCAGAGTAGAAATGGTGGTGGTCAGATTGATTATTATGCGGTACTTGGGTTGAAACCGTCGGCTGGGAAAAGAGAAGTGAAGAAACAGTACAAGAAGATGGCTGTATTGCTCCATCCCGACAAGAATAAATGCATTGGAGCTGATGGTGCATTCCATCTCATATCTGAAGCCTGGAATTTCTTGTCGAATGAGTTTAATAAAAGCACTTTTTATTATAAACGAAAGAAGCATATCGATTCCACAGTGGTTCAGAAGCACAGCACGGAGTACATGCCTGGGAGCGGGACTGCAGTATTTGATCGGTTTCCACCATCTTCAGAAAGGCTTGATACTTTTTGGACTGTATGCACCTCTTGCAAAGTTCAGTATGAGTACCTGAGGAAGTATGTGAACAAGAGGCTTTCATGTAAGAACTGCCGTGGAGCGTTTATTGCTGTAGAAACTGGTCCAGCTCCTGTTAGTGCACCGTTTCATTACACGCCTCCATCTCATGTGCCTCCAAGTAATGGCTATGCCCCACATGGTTATGATGCTGTTGCACGCATGCCCACTAATTCCACCTATTTCTTAGGCCACTATCCTGGGCAAGGACATGGATATGAATATGCTCCAAATGGTTCATATGAATGGAACGCTTACTCTGGAACAACCTCCCCCGGTAATCTGGATTTGAAGCGTGTGTCCTCGGTGTCCAATGGTTATCCTTATAAGCACAGCAACTCTGTAGTCAGCGCGGGGATAAATAAAGTCAAAGACGTTTCTAATGGGACATCCTCGATGAAAAGCACACCAGGTGGTCTGATATATCCTAATCCGCCCAGCGTATCTGCTCACACGACTGCAATTAAGGTCAGCAGACCTGGGAAGAAAAGCAAAGTTTTTCTGGAAGCTGCTGCTAATGGGTTTCTTGAGAACCCTTTGAGATCTGCTTCATTATCAAAGCCAGCGAATGCGGATGCCAAAATGGAACAGGATCACAAACTTCATGGTTCAGGTAGACGGTGGTCTACTGCATCAGTATTGGATACACGGAAACCACTAATTCAAAAGGCCAGAGCAGACATTAAGCAAAGATTGGAGATCATGAGATTAGCTTCAGAGGCAGCTGCGGCTGCAGAGGTTGTAACACCCCTTGATGAAAAAATGGTTATCTCCTGTAAGTTGGGAGATGTTAAAGTACGCAAAACGAACGGGCCAATAACAGTACCAGACTCCGATTTCCATGATTTTGACAAAAACAGATCAGAGGAAAGCTTTGAGCCAAGGCAAATATGGGCAATTTATGATGAAGACGATGGTATGCCACGCCTGTATTGTGTGGTTAGGGAAGTACTCTCGGTCCAACCCTTTAAGATTGACATTGCCTACTTAAGCTCCAAAACCGACATCGAGTTTGGCTCAATGAAATGGGTACAGTACGGATTTACAAAGTCATGCGGGCATTTCAGGATACGAAACTCTGACATAGTTGATCAAGTTAACATCTTTTCACATCTTTTGAAAGGCAAGAAGACAGGGAGAGGTGGTTGTGTTCGAATCTTCCCTGCAACTGGAGAGATTTGGGCTGTCTACAAGAACTGGTCACTAAACTGGAACGAATCAACCCCGGACGAAGTGAGGCACCAATACGAAATGGTCGAGATCCTCGATGAATATACCGAACAGTATGGTGTGTGCATTGCTCCTCTTGTTAAACTAGAGGGTTACAAAACCGTATATCACAGGAGCACGAGTGAGGATAGTGAGAAGTGGATACCGAGGTTTGAGATGTTGCGGTTTTCACATCAAGTGCCATCTTGGTTTCTTAAAGATGCGACTAGCGACTTTCCTGGAAACTGTTGGGACTTAGATCCAGCTGCAATCCCTGAAGAGCTGCTTCACGTCGGAGCAGAAACAAATTGATTTCAGTGACCCTTAAGGACAGTGGGTTTCAGATTTGAGACCAAAGTGTAAGAGTTTGTTTCAGCGAAAAGCTTGTGGAGTTTTATATGAGACTTGTTAACACCCAAAAACCATTCTGTATGGGTCACTGAAGCTGTTGTATTAGGCAATGTTGAATGAGTAAGCAAAGCATAGTTTGACTTTTGTTTACTCTGTTTCTTTTTTTCTATTTATGATTCTGTATTCGTTTCTTTGTTGACCTTAGTGATGACAGAATTTTTACAGTAGAGTTTATAAAATGTAGCAATTATCTTTCCATTGCTTACCACTTTTTATTTAGTTAACTTTCAACTAAGGGTGTTCAATCTAGAGTTTAGTTTTTATTCTAGTTAAGTTTGGATTAGGTTTTTCAGATTTGGTTACAACTTCTAAATGAAAGAATCCAACACAACTCCCAAACTTAAGTCAGTCACAACCAACATTCTTAATATATGATCTAAGTTCTAACACTAAACTATTTAAGTCATTAACAAGCTTAATCAAGAAGGCGCGTACCAAAGATTTTGAATAATCTGGTGTTCCACGGATCAGCTTTATGAGTATAATAAGAGAGGATACAACACTCAATCCATGGTGGATTTCTTAAAGCCAACACCAAGTTGGAGCTTTGCCTTATTCCAAGCAACCTATTCCGCTTTTTCCTCAACATCTCTGTGTCCTTAAACCCTAAACCCCAAAAGTACTCCTGCCAATACATCAACTCTAGATTAGGGAAAGTAACAGAGACAATATATATATATATTTACAGTTTAGGTACATATAGGACCAAGTGGTGGTGGTATTTACAGCGTCTTTATCGCATAAGAAAGCCTCTAAAGTTCCTGTAGGATCCTCTAGTGTCAATACAACTCGATGACGATGATTCTCATCTGAATAGAGATCCTCTACTTGCCAAGGGTATGTAGCTACAACCCGAACAATGCATCTGTACTTCCATGTAACCTGTAGTAACACCATATGCGAGTACATAAAGGTATTATTACTCTAAATCTTTTCAGGAAGTACAGAAAATGGATTCATGAATGGTACCTTTGGGAATGTTATGATGTCCATTAGTGAAACAAATGGCGCACAATCGTGATCCGTCTCTGCAAGACATCAAGAATGTTAAGGAAGTCTGTATAATGATCGAGATAGCAAAAAAAAGAATGATGGAGAATTGTAACCTGTTAATCCAGGAGGCGATGGAAAACTCCAAAACGGAATGTGTCCAAACTTTGATGATATTCTCTTATCATATATCCTAGTTATGTGAACACAAGAGATTATTGTGGTTAAGCAGAAACTTTGAAAGTAATTACCAAAAGTATCCTCAAGAAGTACTTACCGCATGATCTTTTCGACTAAACAATCATCTTGAGCGAGATGAACCGTTGTAGAACTGGTAACTTTACCTAACCAAGATCCCCTATCAACTTCACAGAGTAAATGGTAAAGCTTCACCCAATCACCAGGTTTAATCTGATGCAATAGATGACTGCTGAGAATAACTCTCAAGATCGTTCCAACAGTTGGAAAGCTGAGCAATGTATCTCTTGACAATAAAGTATGAACTGAGAGACTGCTGAATGCCTTGTATTCTTCAATTCCCCTGTCAATAGCCAACATTGTACGCCAAATAAATAAAAAGAGTATGCGTAGAATATGAAAAGCGTAGAGTCAGAGAACAGAAAATTTCAAGAGGTGCAATACTAACATCATCTACTCTCAATTGCCTTATTGGAAACTAATGCTACACACATATTGATACTGTCTAAATGTAATGCAACAAATCAAAATCAATAATCTGAGGATTTTAAACGTTTTTTCCTTGCCATTGAACACTCACTTTGCTAGAATCGATGCAGGAGGTGCATCAGTTCCATCCCAAACAAAAACGGCGCTCATATCTTTATCGACATGAAGGATCTTCATTATAAGAAACATCAGAAAACAGCCTTGAATCAGTCATCAAAAGATTACTAGGTCTATATAACATGAGTCACACAACTTTATCATGTTAACTGAGAATATAAAGCAAAGGTAAGAGTTTAAGTCATATCACCTTGCATAACAAATCAAAGCATTTTCCTTTCTTGATCTCTCTCAAGAATGAAAATTGTTTAACAGAATAAGGTTTGGTTATGTAAGATGCACTCTGCAAAGCTAAGAACCAAAACAAGAGACGAAAAATCTCATGAGAGTCATTCTAATATTATCAGTTCCTTCGTAGCTAATACCTTAACCTATCTAAAGCCAATGAAGAATTCTAACACATCTTTATAACATTGTAGACTCTATCACTTAAAGCTCACATTGTTGTTACCTTGAAAAAGTCCGCTACTGGCAAAGAATTTGCGTAGCTCATTTAAAGAACTCTTGTATTGTGCTTCTTCTTTAAAATTTGAAGTAAATTGGTAACATACCAAGTCCTCGCCAGTACCTCTTTCGTATAGGGCAAAGGAAGAAACCCTTTTGTTACAAGCAGCACTTACTCTTTTTCCACCATCATAAACTTGCATCTACAAAAACAAATAATCCAAAATTTTGATTCTAAGAGACCTAATTACCTCCACAAAATCTAACCACAAGGGAAAATTTTTAAATCTAAGACAAAATTTCTAGCAACAATTTTCCTTTTTTTACTGTCAACAGATATTAAAACGGTTCAAGAATCCAAACCGAGTAGCTTCCAACATCAAAAGAATCCATCTTTGATTCTAAGAGACTTATTTACTTCCACAAAGTTTACAAATACAAAATTTTCTTACAAAGACAATGAAGACAAGTGTTTTCAGAGATCAGAGTCTTATACCTTAATTTGTGTAAATACAATCATGTCATTGTGATTCTTGATTTGAGGAAGTTCTTCAATTTTGTGACTAAATACATTAACAGTAAATCCAGGAATTAGGTAAGAATCATCAATTATCTTGAGCGTACAAATCCAAGCTGAAATATAACAAAAAAAAACAAATGTTAGGGTTTTTATCACAAAACTAAGATCAACCCAGATAAATAAAAAATATGTATAGATTAACAAAAACATCTCTCTGATTGACGAAGAAAATAAAAATTTGGGGATGAAGAAAAAAAAAAAAGGAGTAAAATTAGATTGCGTTACCATTATTGCGACATTGTTTGGGTTCTCTTTGTTCAAGAACGATACCAATAAGATTAACGTGTTGGTGTATGAGATCAATGGCGTCTTTTATTTTCACAAGCTTGAGATTGTCTCTCTTCTTCTCCATCTCCGGAACCAAAAACTCTCTCCCGCTATTTTACAAAGTTCTTTTTTTTTTTAATATAGTGAAGTAAGAAAAAAAAATTACTTGTTCGTTTCTGGGAATATGACTATTTAATATTTCAAAAAGTTTCAATTTCATAAAATTGATATTCATTGTGGAAGCACGGCCTCTTGGTTAATGGTTTAAAGGATTATTCACCCAAACGCAGTTTATTGTATATTTAAGGATGCATGCAAGGTTTTCTAAAATGCTGCAAATAGAGTCGTTAGTTGTGTTCTCATACCTACACAATCGTCTATAGTAGATTTGAGTGTTGTGGAGAGAGCATGTTCATAATAAATAAGTTGAAGAAGTAGGTCTAATTACGAAGTAAATATTCAGAATTTTTTTTTATGATGTTCACGAATTATTCGACTTGCTTCGATTGTGTAGAATATATATTTTTAAAAAAATATTTAAATTAATTTCTAAAAACTAAATAGAATAATTAAATAATATGGTGAAAAATAATTTATTTATAAAATAAATATAATAACAACATAATAGAGATCAAAACAATTTTTTCTTATCTTCGGAATCTCAAATCTACAAACATAATATATTCAAATAAAAATAAAATAAAATACCAATACAAATATTTAAAATCTTTCTATGATACTATTTATACAAAACTAAAAATAATATATATATATATATATATATATTTATAATTATAAATATATATTATATATATAATATATTTATAACAATATATTATATATTTAAATCGAAGCTAATATCCAGTATTTTTGAAAATTATATTTGTTATTTGTTTCATTTTTACGAATATTATATTTTACTATTTGATTTTCTTCGAAATTTATGAATACTCGGATTTTTTTATTCGAATCGAACCGAATACCAAATCAAATCGAATATAATCAATATTTTGCCCACCCCTATGATGAACCACTTATATAGGAGAATCTCCATAGTGAAATCATTGTTTGAAGAAGTTGTTAATCTTAATCGCATCTACTACCAGATTGTCAAGTAATCATCGGATTAAGATTATATCAGATATCTCCAATAAAATGATTTAATAGACTACAAAAAATGTTTTAAGCTTTTCTTACATGATATAGGAGCTATGGTGTTACTCATGGAAGTCTATTCTCCTCTTCTCCTCAACATCTCAAACTGCGTCACTTTGAAGTTGACCGAGAAAAACTACATCCTCTAGAAGTCTTAATTTGAATTCTTTCTTGCTGGTCAGAATATTCAAGGTTGCATCAATGGAGCTTTTACAAAGCAAGCTCCAACTCTCCCAGTTCCAAACATAGATGGTAGTGATACAGAAACCCCAAATCCTAAATATTTATTTTGGTACAGATCTGACCAAGTCCTAAAAGCTTGGATCTTGGGCTCTCTCTCTCTCTCTCAAGATATACTTGTAGAAGTGGTTGAAGCTGCCACGTCTCAAGAGGTATGGTTAGATTTAGCCAATGTTCAAGAAATCACTAGGCGCTAGTCGGGCGTTGACCCTCTGCCTAGCGCCTAGAACGCCTAATCGGGGCTTAGACGATTTTAGGCAGTTTAAGTAATTTTATAATAAATATATATTTCAACATATATATATTAACATAATATAATATAACATAATCAAATTATAAAATTGAATAATTAAAAATTTTTAATTAAAAGAACGTGAAAAATATCAATGTTTTGTAATTTAAAATTTTTTAAATAACATTTTTTATTTTTATAAAACATAGATATTAAATAAATTATTAAATTTGTATATCCCACATATTTCATAACTCATATAATTAGCATTTAATTTATTTAATTATCGTAAACCGATATTTTAAAAATTTAAGCGGTCTAGGCGTTAATCAGGCGGCTTAAGGACGTCTAACGCCTAGGCGGCCGCCTAGACCGCTTTTTAGAACACTGGATTTAGCTAAGTATTTCAACAGTGTTTCATTTTCTTGTCTATTTGAACTGCAAATAAAACTTCAAACTATTGAGAAGAAGGAAAAATCTATGGCTAATTATAGATTAAAGGTGTGTGTGAACAATTGTCTTCAATTGACAGTCCATTTAGTGAAAAAATGAAATATTTGCTTCATTACATGGTCTTAGTAGAGAGTTTGAACCAATTAAAACATCTGTAGAAGGCAGAATGGATGCCTCTCCCAAGCCAACTTTTGAAAGTATCATACCAATACTAACCGGATATGCTAATAGATTGTCAAGTTATGAAGCCAACACTAATGTATCTCCCCATTTAGCTTTTAACATAGTCAGGTCTGATTCACCAAACTACTATAAGAACAATTAAAGAGGAAGAAGAAACTCGTATGGTAGATTTAGTAACAGTCGAAGAAGAGATCCTTTAGTACTAGAGGACGTGGCTTTCACCAGCAAATTTCCACCACTTCTGGTTCTTCAGTCTTTTCCTCAACATATAACATACCTATATGTCAAATTTGTGGTAAGCTTAGTCATCATGCTCTTAAATGTTAGCACCGCTTCAATAACAGTTATCAATATGAGGAGCTGCTAAGTGCTTTAATAGCTATGAGGATCACATACATAACAGACCATACATGAAAAGAATGGTATCCAGATACTGGGGCATCAGCTCATATCGCAAATTCGCCAAGTCACCTGCAGCACCAGCCTTATACATGTTCAGATTCAGTTATGTTTACAGACAGCTAATATCTGCTTATTACTCACACATGATCTTCAATTTTGGTAACAACATCAGGTAAACTACCTCTTAGAGATGTTCTTGTGTGTCCTACAGTTGAAAAATTATTACATCAGTGTCAAAATTAACAAGAGATTTTCCTTATTTATTTGAATTCGACTGCGATGTTGTACGTGTCAATGATAAGGCAACAAAGAAGCTGCTAATTCAGGGAAGTTACCTTAAAGTTCTCTATTCACTAAAGGACTCATAACATCAAGCATTGTTCTCTTCTAGACAACATACAACAAGTGATGAAGTCTGGCATAAGAGACTTGGTTATCCAAATTCGTAAGTCTTTTAATATCTTTCTTAGTCTAAAGCTATTATCATCAATAAAAGCTCAAAGGTGATGTATGAAGCTTGTCATCTAGGAAAGAGTTCAAGATTACCATTTGTAGCCTCTACTTCTATCTCTTCTAAGCATCTGGAAAAATACATTATGATCAATGGGGACTTGGTCCTATTATGTCATTTCAAAGTTTTAGATACTATGTATGCATATGAATCAATTTTCCAAAGTATATGCGGATGTGTTTTGTATGACATCATGTTGATATGCATCAATACATATATTGTTATTTTGAAAATATTGGTATTGTTTGATTTTCCGAACATCAAGTAAATAATTGATGACTATTGTTAATTTATGATACATTATTCTGATTATAATATGTAAAAATAATTTTATTGAGTTTATAATGGGTAGATGTATATAATATATAGTATGCAGTTTGTTTATGTAAATTTCGTACATATAACCACTAGTAGACGATTGCAAGCTTCTCTATATACAGTGTTTGTAACATAGATTTTCTCTTGGTTTTGTTTAGATGTGTGTAGGAGATTTAGACATGTTGGTGATGTGAAACATGACGGAGCGACGAAGAGTTGGCCATGGCTGAATACTGGATTAGGGAGATATAGTGATATTCTTTAAGGTATGTCCTTGAATTTTATTTATTTTCATTGCATAGCACATCCACACTGGAAATTGATGCCTTTTTAGAGTGACATGATGCTTAGCATCTTGAGATGAAAGTATAATCTTTTGGATTAATACGTTTTCTTATATTATGTAGTTGAAAGTATTTCAGCTTCAATTACTTTTTTTCTCAAATGAGTGACAATTAGTCTTGTTACATCGCACAAACCTTCTTCTTGATTTAGATTTCTAAGTAACATGATAGGGACGCCAACCTTTAAGTGAAGTAGATGCGCTAGCAATCCTGGGAACTCTAATGAATTTAGATACTTCAGTGCATATGTTATTTCAAATCCTCCTTCTTTTTGAGCCTCATCTTGATCGTACACTGTCCCCGCTTAAATACTCCATCTCTAAATCAAACACTTTAGAGAGTAGAGAGTCGTTGATCTCATCTGCAGTCTTATTTTGTAGAGTTAAAATAGATGTACATGTAAGGATGTCCAAGTCTTGAAATGAGTCAGTAAAATTTGGGAATACTGAATGACATAACACCTTTAGTGGGTTATCAGTATTAGAGTAAACCGTCCATTAGAGTAAACCGTCCACGATACAAACAGATGGGGTTAGTGGGTTGCTACAATGCCCATTTTTATAGTAGATCCCACTTTTAAATAAAACAAATGCTTTCTGTAAATGCTAATGGTTTGAAAAACCAAAATCCAAAAAAAATAATTTGATCAAATTCTTACATAAAATCTTTATTAAAAAGCTCAAACAATAAATTATAAACTTTTATTGAAAAGTTCTTAGTTTAATATAAAATCTCATTACTCGAAAAGACACTGAAAACTCATTGCTCGAAAAGACACTTACATTAGCAATCTAAAAATGAAATCTCATTACCGAATCTCAATTTTCTAAAAAATCAGAGGGGTTGTTTAATAGATAAATTAGAACACAAAGACTGAAAAGTACAGTTTTATTGTTCTTCAGGTTTCTTCAGAGAACATAGAGAATAATTGTAATTACACCTAGATGAAGGAAAAATGTAAGCTTTTTAATTTAATGTTACATAGAGGTTGAATAGATGATAGTTTGTGACTTGGTACAGTAACTAATAGATCATTATGAGGTGAATCTCTTTGTTTTCCAGAAGGCTGGACTGACCCCAGAGGATGCAACACGAGATCTTTTGGGTTTGAGGAGAGTCTTATCGCTGTGTATCAAGGAATTGCTTGAGATATGTTCATTTGTTTAAAACCTCTCCTTTCTTTACTTCCTTGAAAGTGATTTAACTGTTTTTAAACAATATAACTGTTTTTACTTGAATCATTTGGTCATCAATTTTGTTGGGATTTATATGTTTTAGTGATCAAATATTAAAAACTATTAACTGCTTTGTTGAATCTGATTTACCACCATTTTGCTACCTAACATGGAACATGGTCTATCATTTGTACTACATGAGCAATAACAGCAACAAGAGCAACATGTTGAAGATGGAAGAAACCATGCCGATAGCAACTCAACATGTTTGGTAAGATGTGTTAAGAAGACTTGTACACGTACTTGTCAGACTGAATACTTATTGATCACTAGCCAAACATCTTGGACTCATCACATGTAGGAGAAACATCAGTAATAGATTATACATCAACATAAGCTTTAAGAGGATTTGGTGATGAGGATAGTGTTGGTGATAATCATGAAATAATTCAGTTGATGCGAGATGGTGCATCACAAGATGCCATGAGATTTTTTTGGTTTTGAAGAGAGTCTTACCGTTGTGTGTATCAAGGAATTGCTTGAGGTATGATCATTTGTCAACACATCCCACCAAACATGTTGAGTTGTACAAACATGTTAAAACAAATGATCATACCTCACACAATTCCTTGATACACACAGCGGTAAGACTCCTCAAATCCAAAAGATCTCATGACATCTCATGCTCACCCTCTCGCATCAATTGAATCTTTTCATGATCATCACCAACAATATCCGCATCACCAAATCCGCTTGAAGCTTCTTTTGATGTATAATCTATTACTGATGTATCTCCTACATGTGATAAGTCCAAGATGTATGTCTGTCTAGTGATCGATAAATCTTCAGTCTGAAAAGTATGTGTACCAGTCTCCTCAACACATCTCACCAAACATGTTGAGTTAATACTGGCATGGTTTCTTCCATCCTCAACATATTGCTTTTATCCATGTTCTTGCTCCTGTAGTACAAAAAGGGTTCATGTAGTCAATAGTTTTTAATATTTGATCACTAGAACAGATAAATCCCAACAAAATGGAATCAACAAAATTTATGATCAAAGGGTTCAAGTAAAAACAGTTATATAGTGCTACACGTAAAACATGAATAACAAGAAGAGATACAGAAAAAAAGTAAGAAGAAAAACAACAACAAATGAACTTTTTATTTTTTTTGTTGAGCGGTTTGTTATTGTTCTGCCTCAACTATCTCATCGTTTTGTTCATAATCAATTTCTTATGTTGTATATTCAGCCAAAATTTGGCCTCGTTTTGTCGACTTTTCAAGGCATTTCGAGTAATGAGTTTTTACTGTTTTTTCTAGTAATGAGATTTTATATTAGAATACGAACTTTTCAATAAAGGTTCATAATCGTTTGAGTTTTTTTTAATAAATGTTTTATAGAAAAATTTGTTCAAATTGTTTTTTTATTTTATTTTGGTATTAGTATAATTATAATGATTAGGGGTGCGCATTTCGGTTAAATTTCAGATTCGGTTCGGTTAATTCGGTTTTGAGAAAACTCTAACCAAACTTAATCAAAGGTACTTCAGATCGGTTTGTATTCGGTTTGGTTTATAGTTGGTTTGCTTCAATTTGGTTTAGTTTTAATTTGGTTCGGTTTTATTTTGGTTGAGAAAAATAAATTAGTTGTAAGATTAAATCATATAAGTAAACCCGTAAATGAAAATTTACGTCAAAGTTCAATGTTCAAATAAAATATCCAAGACATAAAATCAATAAAATATGAAAATAAACTAACAATAGTTAAACTAAAATTACTAAATTAAAATTATAAAAAAATTAAAGTAAAAGTATTAAAGTATTAAACTAAAAGTATTAATATTTTAAACTAAAAGTATTAAGATATTCGATATATCGGTTTATTTTCGGTTTGTCGGTTCGCTTTGGTTTAAACTGAACTATTTGAGTTTTGAAGAAATCAAATATAGGTTTTAGTTTGATTTGGTTCGGATTGATTTCGGTTTGGTTCGGATGATTCGGTTTGGTTCGAATCCACCCCTAATAATGATTATGTTTTTTGGTATTTTTATACTTTTTATTATTATATATTATATTTATTTTGCTAATATTTTTGTTTAACCGCAAGTTTGAATTGTTCGGTTCTAATATTTTGGTGTTTGGATATAAAGAACTAAAGAAAGATTGGGTTAATGGGTTCTGTTACTCATGGTATTTTTGAGAAATTCGATTTAAAAAGGTTTAAAAAATTAGAGAAAGTTAAGAAAAGAAAAAGTTAACCATTTGGTTCATCGTACCGAACCACGAAACTTCACTTCTATGAAGTTTTCTCTAAAGCAATTCTAGTCTGCTCAAGAAGGTCATTCACTATATTTGCGTTGTTGACTTAGTGTAGCTGAATTATATAGCAGATTTGCGTTGTTGAGATTAAAACATTTTCCAACACTCTCCTTTGAAAAACCTAACAAAACTCATCTGTTTTTAAATGAGAAAACCAAACACAACAATATATTTACTGTAAAAGTTCTCCTTCGAGTTTATGGAAATCGAGAGATGAGAAACGAAACAAAACAATACATACACAAAAAAACTTGTTGATGAGTATGCATCTCCTCCTGAGTCATGGCAAAGATTCTCAGAAATGCAAACAAGAAGAAGCATTAAGCCAGTCCTAAACTTTACTAGCAACTCATTCGTACACAATAACTAAGCCGATAGAGTAGATTTTAAAGGATACCTCACATTCACAGATATACAGATGCCACACAGTTTACGTCGGCCTCATTTGATGAGTTTGAGATGCTTTTAGCTGCCTTCCTTGAACAGACAAGATCAATAAATGAGAATATATATATATATATATCCCAAGTTATAGTTGTTTTGTAATTAGATCTCTCGTCTGACTTGAGTACATCAAATTAGAAAAAGGAAATTTTCTGAGTTAATTGCAAGAGTTGAGTGGTTACCGTCAGGGGTAAAGAGATGTTAGGATGTTGCATCACTAGTTTTGCTGATGATTCCTTTCCCAAAGTACTCTGCAATCACAGAAAACCCGTCTTTCGAGCTCTTCACTTGCTGAAAGAACAGATCTTGGTCTTTCGAGTTTTGTTCCAAACTTCTCTTCATTTCCATTACTGATCTGTACTCAGGAGCACAAACGGGACATTCTTTTTCGTTGTCACCAACACAGCGTTGATGAAACGAATGCATACACATGAAATGAACTGCAGGAATATCCAATGTGAAAGTGCAAGCGGAGCATTTGCTAAGTTGAAATATTCTGGCATTCGTCCTGAGATCTTCAATCTCTTTTCTCATGTTTTTTGTTGTTTCCTGCACCGTTCAAATACCTGATTAGTAGGCGATGTGAAAACGGGTATGGATTAGAAGAAAAAGTTTTCTAGTTTGACTTAAAAGGTCAGGCTAGATGAACAAATGAAAGTTGTATTGATGTGAAACTACCAACCTGATACTTCTCTACAGCTCGCCGGTCTTCTTCAATTATCTTTGACTCTTGTTCAAGTTTCCGAGCTATATAGTCTTTGATTACAGAGAGTGTAAGACATGGATTCTTAGCCAGAGTCTGAAGAACAATGATAGGAGGTAAAATATCATCCCGTTCAATATATGTAAGAACCTCCTTCACTTCTTTGGTGCAGTCCTCTCCAATTTCACCAAAATATTTGAGAAGATCTGCCCAAAGAGACGGATCTCCTCCCTTGCCAGAATCACCTAATCTTTTGCAGCACGCAATGAGTCCCTCATGATCATGATTCTGCATGTAGCAAGCAATAACCTCTTTGTAAAGTTTCATCTTTTCATAAAGATACAGAAGTCCTTCCTTGAATGAATTCATCTCGCAAAGGATTATAGCAAGGTCAACATCATAGAACGGTTGCTCTAGGTCTGATGGCCATGCCATTTTAAGCAACTCTAGTCCCTTCTGTTGTCTTTCTGTACAATCCTTCTCCACTCCATCCTTTGAATCAGCTTTCGTCCTCTTTTTGGAATCAGCTTTCGTCCTCTTTTTGGAATCAGCTTTAGACACCACAGCTGCTACTGATAGATCTTTTAAGTCCTTATCTAGACCATTTTCTGATAGAGAGACTGATGGAAAATTCAAGTCTCTAGACAAGTATAACTCCAAGAGTGTATTATGGATTTCTGCTTGAGCAGGTGAATCATTCACGATTTTGATATATCTCTCGAGAAAATCCATTAGCGAATGTGGATGCTGAACGAACACATTGATGAAGTCTACAGGTGACGGCAACATGGACAGGTACACACCATTGGAAGTTCCTTGCTCAGTGCAAAGTCGCATGAGTATGTCAATTGTCTCTTTTGGCTTATGCTCTATAAGAATCTTACCATACTCTTTTATTGTTACTCCAGCTTGACTGGGTTCAAGACTTGATACATATTGCAGGGCTTCATCGTAGTTTCCAAGATCTTCAAGCAAAATTTTCAAATACCACTCATGTTTTCCTGCCTTTTTTGCAACGTACATCGCGTGCTCGTGATAATTAGCTGAACGACAGACTCTAATGGCTGTTTCCACATCAAACTTGAGCTCACCGATGCCATCTTCCTTTCTAATGAACGTGTTCAGCTTTTCCACATCCTTCAATTTAGTGTAACAGTTTAGCAAAAGAGTTGTGTGGTCTTTTGATGCTACACCCTTCTCATGCAACTTCTCCAAGTAATTAGTAAGATTGTAGATCCTCTGTGCATCTAGAAACTTCTGAATCACAAATGATGGTTCAAGATAACCAATCGTGTTGATGTACTGAGACATAGCTTCATCATAGTCCTGCTTGCCATATAAATGATCTCCATATTTCCTCATCACATTGGCAGTAGCAGCAGCATCAGCATGCTGACTCTGGACAAGATTAATCGCTACTGTGTACAGGTTTTTCTTGAACAGCATATCTAACTTGCTTTCCATATCCTTCTCGGTAATGCACAACATTTTTTTGTCAGCCGTTATAAGTATTATGTTTCCCCACTCCAAGAGCATGTTGGAGACTTTATCAACGACTAGACTATACGCTATAAGCCGATTCCTTAGGTCGTAGACATTGAAAACATTCGTCCCAGTTTTAGGGTCAGCAATGACACATAAAAGGTAGCCACGGAACCACCCCATGAATTTTTTCTCTCCTTCAAAAGCCCAGCAGGGACCACGTCCATCAACTTCATAGAAATAAACAGCCTCAGGTCGACCAACTATTAATTCCTGTAGAACACAACATACTTCAACTGTCTAGAAGAAAAGGAAAACACAATTCCAAAAATCAACAAAAGACGATAAAATTTGGGTCCCAAGTAAGAGAAGTATCTACCGAGCGGTCACTCATGGTAATAGTATTCACACTGCTCCCAATATGATCCAAAGTCTGCAATTTCGGTGGCTGTGCCTGCATACTGAACAAGTTCACCGAGTCAGGAGTTACAGCAAACAACAGAAGCGCTTGACCATCCATCCTAAACCCCAAGCCCGTAATAGGGGATGGTATTTTGTCTGAACTCCCATCCACTAGAAGCTTAAACCGAGTGATACGCTCTCGTGCAATATCCCCTTTGACACAATAAATGCAGCCATTATCTAAGCCAATGGCTATAAGCAATATAGGCGGAACTTCCTCCAGAACTAGAAAAGATGTAATCTGCAATTTCACATGATATTACATCAAGAAACTGAATGGAGAAGCGTTAGAAAAGAGAATAGGTTGTTATTTGGTATCTAATACCTTAGCTTCAGGAAACTGATTGGTGAATATTCTAAGGATACCAATACATTCGGGAGCCGAGGAACTTGTGCTTTCCTCCTGAACTTTGTCTAGGTCAAATACCTTGAGACACATCCCTGACTGCTGTGGTGACATTTGTTCATCTTCTCCAACCGTCACAAGGAAGTTCCTTTGCTATAAATTATCATTAAAAAAACGAAATGTGAAACAAATTACAGCTAAAATGGAAAATAATTACCAAAACAAAAAAAAACACAATCTCAATATAAAGAATCTCAATTTTCCAAAATATAGTGAAATTACAACCAAATTGAATCTAAATGTAGCGAGCAGAATCAATTGAAACTGTGAAATTGATGAAAAAACATTTGATCAACACAACTAGAACAAATACACAAACTCAAAGTTTCCAAAAACAAACAGAGCCAAATTTGAATTTACTAGAAACATAAAATTCATGAACAAATCTGATCATATTGTTACTTAGCCTTTTAAGATTTGATCAGTTTACAAAATCAATTACAAAAAAATTGGATAAATAAGAGAAGAGAGAAAGCGAAACCTTAAGATGTTGAAGGAAGAGAAGATTCGAAGAATGAGCTTGAAAACCAGAATCGAATTTAATACCACGATCAAGGAAGCTAACGGATCCGTCGTTAGAGCCGATGACGACTTTGCCACGGCCACTGGAACAGCATTTTATATCTCCGGTAACATCTTCAGGTATATCACCTCCGTATTTCTCCTCGAAGAACTCGAATTTTCTCCATTGATACATTGAAATCGAATTTGAATTCGCAAGAACTTGGAGGTTTCTAGGGTTTTCTTTTTCTTGTGTGTGTGTCTATTACTGATATACATTTCTTCTTAAAAACTTTTGCCTACAATAAAACCTTATCATTTTAAAAATATTATCTATACAAACTATTATCTTATCAGATTTGACCCAAATCCATAAAAATAACCAACTCAATTTTAAATCCAACCCAAAAACAAATAAAAAAAACATAACAAAAACTAAAAAAAAGATTCGAGTAACAAAAATCTATATTTTTATCTTTTCCTTCCATCCCGCACAATCGCTTTTCAGTCCCGATTTCTTTCTCATCCAGACTCATCCATTTCACTTTTTCCCAGATTTCGTATTTTTTTCCTTTATTCAACCGTTTATACTTGAAATCTTCTCCCATTAAGATTTTTTCTAAAACCTTAGTTTATATAAAGTTAGATTCGATTTAATTTTTGTGTAAAAGAAGTTGAAATTCTTGTTCATTGACTTTTATTCGGTCTGAGTTTTAGAATTGCTAATGTTGAACTGGGTTCAGGTCTGAATTATAGGATTTAAAAATCTTGTGTCTCAACTAGGTTCAGATTCGATTTGGTCAGAAATTTTGGATTGAAATTAATTATGAATAAATTATTGTTTATAGATATGGTTAATCTTTTGAATGAGCATGAATTTGAGACATCTACTGGAGATACTTATGAGCGGATCCCTTTTGAGCCACTATTGAATTAGGTGTTCAAAAAATGTCTTCTTGTTTTTTTTTAAATTGATTTCCCGAATTTTAAAAGGATTTGAACTAAGCTGAAGTAATTATGGTATACATAGTACACTTATGTTAGGCAGAACATAGTAAATTTGGTACAACTGGGTAAACTTGGTACAAACTTGCTGAGCTTTCTTCAGCAGCAGCACCTCCTACTTCTCCAGCAGCAGCACCACCACATCATCTTTATCCAGCAGCTCCACCACCTCATCCTTCTCCAGCAACACCACCACCTCATCCTTCAAAACCTGTTATGTCTCGATGCTTTAATTATTGGCTCGGTGATTGTTTTTCCACCATGTTGGTGATTGTTACACACCATGTTGGTGATTATTGAACTTAGGATGTTGATTGTTGAACTTATGTTGTTAATTGGTAATTGTTGAACTTATAAAATCTTTATGTTTCTAGGTACAATGACTAATGGTACTTTAGAATTTTTAAAATGAACCTTTTCAAAATTTATTTAAAATTTTTAGAAGTAAAATCTTTAAAAATAATCTTATATAATTATTACATATTTTATATAATTTTAATATAATTATTACACATTTTATATAATTTTAATATAAATATTACATATTTTATATAATTTTAATATAATTATTATATATTTTATATAACTTTAATATAATTATTATAAATTTATATAAGTTTAATATATTATTATATATTTTATATAATTTTAATATAATTATTATATATTTTATATAATTTTAATATAATTATTACATATTTATATTTTATATATTAAATTTACTTTATTTTGTGAGAAAACAATCATATAAAATTTTTCCTTAGACCAAAAAAATACCTATGATCGGTAAAATTCTTCATGGTACCAAGAAAGTATCTAGGATCCCACAAAATTGGCTGACCTGACACCTTCTGTCCGACACATCTTGTGTACTGATTTAAAAATAAATATTACATAGTTGTACCATAAGTGTACTCACTTTTATAGTTGTACCATGAATTATACATAGTTGTACATCGACGTTTTTTAGTTTTTATTAGTTGTACCGGATCTACACTAATTTTATATAGTTGTACTTGATTCAATAGAGTTATAATGTTAATTTTAAATAGTTTCGTATAAATATATTTGTGAAATAAATAAAATTCATATGTTTGTCAATTTTAACTGGTTCACACACAAATAAACCATATTACTATAAAGAAAATGTTGGTATACCATGTTATAAACATTTTTAAATTTTAAATGTTTTTCATTATTTAACATTTTTTTAGTCATTTTTTGGAGATATTGTTTACAGTAATAAACACATAACTAAATATTTAGAAATTTAAAATCAAATTATATATAGTAGTACCAATTAGTTTTACCTAATTGTACAATGACAAAAAAAACAATCAAATCTCTTAACTACAAGTAATCAAACCATATATTCAACACAATAAGAAAAAAACAAAAATAAAAGATAATTTAGTTTTCATCAGTGCTACACCGAAAGCAATTATATATCACTCCCATACTCTGAGATGATTCTCGTCCGCTTTGACTCGTTATCGTGTCAACCCTTTCATTTGAATAATATCCTCCATAATCAAAATGTATGATTGTAAATGGAGTATTCTCCATTTTACCCTGAAAATAATAAAATAATTTTTTTAGTTTTCTGTTGTTGTTATTAGTACGTAATCTTATCAGTATTACTAATGTCTTTTAGTTGTACCATTCGTACCACTCGTACCATTTTCTGCAATTTACGGTTACAACAAAAAAATTCTGTAAATATACAAATCACCACGATTATGCCACTATAGTACATAAATTACGAAAGATTAACATTATAACAATATGAACTATCAAAGTAACAAGTTTAATCGCCCAATGTGCATAGAAAATAAAACAATTTTATTTTTAGTTTTACAAATTTTAAATCAAACATAAATTTCTATTGATAAAGAGGGTATATTGTTTATATACCTAGAAAACAAAAAATAATCGCTAATCAAAACAAAAATTGCATCAATTACTAAATTCGAAGCTTTAGTTCTTCTTCAATGACGTTTTTCGTTAAAGAAGAAAAAGAAAAAATAAATATGAAAAGTAGCTGGGACATATGTCCTATTTTGATTGTTCCACATTTAATTTTTTCACCAATAAAAATAGTTGATATTTTCTTTGTCAACCGTTAGATTTAGACTCGATCCATATTTTAATTTCTTTATTTTTTTTTGTTAGATTCATTAAGGTTAGTTTAAGAATTTAACATGAAAGAGTGTATATGAGATTAAAAAAATGTATTCAGATTTTTTGCTTCACATGAAGTGTATATCAGCAATAGACCCGTGTGTGTGTTTTTTTTCTTTAGAATTTTGGTGATCAGATCCAATCAGCTTTTTCAATTAAATTTTACGAGAAGAGATGTGATGTGAACCATTTCGGCTGTAGCTAGCACCGTCATTGGTCGAAACGGTCAAGAATCCATTAGAAAAGGTTTAAAGGAGTCTGGGTGTTGTTTAAAATGGACCAGGTATTCGGGTATTTTGTGAGATTTGATTTGGATCCGGAAAAAAAATGATACCCACTAAACATTTTATGTTCAAATCCGTTCAAAATTTTGGATACATAATATATGAATTAGGTAAATTTTATACAAAATACTCAAAAATACAAAAAAAAAACCAAAATACTCGAATACCTTAAAAATTAATACTAAAATACTTGATATATGATAAAATATAAAAAATACCAAAATGCCCAAAACATCTAGATGTGTGAATGTATTATGTTTTGAGTATTGGAATATCTGACAGGATACCAGATAATACTTGGATCTGAAATCTACATGTATATAAATTTAGAAATCGATGGGTTATTTGAGCATACATGAACCTAAACCAATAGTAAAGCTTTTCTTACCGCCTCAAGTGTCAAGAACGATGACCCTAAGATTGATAAGCCCAATCTCAAAATCCAACCATATGTCACTTAACGAGCTGATTCATTAAAATGATTCATTAAAACCTACATTAAAGTTGCATTTAAGACATCTAGAAACGTTATTGACATTTGTCAATAGTAATAGGTTGGTCTATTAAGGCATTAGTTTAGTTCCGATTACTTATTTGGAGTCACTCTGAAACATATGCCATTACAAAATATCTTCCTATTTAATAAATTTCAAGCACAACTAAAAAAGTTGGGAAGTTAAACCAAGGGCTGGTATACTAAGGGTGTGTGGTTGGGTATTTGTCTGACTCGAGATCTGGATTTGACTCCATTTGGTTATCCACCCTCAGATAATAACTGCTTGAACCGGCATGCTGGGCATAAAGATGATAGATAATTAATGGGTCAAATCCAAGAAACTTCTAATTTAAAAAAAAAAAAAATGGGAAGCTATAGAGTCATATCTTACATAAAGGTTAATATAATGATACATCTTGGCTTGGGTTTTAACTTCTACTGTTTCATCCCCCACCAGCTCCATCTTGGTTTTCTCAAAGGCTTAGAGAGATGTGCGAGCCAAAACAGATAGAAGACAAGTTAGACCAATGAAACTGTGGTCATGATCAAATGAAAAATCAATATATTTTTAGATATGGCAATGTTATTAATTAAATCTTTTATCTAAAATGATCAAAATAAAAAATATTATAACGATAAATTATTTTATCTGAACAAAATTTATTTTCCAAAATAATTTTTAACATTACAATAATAATAATAATAAATGTTTATTATTACTAACAATATTATTGTTATATAACATTTAACTAAATGTTGTATTCATTTTTGTTTAATATTTTTATTTAGAGAAAATAATATCAGTGTAAATAGAAAATATTATTAATAATTTTATTATGTTATTTTTTAATAATTATTATTATATTATTATTATTATTATTATTATTTTAACTATATTTTTTTCATGAAAACTTATTAAATAGAAAATTAATATTTTTTAACAAAAAAAATTGTTTTTATTAACAGTGTCAAATGTTAACCGTTAGTCAATCCATCTTCGCGCATATTTTAGAGTACTTGAATGTTTATTTTGGGAAAAAAATTTAGCTGAAGTTTTTAGTTGGAAACATACAAAAGTTAAAGGTTTTAGTTGAAAAATATATTAAGTTGAAGGTTTTTAATGGTGTTTTTATATCAAAATATAGGTTTTGAATGGCAATTGGGTTTGGAGTAGTTATTGGCTTTACATTTTAAAAAATTTAAGTTATTGCTATTCATGATTTTGAAAAATTGGATTTAAAAAAAAATAATAGAGAATCTTGATTTTGATTCAAAACCTCACTTACACTAGTTTTAGGAGATTGTTGATCAAGAATCTCTACACCAAAAATCCAAAATAAAACAAAAACCACTAAAAACTATCAAACATCCATGGCCATAAAATCATAACAAATAAAACACAAACTTACGAGATTGAAATAATTTTAAGTCATAACCATAAATGCTTTTTTGTACCGTTTTGCAAAAATCACCGGAACCATTTTACACGGTTTCATACTGTTTACAACCGCTAAAAATCAAAATCTCAATTCCGAAAGTGTTAGCGGTTGCAGACAGTTGCACATATAAAATTTTTATTGAAGTCCATATAAATTTATAACATTACTCCAATCATTATCTAACCTAATTTTTAGTGATAAATTCAATGCATAAAGTAACTAACATTTTATTTGTATTTAAATATTATTTTATGTGTTATTATGTTTTTCTTTATTATTTGTGATGACCAATTTTATATTTTATAATAATAGTGAATATTTTAGTGTTTTACACCTTTTATTATTACATTACATTTATTTCCTAATTTTATGTTTAACTATTATTATACTGGTGATTAATCATAAATCTCGTACAAACAATCATGTTTCCAACTACTAAACCAGTGATTAATCATAAATCTCGTACAAACAATAATGTTTCCAACTATCATCAATTATCCCCTTCAGCAAACTCTCATGCCCATAACTGCATCAGATGAGTTTTAACCATTCGAACTCTAAATAAATGGTTCATTGAGTTTAAAAAGTTGTTTTATAACCCACTGACCGAGAATTTTCAATTTTCAAAAGAAATATCTGAGCTAGATTTATGTGGATTAGGTTGTTTAAACTCGCTCAATGTTCAATTCTAACCTTAATCGCAAAATTAAGGAACCCAAACCATGTATCATATAAACCGGATATCCGCTAACGGCCACAGTTGTATACAGTATCCTTATCCAGAGACACAACATGGATGCCACGTGGACATAAAATTGAAACAGCAGATTCAAAACATGAAATCTCAACCGTCCATTTATCAAAGCGAATAACAAAAGTCAAAACCACCAAAAGTCTTCTTGATCCTACGGTTAATATTCCTCAAAAGTATTATTAACTTAATTAATTTTAAACGTATTAAAGTCGACTTTTTTCCAACTGAGTTCCGGTATTCGCTGTAACGATCTGGAATAGAATTAGTTGCCAATGCAAGAAAAACTCAAAATATTTATTCAAAAAACAATATTTCTCGCAACAAGAAACCATTTTTTTAATTTTAATTAGTGTTTTGGACTTCTCGTTTTTATTCTCCACCATCCAAGATTCTTTGAGATCTTATCTGTTTAACAGTTACTACAAGTCTGCAAAGAATTTATAAAATTTTTTTTGAAGATCTCTCTTTGTCGTCTTCTATTTCCTTCTCTGTTTTTTTTTTCTTTATTAATTTATTTTCTTTACTCTGCTTCTTCGTCTCTTTCGTTTGTGGTTCTCACGCTCTTGGCTTAAATAACTCAAAAAATGAAAGTGTCAATGTGAGTTTCTTTCATTTTATTTTGTTTTATCAGTTTAGCAGTTCCATATTATTATCTTCATGATTTATCTTAATGCATTCTTATTTACGTTTTTGTTTTTCTTAGTCTATGATATTTTTGTTTTCAGAATTCTCTTGCATGTTTCATGATTGTCGTCAACACCAAAGAGAGATAATTTGGTCTGAATTTTATTCAAAGATCTTATATTTCAGATCAAAATAGAAGAGACAAACATTTGGAAATCCTTCTACAAGGTAATATTTTCAGACTATTCGTTTCATATATCCTTTTCTTTTGGTTCAATTCCATGTGAAAAAAAAAAAACATTTCTTCTTCACGACAAATGTAGTTAATTGTGTTCGATATTTTCAATGTATTATGTTGTTTTACATATGAACAGATATTATTAACTTTGTTTGGATTTGTGTTAAATGTATTTTTGTTTCCTGAATAAATCAATTAATTCTAAATGGCGTGTTAAATACACATGAACAAAGAAGATGTAGTAGTTACTAAACATGTTAATTTAATTTTAATAAGAATTGTTTGATTCTCGGGGGTCAAATAATAGTACTGATTGTATAATCTTGACTCAGATCTTGTTTCTTGTTCTTCTTATCAATAACATTGTATGTTGTTGTTGTTGTTGTTGTTGTTGTTTGTTTGACTTACAATACAAATTGTAATATATATATTTTTTTGTATATGTCATGTGTGTTCATGAGTGAGTCTCACTCTTTAACCTCTTTTGGCCAACTTGTAGTTTATGTAACTTCTGGTTCATATGAATCATATCCATATAAGACTTTGACTTGTTTTTCTTTGCAGAGAGATTTTTAAGAGATGAATTTCACAGAATCAATGAACGTTGTACACAACAGAATCCAACAACTTGAACCGGAGAATGCATCAAAGATCATTGGTTATCTCTTATTGATGCAAGACAACTGCGATCTTGATATGATTCGTCTTGCTTTCTGTCCTGATTCTGCTATGCGTTCTATCATCAATTGTGTTAAATATGAATTAGCTAAAAATGCTCTTCATTACCACCACAGCCCTCCTTCTGATCACATTCCAACCTTTAAATTTGGTTCATTTACCGGTTCATCACCTCTTTCGGTTTCTGTTTCTCCACCGGTTCTCTCCTCGAAAACCGGTTTATGGGAGAATAACTCAACCGAGATTGATTCCTTGCATAACACTGCTCAGTTCTTGAGTTTTGAGGATTCAATGAACACTCCTGAATTCTCTAACGGTTTCTTTTCTCAAGAACGTCAATGTTTGCCGTTGAGAACGAGCAGGAGATCTCCGAGTTTACCCGAGTTTCCGGTTAAAATCTGTCATTACTTCAACAAAGGGTTTTGCAAACATGGCAGCAATTGTAGGTACTTCCACGGGCAGATTACACCGGAAAGAGAGAGTTTTACTCAGATGTTTAATCCAAACAACAACCAAAGTGATGAAGAACATGTTGTTTCCCCTGTGTCACTTGAAAAGCTAGAAGTAGAGATCATTGAGTTGCTTAAATCAAGAAGAGGAGCTCCAATTTCAATAGCTTCATTGCCAATGATGTACTATGAAAAATACGGTAGGACTCTTCAAGCTGAAGGATATCTCACAGAGTCACAAAGACATGGCAAAGCTGGTTATAGCCTCACCAAGCTTCTTGCTCGCTTGAACAATACCATCCGCCTCATCGATAGGTTTGTTAGTTAATACTCACTACATTCCCTTCTATATTGAAGTGTCAATGACATTTTTCTTATTGAATTTGTAGGCCTCATGGGCAGCATTCAGTTATATTAGCAGAAGATGCATCAAAGTTTGCGGAATACAAGGTAGAAAGAAACGAACACGGAGCTATTCTTGCGGGTTCAAGACAGATTTACTTAACATTTCCAGCAGAGAGTAGCTTCACAGAACAAGATGTATCAAACTACTTCTCGAAATTAGGACATGAAGTTGAAGATGTTAGGATTCCTTGCCAGCAGAAAAGAATGTTTGGATTTGTAACATTTGCTTACACAGAAACCGTCAAACTCATTCTTGCTAAAGGCAATCCTCATTTCATATGTGGAGCTCGTGTGCTCGTCAAGCCTTACCGAGAAAAATCACGCTCTAGTCGATATCTTGACAATAACAAGCCTATGTACGACATGCAATATGGTTCTCAATACTTTGAAAGAGACATAGAGATGATCACAAGTAAGTAATTAACCAAAAAAATCATGTTTTATATACATATTAATCTTTGTTTATAGTCTCATTGTTATTATTTTTAGTGCCACACCGGTGTTGTGAAAGCTCAAGACTAATGATGAAGCCATTTCTTGATGAACCTGAACAATCAGTTTCAAAGTCCTTACCTACTAATTACTCCTATTTTGGAATCTCGGATGACTTCAAGGATACATCAAATGGTTACTATACCTTTAAACTTAAACAATATAATCGTAGATATAGAATTAATTTGTTGACTTTTTTTAATATGTAGCGGATCAAGAGGAACAAGCGGAACGGTTAAGTCATCTATTGGACTATTTGAACATTGACGATAATGTCATGAACATAACCACTAATTACAAAGACAGTGATGGGTATGTTATGATTCTTAACAAATACATTTTGAGATTTTATCTTTGATTTAATCATATTATATATGTTTATTTATCTATTTAGGAGAATCCATTGTGAATCGTTGGACCTGAATCTACCCGAGAGTCCCTTTTCTTCCCTTTTTGGGAAGGAAATTTCAACGGCTACATAGAGAGTAAGACAAACTGATATCTAACCAAAAGAGGTGAAAAAGAATATAGGAGCATAAAGTTAGACATTTGTTTGTTTTCATTATCTTCTTTTGGTTCTAGAGTGATCGATGACATGGAGAGTTTTAGATTCATTAGCAATAACATGACAAAGAAATAGTAGAAAAAATAAGGTGACAGAGAATCACACAACAAGTAGCTGTTTCTTCAAGTTGTAATAAGGGTCGAACTGTTTGAGAAACATAAAATAGAGGGGGGTAATAATAAGTGATTAAACTAATAATCATTGCAATGTTTATGAAGAGTTCATTTTCTATTTGTACTCTCTTCTTTTCAACTTTTTTTATGCTTCTTGATCATATATCGAAATTCTTAACTTTTAAGGAAGATTGTTTAGTGTATATAATTGAAACGTTGATAAAATGGTTTCCACAGATTTAAGAAATTATTGCCACTCTCATCAGTATAAACTTTTAAATTTAGAATAATGATATCTTGTGAGGTAGATAAGAGATATCAAATATGGAAAGTGTCTTTAGTCAAGGGTTAATAGTTTATATTTTGCAATATTTCCATCGAAATTCGATTCCAATAATTTTCCATCCAACTGACATATACGAAAACAATAGATCAAATATATGTGATCATAACTATATGATAAAATATGGAGTGAAGTTGAAGATGATCTAACTATGATATGTTGGCAACTAAAGATCCTAAAGAGAGCCTTAAAGCAACTAAACAGAGATAAATTTTCACAAACAAAAGAGAGAGTGAGAGAATCTAATTAACTGTTTGTTGTAAATTGCACAAGTATAAGTTCTTTAATCCCCTTCTCCTCAACACTTCCATCAAGAAAAGAACATGCATACTCAATGGTTATTTCTCAGAACAGTGGAAGAATCTTTCTTTAAGCAAAAATATCGAATTATTTGGTTAAAAGAAGGAGATGTCTTATCTCATATTTCCATATAGTAGTAGCTCAGGTCAGAGCTGGCTATAATGTCATAAGATCCTTCATGCTTGAATCTAGTGATATGTTACTTGACCCTTTGGAGATGAGTAATCATGATGTATCATACTTCAAATCCATTCTGGCTCATGCTCTGCTAAGTTCTTCTTCTGCATCACCTTCTTAGATTAGAGCTCTGACTAATTATGCATGCTATCCAGCTATCCTAAGCTCCATGTCTTCTGCTCCCTCCTTATGAAATAAAAATAGTGTTGTTCAAGTTAAACTCAAAAGGCTCCGGATCTGGATGACTTATATGCAAATTTTTATAAATTAGTTTGAGTTATTCTAGGACCAGAAGTTATGAATACTTTCATTCAGTTTTTTGAGATATAGTTTTCTTCTAGCTACTACAAATGCCATAATCCTAGCCCTAGTGCCAAATAAGCTAGGAGAATCTAAAGTTAGGGAGTATATACCCATGTCATGTTGTAATACTATTTACAAGCTCATATCTAAGGTTTTAATTACAAGACTTAAGCATATCCTTCCTTCTCTAATCCTTCCATACCAAAGATTACTACTCCTTGAGAACACAGTCCTAAGTGCTGATATTGTGAATGTATACCACCTCTCAAAAGGCCCTTAAGAGGATCTCCATAAAAGTTTTTTCAAATTATCATGAATTTTTTTTTTATAAACTTTTGATGTAACTCAATAAAATCAGGTTTCTTAAATTTTATATGGATATTTTTACCATCAACTAATTTCAAATTTTTATAGTATATATTATATGATCAATCCATAAAAACAAAAAAGGATAAATGAAGAAATTAGGCACAAAATATTTATTATAATTTATATCCAAATTCCCTTTTTCATCCTGAATGCAAAACCATAAAACCGAACCATGTTAATTTGAAAACCGATTTTGGCCGAACCAAATTGACATCTTTCACCTTCCGATTCAAAAAAAATTTCTCGCACTCCTTCTTCATCTTCATCTTTTTCACATAAACCTAAAACCCAACCTTTCTCACTCTCTTCCCTGAGTAAAATTTCCGAGCAAAAATGTTCTCTCCATCGACGAAGAGAGCTAAACAGAGCTCTCGAGTTGACAAAAATCCACGCCATCGAGTAGCTCCACCGGATTCTCCTGTAACTCCGGCAGCTCAAAATCGAGACAGTTTCATCTCAGATCGTCCCGCCACTGGAACTCCTGCTCCTTGGGCTCCTCGTTTATCAGTTCTCGCTAGGTATATCATTCTCACTGTGAACAATTTTGCTACATTTTGTGAGTCCTTCGATTTGGTGTAATTGATCTCTCTGTTCGTTGTCTTTTAGAGTAAACAATGGTGAAAAAGGAGAAGATACAGATCAATTAAGGCCTGTATTCGTTGGAGAGTTTCCTCAATTAGTTCGAGATGAACAAAGTAGCTTCTTCTCTACCAACAATACTCATCCTGGTTAGTATTGTTTTGGATTAGATTCAAAGTAGAACAGTTTCTTTGAGGAAGATGCATAGTTTTATTTTATTTTGGTTATTCTTCTTCTTCTTCAGGTAATGTTTGTGTATCTGGTGGAATGGATAAAGAAACTTGTCTCTCTTGGTTTATTACTGGAAGTAAATTTTTTGTTTGGAGTCATTTAACAACAATATCGTCACGAAAATGTGTTGTTCTTGAAATTCCTGTTGGTGTTTTGGCTGATGAAGAGTCTGGTAAAAGCTGGTTGATTAGTGTTGTTCCTTGGGATACTTCTGTTGGTGCTGCAAGTAGGGCTGCTCGGTCTCGTAGTGCTGTTGGTATTGTTATGTGTAATAGAAAAACTCGAGCTGTTGTGTATTGGTCAGATATCTTTTCTGGTCACGAAGCTTCCCCTGTGACTGATCTTGGATCTTGTGATGATACTGTTGTTTACAGTTCACCTATAGGCAGAAAAAGTTCATCGATCAGCAACCAACAAATTAATGGGATTAGAAGTAGTAGAGCAGGATATAGCGATCTTAATTCTTTGATTACTACTGGAGTTAGTGCGGCTGAGCGCATTTGCATTGCTATTGCGTGCAGTTCTAATGGTGAGCTATGGCAATTTACTTGTAGTCCTACAGGTGTTAAAAGTAATAAAGTACAGTTGGACGTTAGCTCTTCCTCTGTAAGTGAAGGATATCCAAGGTCCCTGATCTGGCGTTTTTCGCAAGGATTGGCTAGAGAGTCTTGTTGGGAATTTTTTATGCTGACAGATTGTGACATATATTGTTTTACTGTTGAACCTTATCCTTATCTGACAGTTTCGAAAGTCTGGCAACATGAAATTGTTGGGGCAGATGGTGATTCAGGTATCAAGAAAGATATAGCAAGTCAAAAGCAAATTTGGCCTCTAGATTTGCAGGTCGATGGTCAGGGTAAAGTGATTACAGTTCTTGTTGCCACCATCTGCATGGACCGAGCCAGCAGTTCAAGCTATACACAATATTCGCTTTTAACTTTGCAACATAAATCTGAGATAAGGTTTGCAGATGGTAGAGAGGAAAAGCTTCTGGAGAAACAGGCTCCAATCCAAGTAATAATCCCAAAAGCAAGAGTGGAGGATAAAGACTTCTTATTCTCTATGAAACTCAGAGTTGGCGGTAGACCTCCAGGGTCAGCTATAATTCTTTCAGGTGATGGAACAGCCACAGTTTGCTACTGTCATGGAAGTTCTACTCGGCTGTATAAGTTTGATTTACCTCATGATGCTGGCAAGGTCCTGGATGCTTCAGTTCTTTTCTCAACTGATGAACATGAACATGGTGCATGGACTGTGCTAACTGAGAAAGCAGGAGTGTGGGCAATACCAGAGAAAGCAGTTGTGCTTGGTGGAGTCGAACCTCCAGAGAGAAGTTTGTCACGCAAAAACAGCTCCAATGAGAGGTCTGCACGAGATGAGGCAAGGATAACTCCATATAGCGTTCTATCAATGGCCGGAAGGGAAAATTCTGACACACAGAATAGTGGAGACAAAGGAAACACTAAAATGGGATTTACTCGTCAGACAGCTCGTGATGAAGAATCAGAAGCTTTGCTTGGTCAGCTCTTTGAAAATTTTCTGTTATCTGGGAAAGTTGATGGATCTTTGGAGAAGCTTAGTCAAACTGGTGCATTTGATAGAGATGGAGAGACCAATGTTTTTGCTCGCAAAAGCAAAGCTATAGTTGACACATTAGCTAAGCATTGGACAACTACTAGAGGGGCTGAGATTGTAGCTATGACTGTTATATCTGCACAATTGGCTGAGAAACAACAGAAGCATGAGAAATTTCTACACTTTCTTGCTCTATCCAAATGCCATGAGGAGTTGTGTTTTAAACAGAGTACGCACTTTTATCTCTCATTGGTTTTTATTTTCCTACATGCTAGTTGCTACTTTATTTTGCGTACATGATCAAACACATAAGTTTTATTGAATCTTTAGATTATAAGTACTCTCAAACTAGCTAGATGGTACTTCATGAATTGTTAAATCATTCTCGTTGGCATTTGATTGACCGCTGTGCTAAGACATATCTTTTATGGCAGGACATGCTTTGCAAATAATTTTGGAAAATGGTGAAAAACTTTCTGCAATGATTCAACTCCGAGAACTGCAAAGTTTGATTAACCAGAACCGTTCAGGCAGATTTGGCTCGCCACATGCTGGCTCAGAGGATCAAGTATCATGTGCCCTCTGGGATCTTATTCAATTTGTAGGGGAAAGTGCCCGTCGGAATACAGTTCTTTTGATGGACAGAGATAATGCTGAAGTTTTCTACAGCAAGGTATCTGAACTTGAGGAAGTATTTTATTGTCTGAAAAGGCAACTAGAATACATAATCAGAGCTGATCAGCCACTGGGAACTCAAGTGCAGAGAGCCTGTGAACTCTCAAACGCATGCGTTAATATTATTCAGACTGCCTTAGATTACAAGAATGAGCATCAAATGTGGTATCCACCACTTGAAGGTTTAATACCTTGGCACTCTCAGGCTGTTGTTTGTAATGGACTGTGGTGCATTGCGTCCTTTATGCTTCGCCTGTTAACTGAGGCATCTAGGATTGATATCTCTGCTAAATCAGATATATACCTGCATCTCGAAGTGCTTTCTGAAGTTTTACTTGACGCTTGTGCCGGTTCCACCACTGCTAAATTGGAGCGAGAAGAAGAAAATAAAGGTTTGCTTGATGAGTACTGGACTCGGCGGGATACTATTTTCGAGACTCTTTATCAACAAGCTAAAGAGTTTATGGAAGCAGAAATCCAGGTTAGCACTTCTTCACATACGGTGCAATGCATATCATTTTTTGTTTTGAATAACACCATGAACTGGTTTTGTATCTGTAGGGTATCAGAGAAAGAACTGATAGGACAGATGAAGATATCTTTAGAAACCGTTGTTCAAATTTACTTTCCGTTGCAAAGCGACATGCAGGCTATAAAATTATGTGGAAGATTTGCTATGATCTGAATGATACAGAGCTGCTCAGAAACTTAATGGTATGAGCTCAGGCTTCTTCTTTCCCCGTTCCTTGAGTAATCTCAAATGCATTAGATTTCTTTTGTTTTTAAAATATACTATTGAGATTGTTCTGTAGACAATTTGTTTTGCGATAAGAATAAATCTTTTTTTTCTTTACCTTGTCTTGCCTCTTTTCAATGTTAATGTGCAGCACGAGGGTCTGGGACCACAAGGAGGGTTCAGTTACTTTGTGTTCCAGCAACTCTATGATATGAAACAGTTCTCTAAGCTTCTACGGCTTGGAGAAGAATTCCAGGACGAGCTACTGATATTTCTAAAGCGTCATTCTGATCTGTTGTGGCTTCATAAGGTGTTTCTTCATCAATTCTCATCTGCTTCTGACACTCTTCATACATTGGCTCTAGCACAAGATGAAGAGTCTATGACAACTACTGAAGAAAGAACGATATCAGAACCTGAAGATGGACAACCAACATTCGCAGACCGCAAGAGGTTTTTGAACCTTTCAAAGATAGCTTATGTGGCAGGTATAATAGTTTATTTTCCATGTGTTTTGGTTTTTGGCATATATGTTTTTAATGAAATTCATGATACTTATCATGTTTCAGATAAGGATACTGATTCCAAATCGAAAGTGAAGCGTATTGAAGCTGACCTCAAGTTACTGAAGCTACAGGTTAAGAGATTCTCAGCTGCGTTAATATTTCTTCTGACTGTAAACTCAGCTATGTAAATACTCTCTGTAACGGGTGTAACTGTAACATGTGGCAGGAAGAAATAACAAAAGCTCTACCCGATGGAGAAGCCAGAAACCGACTGTTCCGACCAGAAGAGCTCATTGAAATCTGTCTCAGTATCCAAGGCCGATGGACAGCTATAAAAGCTTTGGAGGTGTTTGCATGGACAAGCGTTTCTTTCCGTGAAAACCATAGAAGTCTCTTAGAAGAATGCTGGAGAAATGCCGCGGATCAAGACGACTGGGACAGACTCCATCAATCTTCTACTAATGAAGGTTGGAGCGATAAGGAAACATTCCAAAATCTAAGGAACACGGCTCTTTTCCAAGGTTCTAAAAGGTGTTACGGACCAACCCGAATCAACACTTATGATGGAGATTTTGCGCAAGTTCTTCCGTTGAGACGAGAGAACCATAAGGATTCAACTTCTTCAGTAGAGGAAGTTTTGATGAGCCACAAAGATTTCGCTGAAGCGGGGAAACTAATGCTAACTGCACTCATGTTGGGTTGTGTAGAAGACGAAGAAGAAGGTATTGTAGCAGAAGAGGTCTCATCTCCAATGGAGTAACTAAATTTTCTTTTCAAGGAAAAGTGACAATGTAAATGATTTTGTGGGGGATGTCTTTGGGTTTGAAGATATTGCAATTCCATCTTTGATGGTTCGGTTTTATGAGTTATATTATCGTACTTGGGATGTTGTAAGATTTTATTGGCATTAACAATCGATAGGTCTCGGTTACATATAATACACTAACATAAACACCTTTCTGGTATAAAACCCCCAATTGATCGACAATTCAAAATCATTTTAGAACTAGTTATAGGTGCCTTCAATCCGGATAAACCAAAGCAAGAATCTAATTCAAACCGAAACAAAAGAACTGTATCTAACGAATTGAGTTATTATGCATATATATACATATAGATAATTTCATATATTTTTAGTTTATGATTAAAGTCGGATTCGGTCTGAAACTATACACCAAATTAAACAATAATACAGTAGATCAATTTTAGCTTCGTAGCTACAAATTTCTGAAAAAATTAAGACCCAAAAATATAAAACCGACCAAGCATACATTAAAACCCGAATTAATCACCTTATTCACAAATTGAATATTAATGTTCAAACCGGTATAGTATTAATTACGGTTTAAAATAAAGATAATGAAACGCAATCCAAGATATGAGATATCATCATCACAAATAACAGCCAATAAAACAATCCAAAAAAAATCTGCGTAGCAACACTAATCTATCCTCTCATTGAACAACAAGATCTTCCACTGCCAGGTGGCACAACCAAAACCACTACCAATCTCTTTGTAGGACCAAAGAAATCTAAACTAAACTCTTTCAGCCAATCAGAACTCGCTGACGTGTAGTACATCTGATAACACACTAACACGAACACCTTCTCTGTTTATAAAACCCAAACTGGTTTCACATCTCATCTCATCTCATCTCAACTCATACTCTCTTCATCAAATCCTTTCATTGTAGTTACAAAAAAAGCTTTGGATAATGGCCACGTCAGCTATCCAGCAATCCTCCTTCGCCGGCCAAACGGCTATCAAGCCTTCCAACGACCTCCTCCGCAAGGTTGGTGTCTCCGGTGGTGGCCGTGTGACCATGCGTCGTACAGTCAAGTCTACTCCTCAAAGCATCTGGTACCAAACTCTAATATCATTCTCTTATAGGTCATAAAATTTCAGATTTGTCTAATCTGATTTTGTAATAGGTATGGACCAGACCGTCCTAAGTACTTAGGACCATTCTCGGAGAACACACCTTCATATCTAACGGGAGAATACCCCGGAGACTATGGCTGGGACACCGCTGGACTCTCGGCTGATCCCGAGACATTCGCTAAGAACCGTGAGCTTGAGGTTATCCACAGCAGATGGGCTATGTTGGGAGCTCTAGGTTGCACGTTCCCTGAGATTCTCTCCAAGAACGGTGTTAAATTCGGAGAAGCCGTTTGGTTCAAGGCAGGTTCACAAATTTTCTCAGAAGGAGGTCTTGATTACCTCGGAAACCCTAACTTGATCCACGCGCAAAGTATCTTAGCCATTTGGGCTTGTCAAGTTGTTCTCATGGGTTTCATTGAAGGCTACAGAATCGGAGGTGGACCACTTGGAGAAGGGCTTGACCCGCTTTACCCCGGAGGTGCCTTTGACCCATTGAACTTGGCGGAGGACCCAGAGGCCTTTGCTGAGCTTAAGGTGAAGGAGCTCAAGAATGGTCGTCTTGCTATGTTCTCAATGTTTGGATTCTTTGTTCAAGCCATTGTTACCGGTAAAGGTCCCATTGAGAACTTGTCTGATCACTTGGCTGATCCTGTGGCTAACAATGCCTGGTCTTACGCTACTAACTTTGTCCCCGGAAATTAATTATTATCATCTGTATTTGCTTTGTAATCTCTCTACCTTGTAAACCCGTTAATGTATTATTCAGTGTTTTATGTGAATTCGGAACTTAATGACTATTATTTTTGTGGGGACTTGTTTTTTTTCATTTCTTGTATCGTTAGTGCCAAAACCATATAAAGAGGTCCATATTAGCTGAACTCTAGTAGAAATATCTGGACCAATGTACAAATGAGTGGTTAATAAAACCCATATGAAGAGTAGACACATGTACATTGTAAAGACATTAGGCCAAACAAATATCTATTCTATAATTTTGTCACATCATTACATTTATTTTCAAGAGTCAAGACTTATTGCTGCCTATAAAAAAAAAATACATGTCCTGATACTCCAATTCCACGAGTCTTCCGGCTAAAACTCCGAAGCTGCAAAAGCCTTTGTTCAATTTTCTCCAACTCTAATGATATATCCTTAGAACTCTCACTCTTCACAAGAGGCTTAGTAATCTTATAATTCACATCTTCACGCAAGAAACAATGTCTCAACAATGTAAAAACGTTTATACTCTTATCTTTCTCCGACATGAAACAAGTCATCACAAAGAGTTTTGCATCACAAGGAAGCTCTCTAGGTATCAATGGCATGTAACCTTTCTTAAGATCTTCCAGCTTATAGTTTTTATGCTACCATGGTCTCTTTATAGTATACATCTCCAACACTACACATCCTACCTCTCCTTGTCTCTCCTTGAGAAATCGTTTCTGGTGACTTATATATAGGTGTTTCTGCAAAAGAACGACTAAGACGCCACCAAGAACAATCTCCATCTCTTCTCGAAATCCCAAAATCAGAAATCTTTAACCCAAAACCCGGGAAAATAAGGATGTTTTCAGGTTTGAGATCACAATGAACATAGCCATGTTCATGAATCATAGATAAACCTTCAAGAATCATACGAGTGAACCTTCTAATCAAAGGATCAGGAAATTTTCTATCATTGAATCTTTCTGTGAAATCTCTTAAGCTTCCTTCAGATGCATACTCCATGGGAATCTTGAACTTTATGTAACCTTCTTTGTTGACTCTTAGTAGTATTTTTGTTCCATATCATTGGATGATTCCAGCATAATGAGCACAGATTAAATGCTAATTGCTAATCTTACTAATTTCTGGAAATAGGCTTCTCGATTGCCAAGTGCGTGTGCTAAGGAAATTGAAAAATATGCGCAGATTTTTTTTTGGTCGGGACCTGATCTTAACTCTCGAAAAACCAAAGTAGCTTAATCGAATATATGTAGACCAAAGCCAGAATATATGTAGACCAAAACCAAAGTGAGATGTTATAAGCTCATATGGCGACTTGTCTAATCTCATAATTCTTTATGGGTGCATTGGATTAAACGTGAATATGTTCAGCTTCATTTTGGTCGATGAAGGAGAATACTGGCATATGATCTTGGATGTGGAAAAAAAAAATCTGATATGATGGAGATTAAGAGTCGAGCTCAAACTTCGTTTGGATTGATCTTTGGATCTCGATTGGTCGTGAAATATTTGGAAAAATATATTTATGTTATATGAACTTTAGATATATAGTAGGATTTATTGAGACATATAATTGTATTCTACATATATCTTGAAAAACATACAATTATATGGTTTTAGGTCATGTTCTAAAAATCTCCGCCTACCTCCCATTATATTCCGTCTAGTCGGTAGACCCACCATCACAGCTTCGATTAATGACTAATCTCTCGAAAAAGTCAGTCAACCGATTACTCCCCGCCTAATCCGATTAATCTCTGCCTAATCCGATTATCTTCCATCTAATCATCTATAATCTAATTATTTTTAAACTTTAAGGTATAATTTTTTTTTGTTTTTGTTATACAAACATTTATATTGAGATTCTGTGATGTTTATAATAAATTATGTTAAAAATATAAATCATAAAATAAATTATTAATACTATATTTTCATGTATTTACTATAAATTTTTAAAAAATATTATTTAAAAGTTTAATATATTAGATAAATATATTTTTAAAATATTAAAATAACCTAAAACTAATCCCCGATTAATCCTCGTTTACTGTCTGATTAATTCTCTAGGCATTACACCCAATTTCTCTACAAAACTAGCCCATAGTGAATTTTACAACTTTAGTTTTTAGGTTGGGTTTTCGGTTAAATTGATAATTAACATACTTGAAAAAAATATATATATATATAAAAAAAAAAAAAAAAAGAAGAAGAAGAAGAAGAAGAAGAAGAAGAAGAAGCAAAACTTCGTCTTCCCTTCCACAGGGGAAAACCGACCGTTTCTACTCACCGGCAAAATTAATCAGTCAAAAATATTTCCCAACGATTCGAAAAAATTCCAAAGTCATGCTCCACATCTCTAGACGTTCCGTCTCTTCTCTTCTTCGATCCAGTTTCCATCTCCGCTGCGATCCTTCGGCTTCAGCTATCTCCTGTTCCTCTCCCTTCTCATACCCAGTTCGTATTCACTTACTCTCACCCCAAAATTTCAAAATTTCTCATCCCAATTTATGAAAAAGTTACATCTTTACTAGTGCCATTGATAAAAGATAAAAGCTTTGATTAGGGGTTAGGTTCTGCTAGGTTTTGTATAGGAACTCGTTATGGATTTGGCAATTTTGGGATTATTTTTGGGGTCCCTTTATTTTTCAGTATTGATTTATGAAGCTTCGTATTGTTAAACCTTTGGATGATAATGTTGTTATACAGGACGGTGGGATCAAGAATTTGCATTCTCAAGCTAAAAATGCAATCTTGTGGAGAGATAGTTCACTATGTAGTTCTGAAGGAAGCTTTTTTAAACGAGAACAAGTTTCATTTTCGGGGTTTCGATGCTTTAGCGTTGGAAATGATACTACTGCTCACTTGGATAGGAAGTTTTTAGTTCAGCTATGGGTTTTAGATCAGAAAAAGCTAAAAAAGCGAACCCGGAAAGCTTCTAGGAATAGGAATTATTGTGGGAATGGAAATGAGAATGATTATGAGTCTGCTAAGCCTTCATTGCAGCAACCACCGGTTAGCCAGTCTATGTCTGGTCTTCTGAAGCCTAAAACTTCTGAGAAGGTGACTTGTTCGTTATCTTTCCTTTGGCTACTCAACCATAGTATAATAAAAATGCTGTCTTTTTTAGTTATGGGTTGAGATAATCGTCATATATGTATGAGTTGTGTCTGTTACTTACTTTTCTGCTTATTAGAGATCGCCAAGGTTCGTTTTGTTGGGTGCCACTTTAACTCGGTGAGATTAGTGTGGTATAATACTAAACAAAAAATTGTTTTTTTTTCAACCTGTATTGATGCAACCAAGTATGGAAAACTTACTACAGAAGCTATATTTTGTTATTTTCTTTCTTTTGTTTTATTGAGTAGGTTTGGAATATAGCTCATTGTACTCTTGTTACCACTGAGTTTCTTGAAATGTAGGAGTTAGAAATCGTAATCTTGTTTACTTTCTTTTTAGGTCAAAATTGCAACTTTGCTTGCTCGATCTAATTTGCTAATTACAAGGGACATTGAATGGGCAAATCTGGTTCTTGGTATTGAACAGGTATTTTTTCTTCTGCTAGTTCTCCTGTTCCTTATTTGGCTATGTAATAACATTACCTGTTTCTGATGAATTAACTTTACAATGTATTTAATCGTACATATCAAATGTTCCTTCAGTTCCCATCCTTTCATCTCCTTTCTCTTGAAGTGTAGTTGTTATATCACTTGTGTAATCTCCTCTTCTTTCTGCAGGAAAATCGCTATATTGTAGTTGACGTATGCTATCCTGAGGCGGTAAGTGATATCGCAATGCATAGATATTTTGGCTTCCATTTGCAGAAGTTGTGAGTGTATAGAACACTACTGATACCTAAGACCTTGAGTTCATATCAAAATTTCCGTACTTTAAAACTCTATTTTCTCACTTTCTTGACAGCCTGTGGGATCTATTCGGGAACAAAGTAATATAATCGCGCGGCAGGTTACATTCTCACTTTAAAACTTTCTGTCTTCATACTTCAACTAATATCATTTTGTGTTAATACTTTAAATTGGCTTTCACCAATGACCAGTGGTTTAAGTTTTTGACATGTTAGTTACATTCACAACACAATTTATTACGATCCTAACTAATGGTGAATATCCTTGGTGTGCATGTCTTTACTCTATTGCCTTCTATGATCATATGAATGGGAAAGCTTGAATTTTCTTTGAATTATTTATTCTCTAGGCTTAACTTTGATTACCAAGGATTTATGTTTTTCTAACGCATTATATTCTCCAGCTGAATTTTTTAGATTTTTTTTTGTTTGAGTATCCTTCTCTTACGAAGGTGAATGATGTGGTTTTTGTTTCCTTATTGAAAAAATATGTTCCTAGCTATCCAATTTCCTTCAATTGCATCTTCTATATCATTTTGTCATATCTAGTCCTTTGTTTCCTATTTTTATGTTTGGAGGAAGCGCTTTGAAATTTCGACTTTGATCTAAGAATGATAAGTTTACTTAAAAAAATATGTCATTGAGTCTACACACAATAGAAACTGTAACTCTAAAATACTAGACCTGTTTTTTTTTTCTTTTGTCAGCTCAGAGAAGTTTTACCCCGATAATTACATATCTTGCTAGCAGTAGTTTTGATGTGTGTATGTGTGTTGACCAAAATAAAAGTGTAATTATCCCCATATGATATTAAAATACTTGCAGTTGCTCCGTACCCGGCGCCCATTTGTTGCTTCCATAACTGATGCTCTGGGTAATGAGCTTTTCCGGGTGAGGGTTTTCTTGGATTCTGATGTGTAAAAGTTTACAAGAAGACAAGTCTTCGATTCGTTTGAGCTGAAGTAATTCTTCTACATCACATAGGTTCGTAGACCTTTCTGGTGGATCACAAGTTCAATATACGCTGAGATTGATGGAGAGGTACACACACTTGTGTAGCATTTAAAGCCTTACAAAAGACTAATCCAATATTAACCGTTTTTATTTGGGCTCGTTCTTATGTCTGGTACTGGTTTAGGAAATCGGTGTGGTTCATCGACGATGGCATCTATGGAGGAGAATTTATGATTTATACCTGGGGTAAACGTTAATAGTAATATCTTCTTATGTACATAAGCATTTTTTAATTGTCTTTTTGGATTGCTTGATTAATCATTTTATTTGTTATTGGGGAGTTAAGAGACCATGTATGTTTTGTCTCTTATAAATATTAAGAATGAGATAGACTTGCAGAACATGGCTTTTATGTTTAACATCTTTTGATGAACCAAATTTGAGACATTTGATGTTATCCAGGAACAACCAGTTTGCAGTGGTGGAAAATCCTGGGTTTTGGAATTGGACATTTACATTGAAGGATGCTGATGGAGAAGTATTAGCCCAAATTGATCGTGATTGGAGAGGTTTTGGCTTTGAGGTTTGTCTTCTCTAATGCTTTGCCACTTCTTTTGTTTCTATCTTAAAGGTTATAATACTAAAATATCTAAATGACTAGTTTATTTTGGTGACCAATTTTTTTTTGAAATGGCTCCTTAAACCTCTATAAATTAATAATATTGTACCTTTGTATTTTGTAAAAGTTTATTAATTTATCGAGGTTATTAATTTATAAAGGAGATATATAGACCGAAGTACATTATTAATTTAGCAAGGTGTTAATTTATCGAGTATATGTAATACAGATACTCACAGATGCTGGACAGTACGTGATCAGATTTGGAAAAGCTGATGATGCTTCCAAAACCGGCCTTGCAACAAATGTGGGTTTAGTTTACTCCTCAGTGAAGCATTCTTGTGTTTTTAAATTTTGGTTGTTTACATTGACATTTGATTGAGCTTTTTCTTATGAAACTCATAACAGGTGGAAGAGTTAGAAGTGAAACGGCCATTGAATTTGTCAGAAAGAGCTGTTGCCCTAGCGCTTGCTATTTCACTTGATAACGATTACTTTTCAAGACATGGTGGCTGGTAAGTTTTCTTTATAAACAATGCTCTTATATGATCTTTTTTGTTTTGCTTATTTAATTTCTTAATGACAATAACAATGAATCTTTTTGGGCAGGGGTATTCCATTCATAGCTGTTGGCGAGTAGTAGGATTCAATCTTTTCTCAATTTATGTTTCGATTATGGACTCATGTGGCTTCTCGAAATCTTGAGCCTTGTGTTATGTTTTTGATATACCTCGTGTCTAACTCTTAGGAGTGTCCAGAGTAAATATAACTTTCAAAAATTCGGTATAGCTCGGGTTTATAGAATGGTGATTATTTTGGAAGATGACCAAAAATTCGGTATAGCACGGATATTCTGACTTCGCGGAATATATATAATCATATAACAAATATAATTGATTCTCACTTTGCAGAATATATTTTATATATACTGTAAGTTAGATCTAGGATATAGAATTTATAAGATAATTTGCAAACATAATACTTCTTTTATGATCATATTCATGTGAAAAGGAAATAATTTGGCCAGAATACTCTAAAATGTCTACACTAGGAATGTCAAAAGAGCAGTTCTTGTAAGCAAAGAACTTGTAGTGCTTAAACGTTGAGTATTTGCTACAAAATGTTTTACAATCAAGAGTTTGGGTATTAACTATGATTAGGTCCTTGATCTCAAGAAGATAGCTGGAGATATGAGAGAACTTGTGTGTTTTTAATTGCAAATGCAATTTCTCACATATCTCTTGTAGTTTTTTTGACATCAAGGCTCCACCCATGTTCTAAAAATTTCCGTCTAGTTCCGATTACACTCCGTTTAGTCGCTAGGCGCACTTTTGCCGCCTCGATTAATGACTAATCTCTCGAAAAAGTCAGTCAACGTATTATTCCTCGCCTAATCCGATTAATCTCCGCTTAATCCAATTATTTCTGCATAATCATCTATAATCCAATTATTTTTAAATTTTCATGTATAATTTTTTTTTTTTTGTTATTCAGACATTTATATTGAGAGTGTTATGTTTTTTAATAAATTATGTTAAAATTATAAATAAAAATCATAAAATAAATTATTAATACTATATTTTCATGTATTTATTATAATTTTAAAAACAATATTATTTAAAAATTTCATATAATGGATAAATATATTTTTAAAATATTAAAATAACCTAAAACTAATCTCCGATTAATCTCCGTTTATTCTCCGACTAGCGCCTAACGAGTTTTAAAACAATGGGCTCCATCAGTAACTGATACTTGGACTATAGGAAAGATTGATAGCAATAACTCCATGTTTGAAAATTACAGTTCTATACAAGAATTGTTCGTTTGACCTTCCTAATGTAGAAATCTTCAAATACCCATGCCAAGTTTTGTCTTTTTCTTCCATGAGAATGAATATGACCATAATATTAGGAGGATGACAAATATAAATTGACCGGATCAAAGAACCAAGTTAACTATTTTTATATCAAAACTTTTTAATTATAAGTATTTAATCTTTGCTTAAATTTAATGATCACAGGCAGATTGGATGACATATTAGAAAAATATTTGTAGTCTTTCCTGATGTCAAATGGTCAAAATGTTTAACGTCAAATGTAACAGACTACAATAAATTTCTCGTGGTATATTGGCCAAATTATTTTCTTGTGTTTATGTTTTGTGCAACTAATTTCAAATATATTTTATTTTAATACGTTGGAAAATTGTTTTTCTTGTATTTATGTTTTTGCAGCTAATTTACAATACTTCAAAATTATTATAATTAGTTACAACCTTTAAATTAATAAATCGTAAAATAAAATAAAATAAACTCACCGATCTACATTGTTTACCATGAAACTCAAATGTCTGGTAATAAGATTTTTTAATTTTCACCTCTTTCATATGTAGGCTATTGTAAAATTTAATTTGGGTTAAAGAATTTTGATATAAAAGTTGCCTTTTTTTAGGATTGCATCACGTTATGTTCGGAGCTGAAAATAAAATTTTGCAATCCCTTGACTTTGAGATTTATTTGCATGTAGTACATGAATACTATAAATCAAAAACTAAATACCTTCAGAGCTATCCATCGGGAGTAACTTTATGCTTCAAAACAATGAAATCTGTAGTGATTGGAATCTGCACTGACCTATAACGATTTATAAAACTAGTCAATAATTCAATTTTATATTAATGAAAATATTAAACTAGATGTAGATAATAAATTTGAAAATATATCTATAACGACGACAATCTGTTCGTCTTTCATCATCTTATATATGTTTGTCTTTCACCTAATATATCAGAAATGACAATATTGTATTAAAAAAATCTAATGTCACCGTATCATTATAAATAGGTAGACATGTTGTATCCCCACACAAAGTTTTAATTAATGGTATGTCCACACAAAATTTTAACTTTGGGGGTGTAACGACGCTATGAAACTTATACATGATGTATCTTCACACAAAAATTCAGTTAAAGTTGTGTATACACGAAATTTCAATCTCGGGATGTAACCACACAAAAAAAGTTAGATGGATTGTATCCCTATAAAAAAAATTAAATTTGGGTTTTATCCCATACATGTTAACATATAAATTTTCTATTAAAATAGCATTAAGCTGGATTAAAATTAGAATTAACTAATAATCATATTTTAAGAGATTTTTACTCAAATCACAAATATCTTAAACCCTCTCTTTGATATCAAAGGTTTATAAAAGAAAAAAAATGCTTATCAAATCAACTATGCTTCTTATTTGATGTGATTAAAACAAGTAAAATGAAACTGAAATATGTTACTTAATTAAATTCAGAAAGAACCAAAAACATCAACAAGAGCACCATTAAGTAGTTATAAAATTGCAAAAAAGCACAAAATCTCTTCTAAGAAGATAAAAAGTACATATTCTCTTTTTTAGAAAGAAAAATAATGTCCATGTTGTGGTGATGCTGCTTAAACCAAATACCAGGTTATTTTACATTTTAGGTTTTTCTAAGTTTTGATATCAAAGAGAGGGTTTAAGGTATTTGTGATTTGAGTAAAAAATCTCTTAAACAGGATTATCAGTTAATTTTAATTTTAATCCAACTTAATGTTATTTTAACAGAAAATTTATATGTTAACATGTATGGGGATAAAACCCAAATTTAAAGTTTTATGAGGATATAACCGGTCTAAGTTTTATGGTGTAGTTACATCGAGTAGTTGAAGTTTCGTGTGACCACTTCCATGATTGAAACTTTTTGTGGAAATACAATCTATATAAGTTTTATGGTGTGATTAATGTTAAAGTTTTGAGTGGACACACCCTTAATTGAAAATTTGTTTGGGAATACAACATACCGACACTTATATATATGAGTGTAATATGATGACCTAGTGGTCAAACCCAATCTCACAAAATAAGTGTTGTTATCTGGTGTTCGTTGAACATCATAACCTACATATGTTATATTATTAGTAAAATTCAATGTATCAATTATTTAGTTCTTTTAGTTGTATAATCCTACAGAATTAAATAATATTCATAGTGAAATTTTCGGCCCATAGATTATCAGCATATTTTCATAAAATATTATACTCGCTTAATGTTATTGGATTGTCAAATTTTGGCAACACAATTTAAACACACCAAGTATGAGATGCAAAATTCCAACTATTGCGATAGCTTAATAATAACAGTATTTCTTAACAGTTTTTAAAATATGTTTACTAACAAATCTCTAGTTTTTAGTAAGAATGAGACATTTTGTGTATATATTTTTAATAATAGGGTATTGGGTTTGCTATATCCAAAAGAAAAGAATATAGAGAAAATGGGCTTAAAATTATGAAGAGAAGCTGAAGATTAGTGCACTTTTGTGACTGATCTGTATGGACTGATCTGTATGGGGTTGCCCTGCCACCAATCGGTGAAAGAACATAGCTTGTTGGAACAAGAAGCGACTTGTTGGAACAAACTCGATCAAATATGAGATTAGATGTTTGATGCTGATGTGATTCATGGAGTTTAGATTAATATCAAAAAGATATTTAGAGATGTGATTGGAGAAGAATCATGCAGTTTGAGATATACTTGGAGACGATTCAAGATATACTTGGAGACGATTCAAGATATACTTGGAGAAGATATTCTTGAAGATTTAGTATATTTATCTAAAGAGGTTAATATCTTTACTGTTGGAAAAACCTAAAGTGTCATATCTTGTGTATAGGGTATATATACAAGAGAGGTGTGTGATGTTAGGGTCAGCCGAAAAGAAGAGAGAAAAACGTTTCATTTGTTTCGGTGAGAGATAAGCAAGTCGATTTATTTGTAGGAACATATGTCTGGTTGTTCCACGACTGTGTATAACTAGATATTGTTTTGGTGGCATGCTAAAAAGTGTTTTAGTGTCGTGTAATACCAATTAGGCAAGTTCTTGTTTTAAGATTGTCAAAGTGAATCTAATTGGTGGTTTGAGAATGTAGGCACATTGCCGAACCTCGTTAATTCTTGTGTGCATCATCTTTCTCTGCTTTTACAATCGGTACATCTGTTCATCAATTCGAAAATCAATGGAATTTTTCATATTCCTCAAAAAATGTGGTTCAAAGAGCATATATAAATGACATATATGCATAATTTTAATATGAATATCTTTAAAATGTAAATAATATGTGAGCTGGCGCAAGATCTAATCAGACACTTAAAGAGATTAATCTTTAATGAAAGACAACTTTTCCAAAGAAGTATGGTGAGAGTAATAAGAGATAAAGAAGAATAAAAAGAGGACTAATGACGATATCTACATATATGATGATATTTAATTTGATAACAAATATGTAAGAAGAGGAAAGTAAAATTGAATTCGAAAGTATTCAAATTCAAATTGGTGAGGTAACCTAATCAAAAACCATTTTTTGAGTCTTAAAATTAGTAGACATTTATAAGTATAGTTTGATTACAAGACAATATCATATTCTTCAAGATCTCTCTTCAAAAGCGAGAGTCTAAAGGTTTCTATGTTAAAAAAGTGATTCATAACAAGGTCATGTATTTCTTTACTTTTGTCTCTTCTCTATTATGAGTATATCTTGCCATCTCCTGATTAAAAGACAGGCCAAGATGAGATGAAAGATCGATTAATAGAAGAAATGAATCCAATAGTTGTAATGTGAAACTTTCATAAGATAAATGTAGAGATAAAATATGGTTACACCAATCTTGTCATTTACATAATCCCATTAGCAATATAGTGAAACAAGGAAGAAGCTTCAGGATAAGCTTGATACCAGTTTGAACATATATATGATTTTGAAATTTTTTAGAAAAGTAAAGTTGCCCATGCAGCAATGAACGCAAAGCCTCCGAATGGTGCTAAGGTAGAAAACTTTCTGTCTTCTTGCAATGCTACCATATAACACCTACATCATTTTGATGAACATGAAACTTGTCACATATTTCATATATGGAAATAGACACCGTGAACAAAACAATAGAGTTACAAAGTATGCATCTATAATATAGTTACTTGGCAAACATCTAATTCCTTAAAATGAACCATAATTTAACAAATGGAAGGAAGCAAATTATTATATATAAATCATGGATTTTGAAATCAAATCATTAGCTCAAATACAAAGGACCTATGCTATTAGAAAGTGACAAAATGCTTTTGAAACTGATTCAGAGTTGGAACTTGGAAACACGTAGAAATTGATAAAATCTCCCTAGCCATAGGGGATTGTGGCAAATATTTTTAGTGCTAGAGATTAGAGTGTGTATACATTACTGGAAACTTCAAATCATATTGAATAACTCAAATAAACCATTGAACAAATAAAATTAGAGTTACCTAGTAAGCATCTGAAATATAGTTACTTCACAAAGATCTAATTCCTCAAATGAACCATAATTTAACAAATCTAAGGAACAACACATGGTTTATGAGAAGGAAGCCTGAAAAAATGAGTTCTAAAATCAAATCAGTAGCTCAAATACAAAAGACCTAAGCTAATAACAAGTGAGACAATGCTTTTCAAAGTGATTCAGAGTTGGAATCATGTAGAAATCAATAAAATCTTCCTAGAACATTCCTTTCAATTCATAGATGTGGATCTCAAACCTATGAATGGAGGTATTCTCGAAACTCACAAAGAAAAAAAATGAGGAATTGTAGCAAATAATGCTAATATTGCTAATGAGCTAGAGATTAGAACTTAGAAGTGTATACTGAAAACTCCAAATCATATTGGATCCCTCAAATAACAATGATGCACAAAACCTCAACCAACAGATCTATTCAAGAGCTTAAATTTAAAAAACTTACGTGCCGGAAAAGGCTACAATCCCAGCAGTCAACAAGCCACCAAACTAACCAAGAAAATTGTCAGCTCCATCAAACATACAAAGGACAAAACAAAATAAAGAAACAGAGGAAGAAAAAAAAAGTTTACAATGTTGGGATATTTAGTGCTAGGAGCAGAAACAAGAGCAGCAGTATGAACCAAATGGTAAAGAGAAGCCGTTTGCCACACCTGAACACAAAAATCAAAGACCTTAACTTTTTCAGACAAAACCAAACAACAAAATGTCAAATTTAAAACAAATCCAAACAACAAAATTGAATAAAGCAATCAAATTTAGGAACAGTTTCAGAATCTGAAACCTGTTTATAAGAAGGGTTTTCTGGTTTAAACATATGAGCACCATAAGTTCCCAAACCAAGAGCAGCCATACCTACAAATTCTAGATGAATCAGTACACCTTCATTTATCAAAGATCATAACTTTTGATCCAAAAAAATCTTACCGGAAACTGCAGCGACTTTGTGCCATATCAGAGGATTCATCGATCGTCTTGTTCTCAAGTCTCTTAGGTTGCTTCTGACACAATTGCCCATTTGACCAAAGACTTATGTGAAGTGATGTGTCTTATTCGGATTTGCCGTGAAAACGATGTCGTATTAGGCGTGCTATATTTATCTTCTTTATAGCCAAGCACATTAAAGATTCTTCCTTTTGCTTCAATTGTGAGCTTTGGGGTAAGATCTCTCTACTCTCCCTTGCAAAAAAAACACAAATCGTTTGTTGATTTTGACTTTAAATATCACTTCTTTGCGTATGCAAGGTTGGATTTTTTTACAAAAAAAATCTGATCATTCTGAGGAATTTGATACTTCTTCTTCTTCTCCTTTTCCACAAAACTTGAAATTTTTTTCTTTCTTTGTTTAAATTTTTGCAAAACAAAGATAATGATATGTTATATGTTAGTTGGTTGATTGGAAAAATAGAAATTGTTTTTAGGATTTGGAACTCTTATGTCTTGTTTGTCGTAGATTCATAGAACTATGGATTGATTTCATTAATAGAGCCTTTGTTAGAAGTTTGATCTCTATGAATATGATTCTTTAGTTTGACATCAGTCTTTTTATATCTAATTCAATCTGATTGACTTCTACAGGTTTGCAGCTTTATAATTTCCCTCTGTGCAAGCTTAAAGAGTATTTCAGAATCAAAACATGTTTACTCAATTCCACTTGAAACCTTATTGATAAGGTTTGGAGCACAACGTTCTCCTAATAGTACTCCTTTGAGTTGCTCGTATATGATGGAAAACGTAAGAGGTTTGAGACACAATCTGGGTGAAGTGGAAACAATGAATATGTTGAAACCACTGCCAGAGATAGCTGAGAGTATCAATGATGTTGTCTGTCATGAACTCTCTATGTGGCCTGAAGATGCAAATGATTTGTTATTGGTAATAGAGGCAATATCAAGGGGAGATTTGAAATGGGTACTAGCTGCTTGTGCTAAAGCTGTTTCAGAGAATAATCTTCTAATGGCACGGTGGTGTATAGGCGAGTTACGTGGCATGGTTTCAATTTCTGGTGAGCCAATCCAGAGATTGGGAGCTTACATGTTAGAAGGTCTTGTGGCAAGGCTGGCTTCGTCTGGTAGTTCGATATACAAGTCTTTGCAATCTAGAGAACCGGAAAGCTATGAATTCTTATCTTATGTGTATGTTCTGCATGAGGTTTGTCCATATTTCAAGTTTGGGTACATGTCAGCGAATGGTGCTATCGCAGAAGCAATGAAGGATGAGGAGAGAATCCATATTATTGATTTCCAAATTGGACAAGGGAGCCAGTGGGTTTCACTTATCCAGGCTTTTGCAGCTAAGCCTGGTGGGGCTCCAAATATCCGCATTACCGGAATTGGTGATGGATCTGTCTTGGTTACAGTCAAGAAAAGACTAGAGATACTCGCAAAGAAGTTTGATGTCCCATTCAAGTTCAATGCAGTTTCAAGGCCGAGCTGTGAAGTTGAAGTGGAAAATCTTGATATCCGGGAAGGCGAAGCCCTTGGAGTAAACTTTGCTTACATGCTGCACCAATTGCCAGATGAGAGTGTAAGCATGGAAAACCACAGGGACCGGTTGCTACGGATGGTGAAGAGTCTATCACCTAAAGTAGTCACTCTCGTCGAACAAGAATGCAACACAAACACTTCCCCTTTCCTTCCTAGGTTCCTTGAGACATTAAGTTACTACACAGCAATGTTTGAATCTATTGACGTGATGCTCCCGAGAAATCACAAGGAAAGGATCAATGTTGAGCAGCACTGCTTGGCAAGGGATGTTGTCAACATCATAGCTTGTGAAGGAGCTGAGAGGATAGAGAGGCACGAGCTTCTCGGGAAATGGAAGTCAAGGTTTTCCATGGCGGGTTTTAAACAATACCCTTTGAGCTCAATCATTTCATCCCGTATTAAATCCCTCTTGAAAGATTACAGCAACGGCTATGGGATTGAAGAAAAGGATGGAGCTTTGTACCTTGGTTGGATGGACAGAATCTTGATTTCATCTTGTGCATGGAAGTGAAAGAAGAAGAAGAATGTCCAAGAATGTAATGCAATAGACATAATGGTTTTGTCTCAATACCATTAATAAGGTTGGATCAAATCATATAACATCAACATAGCTACAACGATTACACAGGTTCAATGAACAAAGAAAGACTCTTGTTGTGTTACAATCTCTGCCTGTAAATCTTATTTGAACCAAATGGAAATGGCTATATAAAAGGTGGTAAGGATACTATTCCATTTAAACACTAAGCTAAATCTCGTCCCGCCTGAAACAACAACTGTACAGTCTATAATCATATCGCCTTTACTAATCTATGTTAAAACAGCCATATAAATTACTACTCGGCAGGTGCATACCGAATGCTTAGCTTTGGGCAGGCTCTGTCTTAGCTTTCTGTTCTTGACTCTCCAGGGTTTTCTCTGCAGTGGTTTTATCATCTGACTTAGATTCCGACTTGATGTGGTTGGCTGCCTGGTCTTTGGTTATATCTGATATGTCTTTTATTTGCTCCTTCGACTTCTTCACATCCAAGACTGGACTTTTCTCAAAGCCATTAGTCTTAAGTTTCTTTCTTGAGTGATGTTCAACGTGCTGGTCTTTTGTAATGGTTTGAAGAGCTGGGCTCTTTGGAGTTTTGTTGGCTTCTCTGTCTTTAGGACTCAGTTCTTTGTCATCAACTTCTGCTTCCAGAGTGTTATTATGAGTAACAATCCTTCCTGGCGGCATATCGTGGTCATGTTTTCCCTCGTACGTGGTCATAAGCAATTGTGTGTCAAGAGATGACCTCTCTACATGTTTCTTGACGGGGCATCCAGAGCTCGAACATCTATAGTAGCTCCTATACAAAAGAATGTGCGAAATAACGTGAGCAGAAAAAAATGAAATCAAAAGTTTGAACAATATATCTAACATGTTATCAATCACTACCTTGGATATGGGCTGCCTTTCACTGATTTCTGACCATACTTACGCCATCGGTACCCATCGTTTACAATATCAAACATAGTTTGAGTGTGAACCACATTGCGTGATTCATTAGTTGTCCTCTCCACTGGACTCGGCTCGATGTTCCCTCCTTTCTTCCTGATTTAGTGGCATCCACATAAGAAGACAAAAAAATGGTGAAGCCTTCCTCAAGAACCATGGAAAACAAACTGAAATATCGATCATAGGTACCTTCGCTTTGAGGCAGGACTATCATTATCCTTGTGAGTGTTGTCACTTTTTATCCTACTTAATTGTGAAATATCAGTTTTCTTCACATCCTCAGCCGATGGAATAACTGATACATGTGATCCTCCATGGACCTTTGGTGGTTCGGTTTGTTGATGTTTCTGAACACTAGATCCAGATGATTTCTCTACAAACATGACACCATAAGAAACAGTATACACTTTACAGCTGATATGTTACCTTTCCATAAGTACCAAAGGAAAATTTCTTATAAAATTGTACCTTTACTTGTAGGAGTAGAGACATCACTTCGTTTATCCTGATTGATAGGAACAGCACCAACACCAGCAAGAGGCTTTGGATGATCATGCTGACCAAAGTATACGGTGTCCACGATTTGTCCACCAGGCGACCGTTCCAATTGCTTTTTCGCTTTACAGTTTGGATGCGTGCACCTGTAATAGCTCCTTACAAACTCATTTCCTTTAACAAGTTTCTGTCCATATTTTCGCCAGTTGTATCCATCTTCCATAACTTTCTCACGTATAAACGGGCTATTCCCTTCTGAACCAGACTGCAAAGTTAACGCAGAGTTACCTTCAGAAACCTTTGGTGCTTTCTCAGATACCGTAGAAGCGACATCAGCTTCTTCTGACTGTGAAGCTGTGGTTACAGGGAGGAGTGTTAGTAGCTCCTTGCAGGCTGTAGATTTTGAACTTTCAGTTTGACAACCTTCAACAACGGTTTCAGTTTTAGTTTCAGTCACTGGTGTGGCCTCTTTTTTCTCAGTGGTGGCAACAACATCACCAGCTTTAGTCTCGGTTGAATGAGATAGTTCCATGTCACTAGCTTGAACTTTGGTCACCTCAGCCATAAAAAACAAAGTTCTAAACCAGCAGCAGAAGAGATTCAAATGAGATTAAAAGCGGAAAGAATCGAGCTTAAAGCCAAATCCATTTAGTTTCCAAAACCTGAAGGAACAATCAAACAAACAAAAACCAAATTATTTCAATGAGTTGACACTAAACTCCACAAGGGACACAATTTTGCAGAACAACCATTAATCAAAAGCCAAAAAGAGCTTAAATGTTTTTCACCTTTTCTATGTTAAACAAGAAGACAAATACATTCTTCACAGAGCCATAAAATTTTGATTGCCCTACACAAAATTTAGGACTCAAGTATTTACCAAAATAGTCAACCTTAAAGTCTCTTAAATGTGTCTACTAACCAAACAAGAAATGATTTTTCCAACTTTTACCCCTAATGATCTATGTTTATCTCATTAAAGGATCAAACAATTGAGTAAAACTCTCCTACCAACATGATGAACAAGAAGAACTCAGTCTCTATATCAAGCTCTTGAAAGAAATAGATTTTTAAAAAAAAGAAAAACAAAACATACCCAATTTTCCAATTAATAACCCAAAAAAGCAGTTTGCTAAATCCTTAACAAAATTATAAAAAGTCGGCAAATTAGTTCCATTTTCTACGGAGTCATAGACGACTTAGCATCTAGATTGGCATAAAAACGAAACATTTATTACAAAATCTTACTATCTTAAATTAACGAAAATTATACAATTAAAATATAAAATAAACAAAAAAATGTAAAAAAAAAAGACAACAAAACTATATAAAAAAAAAAAAGAATTTTACCTAGCACAGACATCGAGAAGATCATCCGACCAGACCAAAACGAGGATCCCAAGAACTGAAACAGCTTAAGTTCTTGTAAGATCAAGAAACCGTAAGATCGAATCGGAACAACCTCGAATTGGGTTCCAGAGAGAAAAGAGAACAAAAAGGTCTTGTCTAAAAATTCAGATGGTTGGACTTAGAATGACTATGAAGAAAAAGGAAAAAAAAAAAAAAAAGATGAAGTGGGAAGAAGAGGATATAATCTGATACAACGCGGAGTACCGAAGCAAATGTGTGTTGTAGTTCGATCTATGGTTGATGATAGTTTCTCAATGACATATATTCTCCACCCACAAACGCAAGCCGACAAATAAAGAAGCATTGGGACCCACAGAACCAAGTGCATTGTAATCTCGTGTGTCTCATTAGTTTTGTTGTTGTTGCCTTTTGGGTTAAGAAATGAGAGTATATTAAAAATTGAGGGGGTTAGATTTTGCAAAATAATATTATACATTTTTAATCTGCTTATTCTACTTCTTGAGGAACAAAACAAAGTATCGATTCTTACACAACTGGGAGTTCTTTTTTAGTACTACTTTTATTAGGACGTTATGTGCTTTTGTAAGAAAAATTAATTAAAAAGAGAATTTTCAAGGTCAATTTGTTGAACCACCACTGATCCCCTAAACATTTTCGAATTTAGGTAACAAATTTGTTAATTCGAAAATTCACAAAAGAACAAATGGGGAATTTTAATGACTAACAAGAGTCTAACACTACACTCTTTACAAAATTAGATGAGCAGAAAGAGAGAACTGAAATGAGAAAATCACATATTTGTTAGACAAATTAACTAATTTGTATTTTACTGTCTATTGAAATGACAGTCTAATCCTTCAAATATATTAAGGTTCTGAAAGAAATATACATAACAACTTTGTAAAAATAATGCGGTGCAAGCAATGCGGTTGTAATAGGAACATGGTTTCACATAGATGGTTCGAGTTTGGTGAATGGTTTCAGTTTTTAGGAAATGTTTATCAACATCTTTCGGTCATTACTGCCATTTTTAATCTTGAAAGTATTATAACTCAATATAAACCTTCAAATTAAAAATCTTTTATTATAACTTTTTAAGTCATTTTTTTGTCGTCAAACTCTATATGATAAAGTGACGGTTTAGCGGCTTTCTGCTAAAGAGAACTAGATGGGAAAACAGTAACCTCGTGTTCTTGCATATTTCGCAAGGTAATCAGCTCAAAAATTCTAATTACACGAAATATATCTAATCCTAAATAATTTAAATAAGTTCCTAAACAACAAGAAATCTATAAGCTCTGGGGCAAAAAGAGGTCAATCTTCCGGCGTCTCTGTCATGGCAATAATGTATGTGCAATCAGTAAGAAAAAAGTATATCGGTCCGTAAAATTTCTACCATACTTTACATAGTCTGTGTGCAATGAGGAGAGACATTTTCTTGATCTTTTTAACCATATTTATAAAATCTGTTATCCAGAAATTACTACACATCCTTGTTCCCTTCGCTTATCCGAGTCAATCCAAGATCCATCATTGTAGCAAAGTAGTCTTTCTCGGGATGTATTCTCCACTATTGTGGGACTATCACCCTCATCCGGAGGATCTATTATGGTGTTTGCATATTTCCATGCTTTTTCTTCCCTAATAGCGATTTCTAAAATCTCTTCCGGTTTGTCATTGAAATTTTCAAAAAAAAAATTATGTTCTTTGCTTTCCATATATACCACATAATCCATGAAAATGTAGTTAAAATCTCCTTATCTCCTCCAAAATCTTTTCCTCACCAATATATATACTCTATATTATAGAAGAAAGATTGTGGAGGAAAAATATTTGGAGCGAATGGGATATTGGAGAATGCCCAAACTTGTCTAGCCGGAAGGCAATCAAATAACAAGTGATTGATTGTTTCCTCATCTGCTCCACATCTAGGACAGTAACATTTTGCCCGATATATCTATATGAGAGCGTTTGGCATGATGCAGGCATTCTGAAATACATTGCCACACAAAATGTTTGATATTTCGTGTAGTTTCTTAAGTTACTTTTGAGTTCACGTTGCCACAAACATTATAAAAAAAAGTTACCGCTGCGTGTTAACATGTTTGTTGTAAATTTTAGTTATTTATTACAATTTCCCTCTCTCATAAAAATTGATTTTCTTAGTAATTTACACAAATTAAAAAAATAATAAATATATATTTCTTCTTACATTACATATTTTATAATATGTATAAAACAATAATAACTCAACAATTAAAACATTTTCAATTATTTTTTAAGTTTAAAATTTATTAACATTAACTATTAAAAATTTATTTTACAAACAAAAATCTCTAATAAAGCAAAAGAGGAAGTAATATATTTTGAAAGGGGGAACTTTTTTCTTCTTCCTTTTGTCTTCTTCACCAGACCCACATTAATCGTTAGCTACGAAGATCTTACTACTGGTTTATTCTCTTCTCTAAAAAATGTTTCTCTCGTGAAGAAAAAATATAGAGGAGGAAGAAAAAGAAGAAACCATTTCCGTTTCACAATGTCACATGTTTTAAGTTAAACTACATTTTAGAAAATTATAATTCCTATTATACCTTTTTATAACTAATTATTTTGGTTTCTTGCATATTCACTTTATATAATAATGGTAAAAATAGGAATGATGAATAAATTTTGCCTGAAAAATACAACCCATAATTTCATGGAACAGTTTTTTCCGAAACATACATTAGTAAAGAACAAAGGGAGTAATAAAATAATTAAAACTCATTAAAATTTATGAAAACAAAGAAACATGTTGAAGTAAACAAGTGCTGTTAATTGTGCTGTTAATTTTGTGGCGAGGCTAACTCGGAATCTATTTAATAAAAATTCGTAGAAGAATTTTTAGTTTAAAAGTATGTAGTAAAAATAGTAATACTTTTGATTCAATGTTTAAAATAGAAATGACAGTCACTTTAAATTTTGTTTCATTTGATTTTTCCGCTTTTATCTCTCATTAGTTTTCTAAGTAATCTATCCATACCAAAATCTAACCGTAACCGTATTTCGTATCGTAACCGTATCTGTTTTCAACCATAACCGGATTGTAACCGTATAAAATAGTTAATAATCGTAACAGTAACCGTAAAATTATATAGTTATAGTTAACCGTAACTGTTAATTAACCATAAACATATAAAAACTATCGGTTAACCGTTTAGTTAACCATAACCGTTTTAAAAATAAAATAATTATTTTTCTTGTAATGTTATATATTTTAATTTTAAATAATTAAATTATATTTAACTGTATATAACCGTAACCGTTCTAACCGTAACTGTTTTAACCGTAACCGTTTTAACCGTAACCGTTTTAACTGTAACCGTTTTAACCGTATTCAAATGGTTAATGTTAAGATTAAAGAAAAAAAATCTAACCGTAACCGGTGGTTAATTAACCTTAACCGTGATAACTGTAACCGTAGTTATACCTATATCCATCGTTCATTTGTGGTTGAGTAGTTACTCAATTCACCCAAGAAAAAAAAAACTACCAGTTGGCATTTAATGAACTACCAAAAAAAAGAAGAAATTCTAACAAATGGAACTAAACCAATCAATTCGTTTCTGGTAGGAAAACAAAGCTATTAAATTATTTTAGTCAGAGTCATTAATCAGATATAATACTGAAAAGGATCTAAAAACTAGTGTTTTAGGCTTCTCTCTTTCTTCTGTATTCTCTTCTACAGATAGTTAAACATTTTTCTAGAGGGGAAAAAGACAGTACTTGAAAAAACAAACGACAATAAGTGACACACTAGTTAAACAGATTAGATGAAAACCAACTGTTTTCAAGCCACCATAGTGCTGTTCTCTCCTCTTCTTTCAAGAGAAGAAGACTCTGCAACATTTTCAACCATCTCTGTTCCAACTTCTTCTTCTCTGTTTGCGTTTTCTTCACCGCTTACATCACTAATGCCCTTTCCTGCATCACCATCATTATCATCAACCTTTGATTCGTTATCTTCTTTCTTCACATCATAGCTCTCAGGCAGCTCCTCACCACTCATAGCATTAGTTGTACAAATCTCTTCATGTAGCTTAGACTTGTCTGTGTCATCATCTAGCAATGACCCATCAATCTTGCTGAGGTCTTGAGTCTCGGGCAATTGAGGAATGGTGTCACAAAGCTCCAAATCATCAACTTTGGTTACAGCATCGTAGAGATGTGTTCCATCGTACACTGAATTAGTATGGCTAAGTGGTAAATGCATCTGACCAACCTCAACCACAGGTCCAAATTGGGATTCATCTTCACTACCTCCATAGTCTTCCATTGGATCGATACCTTTCCTTCTCTTTCCCATACCTTTTCTTCTCACCCTTTCTTTACCGCGAATCCTTTTCCCATGTTCGTTCTGCTGCTGGCTTTCTGTTGTAATAGCCGTTACTCCAACTTGATCTCTCAGGCAATCTTGTGCAAGGCTAACAACTCGTGAAATCATGTTGCCTCTTTCAAGATCCAAATCGTGAGTTGCAAAATTCTCCGCCAACTCCAGTATTTCCCTCACATTCGAAATCTGCAATAACAAGGAAAATAAAGTATTATTGTCATACATCGAAACGTAGTTTCAAAATAACCGAGTGTCAACAAACTAGTTCTTAGCTATTACCGTTCTTTGAAACTCGCTTGAGAGAGAGATGGGCCTTCCCACAATTTTTCGGGTAATTCCTAGATACCACCTCATGTAGTCTGCTTCATCAACACCCAGAACATCATCAGGCACAATGTTTTCCCAACGCATTTCCCATTCGCTTAGCTCAGCTTCCATTTTAACCGACAGGTCCACTCCTCCATCAACTCCTCGGGACTTTCTTACCCACCTTTGCACGTCTTCTGGGATGCCTTGAAACAAGCCAAATTGTTTGAGACAGCGATCAGGCAGATGTCTCTCCGCCTTGTCAAAAGATATCAGCATTGTTTTCGATCTACCCAACTGCAGAGAGTTTCTAATATGTTCTGGTATGTATCTACCATCCATGTTTTCATATGGCAGCCACTCCACCTGAAGGTATATAAGCAACATGAGATCAGAAGAAGTATACACAGAAGAGTAACTGATGAATATGAAAGATCAACAAGCTTACCTCACATGGCTTCAATACATCCAGTGCTTTCCGGTAAAAGACCACGTCACGGTTTGCTGTTGGACCATTTTGCTTCCCCTTCCACCTAAGAACAAATGGGAAATGATCATGGATGGGTTCACGGTTCAGCTTTGGCCGGCCAATGTTTAAGTGATAGTAACTCCAACACTGCACAAAATAAAAGAAAAGGAAAGAAGATTAAGTCAATACATAAGTATTCAAACTATTGAAACTAGCAGAAACAATCTGGATGGGCTCAGTAATAATATCCTCCAGACTAAACAGTTTAAAGAACATGAAATGAAAAAATTAAACACCTGTAATAGCGTCAAGCAACCACATATCGTGCTTTGGGATTTAACAGAAGCATTCCCAAGTGCCCTATACAAGAAAGCCAAAGCAGCAGCGCCCCAAGCAAATGTTCCAGCATCATCAAAATCTTCAAACAACGGAAGATACATAACAGGCACCTTGTTTCCAGTAGTCGTAGAGAAAATAGTACTCCCTACTAAGTACAAGAGGTAAGCACGTGTACATCGCTCAACTTCTTCATAAGATGCATCATCAGGACAACAAGAGAAATATTCTTTCAACCAGCTAAGCTTAACCATCCCACCACTAGCGTAATTAGAATCCGGCGCCAACCCTAAGTACCTCTCACACACAGCAGAACAAGTTGTATACGTTACTCCAATTACAGGTTTACCATCAATCCCTAGTCCCAGTAACAACGCAATATCCTCAAGAGTCACAGTCATTTCCCCAACAGTGAAGTGAAAAGTATTAGTCTCTCTCCTCCATCGCTCGACCAACGCAGAGATAAGAGGATTGTCAAGACTAATAGCAGGAATCCGTCTCAAATACCCAAAACCAGCTCTTTCAACCAATTCAATCTGCTTTGAACTAAGCTTCCACTCACTCAACTTTGAAGTATGCTCATGACACCTTAACGCACCTCGCTCCTAACATGTTAGCAAATACAAACATGAATCCCATAACAATCAAATACTAAACAAAAAAAAATCCAATCTTTATCACAAATTCCACAAATCAATTGTAAATGTCAAACCTGTCCATCCCAAACTGCTGAAGAAACATGTTTCTCTTGATCATAAAGCACAATGTCCTTAAGTGGACCTGGATTCGTTAAAGCATCCATTAGAATCAACACTCCCACCTGCAACAAACCCAAATCTTCAACCTTCCAAATCTTCAAACTTCAATAAAAAAATGTTCCAAATCTTCAAACTTTACCAAAAAAAATATTGATTCAATTCAACAAATCAAAACCCTAAAAAATCTAATCTTTCAAATGTTAAAAAACCAGAGATTTCATTATTTGAATTGGTGCAGAACATAAAAGAGAGAACTTTTAAATTAAATTGTCATATATATATATATATATATATTCAATAGTTTCGGTTACAGAGAAGAAACAAAATTGGAATCAGAGATTTAAAAAAAAAAAACTCTCTAAGAATGAAACGACGCCGGAGAAGGAGAGAACAAACCAGAAAAAAACAGCGGGGAACAGAGGACGAAGAACTTTGAATGAATCAAAACGACGACGGAGTGTGAAGGCTTTTGAAGACGATCCAAGGATTTGTACGAACGGTGCCAAGCTAAAATTAATAACCCTCAAAACGACGGCTTCCTCGTCGTAAGGATAATGCTCCTCTTTTCTCTCTCTTTTTTTTTTTTTTTTTTTTGCCGTTATATTAAAATAGAAAATATTTATATCTTTGAAGATGTGTGGTTTAATATGGGCTTTTACCGGCCCACAAACCCGAAATTGTTGCGTAGGGGTGTTAAATGTAGCCTTGGGCGTTTGGGTTCGGATAGACTCTTTCTGGTTTTTGGGTCTTTCAAAATTTTGGGTTTTATGATTTTCAATTCAAATTTGGTTTTGGGGAGTCAAAATATTAAAGGAAGAACAAATAAAATAGACTAAATTTTTACAAATATAATTAAAAAGTTAAAATGTATCAGTTATTTTGATATTTTAGTCTAAAATATTGGTATTGTTGAATTTAAAATTGTAGTTTGGGTAAATAGGTTAAAAATATGGATAGAATTTTGACGGAAAATCATATATTCATTTTTTTGCAAGAAATTTGATTGAAAACTACAGATTTGAAAAAGTGAATCGAGTTTTTGGCAGAAAATTACTTTATAAACCCTTGTAATCTTTTAAAAAATATTTGTAAACCTCTTATAAAATATTTATAAACCTTTTACGAAAGCTTATCAACCCTTATAAATCCCTTTATAGGAGATTTAAAAGGGTTTATAAGAGAATTTATAAAAAAAAAAATATAAGAGTGTATAAGGGTTTGTAAGGATTTATAATTTTTTTTAATAAAGGTTTAATATAATAATTTTTCTACCAAAATTTTGATTCCGTAGTTTTTTGAATAAAGAAAATTTTTGAATAAAGAAAAAATCAATGAAATTAAGAATAGAATAATTTTGAATGGAATAATAATTGATATAGATGGATAAATATCACATTTCTTTATATGATTGTGAGAGAGATTAAGATGTAGTTAGATTTTGGAGATAATTTTTTTTAAAAAAAAATTTACTTGTCTTTGAACTTCAAAATAAACTATAAAGAAAATTTCTCAAAAATTATAACGTTGTGACCGACTTATAATGTACCGACTTATCCACTACATTTACCATCTATAAATAGATGGAGATGTGTAACTTTGGATATAGATATGTGTACGTAACTTATTCAACGATTATATGGTAGGCTCTACCACCTCAAATGATAATGATCACATGGTAGACTATGTCACCTTAGATCATATGGTAGGTTCTGCCACCTCAAAAAGGCTTATGGTCATATGGTATACTATATCACCTCAGATCATGCTATATTCACAAATATCCAGAAGATATTTGATGATAAAGTTCCAGAAGAACTTATGATAAAGTTCCAGAAGAACTTATGATAAAATTTGTCCTGAAGACAAATTATAAACTATAAATTATTGTTCTTTTAATTTCCGTTTAATATCATTATTTTAAATTATGATTTATTATGCTTAAAATTTTAAAACCATTATCAAATTTTACTTTAAAACTAAAATTGATTTCACTAAATTAATATTAAAATGATTTTCATGTTATACAGTTATCATATCAATTTGGAGAAACTCAAATTCGCTGCCCTTGATGTATCTGGAAATAATTATTTAAAGTGGTCAGTTGCATCAAAAATACACTTAAAAGAAAAATGTTTACTCGATACCATCGATAAGTCAAAAACGACTTCAGAGGAACAAAAGGCGAAAGCCATGGTATTTTTGTTCCATCATATCCATGATGATTTAAAAGATGAATATCTTTAGAAAGAAGATCCTGCAGATCTTTGGTATTCACTCAAAGATAGGTTTGATCACCAGAAATATGTGATCTTACCAAAGGCAAACCATGAGTGGTTGAATCTTCGTTTTCAGGATTACAAAAGTGTTCGCGAGTATAATTCCGCTTTATTCGGAATTACATTGAGAATGACTTTATGTGGAGAGAAAATAACGGATTATGATAGCATAGAAAAAACTCTTCAAACATTTCATCCTGCGAACGTGACGCTGCAGCAACAATACCGGGCAACTGGATACCAGAAGTATTCAGAATTAATGCAAGTTTTGTTGGTTGCAGAACAAAATAATAAGCTTGTGATGTTAAATCATCAAACTCGTCCAACTGGATCTGCTCCATTCCCTGAAGCGAATATTGCATCATCTAGTTATAACAATTATGGATGTGGACGTGGACGCGGTCGAAGTAATGATCGTGGTCGAGGACGAGGTGGATATGGTCGTGGGCGTGGACGAGGATATGTAAGAAAATTCCGTCCAGATGATTTTAACACTGAAATAAATAATAAATGGTCCAAAGGAAATGAAGTTAGTCATGTAATGAATAAGAAACATGAAAGTGTTTGTTATAGATACGACATGAAAGGACACTGGTCCCGTACCCGTCGTACGGCGAAACATTTAGCCGATCTGTATCAAGAATCGCAGAAGGAGAAAGAAAAAGAAGCTGAAACTAACTTCATGTATAGTGAAGCCGGACCTTCTTTTGATGGTATGAGTAATGATACGCACCTTGATCTGGCAGATTTTGTAGTTGATCCTGAAGATATCAACGAGCGAGAATATGAGTAAAATCTTCCTGAAAAAGAGAAATATGACATGATATGTAAAATAAATAATAAAATGTTTTTGTTTTGTTGTTTTATGTAAAATATTTTTATAAACTTTTGTTATGTATTAATGAATGTTTTATGAATATTTTGAAAATTCAGAAAATGTCAAAATTTGAGATGAAGGAAGGAGATATATGTCTGGCAGACAGTGCTACAACGCACACAATACTTAAGGATAAAAAATACTTCTCCTCTCTTAAAATAAATAATTCCGCCGGAAGCGTGAATACTATATCTGGTAATGCAAAAATTATTATAGGCTCCGGAAGAGTCAATTTTTCAATGCCAAGGGGAACTAAGTTTGAAATAAATGATGCATTATATTCTCCAAAATCATATAAAAATTTGTTAAGTTTCAGAGATATCCGCAGAAATGGATATCATATAGAAACTATGAATGAAAATGGCATTGAATATCTTTGCATTACATCGGTTATTTCGGAGAGGAAACAAATGTTAGAAAAGTTACCAGCTTTATCCTCCGGATTATATTCCACAAAAATTAATATGACTGAATCATATGTTACTGTAAACCAGAAGTTTACAGATATATTCAAAGTCTGGCATGAACGTTTAGGGCATCCAGGTTCAGTCATGATGAGAAAAATTGTGGATAATTCAAATGGTCATCCATTAAAAAACTAGAAGATTTTTCAATCGAGAAAATTTCTATGTAATGCTTGTTCTCAAGGAAAATTAATAACTCGGCCATCACCAGCTAAAATTGAGAATGAATCTCCAGTATTCCTAGAGAGAATACATGGTGATATATGTGGACCGATTCATCCACAATGTGGGCCATTTCGATATTTAATGGTACTAATTGACGCATCCAGCAGATAGTCATATGTGTGTTTATTGACAGCATGAAATACGGCCTTTGCAAGGTTCATTGCCCAAATAATCAGGTTAAAAGCACAATTTCCTGATTATACAATAAAAAAGTAAGACTTGATAACGCTGGTGAATTCACTTCACAAGCCTTCAATGACTATTGTATGTCATTAAGAATTGATGTTGAACATCCGGTCCCACATGTTCATACACAAAATGGCTTGGCTGAGTCTTTGATAAAACGGTTACAACTTGTTGCTAGACCGTTAATATTGAGAACAAAACTCCCAATTTCAGTATGGGATCATGCAATATTGCATGTTGCGGCACTAATTCAATTACGGCCAAGTGCATATCATAAATATTCCCCTATAAAATTAACGTCTCGCCAGAAGCCAGATATATTCCATCTCCGTATTTTTGGATGTGCAGTTTATGTCCCTATAGCCGCACCACAAAGAACAAAAATGGGACCACAAAGGAGATTGAGAATTTATATCGGGTATACATCACCAAGTATAATACGGTATCTTGAACCACAAACTGGTGATATGTTTACGGCACGATTTGCCGATTGCCATTTTAATGAAGCTGAATTTCCAGCGTTAGGGGAGGAATTAAAGAAATTCCAAAGGATATTACATGGTATACACCATCTTTATTGTACCTTGATCTCCCATCGAAACAACGTAAACTAGAAGTTCAGAAAATTGTGCATTTACAAGATTTGGCAAATCAGTTACCAGATGCGTTTACTGATACGCAAAGGGTAACAAAATCATATATACCCGCGGTAAATGTTCCATCAAGAATTAATGTTCCTGGAGAAAAAATTGATGGAAAAATAAATGAACCTAAAGTTCAGTTAAAGAGGGGGAGGCCGATAGGATCAAAAGATAAAAATTCCCGTAAGAAAAAGAAAATGAGAGAAATTAATGATAAAAGTCCAGAAGACCTAAATATTGAAAATGGTCCAGAAGAACTAAATAATAAAAATGGTCTTGAAGAACCATATACAGAGAAAAATCGTAAAGATGAAAACGATAATGAAAATTGTGAGATTTCCATCAATTATGCCCAAAATAGAAAATTATGGGTTAGAAATGAGATAGAAGATGATGATGGAATGTTTTCATTCTCTGTATCGAAAGAAATTGATTATGAAAGTGATGATCCAGAACCAAAGTCCATATTGGAATACCAGCAAAGAAATGATTGGGAGTAATGGAAAATGGCCATGAAAAATGAGTTAAACTCCCTTAATAAAAGAAATATTTTTGGACCTATTGTGACTATATCTGGTGGTATAAAAATAGTTGGGTACAAATGAGTATTTGTACGCAAAAGAAATGAGAAAAATGAGGATTTTCTCAAAGACCAGAAATTGATTATGAAGAAACATATTCTCCAGTAATGGATACAATTACATTCAGATTTTTAATATGTTTAGTGGCATCTAAAAATCTTAAAATGTATTTAATGGATGTAGTAACAACATATTTATATGGATCACTTGATAATAATATATACATGAAAATCCCAGAAGGATTGAAAATGCCTGAAGCATTAAGTTCAAAATCTAAAAAGATATGTGCGGTCAAATTACAGCGATCACTTTATGGCTTGAAGCAATCCAGACGCATGTGGTATAATCGCTTAAGTGAATATTTATTGAGAAAAGGATATACTAACAATGCGATATGTCCTTGCGTGTTTATAAAGAAATCTTTAACCGGATTTGTGATCATTGCTGTATATGTTGATGATCTGAATATTATTGGAACTTAAAAGGAGATAAATGATGCAAGAACTCATATGAAAGAAGAGTTCGAAATGAAAGATCTTGGACAGACAAAATTTTGTCTTGGGCTCCAGATAGAGCATCTCCGAGAAGGAATCTTTATACATCAATCAAATTATACGACAAGGATCTTAAAACGCTTTTACATGGATAAAGCGACTCCTTTGAGTACTCCTATGGTCAACAGATCGCTCGATGTCAATAAAGATCCATTCCGACCTTGTGAAAATAACGAGGAAGTGTTAGGCCCTAAAGTACCTTACATGAGCACAATCGGTGGACTAATGTATCTTGCAAATTGCACTCGACCAGATATAACATTTGCTACAAATCTGCTTGCAAGATATAATTCAGCCCCCATGCACAGACACTGGAATGGAATTAAACATATATTTTGTTATCTTCAGGGAACAATTGATTTAGGATTATTTTATCCTAGAAACTCCAAATTTGTTTTAGTCGGTTTTGCAGATGCAGACTATTTATCAGATCCGCATAAAACCAGATCGCAAACTGAATATGTTTTTACAGTTGGAGGCACTGCAATATCTTGGCGTTCCCAAAAACAGACTCTCGTAGCTATATCATCTAATCATGCAGAAACTATTGTACTTCACGAAACATGTAGAGAGTGTGTATGGCTCAGATCGATGACTCAACATATACAAGAATCAAGCGGAGTAGTCACTAATAAGGAGCCAACAAAATTATTTGAAGATAATGCTGCTTGTGTCGCACAACTCAAAGAATGTTATATCAAAAGCGACCGAACAAAGCATATTCCTCCAAGATTTTTCTCTTACATCCAAGAACTCGAGAAGAATCAAGAAATAGATATTCAATATGTTCGATCTACAGACAATGCAGCTGATTTATTCACCAAGGCGCTTCCCACTACAACATTCAGAAAACATGTACATAATATTGGAATGCGTCATTTACGAGATTTATGAAGGAGAAAATAAATTATGCATTTTCAAGGGGAGATTACGCTACTATACTTTTTCCCTCATTATGGTTTTTTATCCTAATGAATTTTTCCATGATAAGATTTTTAACGAGACAGTACATAATAAATAATGGATAATTAAGAGGGAGTGTTAGAATATATAATAATTATCTATTTGGATAATAATAATGTGACTGACTTATACCGACTTATCCACTACATTTACCATCCATAGATGGAGATGTGTAACTTTGGATATAAATATATGTACATAACTTATTCAATAAAAAAGCATATCACTTACTTTTCTCACTTCCACGTACACAAATAATATAAATATATATTCCATTCTATTTTCATATTCTACAACAAACGTAATATAGTAATTTGCATACATCAGTAACAATTATGGCCCCATAATGAATATATCGATTCCCTCAAGACTTATTGATAATCTTTCATGCAATGCATTCGTTAGGCAGTGTATGAATATCTAGTCGTATACACAAGCGCTTAAACAGATACTAGACTTTGAAGTCACGGTCGCTGGTTACTATCGTTGGTGAACAAAAATCATTTGGACAGAAGTACGGTTCCGACACAGCAAAAACAAAACTTAATGCCAAAGAGACAGAGACAGAAACAGAGAGTATGCGCATTAGCAAACCCTTCATGTTGAGTAAAGAACTTTCTTACTTCCATTCATTACTAAAATCTTGTACTAATGGAGACATCTCTTCTTCTCCAATTGCTATCTTCCGCAACTTACTCCGTTCCTCACTCACACCAAATCATCTCACCATGTCAATCCTTCTCCAAACCACTACTACATCTTTATCACCTCACACATCTCTCAAACCCTTCAAGTTACAAGCCAGACAGATCCAAACCCATTTTACAAAATCAGGTCTTGATCGGTTTATTTACGTGAAAACGTCTCTTCTTAATCTCTACTTGAAAATGGGTTGTTTGAAAACTGCAGAAATGGTGTTCGATGAAATGCCTGAGAGAGATACAGTTGTTTGGAATGCATTGATTTGTGGTTATTCACGAAATGGTTATGAATGTTATGCTTGGCAGCTTTTTATTGTAATGCTTCAACAAGGATTTTATCCTTCTGCTACTACAGTTGTGAATTTGCTTCCTTTTTGTGGACAGTGTGGTTTTGTTTCCCATGGGAGGTCTGTTCATGCTATTGCTACCAAGTCTGGTCTTGAAATGGATTCTCAGGTGGAAAATGCGTTGCTTTCGTTTTATTCAAAGTGCGCAGAGTTGGATTCAGCAGAAGTCTTGTTTAGAGAAATTAAAGATAAAAGTACAGTTTCTTGGAATACAATGATTGGTGCTTATAGCCAGCGTGGTTTTCAGGAAAAAGTTATTTTTCTTTTCAGGAATATGTTTGAGAAGAATGTTGAAATTAGTTCAGTCACTATCATCAGTCTTCTTTCAGCTCATGTTAGTCACGAGCCACTACATTGTTTTGTTGTTAAAAGTGGAATGGCAAATGATAATTCTGTGGTTACTTCTTTGGTTTGTGCATATTCAAGGTGTGGGTGTTTAGATTTAGCAGAACGTCTTTATGCGTCTACTTCCCAAGATAGTATTGTTGGCTTAACGTCGATAGTTTCAAGCTATGCTGAGAAAGGAGATATGGACATTGCGGTTGTGTATTTTTCTAAAATGCGCCAGCTTTGTATGAAAATCGATGCTGTAGCTTTGGTTGGAATTCTCCATGGATGTACAAAGTCTTCTCACATCAACATAGGAACGGCGTTACATGCTTATGCGATCAAAAGTGGATTGTGCACACAAACACTAGTTGTGAATGGACTAATAACAATGTACTCTAAGTTTGATGATGTCGAGACTGTCCTGTTTTTGTTTGAGCAATTGCATGAGACTCCTGTAATTAGCTGGAACTCAGTGATATCTGGCTGTGTACAATCCGGAAGGGCAAACACAGCTTTTGAGGTTTTCCATCAGATGAAGTTAAGTGGCGGACCTAAACCGGATGCTATTACAATTGCAAGTTTGTTTGCTGGCTGCTCTCAGCTCTGTTGCCTGCATTTGGGGAAGAAACTTCATGGTTATATTCTTAGGAACAATTTTGAAATGGAGAACTTTGTTTGCACTGCTCTTATAGATATGTATGCCAAATGTGGAAATGTAATATTAGGAGAAAATGTGTTCAAGAGCATAAAAGCTCCGTGTACAGCAACATGGAACTCAATGATATCAGGATACAGCTTATCGGGGTTACAAAGCCGAGCTCTTTCTTGTTATTTGGAAATGCGAGAGAAGGGGTTGAAACCCGACAAAATCACCTTTTTGGGGGTTCTATCTGCATGTACACATGGAGGCTTAGTCGATGAAGGAAAATTATGTTTTAGAGAAATGATCAAGGAGTTTGGAATATCACCAAGTTTACAGCATTATGCACTTATGGTTGGTTTGTTGGGTAGAGCATGTTTGTTTACTGAGGCATTGTATTTAATTTGGGAGATGGATATAAAGCCGGATTCTGCAGTATGGGGTGCTCTGCTTAGCGCATGCATTTTGCAGAGAGAGATGGAGGTTGGGGAATATGTAGCTAAGAAAATGTTTATGTTGGATTACAGGAATGGAGGGCTATATGTGTTGATGTCAAACTTATATGCAACAGAAGCAATGTGGGACGATGTAGTCAGAGTCAGGAAGATGATGAAAGATAATGGATATGACGGTTACTTAGGAGTTAGTCAAATAGAATAATTTTCTTTTGAGAAACAGCAAAACAGGTTACGGATACGTTTCTGTTCATACTTCAGTAGTTTTGCCTAATTGTGTGGCGATAGTGAGGAGAATCAACTGGAAAGCTTGAACAGATAATTTTTGCTCAAGCTTCATTGATGAAGGTTTCTTCGAATCCATGTAAAGCCTTGAATAATTTCTTTTACCTATTGGCTCCTTGATTTTTTTTCTTGGTTCAGCAAGTGTACGTCCTTCCTCTAGGAGTAATAAAGCAGTAATCGTTTGTAAATCGTTCCCAGTCTTATCATATCCATTTGTTTTTATCTTGGATGATGTCAGGGTAGCAAATTTTATATGCTAGTTTCCTGAAAACTGCTCTACGTTTTCATCATCTTTCATGTTTAAGTCCTGAAAGTTCCTTCTATTTTAGTGTTGACGGTGATTCTTCTAATTCCTTAAAGTGATATTGCATTTGCTGTTTCTACAGTCGGTATTAAAGTATATGTTAAACTATCTTTCTCTTAAACTGCTTTTGATGAACTTTTATAAGTTACTATGTGAATTTAGAGGTCTTTGTATCTTATTTGGTTTCAGATTGTTAGGTTTAGAGACAAAGAGTCCCATCAAATATTCCTTGAACCAGAGGGCCGAGATGTTCCAGATATCTATGTGCAGGTTGATGCATATCTTAGTTATGATTTCTCTTATCATTATCTTCTTCGGTAGTGAAAAATTCTGAAGCCTAAGGATGATTAAAGATATATAGATAGTCGTCTATATTTTTAATACCTAAAACATATGCTTTTCCAGGAAATTTCTTTAGGTATAGTTACAGCAAGCCTGAAGTTTGTTACTGCTCAGTAGTTTACTGTGAGGATCTGTAGGTTGAGTTTTCAAGACTAAAGCAAATATGCTATAGCTTGGTTGCTAAGTATTTTCAGTCTTTCAAAGGCGTTGTATATATCTTTTTATGAGTGTTATGTTAGCGTGTAATGCCTTATGACTGTTATGTTAAAGTGTAATCTCTTTAGTACCACTATCATTCGTACTGATTGGTATTTTCATAGGGATTTTCAACTAGCCTGCCTGAGAATCTCCAGCTGCCACTTCTATGAAGCTTGCCAGGACTCGAATATTGCTCCATGCTTACTGCTAAGGCCTGCATATGCTGTTGAGTATGAATATTTGCCAGCTCATCAGTGTTCCAGGTCTCTTATGACGAAGAAATTTGAAGGTCTTTTCTTCTCTGGTCAGATCAATGGCACAACTGGTTATGAAGAGGCAGTTTCACAGGTGACGAGATTTTAATTTCCTAAGTGATGGACATTGATTCATTATGATAGGTTTGTTCGGATTATATGGAAATAAATATTGTCACTACAACGAAAATTACTGTGTGGACTTTGTACGTATGGTGGAACCAATCTCTGTTTTTCTATTTCAAATTTAGAGTACTAATTCTGGAATCAACACTGCCTAGCATTGGGACTGTAAGAAACACATTGTTCTTAAGAGGGAAAGCAGTTATATACAAAGGACCTCAGAGAGACACACTGCAGGGTAAGTTCATTTCATTTTCTTCTTCATTGTCCTATATTTCTTCCATTCTTTTATCGTTTCGAGATCAGTCCTCCACTCCAATTTCTAAATTATAGTTAGGCTAGAGATATGAAGCTGGAAATTTTATTTTAGGAAGATTTTCTTAGGAAAATAAGTGTTTTTCTTACTCGTTGTGTGTGGCACTCATTTAATTCGGCCAGATGGTAATAACAGTGGTGCTTTACATCACCAATGTTCTGTCTAAATAAGCTTCTTGTCTGGTGGAACTGAATAAAGAACCAAAAGGGTCTGGCATCGCAATAAGTTTTTGAAGTTCGATTGGCTAAAAGTTTTCTGATAACCTATCTGTCCCTCTATTGCTGTGCATATTTACATTTAAACTTGGAATTAAAAGTTACTTTTAAACTTTCTTGATGCGGCTCTATTACCATGAAAGTTCTTTGATCAGTACTTATGTGTGGTTGATAATGCGGGATAGTCCAATATGAATTTCTTCTCAATGCAGGCGTTCAGAACGTCAGCCTCTTCTTCAATTCGATAATGCGAATAGTCGACTCAAGTCTCTGGGGCGTGAACTTGGATTGGTAGATGATAGAAGATGAAAGTTATACCAAGAGAAGCAATCAAGGATTTTAGAAGAAAAGACAGGACTGAAAACTGTTAAAATTTCAGGTTGTCTCCTTTTATCCACTATTGAATTCTCCAACAAGTGAAGTTTTATATATTTAGAACGAATTTAGGCTGTTGGTCATTGCCTCCATTTCAAGATGTGATAGTTTTGTATCCAGTTTAAGATGACAAAAGAAACTACTTGTGATTGAGTTTTAGATGGCTTCTTGTGCAAGCTGAATATACATAAAATATGCAGGCGTCTCAAAGCTATTCCATGGAACTGGTGGCCAAGATGCTCCATTTAGCATAATGTGAGTATTCCAATTCTCCTGTTGATGAAAATAATAGGAAAATAGAGAGCGGTACTTATAAAGTATGCTCTTATCTTTGAAGCTTGAACTGTATACATTCTAGGCATGGGCATAATAACCGAACTCGAATCCGACCCGAAGTAAAAAGGTCGGATCGAGTATGGGTGTATTAAAATATCCGATCGGGTGTCTATTTTTTATTCATCGGATACTCGTACCCAATCGGGTATACCCGAACAATCCGAACAACCGAACTCCACCCAAAGTAATCCAAACTTGTATAAAACTTAAATGTGTTTAGTTTTTCTTATTTTTATTTTCATATATGTTAATTTTCATATGTTAGTTTAGTTATATTATATAATTTTTACTTAAATTTTTTGTTATTTAATGTTAAATGTTTTATAAATTCAAGAACAAATGAAAAAATAAATTTTGTGTTTTTGTTTGGTGGTTTGAATTTTCTGGGATTATTTTGATATTTTATATAGTTTTATTGAATTTGGGTTGATTTCAAAAAAATAATAGTGAATATATATGAATATATATATCAGTTTTTAAAGTTTGGATCAAAAATTATTTGAGTTCGGGTATACCCGAACCCGATGGGTGTTTACCCGAATCCGACCCAAAATTTTAAAATACCCGATCGGGTCATATATCTCTACACTCGAACATCCGAAATACTCGACCCGAACCCGATCGGATACCCGAACGCCCAACCCTAATACATTCTAACACCTCAAGCTTTGACAAAATTAAGTATAATATTGCTACGTTCCGGTTAGCTCTTTCACGAAATTAGGATGAATTTTCCCGTTCTCTCAGCATATCCAGACTGAAATGTTGCATTTGTGGATCTGTGAGGTCGACTCACGAAATTTGATAGCTTGGTACATAAGTCAGTTTCTTAAGGTTTCATTTGTGTGTTTAAGTATTATGACTGCCATATTTCTGAAATCAGTCTCTCTCCTATGCCACTAATGGGTCTCATATTTTCTTAGGCGCATATTTCAAAAATATAACATTGAGTCTATTGAAATTTCATGAATTTTGTATATCAACGGCAAGTAGGTGGCATTGATACTGCAAACAATCTCCATAACTCAGCAGCTGAGTACATGATTTTGAGTGTTTATTCTGTTTCCAAATGTTCCTTTCTCAGATCCGAAGAGCATTTCTGCCGATTTCTTGACATCATTTCTTCGCATCACCATGACTGAGTTATTTTACATATATACCGGGCAAGTCTTGATGTTCTTTTGTAGTTTTATCTTATTTTTAGAACTGCCATATAGAAGTTGATTGTTTGGGGTATTAACTGGCTTGTATCTCCTTTCTCTAGGCTCTCTATATGATGCAAGGCGAGAACACATCTTTATCTTGATGGATTTACACCTTTAGGTTAGTCAACTTTAAACCTGATCCTCTGCTGTGAATTAAAACTCAAATCTGAGCTTTTAATATATGAAAGATAACAAGATCAAGATCTATATCTTCTATAAACAGTGATGAAAATATCTCAACAATGTCCATTGTACATGTGATATATATTTTTGGGTACTAATCAAAGATATATAAATGATATCATGTCTCTTTCTTTCTGTTTTATAATTAGGACTCAAGACCTAACTACGAGTCCCACTGCATCTATCATCACCTGCCAAACCATCTCTCTTCATCTTCTCCTCTTTTGCCTTGCGACAAAACACGACCCACGAGTTAACTTCCATAGCCACACAGACCCCAACCAGCGTGGAAAGACATAAACAGTAACCAAGCTTTGCATATGAACTTCCTTCCCTCAAAACCTCAAACCCTTGGAACACATTCACCACGCCCATCACCACACTCGCATACCCAACAAAATGATGGTATGACTTCCAGTATCTCCGAAACTTGTTAGTCGTTTTCGGTCTAAATAGTAAAGCCAACGTTTGTAGCGCTGCTGCAGTGAACGTAGCTATCCCAAGGCTTCGGTGTAACCCATAGGTCACTCCAGGAGAGTTCCGGCCGAGCACTATTCCAAGTAAGAAACCAATTGTTCCGAGGAGGAAACCAGTTAGCTGTATAGCTGCGTGGATGTAAAACCAAGTAGGTCCGATTGATTGCATTTGACGAAGATATCGAGCTGTTACTGCACCCGCAGGGAGGAGAAACCCCCACGCTACCGCGTTGAGTATTCCATGAGTCACTTTTAAAGCTCTGTTACCGCTGTTTCGATCAACCGTTGCAGATCCTATAGAAACAAACAGTATGAGATTGATCTATATTTGGATATGCTACATATTGAGGAAAGAGCCTTGGATACCTGAAGTGACGTCAAACGTGGAGAATGAGGAGAGATCAGTGGAAGTAGTGGGATGAATGGTGGGAGAGTAACCTTGAACGTAAAGACCTCTGTTCCAAACATGGTGGATCTTTGTGTTGTTGGAAGCAAGCTTAATGGAGGCGTAAATCTGAACAGAAGCGCCATTTCGGATAGTGGCCATGTTACCACCATAGAGAGAAGCAGAGGAGGAAGAGAGACGGATAAGGTCAAGAGGACGAGAAAGCAGAGGAGCCTTTTGAAGCTTGACAGAGGAGTCAAGAACGTAAGGTAGGAGGATAAGCTGACCGGAATTCGGATCAGGAAATGCGATGAGGACGCGAGAGCCGGTCATTTGAGCTGCAGAATCCGGGTTAATCCCCCACCCGACCCACCCGGAAGGTGAAATGAAAGCTCCAAAGAAACAAAGGTCTAGAGTAGCGTTGTGTGGATGATAAGTCCATGCGATTGAAGCTTGTTGTGTTGGAAGAGATATACATTTCTGGAAGGTTTTTTCCGTCGTTGTTGTGGTACAACGGCCGGCAAATGTTGCCGGAAGTTTTGATGCTAGGAGAAGTAAGAATGTTAGAGTTAAAGTTGCCATTGTGTTGATTATTTCTGTTGATGGAATCAGACTTTTATATATAATATGTAAATGAAAAGATTTAAGAAATGATTGCTACCATAAAAATTAATGACGCCTTTCCAATATAGAAGTCTTTGCTTTGAAGCTAAGTGAAACTCATCACTCACCACAACACAGTTTGGTTGGTTGTGTAATATTTGGACCTTTTTTTTTTATGATATGTAATTATGATAAAATCTGACGTGGATAAGATACGCCAGCTAGGACGATATAAACTGACGTCGTTTGTTAGTTCTTATTTCTTAAAAACGTCAGGTCGGATAAGATAAACGGCGGCGTTTTCTTGATTCTGGTTCTTATTAAATTAATAAAATCTGGCGTGGGTAAAATATGCTAGCTAGGACGCTATGAAACGACCACATTTTATTTTTTTTCTGATTTTCTTTTAAGTTACAGAGAGTTAGACATGGACAAAATACCCTAAACAGATTAACCTAATTAAATTCTATCCCAAAAGAATAATATCAAATTCCAACTCAAACTAATAAATTTTTGAACGGGTCTTAAACGTTTATATTAGAAAATACCGAATTTAAACTTGAATGTTGAACGAAATCGAAAAACCAAATTAATATCTAAAATACTTAAAATATAATTATATATCTAAAAATATTAATTATATATTTATATTAATTATATATATATTGTATATAATACTATTATCCAAAACTATAATATAAATATCAAATAATCAAAAATACCAAAATAACCTATATATCTTTAAAATTTTAATTATATTTGTGAACAATGGCTTAGAAGGAAAGTGAGTTGTGTTGGTGTCATACATGGTGGACCATATTGCAAAGTATCACCAATGGATGCAGGACACGTAGCTACATGATCTGAACCATTGAGTCTTGAGCAAGAGTATGAGATGCAACTCTCTTGGACTCAAGATCCCAGTAGTATAAACAACACTTAACCTCTTCAATCTCCTTTATATTGATTTGGCTAATTTCAGTTTTACTATATTAGGGTTTATTTAGAGGTTTTTGTTTTAGACTACACCAGAAATCTCAATTTTTTTTTATTGTTCTCTGTTTTGAGTTAGTTTAGTTGAGTTTGAGATATCACCAATCCTTCAAGTTATGATTGGACTCATAGTGAACTAACAATGAAGTTGGAGTATATCAATGACCTTATTATATACTTTGATTAGTTCTGTCTTCTTTTGAAATGTTATGACTTCTTATGTTTCTATTGGTTGGTTTCAGAGAGGACTTTCATTGTGTTGGACTAGGATTTCATAAAGAGAGACTTAACTCATGGCGAACCGCACGTAGAAGGTTTGTTTCCTGAGTTACTTCACTTGAGGAACTGAGGTAACTTTTCATTTTCTCAGTCGAGTCCTATACAATTTAGCTGAAGTTACATCTGTGCACATGATTCTTTTAATTGTTCCAAACCTTTGATAGAGTAGTCGTGGTAAAAGACTAGGAAAGGAACCTGTATTGATAATGATGGCCTATTGTTTTTAAACTAGACTTGAGTTTCTTTGACCTGATAGGTTACATTGGAGTATATGGTGACGAATCTGCATCGAGAAGAGCTCTTGAAGTTATTAGATGAAGTCATCACACACACTGATTCATTGGGAAAGCCATCGACTCACTGTTGACAGGAGAAGCTATTGCATAAAGCATTTTGTTGAGTGCTTATTGTTAAATTTTTCTCTTCAACTTGGAAAGAAATGAAAAAAGAAAAATCATTACATTTCCTTAAAGAGATCATGTATAAAAATGTAGTAAAATTAACACGTAGCTTAAATTAATTCATGAATTGGCCGGACATAAACAATTTTGGTTCGTATATGTTATCATGTAATAAAGTCTATAGTTTGTGTAGCTTTTGACTCCTTAAAGTAGTTTAAAAATTCTGTAGTCATTGGTGGGGAAAAAATCAAAAATTGACCTAAACAATTTCGAAAGTACGAAATCATATATGTACAATCAAATAGTGATATTATATATGTAAACTAAGAAAAAATCAAATTTTCTACCTGACATTACAAAATCGTGCCAAAACTGTAGTCATCGTTAACGGATGTTAGTCAAACGTTACAAAAAATGAATAAGACGCCATATGTGTTTTGACGTGCCATATACGACATTGTTTTGAGCTAAATTCAATTAAAAAAAAATTGGTAATCATCTAGGCTCAAACCTGGATAGCTGAGAGTTTAAGGGGAAGGCATTAACCAATGTGTTGCAATCTCATTTGATATATGTGTACACTTAATTTTATATATGCGTTTCCATATTCATGATCTATTTTAATTTATTTAACCGTAGAAAATAGGGGGAAAATCTAGGTTGTCATTTGGGGAAAATTTCGATTTCTTCTTCCTCTTTTTTTGTTCTTCACCTAATTCGAACTTAAATTCGACAAAATTTGAGAAATTACTAGTATATATCTTTAAATCTAAGGTGATGAGGTAAGATTTCGTGTTTTTATTTTCGAAATTACGTTTTTGTTGTATTGAATTGGTTCTTGAAAGTAATTTAGAAGCAACAAATTTATTCAAGATTGGTGAAAGTGAATATTTTCCCGATTTGTGCAGCTATAATGGAGTATCTTTCAATGTCTACCATGGTGGATATTGGGATAAGAATTACAAAGGTGTAGTAGCTTATCTCGATGGTGAAGAGATGATAAATGTAACATGCAAACCCGAAGATTTCTTAATTAAGATTTCAACGGAGTTTAGGGATGTATTTATGGCAAAACGTTATAGTATAAATTACCATTTGAAGGTCATAAGGATCGGAAATTGTTGTGTAATGGGGATTTAAGTTTTGAGCAGATGTGTGAAGCTGGAAGATGGACTGGAAATTGTTGTCGTATATGCCACGTCAAAACACATGTGGCGTATGACTCATTTTTTGTAACGTTTGACTAACAGCCGTTAACGACGACTACGGTTTTGGCACGATTTTCTAATGTCAGGTAGAAAATTTGATTTTTTTCTCAGTTTAGATATATAATAGCACTATTTGATTGTACATACATGATTCCGCACTTTCGAAATTGTTCATATCAAGTTTTGCCCTTTTCCCAGTCATTGGTAGGCATGCGCACAAAACGAATATTCAAAAAATTGGTAGTATTCGTGATTAATTTCGATTCGTTCGAATATTCGGAAATACGAATATTCAGAATTTTTTTTTGATATTCGCAAATTATTCAATTCGCTTCGATTTATTAAAAAAAAATAATAAAATAATAATAATAAATATATAGTTAAATATGATAGTTATATTATATGGTGGAAAATAATTTACTTACAAAAATAAATATAGTAATAATATAATAGATAAATATTTTTTTTTTATTCTCGCAATATCATATTTACAAACAAAATATATCAAAAACAATTACTAATACAAGTATTTAAAATATTTCTACAATGCTATCTATACAAAACTAATTAATAATATAATATATATATATATATATATTTTAGTTATATATAATATATATATTTATAATTATATATATCTGAATTGAAGCAAATATTCAGTATTTTTGAAAATGATATTTGTTATTTGATTCGTTATTATGAATACTATATTTTGTTATTTGTTTTGCTTCAAAATTTATGAATACTCGGATTTTTTTATTCGAATCGAAACTAATAACGAATAGAATCAAATCTAACGAATATTTTGGTCTGCCTTAGTCATTAGCCATGTTCTAAAAATCTCCGACTAGCTCCGATTACACTCCGTACAGTCAACCGATTACTCCCCGCTTAATCCGATTAATCCCTGCCTAATTCGATTAATTCCCACCTAATCCGATTATTTTTTACATAATCATCTATAATCTAGTTATTTTTAAATTTTCAAGTATAAAAGAAATTTGTTTTTGTTATTCAGACATTTATATTGAGAGTTTGTAATGTTTTATAATAAATTATGTTAAAATTATAAATAAAAATCATAAAATAAATTAGTAATACTACATTTTTATGGAGTTACTATAATTTTAAAAACAATATTATTTAAAAGTTTAATACAATAGTTATTTATATTTTTAAAATATTAAAATAAACTAAAACTAATCTTTGATTAATCTCTGTTTAATCCCCTATTAATCTCTGCTACGCTCAGCCTAGCCATTAGTGGGTAGCTAATTTTAAAACATGGGTCATTAGGAATATACTTCGCCCTAGATAATAATGATTTCCTCCATAAAGAAAAAAACATGATACGAATATTATCAGCACCATAAACAAAAACTCAAACGTGTTCAGTCTTATGTTCAATCCACTCACTTCATAAGAGAAAACTTCAACCACAGATTCTTCCATAATCTTCAAATCCTTTACGAGTCTCTTCGTTCACTAATGGCTTCTTCTTCTCATTCTCTTCTCTTCTCTTCTTCCTTCCTCTACAAACCCACTTCCTTCACTTCTTCTTCTCTTAGACGATTTGTTTACGTTCCTACTCGCAGATTCTGGCCAAGTCAGCAACATGGTTTCTCCACTGTCTTCGCCGTCGCTACTGAGCCAGCTATCTCCAGCACCGGACCTAATAAAACAGAGCCAGAAAGAGTCCAACTTCCTAGTAATGATTCATCGGATAAGCTTCTCAAAATTCGTCACACGGTACTGATTCTGAGTGCGATAATTATGTAGTTTGATAAAAGTTTCTTAGTTTTATTTGCTGGGTTCTGCAAAAGTTTGAATTTTTATTTAATTTCATGAAAAATTTGGAATTTTGGGATATATTTTGAGGTGAAACTGTTTAGGCTCTGTTTCTGATTTTGGAGTCTGATTCTGATATGTGGAGCTTAAGTTTAGGAGAATGGTTTAGTTTGATCAATTTCTTAACTTTTATGTTGTAAGCGAACTTGAGTTTTGCAAAAGTTTGAATTTTGATTCATATCTCACGAGAAATGTTTTTGGAATTTTGATATGTGGTTTTGTGATAAATGTTGAGGTTTTATGCCAATCCAATTGAAAAAAAAATGATAACTTGTTGACCTGAATAGTTTTAGTTCATGTGAATTTCATTTCTCATTAAGATTGAATCAAAATTTATTTAGAGCTCTGCTTCTGTTTTGTGAGTTATGTGAACTTAAGGAGAATGGAATTTTTTATATAAATGTTGAGGCTTTATGTTTACTTGTTGAGGCTGAATAGTGTAATTGATGTGAATTCAGTGTGCGCATGTAATGGCAATGGCAGTTCAGAAACTCTTCCCGGATGCTAAAGTGACGATAGGGCCATGGATTGATAACGGTTTCTATTATGATTTTGATATGGAGCCTCTAACAGATAAAGACCTCAAGAGGATCAAGAAAGAAATGGTGAGTTTATGTTTTCATGTTTTTGATGATTGAGGGAGAAATTGAGAATAGTAGTATTCATGAATTCTTGGAACTTAATAATCTGTAGGATCGTATAATTAGTCGGAATTTACCACTTTTAAGAGAAGAGTTATCTAGAGAAGAAGCGCGGAAAAGGATCATGGCGATTAACGAGCCTTATAAGATGGAGATTTTGGATAGTATCAAGGAAGAACCTATCACTGTTTATCATATCGGTACACGCTGAAGCTTCTTGCTTGCTTTGTTATGATTCTTGTCCCTGATTAGTTCATATTGTGATAGCTTGTCTCCATCTTATGCCAGTTCGAATGCCCATCTAGGTAATGAATGGTGGGATCTTTGTGCGGGTCCTCATGTCGAGACCACAGGGAAGATTGACAAGAAAGCTGTTGAACTAGAATCTGTTGCTGGTGCATATTGGAGAGGAGATGAAAAGAGGCAAATGCTTCAGAGGATCTATGGAACGGCTTGGGAGAGCGAAGAACAACTAAAAGCGTTTCTTCATTTTAAAGAAGAAGCTAAACGTCGGGATCATAGACGCATTGGCCAAGATCTTGATCTGTTTTCCATCCAGGTATAGCCACTTTTCAGTTTTCGAAATGATATTTTACTTTGGGGAAATCGTTGCATAACCTTTTTCTCTATTGCAGGATGAAGCTGGAGGAGGGTTAGTGTTTTGGCATCCAAAAGGTGCAATTGTTAGAAACATAATTGAAGATTCGTGGAAGAAGATGCACGTCGAGCATGGCTATGATTTGATCTATACCCCTCATGTTGCCAAAGCTGATCTGTGGAAGATCAGTGGTCATTTGGACTTCTACAGAGAGAATATGTATGATCAAATGGAGATTGAGGACGAGCTTTATCAACTCAGACCCATGAATTGCCCTTACCACATCTTGCTCTACCAAAGAAAGCGTCAATCATATCGGGATTTGCCCATAAGAGTTGCAGAGCTTGGTACAGTTTACAGATACGAGTTGTCTGGTAGCTTGCACGGCCTCTTCCGTGTCAGAGGGTTCACACAGGTGACCTCAGATGCCTTTTTCTGATAGTTAACCCTCATCTTATCCAGTACTAGGATAATGTAACTAACATTTGCTTTTCCAGGACGATGCACACATATTTTGTTTAGAAGATCAGATCAAAGATGAGATCAGAGGTGTCCTAGATCTCACTGAAGAGATATTATCAAGGTTTGGTTTCAACAAGTATGAGGTTAACTTATCAACTAGACCTGAAAAATCAGTTGGAGATGATGATATATGGGAAAAGGCAACATCTGCCCTTAAGGATGCTTTAGATGATAAGGGATGGAGCTATGAAGTTGATGAAGGAGGTGGCGCCTTTTATGGCCCAAAGATCGATCTTAAGATCGAAGATGCATTGGGAAGAAAATGGCAATGCTCAACTATACAGGTAACAAAAAATCCCTCTACTCTTATGAGTCCCAGGCTACTTCTCTCTTACCGGTTCTTGTTGGCACGCAGGTCGACTTCAACCTTCCTCAGCGCTTTGACATTACTTATGTAGATAAAAACTCGGATAAGAAACGTCCTATAATGATTCACAGAGCGGTTTTGGGCTCATTAGAAAGATTCTTTGGGGTTCTCATAGAACATTATGCAGGCGATTTTCCGATATGGCTCTCTCCTGTTCAAGTCCGAGTTTTACCTGTCACAGACAATCAGGTTAACTTTTAACATCTCTCGAGTCTTTTTGTTGTAACTTCTTATTGGAATCTAACTTCTGACTTTAATGAGGTGATATGTAGTTGGAGTTTTGCAAAGAAGTGAGTAAGAAACTTAGAGCTTGTGGGGTGAGGGCTGAGCTTTGCCATGGGGAGAGGTTGCCAAAGCTCATAAGGAACGCAGAGACACAGAAGATACCGTTAATGGCGGTTGTTGGAACGAAGGAAGTCGAAACTGGAACTGTTACCGTTAGATCAAGGTTTGGAGGAGAGCTTGGAACCATTCTTGTTGATGAGTTCATCAACAAAATTAATGTTGCAGTTGAAAGTAGAACTGCTCTGTAACTTTTATGTAAGAGTAGAAAAAGGACCACACAAATCTCTGTTAAGAATTTATTTATTTGTCTTCGAATTCTTTTGTAATTTGAATTATGCAAGACTTGTCAATAAGTTTTTTTTATGAAAAACATCTCAAGTATTAGTGTATTTTTTTACCAAAAACAAAAAGATTAGTTTATTTTAAAGTTTGCAATGGATTTCTACCCAATTGATGCTTAAAACTAGGATTTGGCTCTTCACATTTTTTTAATTTTTACTTAATAATTTTCAAATAACATTACCATCAAAAACCATTGTAATATTACTTCTGTTACACAAATGTTTGCTTTGAAAAGTCATTTTTATATTTTTAGTACAAATTTTAAAATCCAAATTATATTTACCTCTTCCTCAAATTTTATAATCTTATATTTTAGTTGGTCTTATAGAGGTATGTTTGTAAGTTTAAATATATTTTTTAATGAGCGAAATGCCTGGAAATGACATTGTTAAGAGCATATAAGGATGGAAGAACAATAACATTTAATAGAATTCAAAACCCCATAAATAAAAAAACACTAAAGATAAAAGAAACTATAAACTACATCCCTAGTAGGCAACTCCAGCCTCCAGGAACAAACCATTGAGTATTAGGGCTGGGCAAAATATTCGTTAGATTCGATTCGGTATTCGTTTCGATTCGATTCGGTATTCGCTTCGATTCGAATCGAAAATTCGAATATTCGTAAAATTTCAAAACAAAGCAAATATCAAAATATAGTATTCGTAAAAACAAAGCAAATAACAAATATCATTTTCAAAAATATCGAATATTCGCTTCGATTCGGATATATATAAATATAATATAATTATATATATATTATATATAATTATAAATATATATTATATTATTAATTAGTTTTGTATAGATAGTATTATTGAAAGATTTTAAATACTTATATTAGTATCTTATTTTATTTTTATTTAGATATATTCTGTTTGTAGATTTGAGATTGCGAGAATAAAAAATTGTTTTATCTATTATGTTGTTATTATATTTATTTTTGTAAATAAAATATTTTCCACCATATGATATAACTATCATATTTAGTTTTTGAAAATTAATTTGAATATTTGTTAAAAAATATATAATTTTTTTTAATGAATCGAAACGAATCGAATTATTCGCAAGTACTACCAAAATTTCTGAATATTCGTTCCGAATATTTGGAATTTTTCGAATCGAAACGAATCTCTAAATTAATTATTGAGCTGAATCGAAGCGAATCACGAATACTATAAATTTTCTGAATATTCGTTTCGTGCCCATGACTAGATAAACTAATATGGGTTCTAATTAGTTTTTTATATATAAATATGTTGTAATTTTTAAGTATTAGATTATTATTTGTTTTGAATTATTTGATTATATCTATTGGAGCACCCACATCTCTCATCTTGTGTGTCTTTAAAATTAAAACCAATTAAAATAAAAAGTAAATGAATGTTTTTATTGAATAAACAGTGATCAATTGTGTCTTTGCAGAGACACTTATAGACATTCACTGTCTTAAAATTTAATCATCATTTTTGTTAAAACACTTTGTAAAATATGAGAGATAAAGATGATCTTATGATACTTACTTTATGTTTTGCTTAGGACCCATGAATTAATTCTCAGACTCTAGTCTGAATCTAGTTTGCCAAAAAGACGATCATCCGACAAGTGCATATGTGCCAAGATGTGAAGATCTCCTCTATTCACATAATTGAGGGTCAATGGTGCAACACAAAGATCTTTTCCCTTAGTTATTGGTTTAGCATAAGGCCATGAAGATTCACTATTTTGAATTTATATTTCTGCTTTCTTTTGTTCTACCTTTCTCACAGCTCCCTTTGATTATTTTTCTGCTAATTGTTCATGCACATGAGTTAACATCTATATAGAAAGTTTTTTTGTTGTTGTTGTTGGTTAATGTATTTCATATTTCATATTTCATATTATATACAAAAAAATACCCTGGAAATATATTTCATCATCGAGGGTCAATGGTAACTTGCTTACTTACTCATGGAAGTACTATAACAGCTGGAGGGGCAAGATAGGATAAGAAGCCAGGCAAAGCAAGGAACATGAGCGTATGAACTTGGAGTTCTGCTCTACTCATCATCAGTATCCATCGGTGCAGCAAGAACAAGTTTGAGATTCACAGAGGGAACAAACATCCTCACGTGATTTGGTTTTGATTGAATAGTTCAAGTTTGCAAAATCTATAGATGCATTCTTTGAATGTTTTCAAGTTTCACTCTCGAGGACCACCCCCAAGAGACAAATAGTCATATGATCTTGAGCTGAAAAGTTTGGGATCCTTGGTTCAGCCTTGAGCTGATGGCTTTGTTTCTCACAAAACTAGCTTTTTATACTAACATTTAAATGGCATTACCATCACAATCATCAGAATATTTAATAGAATTCAAAAATCAATAAATTGAATGACACTAGAAATTTAAAAGAAATTATAAAATGCGTAACTGAATAGCACTAGCTAGAATTATAAAGTTTTATTAAATTCCTGCATCCAATAACCCCCTCTCCGGCCCTCTCTAATAAACAACTCCAGAAGCAAACCACTGAGAAGGATTGATCTTATTACAGATTTTCTTAGGCCATACAATTCTACTTGTGGCGATATTGTAGACACCGCAATTTGAAGCACGATGATCATGATCTTGATGATCAGGCCAAACATCATCATCATCAACAAAATAAATTGAATCACTCTTGATTCCATCACCAAGATCTTTAATACTAAGACCAACTATAACCCCTTGACCAAAAACCAACATCTCATCTCCAATAGAATATATACTATTTCCCACTTGAAACTCTCAAGATTCATCTTAAAGATGTAAAACAAAAGTCCTCTCTTCATATAAAACTTCTTTTAAGCTCAAGATGATCATGACTTCACCTGATTTTCGAACCACGGTTTTCCTCTTCCAAATGAATTCCCATTTTTTTTCTCAACGAAATCAAAAGGACGATTCCGGTACAGGTTTTCAGTTAATTTGTTCTCCATAGAAATCATTAATAATCTTAAAGCTTACTTTCCTCACAAGCCATATCCAAAACACTCAAACTTAATTATTCCATTATTGAGTTTCTTCTTGTTGTAACGGCGAGACACTACATCTCCTTTCTTGTTTTCTTTAAAATTCAGAATACTCCATGAATCATCACCTTTCTTGAGTAAGAACAAGTAAAGCTGTTTAAAAGTCCAAGCAACGGCATAATCTCCTGCTGTCTCGTTTATCCACAGAACAGCTGTTGTCTTTTTCCATTCAAAGGTGTCACCATACGATACCATTATCTTTACGAGAAAGCCCGACCAAATATCCATTATGAGTGATATTAGGCCTGGGCGTTCGGGTACTCGTTCGGGTTTGGATCATGTTTTTCGGATTTTGGGTTTTTTGGATGTAGAAGTTTTCATACTTTTTCAGGTATTAATAATTTTCGGTTCAGGTTCGATTCGGTTCAATGCGGATTCGGTTCGGGTTTGGGTACCCGAAATATTATAATTTTTTTTTTCATTTTCACAAATATAACTTAAAAACTTTAAAATATATTAGGATTTTTTTATATCTCAATTTACTTTATTAAATTGTACATACAAGTATTGGATTAACCAAAATGATGGTATATAATAAATATTAAAATCATATTCTTCTTGAATTTTTTTTTTTCACTAGTGTATATGCAACTTGTTTCTTTTTTAGTTATACATAAAATAATGATGATCAAAAAAGTTAAGATGTCTAATAAAGAATATCTTTCAACATATTTTTTTAGTTCAATATGTTATTTTTTGTTGTAAACCATGTGAGTATGTTCTTTATTATCATTTTCAAACTAGATATATTGCTATCTTTTTATTCAAAGTATTTGCAATATATATAATAACCCAGATGGTTTGGTTTGTAATAATATTTGTACTTGTTATAACTTTAAAATATATTAGATATTTTGGTACTTTTGTTATTATTATCTAAAATAATTTATACTTTAAATTTATAATTGTAATTTTGGATAATTAAGTTATATACAATATACATATAATTTATATATATATAATTTATATTTTTAGTTATATAATTATATTTTGGATACTTTGGATACCTATTTAATTTTTGGTTCGGTTTGAGTTCGGGTTTGGGTTTTCGGTTATAAAAATTTAGGATCCATTCGGGTATATTCTTATTTTGGGTTCGGTTCTACTTTTTAAATCGGGTTCGGGTGAGTACTTTGGTTTCGGGTATTTTGCCCAGGGTTAAGTGATATGTTTGTATATATTGTAATGAAAAGTATATATTATAAATAAAAATAGGTTCAGTCCTATTACAAAATAAAAATCAATTTAGAATGCACTTTCAAAAATATGTAGAGAAGAGAAGAACATCATAAGGTAGTCAAGGGAAACCTAACTACATAATGAGAGATTGAACAAATGATATGAATAAAAATATATTATCTATAACAAAATTTTATTTTAATTTTAAACTGATTTAAAATTGAAATACCCGCCCCGCTAATCTAGTACTTTAAGAACATGACTTCTTATATTTCCATTGTATATAAAAAAAAGTTTCCATTTGTTTCATAAGGATTTCAATTCAAGAAAAAGATAATTTATAGATTTTTTTTTTTTGGAAAAACATACAGTTTTAGAATTAGTGGATCGAAATACTTAAAAATTCACTGACTGAAAAGAAAAAGAAACATTTCATTGAGCAAAAGTCTTCAAGAAAACAAAGCTTGAAATGTAAACCAATAAACGTATTAGACTCGATAGTTTTCTTCATCATGATTACGTTCGCCATTAGTATACCCCAAAATGAGAGATTGTATATCTTATTCGCCATCCCAATCTTTTTTTTTTTATATCATCTACATAAATATTAATGTTTATCTTTGATAGTTACTACACGACTAGCAAATAAAAACGTTTTGATTGATAGAAAATTTTGATACCAAGGCTTCATGGACAATCTATATTCTTGACTATTGTAAATCCAATCATTTAACAAATGTCAATCTCAATGATGGGATAATTCATATAGCGAACCGCACTAAGAACGAACATCCAAATCCTAATTCCCGTCGACTTAACAACTAATTTAATTGGTTTAAAAGTATATTGGCAACGATTATTAAAAGTATATTGGTTCATGCTGTGTCCCACAAAACGTGGACAGGAGTATTTCCACAACGTTGTCTAACTTACTTTGTACTTCCCGCGTTAGCTGACTCTCATTTTAACTCATTCATTCTTTAATCATTTATTATTTACTTAGTTCACTTATTTAATTCTACAGTAATTTTTTTTATAAATTAATAATATCAGAGAATTTTATTAATTTTTAAAAATATTTATTTATCAATAAATTATTATTTATAGAATTTTTTCAAATTTTAAAAATATTATATAAAATTAGAAAAAGTAAAGACAATACTTTCAATATGTATTAATTCATTTACTCATTAAAAAACATTCATTGCATATAAAACAAATTTAAAATAGTTTTGATTCAATTTGTGAAAATAATATTATATACTTTTATATTTTAGTAAATAGAGATAAATTATTAATTTATAGAGTTTTTTCAAAATTCAAAAATATAATCTAAAATTAGAAAATAAAGATAATACTTTAATGTATTTTAATATATTTACACATTAGAAAATACTCATTGCATATGTAATTTTAAAAAATATTTTTATTTCAATTTGTAAAAATAATGTCATATATTTTTATATTTTAATAAAAATAGAAATAAACGTTAATAAAATTATAAATTTACTGATAAATAAATAATATTAGAATCATATTTTACTAAAATATAATATATATATAACATATTTATATAATTATTGATTATGTTATTAATAAGATTATATATTTATATAGGAATTAAAAAACAATTATTAAATTATTATCTTACCGAAATGTGTCAATTATTATAGTAACTTAATTTAGAACCGTGATAATTTATTAATTTAGAAAACTTATTAATTTATCAAGTATTAATTTATAGATGTCATGATATATATATAAACTCTCCATTTTTTCTATACGCTCCACTTCAGTTATTTATGGGGTATCCTCTAAAATTTTGCCTCATATATATTCCGTTTCTTTTAAAAAAAACAATATATATATATATATATATATTTCGTGGATGCTATTTCGCTAATTAATAAATATTATGCGGTCATAAATCATCTAACTTAATTTCAATCATTATTTGATATCAATCAAGAACCCCCAAGTGTATATATATGTACAAACATGTACGTGGGTAATAATAGTCTTACCATTATTTTACCATAACAGATGAGTAAACGAAAAGTTAATTATTCTTGTTTATATGCCTAGAACAAAATACAAAAGATTCAACGGATCAATTCCTAATTAAATACAATAGAAATTATATATTATATATCTAAGTTATGTTTTTGATGAACTTTTAAACGAATCAATTACTTTTTGCCCAAATAATTCCTATCTAAGATATATTCTTTAATCAACAAAAAGCCTCATGGACACAAAAGTAAAGTGAAAAAGCCATTGTATATATCTCACTAGATTCCCTCATATATATATATATATACATATATATACCCCAATAAAAGCACAAAAGTGCGAACAAAACAAATGTGTATTAATAGCTAGATTAGAGACAAAACTCGAAAAATAATTACATTAAGAGAGAGTATCTCATGCCATCACAAACCATGAGATGATTAACCTCCGAGACTCGGCCATAATCTCCGGACACCCACACACCATCTGTCCTGCTAAGACGTGGAACCGCAAAGCATGACATGATCGAGAACGGGAACTTCATCATCACACCGTTACTCCCATGATCCCCGTTAACAGTCGTCTTAGGCAACGCACTTTCATCTACCACACGCTTGCTTTTACGTAAGTTTTGGAGGTTTCTCCTTATTACAGACAACATCTTAAGCATCTCTAGGTCTTTTTTTTTTTTTCTTAGACAATTCTAATTTTGGGATTTTGAGAGGGCAATGAGTTTTGACGAGAGAGAAGAGAGTATTTATTGAGTAAGAAGTGCAAGTGGCAAAGTGGAAACAATTCCTTTATGTTTATTTGCTATCGATCATTAGTCGTAGTGCTTGTATTTATCATGAATAATAAATAATAAAATTTTAATCTTCAACCAAAAAAAAAGTTTAGGAAAGAAAAAAAGGCAAATGGTGGGGTTCTTATTTTACTTTGGTGTTATTTTACAATAAAATTGACAAATAACAAAACTGAGTGGGATATGCATTTTAGGTTTTGAAAAGTGATATATGCAAAGAAGGTATACCTAAAGAGTGCTTGTCTTTAGTGGTCCTGAGTTCGAGTAAGGATGATTTATCTGCTGGTTTAGATTACGGTTTGAATTCTACCAAACATCGGAATTAATCCAATCAAGCAATCCACTTCAAAAAAAAAAAATTACATCGGGAATTTGACTGAATAATCAAGAAATCTAAGAACAGTTTGGATTCACTTTCACATATGATTTTTTTATCTATGTATTTAATAATTCTTACAAATATTTTAAACGTTTAATATTTTCCATATACATTTAAAACTCTCTAAATTAATAATATTAGAACCTATGTATTTTACGAAAAATATTAATTTATCGTGTTTATTAATTTATAGAGAAAATATGTGAACTAAAATATCAATTTGGGACCAAACAAAATATTAATTTAAAGAGATATTAATTTATGGAGTATTAATTTATAGATGTTTGATTGTATTTAGGTTTTAAAATGTTTATGAAAATAAATTTGAACAATTTTATATAATTTTTTCTTGAAAGGTTTTTGTATTTTTTTTTTTAAACTTTCTAGCTCCCATTAACCGTGTTTGGGTTACTAAATTACTTATGGCAATGTTTTAGATTTTTATGAAAACCAATAAAATAAAAATCCAATCAAATCCAAGCGATTACAATTTTATATTAAGGTTTAATTTTTAGTCCAAACACTTTGCCAAATTTATTTTTTTCTTTCAATGTCCACCCTAAAATCTAAATTACAATATAATCTCTATAAATTAATACTCAATAAATTAATAACTACTCTAAATTAATAAATTGTAATGGTCCCGAATTGGGCCGGTGTAATAATTGATAAATTTTGATAAATTAATAAGATAATAATTTTTCAGAAATCTCGATGTAAATATATAGTCTCATAAATAACATAAATTAATAATCATATAAATATATTGTATATATGTAATATATATTAGTGAAATATGATAATAATGTTTTTATTTATTAGTTAATATGTAATTTTGTTGGAATTTATTTTTAGTTTCTTAAAATATCAAACAAATATGATATTATTTTCTCAAATTATACCAAAACAATTTAAAAATATTATATATATAATGATTATTTTCAAGTGTAGAACTATATTTAAAAAAATTAAAGTATTATTTTTATTTTTCTAATTTTTATATAATATTTTTTGAAATTCGAAAACTCTTTATAAATTAATAAATTATTAATTTATGAATAAATTAATACCTTTCTAAATTAATAAAATTATGCGGTCTAACATTATTAATTTATAGAGGTTTTATTGTACATTCTTTATATCAATGTATATATTTTCTAACGGATTTCCAATCAAATATCTGAAGAAAATTGTTTGACGGATTACCAATGAAACTATTATGTCAAAAATCTATCAGATTAATACTCCATCAGAAATTTTATCAGTTTTCCGATCATTTTTTTTTCTAGTGATTGATTCAACAGATGTTTGACAGATAGTTATATAAGCAATCTATTTGACAATTTACTACGGATTTTCTAGAAACCATCAGAATGTTTTTTCGAAAATATATACATTGATATAGCGGTATGAAATTCTAAAACTCCGTCAAAAATATGTTGTCAGAAATATGTTGGATTACCATAAGAAATTTTCATCGGATTACTGTAGGAAATTCTGTCAATTTTCTAATAACTATTTTGTTGTGAATTTTATGACAGAGAAAACGCTAAAGGTAGTGTCAAGATTTAAAGTTTCAGTAAAAAATAATTTGAAAATTTAAGGTGTTAGTGTAAATACCTTTGAGATTTCAAGTGATAGCATATGATACTTAGGTTAATACTCCAATTATGTGTTTCATTTGCTTAAAAGCTTTTATCAATTACTTTAATATAATAAATATAAATATCCTTAAGAAAATAGCACAAATGCAGATAAACCAACTACTCTTACAAAAAAGCTAACAAATACTATACATATATTTAATTTTATCATCAGCTCATTACAAGAAAATGATCTATTTCCTACAATTGAAATAGTAGAAAAATTGTAGGAAATAATAGTTTTCTACTGTTTTCCTACCAAAATTGTTTGTATGAAATGTCTAGGAAATTTGAAAATATAGAAAATTGGTAGGAATCTTCCTACTACAAAAATTGTAGGAAATTTTTTAGGAATCTGGTAAAAAAATGGAAAGGAAAGTTTTGATCGATTTCCTACAAAAACAATTCGTAAGAAACATATTTCCTACTATTTTTCTATGAATATTTTTTCTTACTGAGAAAATCCAACTAATTTTCTTCTGTAAGTTTGGTAGAAAAGATTTTCCTACCAAATTCCTACATAATATTTCTTACTATATTCCTGCAAAATTCATATCAAAGAACTAATTATATTGGTTTCAATGTTTCTATTAATTACCAAAATTAAATTTTAAAATATGCAATAATCATCAATTATGAAGATATTGTATAAACAAATTATTTACAAAGAATATGTTTAAAATAGTTGAAAAATAAAATTGATCTACCAATGCATATTATCTTCATCTATCCTTGGGATCGAGGGGTAACATGATGAACGAAAGTTTGGAAACTTCGCATTCCAGTTCTCATCAAATACCATATATCTTGTAACCGGAGGCTTCACTAAATCGCCTTTATCATATCAATAGGATTCATCACTCACCACCATCAGTATGTCTGCATTATTATCATAGAGAAGCAGATAATGAAAATTGATATGAAATTAAAGATCTTGAAAAATCATAAACAGAACTTTTGTGAACAAAATACCTGAATGAAACCAACTGCATAAGCATGTTTGTAGCTTTCCTAGAAACAAATAAAGGAAATAACTTAACATAAATTTAACACTGTAATAGATAGAAGAATAAAGAAGCACAGAAGCAAAATCTTACATTGTTGACGGAGAATCTACTTTTGAGCCTAATGATTGACATGCTCTCAAACAAAAGATGTTTGATGCATGAGCCTAAATATTGCAGGGTTTGTAAGTTAAATCAAGAAAAAACCAAATTAGTTTCATAGTGAATCCATAACGACTCCAATCCAACAATCAAATTCCATTGTAACAGCCTTAATATCTTTGCTCTTCCAAGCATCATGGTAATAGCATTATACATCACATGAAAGAAAGGCAATAAGAAAATAAAGATATGCATTTGATGCAACGCATTGAGTGATAAAACTGGAGCATATCTCCCTGCAAACAAAAACAAACAAAAAAAATCTTCTAACCTGTTACCCCTACCTTTACACATTCCTCCAACCCCTAGCCTCCAACCCAGAAAAAAATTGAATCCATCCACTAACTACCCCCATCCTCCACGAGTAACATAACCAGCACCCACAATCAATCAACGACAAAATAGCCAAGTTGATTCTCTTTCTAGTAGACCCAGAGCAAACACAATCCCTAACTAGAGCCTGAACTGCAACCTAAGAAGACTAATTCGGGAGAAGCATAAACAGAGATTAACAATAACAAGTCCAGAGAGTAAATAAGCATAGATAAGGAACCAGATCGAGTAGAAAACTAGGCCCTATCTCGCTACATCGAGGAGGCGTAGACGAGGAGTGAACCATGAACCTTAAGCCATCCTCACATTTGGCAGATCCGGAGACAGAACCCGCAACAACCGATAACCGACACCAGGACCCTCGAATAATTCAAGCAGGAACTAACCAAAGACTGGAAGAAAGAAGAGCCGACAAGAGACAATAGAGTGAAATGAGGTCGTGAAGAAGTCAGAAAGTGAGATTTACTGTGTTTTAGACTTTTAGTTATAGAGCTAGGTTTTACAATTTGGTAGGAAATTGGTAGGATTCATTCCTACAATATTTATACCATTAACCTACAAATTATATTTAGTAGGAAAATAGTGAGAGGTATTTCTACAAATTTCTTATCAATATCTTACAAATTTTGTTTAGTAAAAAAATGGTAAGAAAGTTTCCTACAAATTTCTTACTAATATCTTACAAATTTTGTTTAGTAAAAAAATGGTAGGAAAGTCTTCTACAAATTTCCTACTATTGTAACTTTAATCTTTTTTCCTACGAAATCCTATCTAATTTTTACTAGTTTTTCTACGATAATATGAGTGGTAAATTTTTAATAGGAAAATTTAAAGAATCCACAAAATGGATTAGTTCAAGAAATTTAAACACCTTGTATTCAATAATGGAGTTTATAAGAAAAAGAAACCTCTATAGGAATTGATGAAGAGGGTTTGATGAGGACCATGAAATGTTGTAAATTCCAGAGGTTAAGTGAGTAAGCCATTGACATAATAAGTTGTGGTGGACCAGCCGCGGCTTTAAGTGGCACGGTAGTCGGTAGCCACATAGATGGCATCTCCACCACCGCTTGTTGATGGCTTAAAAAATTGAGACGACATTGTCTTCTACTCTTTTTTCTTAAAAAGATTTAAATGTTCTCTCTTCATTTCCAAATAGGCAATTACTAATGAGTAGACCAACATCTATTTTTATTACTTATCTTAATATATGAGGTCAAAATTTAATGGTTTATCTTTGAGATTAAATTAAATAGAAAACATTTATGACCAAAACAATAATAAATAGAAGAAAATAAACCACTTACAGCATGAAGTTAAAGAAATATATTGAAAGTTTAAAAATAAAATAAAATGAGGAAAAGATTGAAGTCAGACATCTAGGAGATAGAAAAGATTTGAGTTTGGTGTAACGATTATATATAGAGTGATGATGAAAGGATCGTTATTATTGATAATGAGTATTGAGGTTATATATCAATATATACATACATGAGGATAACTGTGAATATATAGAAGATAAGACTCAATCTTAGATATGCATAGATATGAGAATAACATAATAATATGTGAGGAATATTCTCTAACATGCCCTCTCAAGATGGACCGCCATTGGAGAGTCCAATCTTGTCAAACAGCTATTTGAACCTGGCACACGGAAGTGGCTTTGTTAAAGCATCAGCCAGTTGATCAGCAGGCGGAACATGTCTTACCGTCAAGACCCTTGTCTGAACAAGTTCTCTAATAAAGTGATAATCAAGAGCAACATGCTTCATACGAGAATGAAAGAGCGGATTTGCACAAAGGTAAGTAGCTCCAATGTTATCACAGTAAAGAACAGGAGAGGAAAAAGGCTTAAGTTTCAGTTCATCAAGAAGGGAATATATCCAACGAACCTCAGCAGCAGTATTAGCAACCGACCTATATTCTGCTTCAGTCGAAGATCTTGCAATGCCTTTTAGTTTCTTGCTTGTCCAAGAAATGGGATGTTGTCCAAGAAACACGACATACGCCCCAGTAGACGAGTAGTCATCCTTGTTACCAGCCTAATCCGCATCCAAAAAGGCATGAAGAGAAAGTGGATTAGTACGACGAAGAAATAATCTAGCATGTGCAGTTCCCGCTAAGTACCGAAATACATGCTTGGTGGCTATCCAATGTTCAGATGTAGGTTTATGCATAAATTGAAAAAGCTTCCCAACAGCATACGAGACATCTGGTCTGGTGAAAGACAAATACTGAAGACTACCAACCACTTTGCGATATTGTGTTGGATTATCAATAGGGGTTTCATCATCAAGCTTAAGTGAGGTTGTAGAACTCATTGGAGTAGCAGCCGGCATACAGGTATCCATATTCATCTCACGGAGCAAATCAACAATATATTTTCGCTGAGTAAGAAGCATCCCTTCATTAAACCGTGTCACTTCAATCCCAAGAAAGTAAGAGAGTTCACCAAGATCTTTTAAAGAGAACCTGTCTGATAAAAGCTTAATGAATGCTTAAATATGCTTGAGGCTGGATCCAGTGATGATGATATCATCCACATAAACCAGCAGATAGATAGTAACATTTTCCTCATGAAGGAGAAACAACAAAGCATCAGCCAATGAGTTGGTGAAACCTGAAGATAAAAGAAACTGGCGAAGTTCATTATACCATGTCCTAGGAGCCTGCTTAAGACCATATATTGCTTTTCGAAGCCGACATACATGCTTTGGTTTCTCAGGATCAATGAATCCCGGAGGCTGCTGTATAAAGACTTCTTATGCTAGAGTTCCCTGAAGGAAAGCATTATTAACATCAAGTTGACTAATGACCCAGTTTTTGCTTGTTGCAACACCAAGAAGAATATGTATAGTAGTAGGCTTTACAACCGGACTAAATGTCTTAAAGAAGTCAATACCGGGCCTTTGGTGAAACCCTTTTGCAACAAGACGTGCTTTAAACCTGTCAACAGAACCATTTGGTAAATATTTAGTTCTGAAGACCCAACGACAACCAACAATGTTCGGTGCTTCATCTGGAGGAACAAGATCCCATGTATGATTAGTAATGAGTGCCTTACGCTTAGTTCCCATAGCACTATTTTTATTCCACCTAGGATCCTTAAGAGCCAGCTTAACATTAGCCGCTTCTAAAGTGTCAGAGAGTGAGATTGTAAGACTGTATTTCGAGGTTGGTTTAAAATTACCGTCTTTTGACCTGGTCTGCATTGGATGGATGTTAGCTGTTGAAATTTTGTCAGTGATGGAGGGAGCTGGAGAATCCGTGTGTGGATGCGGTGAAGAAACCGGTATCACGGGAGCAGTTGCAGTAACCGAGCTAGTAGGAGTGAGTGGCAAACAACATGAAATGTTAGAAGAAACAGATATAGTCGAAGCTTGCTCTTCATCAGAATGAGGAGAAGAAGAGAGCAAGATGGACTAATTATAAGCAAAAGGTAACTGAGACTCACAAAAACAAATATGTCGTGAAGTAAAAACTCGAAGAGAACTGGGATCTAGACAATAAAAGGCACTTTGTGAGAGATAATACCCAAGGAAGACGCAAGGTAAGGACCGAGTGTCAAGTTTGTGTATAGCATAGGGACGAAGCCAAAGATAACAAAGACATCCAAATATCTGAAGTTTAGAGTAATTAGGCATTACTCCAAACAGCTTGAAATGTGGAGAATGCATACTCAATGTGGGTGTCGGCATCTTGTTGATGAGATACACTGATGTGGCAAAGGCATAACTCTAAAACTCAAGAGGGATAGATGCATGAGTGAGAAGAGATAGGCCTGTTTGCTGTTTCCACAATATGTCGATGTCGTCGTTCGGATATACCATTGTGTTCGGGGATATGTGGTGGAGTGCGATAATGTGTAATTCCTTGATGTGCAAGAAATCTTGAGAGCAAGATATTCGCCTCCATTATTTGTATAAAGTGCTCCAATTCGTTGAGAGTATGCATTCTCGACCAAAACTTTGAATCGGATAAATGTTTCTTTGACCTGCGATTTTTGTTTGAGTGGAAAGTACCATATATAATGGTCAACTAAAATGAGATAGTATTTAAACCCATCAAACGAAAATACTGAAGAAGTCCAGAGATCCGAATAAAGAACTTGAAGAGGACGAGAAGAAGTTATCGAAGATTCATGAAAAGGTAATTTATGAGTTTTATTAGATAAGCAGGCATTGCAATCAAATGAAGTGAACTCGGACCCATTATGAGAGACATTAGAGAGAATAGATTTTAAAATAACAGACGCAGGATGACCAAAACGCGAATGCCACTCGGACAAAGTGGGCTTCGAAATTGAAAAGGCTAAAATAAAAGAAGATGCTGCCGGTCACTCATAGAGCCCATTCCTAGCTGGTCCGGTAAGTAGCTGTACTCCCATTTTTAGGTCCTTCACCTGAAACCGTTGTGGAAACAATTCAACAGAAACATTGTTATCAACGCATAGTTTGTTTGCTAAGATAAGATTCTTGCGGATAGATGGGACAAAAAGAACATTGTTCAAAACATGAGAAGTAATAGAGAGAGTGAGATAGAACCAGAGTGTGTTATCGGAAGTCCACTGCCATCACCAATGATCACATAATCATTGCCAGTGTACGGATTATGAAATGACAGATTGTTGAGATCCGATGTTACATGGTGAGACACACCACTTTCAACAAGCCACGCATCCGGATCAGGAGTAATAAGACCTGCGTGATGCACTTCAGGTTGAGGACGCCATTGTGGTGGTGACTGCGCACGAGACTGGGTGAAAAACTTTGGACCAGACGATTGTTGACTGCAGAACTTAGCTGAATGTCCCTGAATTCCACAAAGCTGACACTTGCCGAGGTAAGGACATGATTCTCTTGAAGTATCATGGTTTCCAGGATTTGTCCATTGAGGTTGTTTTGTTTCATTCCAATTGGATCTTGGCTTTGTTGATGTTGCATTAGCTGTCATCGGAAACTGTGTAGACCCAGTTTGAAGATGAAAAATAAAGATATTCAAATGTCGAAAAGTTTCTGCGTGTTTTATATCACCATCCACGTTACATATATATAGCAAGCTATTCAACTAAACTAGAAACAAGGAATATCTAAACTAAGTTACAAGGATCTTGTACTCTGTTACGTATCTACGGGAATATACTCATACAGGCTAACCAACTATTGAACCAAGCAGAACCGATTTATTCAAACTCAATACCCCCCCTCAAGCTGGAGCATACAAATTTTGTAGGCCTAGCTTGGATTTGAAGTAAACAAAACCATCTCTTCCAATGGCTTTGGTTAAAATATCCGCCAGTTGTGAACGTGAGTCAACATGAAGAAGTTGAATGTTCCTGGAGAGTACCTCATCACGGACAAAATGAAGATCCATTTTTCTGTGTTTTGTCCATTCATGAAAGACTGGATTTGTCGCGATATATATAGCCGATTTGCAATCACACTGAACAAGCATTGGTTGATCATGCGTTACACTGAGTGTAACAAGCATCCGTTTAATCCAGATCAATTCTTGTACAAGAACCGCAATTGCTCTATATTCAGCTTCCGCAGAAGATCTACTCACCGTCTTCTGTTTCTTAGTTTTCCATGAAATTGGTGAGCTCCCGAGTTGAACAAAATACCCTGTTACTGAACGCCTTGTTAAGGGACAACTACCCCAATCTGAATCACACCAACCCATAATCTGGTAATTGTTATTAGAACGCAAAAGAATGCCTTGTCCTGGATCAGATTTCAAATAGCGAACAACACGTAAGACAGCTAACCAATAATCCAAGCACGGCTGTTGCATGAATTGAGCTAAAACATGTACAGCAAAAGCTAAATCAGGACGTGTAACAGCCAAATAGATTAGTCTTCCAAGCAATCGGCGATACTGTGTTGGATCCGTAAGAAACTTAGATTCATTGGTAGCAAGATGATGATTCTGTTCAAGAGGAAAAGCAGCTGGTTTAGCTCCTAGCAGGCCACATTCCGAGATTATATCAAGTGCATATTTCCGTTGACACAGATAAAACCCTTGTTTACTTCGTGCTACCTCGATCCCCAAGAAGTATTTTAACTCACCCAAGTCTTTCATGTGAAAACAAGATGACAAATAATCCTTAAACAATTGTGTAGCCTCCAGACTTGACCCAGCAATTATCAAATCATCAACATAGATAAGAATATTCAAACGAGTTGAATCTTTATCATAAGTAAATAGAGAGTAATCACCCAATGATTGAACAAAACCATATTCAAGAAGAGCTGAAGATAATTTTGCAAACCAGCATCTAGGTGCTTGTTTGAGACCATATAGAGACTTACGCAGATGACATACCTTATTTTTATTAGCCAATTGGAAACCCGGAGGCAACTTCATATATAAACTTCCTCAGAAAGATCTCCATGTAGAAAGGCATTATGGACATCCATTTGATGCACAATCCAATTTTGTTTAGCTGCTACATCTAAAAATAAACGCACCGTCCCCATCTTTGCTACGGGGGAGAAAGTTTCACCATAGTCAACACCCTCAATTTGTTTATTTCCCAAAGCTACCAGTCGTGCTTTATACCTCTCTACAGTCCCATCAGACTGAAACTTGATTTTAAAAACCCATTGGCTACCAATAGCCTTTTTTCCTGGTGGTAAATCCTGTATCGTCCAAGTCTTATTTATTTCTAGCGCATTGAACTCAGAATTAACTGCAGTTCTCCATCGCTCATTCTCCATGGCCTGCTTAAAAGATTTTGGTTCTACCGTGGAAATTACAGCTGCTACATAAGCTAAGTGTTTTTCTGAAAAACGATGACCATCATCCTGTGCAATAATCATATATTCTATCTCTTTTGAGGAATGAGTAAGATTGCTAACCTCTTCCGTAGTAGTTGTCTGTACTTTGTTACTCACAAAAAAATCTTTGAGCTTTACCGATGTAGTTTTTCGACGACACCCTTTTCCTAAAATCTGTTCAGTTGGATTTGAATCTACTGTTTCATTTCGAGGTATGTCTGTAGTAGTTGTATTTGGCACCGAACTGGAGTCTTCATCGTAGTTATTATTATCAATGGATGGTGAAGTTGGTCTTGATGAGTTTCTAATTGGCTCAACATCCGTAGTGATACATCTTTGTATCTGTGAAGCATTAAACACATCTTCTTCGACATTGTTTCCAGACATTGGTGCCCAAAGCTTTTGACAATCATCTTCTCCTGTAGTTGCTGAAAGCGAAGAGAAGGGAAAAATTGTTTCAGAGAAAACAACATCTCTTGAAACAAAAAATTCCAATGTATCAAGATCATATAAACGCCATCCTTGTTGTCCATATGGGTAACCCATGAACACACATCGCCGACTTCGCTTAGCAAATTTGTCCCCTCCCCTTGTTTGATTGTGGGCATAACACAAACTACCAAAGATCCTTATATGATCATAAGACGGTGCTTTAGCAAACAATTTCTCATAAGGTGTTTTATTTTCAAGGACTACAGAAGGAGTACGATTGATAAGATATCCCGCTGTGAGTATACATTCACCCCAAAATTGTATCGGAAGATCTGCCTGAAACCGCAATGCCCGTGTGACATTGAGAATATGACGATGTTTCCTTTCAGCTCGAGCATTTTGCTGGGGCGTGCCTACACAAGACGTCTCATGCATTATCCCATGCTTTTGAAAATATTCCTTTAAACATAAAAACTCAGAACCATTGTCACTTCGTATTGTCTTAACTTGCTGATTGAATTGTCTTTCGGTTAAAGTCATAAAATCTTTTAGCCGCTCTGGCGCTTCAGTCTTTGAGTTCAACAAGTATAGCCAAACTGCCCTAGAGAAATCATCTACTATTGTCAAGAAATATCTAGCGCCAGTGTGAGTTGGAGTACGATAAGGACCCCATAAATCAACATGAATTAACTTAAAAATCACTGAAGTTTTATTCAAGCTCAAAGGAAAACACTCTCTTGTTTGTTTTGCTCGGAAGCATACATCACAAGGTTTATTCATGGTTCTACTAGAAACAGATTTCGAAATAACTGGAAGCACATCTACTACTTTTGCAGATGGATGTCCCATCCTATGATGCCACAACTCGAAAGATTTATCCTGCTTCGTTGTGATAGCCGCTAGGAATTCCAAACTGCGAAAGTGAAATGTTCCACCCACTCTCTTAGCTGCTCCAGTCACCGTCCTCGTAATGCGGTCCTGAACCACGAGAAATTGATCAGCCATTTGGACAACACAACCATTCTCATCCATTAACTGCCCCATCGATATCAAATCTGATTTTAATCCCTCAACGTAGTATACTGATTTCATTACTAAATTGCTGCCAAGTTGTACTGTTCCTTCTTTAAAGGAAACTCGTTCTCTTCCATCGGCCATAATTATAAGCACATGTGCCATATCTCTCACATTTGTTAATGTTTCAAATCTGCATGTTAGGTGATGAGATGCACCTGTATCCATAACCCAAGAAAAAGGAGAAGAGATACCTGAAATTTTTTCGTTAGAAGCCTCCTTTCCAGCATTGAGAATGCTTTTTATTGTTCTCCATTGTTGTTCCGATAAACCACTAACACCATCACGATCCGCCTCTGTTAGAACATGATTAGCTTGTTCTGGAAATATGTTTTCACTGTCAGGAACTCGAACATGGTTAGCATAAGTTAATTGGCCCCTTCCACGACCTCCAGTAACAGTTGCTCCTCTTCCACGACCTCCAGTAACAGTTGCTCCTCTTCCACGTCCTGCGAGACTTCGACCTTTTGGTCTGTCTCCCCACCACTCGGGATAGCCGATAACTGCAAAACATCGATCTGCCATATGACCAGTACGATTACACAGCTTGCATAAGAAACCTTTTTCCTTCTCATCACCACGAAATTTTTGTTTTGTTTGAACAGCAAAAGCTGTAACTTGCGGAGAATCCTCTCCATTAAAACGCATATCTTCCTCCTGTCTTATTATGTTGTAAACCTCTGCATAGGTGTGCGTGCAACTAGGGTAGATCTTACAGCTCGAAACTGCTCATCAAGGCCAAAAAGAAATTGATGAACCTTATCCTCCTCTCGATCAGCTTCTTGTGCAGCACCAAGATTGCATTCACATTTGCCACATCTACAAATTCTCAGTGGGCGATGAGCAGACATATTATCCCAAATCTGGGTAAGCTTACCGAAATAAGCTTCAATCGCCAATCCTCTTTGCTTACAACATGCTAGCTCCGACTTGAGTTATTGAAGACGGGATCCGTTCATGACAGAAAAATGCTTCTTAAGATGTTCCCACAAGTCCTGGGCCACCTCTCTATGTGAAATAGTTGATCGCAAGTTGGGTTCAATTGTCATTTTAATCCATGACACGAAGAGGGCTTGAATCGTTTTCCAGTCCTCCAAATCAGATGAATCAGTAGCTGGTCGTTGGATTGATCCATCGAGAAAACCAAATTTTTTTCGTGAAGTCAATGCGGTTCTGAAACCACAAGCCCACTCATCGTAGTTACTCCCCTTGAGTAGCGGATGAGATATTACTGCTCCAGAGTTATCAGCAGAAGTCAGATCGTAGGGGGAGATTGTTCTCCGCACCTCAGTTGTCGCAGCAGTGTTACCATTAGTAGCCATTATCAAGGTTTCAGAAAAAAAATTCAGTGTTTCAGAGATTCAGGCTCTGATACCATAAAGATATTCAAATGTCAAAAAGTTTCTGCGTGTTTTATATCACCATCCACGTTACATATATATAGCAAGCTATTCAACTAAACTAGAAACAAGGAATATCTAAACTAAGTTACAAGGATCTTGTACTCTGTTTCGTATCTACGGGAATATACTCATACAGGCTAACCAACTATTAAACCAAGCAGAACCGATTTATTCAAACTCCAATAAAAAATGTCAGCCTCTCTGTTTAGTAACTTCTCATGAAGTTTCACAAACGACATCGGTGTTTCACGACCATTAGCAGCATCAACAATTGCTTTGTATTCATCAGAGAGACCATCCAAAATGTAATCAATTAGATCTTCATGGTCTAGAGGCTTACCAAGAAGAGCCAGCTGATCAGACTTGCCACAAATACCACACATAAATTCATCAATTGATTTTGAGCCTTTTTGAGTGTGTTTCAATTGATTCTTAAGCTGTTTGATGTGACCTTTTGTCGGAGTTCCATATGTGCGTTCCAGTGTTGTCCAAACATCAAGGGAGGATGTAGCTCCGAGAAGAGCCGAGATTGTGTTGAGTTGGAGATAGCTCCGAGAAGAGCCGAGTGTAGCAAGCGGTCTTGTCGTTTCCAGTGAGTATAGATCGGATTTGGTTTGGTGAGACCATTATCAGTGATTATAGCCTCAGGAATTTCAGCATCTGATGAAATAAGAGTATGTAACTCATATCCCTCAAGAAGAAATTGGATTTGTTAACTCCAAGCAATATAGTTGGTAGTAGTCAATTTTGTCATATTAGACATATTGATAGTAAGGACAGGGCTTTTAGGATCCTTTAGGATCAAAAACAGAGGCAGAGTAGGGACTGGTAGTTCCGCTGGTAGCTGAGGTTTCAGATATGGCGAAAAATACAGCGGTGAAGAAGACGTAATTAGAAGAAGAGAAAAGAAATTTTGAAAGTGATTTTAGATTTAACTTGATTCTGATACCATATAGAGTGATGATGAAAGGATTGTTATTATTGATAATGAGTATTGAGGTTACAAATCAATATATACATATATACATACATGAGGATAACTATGAATATGTAGAAAATAAGACTCAATCTTAGATACGCGTAACAGAATAATATGTGAGGAATATTCTCTAACATTATATTCTTCATTATATTTAAAAATCTGCAATGTCTATTTGAGCGATTAAAACTATGAAACATATTTGGCACTCTAAAGCAAATTCATTTTAATTTTCCAATGAACCAAAATCAACTAAAGAAAAAGAAAATGGTGGAACCATCTCAATTTACAACACTGGTAAATGTTACTCACAGTAATAATGGCTAATACTGTAATAAAAAATGTGTGGAACAAAATAAAAAATGGGAATTAGAAAGATGTTATAAACTTTTTCATATTTTCACACGTGGCAGACACCCATATTTTTCTTCAAAAATTTTATATTTTAAGTTTAAAATTGCTTTACAGTTTTTTTTTTAATTATTTTTGTGTGGTTATTATTAAAAACCCCCTATAAAATACACCAAGTAATTATCAAATTTTACTCAAATACACCCACCTTTTGGTATCCAAAAATACATGATTTTTTTTTTCTTTGGCTATCATAGACTCCGGTACAAGCTTCAGCAATTTGTTTCGTCCTGGAGCTTGTAGTAACTTGGAGCTTGTAGTAACTTCTCCAACGTCATACGATCGAGAGGACCGGGCTCTAGATCAAGTTGTGGCTCCGCATCTCCTAACTCTATGTCAAAATCCATATTGAGGTGTTCTATTGGAAGTTGGAGGTGTTCTAAACCGTTCTCCGAGAACAATCTTACATAACCTTCCTATGAACTCATATTGTTCCTTGTTAAAAAATTATATTAGTAAGTATAAATAAAAAAATTCAAAATTCTAATAATAAATAATAACATTACTTTGGTGGGTGTGATAGAGAGTTGGTATCTTGTGTAGAGATATGTGTATTTTTAGTAGAAATCGATTAATGTTTGGTATATTTTAATGAAAATTTTCCTTATTATTTCTTTCTTTTTAATTTTTACTACTAAAATGTCTCTACAAAATATATATAAGCCGGAACAAAATGACAAAAAGAAGAAAAACTCCCTACCAAAAAAAATAAAGAAAGAAAGAAAAAAAACTAAGCAAATAACCAATATACAAGTCTAAACTAACATCCTGTATATATATATATATTAAACCGAAATGGCTCTGTATTAGAGAACTGATAAATCTAATCTCATATATGAAATGATTATGTATATAACCGCCTAGATTATGCAGAATTACAACATAAAGGCCGATGCTCACCTTAGGCTTCTTATATTCTATAGTCTCATCAATTTCTCCCTTTTAATTCCTTGAATTCTACAACCGCTCATGAAACCTTATTTAATTTTGATATTGATTAATAAAAATTAAAGTTGTCTCTTTTATAAAAGAGAGAGAATAATATTTTTAAATCCTAATTATTAGTTAGTCTGAGAAATGAAAAAAAACAACAAATCTTTAATTATATTTACCGAAGCTTCTTCTATAGTCAACCTACGAAGCATGGAAACTCTTTCGGAGTTTCGTTTTCCATTTCCGAAACGTTTCGGAAACAAAATTTGATGGAAACTCAATAGAAATACATTTCCACACGTTTCCTAAAACTCTTAATTTGGAAACACGATGGAAACACGTTTCCACATATTTCTTAAAATCTCGTATTTGAAATTGATAAAACTTTTTGTTAATTTATATATATATATATTATATTGTTATGAAACTTTTTGTTAATTTAAACCTTATATATATATATTTATTGTTGTGATCTTTTATTTTTAATTAATTTTAATATTATTTTAAATTTTATTAGATTTACTTTTAATTATATAATATATATATATATATATTATATTGCTACTTTCCAATACTTACCTATTTCCTAAATTTTTCAAAAAAATCGTTTCCATATTTCCTTCCTCTTTCGCGTAACCATTTACTTTTCCACGGTACATAGTAGTCAACCCAACTCATTTTGGACTTCTTCGAAAATCTTCCGGTCAATTTGTTGACATAAACCGAATCCAAAGAGAATTAGTTATACTTTTGTTTGCTTCAAACAATAAATTAATATGTCATCTCTTAATTCTCTTCATAGACTATGAATATAATTCATATAATTTTATAATTGTCCCAATATATGACGTCATAGTAGAGTGGCTTATCTTGAAAATTAAATCAAAGAGATTGAATTTTCAACTCCTTGATACCACCTTAACTTGCAAATGAAGCAAAATCAACTAAAGAGAACAATCTCAATTCACAATAATGGTAAACAACGAGAATAATAATGATTAAAATGTATAATAAAAAATGGTGTTCAGAAATCAAAAGACAATTTAAAATAATGTAATACAAGCTTTAACATTGTAACTTAGAACATACTCAGTCTGCAAAAAAACCATTTGATTCATCACAAGAACAATGCCACCAAACCAGAAACAACCATAGCCACTGGAGCGAGTGGTAGCTTCTGGGCGGAGTTCTTGTGAGAGGACTTTTGTGAAGAAGCATTGGCTCTTTCAGAATCAGCAGAAGGTGAATCGGAAGGAGAACTCACAACAGGAGCAGGAGCTGGAGCTGGCATTGGAGGAACATCAGTACCAAAGATTGCTTCGGGTAAAAGCACACGGTTCACTTGGTAAACAGCCACAGGATCAGTAGAGATAACACTGCTGCTGATTTTAGTCCTTGTCCATAAAGAATCAATCCGAATAGTGCCTGAAACATCTGTGAATTTTAAAGAGTATTGACCTCCAGCAAAAGTACTCACTGGACCAGATTGACTCAAGTTCTTGAATTCCGAAAGAGAATAGTAATGAGGCAAAGCATGGAAGAGCAGAAGCTGCTTAAGCTGCTCCTTTGTGAGATTAGACAAAGAAGGATTCTTCTGAGCCTTGAAAGCATCATCTTTAGGGACAAAGATCGTAACACCTTCCTCAGTGTTGTTAGCTTGGTTTTGGAATGTCTCAATGACTCCAGTCGATAGAAGGTAGTCAAGGAATGTGTGGAATGGACCAGCTACGCTTAGAATCTCGGTGAGATTCACATTGTCTGGTGCTGGTGCTGGAGCTGGTGTTGGTGTTGGTGGCAGCATTGGAGCTGGAGGGCTTGCGGTTTTAGCTGATGCAGAGCAGATGAAAAGCGCAACGACAGCAATGAAGATTGATAATTGCATCGTTGCCATCGTTTCTTGATTCTCTCCACTGCATTTCAAGAAAACAAATCAAGATTTAGATCCAGCAGTGTGATTAAACTAAATCCCAGATCCGGATCTGTATTTCAAGAACTGACAAGAAAATATTCATTTTGAGTTCATAAAACAACAAGATCAAACAAGAGTCAAAGCAGTATAAGTTAACCAGATCTTGAACTATTTTAGTAGACATTACAAAAATAATTTGATGTAAAAAAAACAAACAGCAAACATAGAGACAATAGAAGCTTTAAGTTCACAAGACCCAAGACATAGAATGCAGAAACATTGATAAAAACTAGATCTAGATCAGACAAAAACAGAAACTGAAAACAAAAAAGTGTAAAGAGTAGTTCAATGACACTGTAATTGAACTATAAAGCAAAGTGGAAGAGACAGAGACACAGAGAGAAAAGCTGACCTGACCTGAGCAAAATAGTTAATGTGTAAGTAAGATGGAGAGAGCAGAGGATGAAGAAGAAGAAGAGACTATTTAAAGAAATTCTTTTGATAATATAATATATAAGGAAGGTTAATAAAGACAGGCTGTTGTATTTTGCTGTAAACTCTTAGGTGTTGTTAAGGCACTATGACGCTTGGTGTATATTAAATTTATGTCGTTGTTATGCCGTCATCAACCAAAATAATATTGTTTTTATTCATCATTTTTTTTTGTTGATGACCCCAAAAAAAATATCATTTTTGTGTAATTAACCTTTAACAGTTAACACTCTTCTCTTTAATGATTTGATTAGTGGGGATTCAATGTTTTATGTTCCTGTCTGCTGTCTCCCTCAATCATGTATTTTTGCTTTATTGTTTTTTCTTTTCTTTACATGCTAGTTAATAGTTATCATGAGGTTTAATTTTCAAATGAATTGTATTAGTGTTTGTTTGGAAGGGCCTTTTAGCTTAATGACTAATATCATTTAAGTCAGATTTTTGTCATGTTTAAATTTTACCTTTATAAATATATCATGGATTGGATGCAGTGGAATATATGATAAAAAAAGGAAAATCTTAAAAAAAAATTTAAAGATGGTTACCATTTCCACTTTAAACCTATATGATTTATAACTCACACACTTTAAATCTCGAACATGTAAATTTTATCATTTTAAACCTTTAACTTGACATTTTGATATCTGTTGACTTTTGACTTCACAAAATATTAACGAAATTTTTAAATTTAAAATCCAAAAATCACATACAAACATGTTTTAATTTGTTAAAATGATTTAGAGATTTAAAAAATTATTTTGGAGTATTTTAAAAAATAATTTGGAGTTTTAATGTTTTAATTAAACATGTGTTAATGTGATTTCTAAAACTAAAAACTCCAGCTCTGAATCATTTTAACATATTAAAACATGTTTGTATGTGATTTTGGGTTTTAAAATTAAAAATTTCGTTAATATTTTATGAAATTAAAAGTCTAATAATATCAAAATTCTAAGTTGAAGGTTTAAAATGATAAAATTTTCATGTTCAATGTTTAAATTTGGAATTGTAAACTATGAAGGTTTAAAATGATAAAATTTTCATGTTCAAGGTTTAAATTGAGAATTGTAAATTAGGAAGGTTTAAAATGGATGTGGTAGTCACTTTCAACATTTTTTTTGGGATTTTCCCGATAAAAAAACATGGAGATGGAACTACTATACTAACATTAATTACTAAACCCTAAATGTTGTGATTTGTAACCAGTTATACATGTGTAATTTTTTCAACCATACATAAAGTAGATTGGTAATGTAATTAGAAGGATTTTTTTTAACAAAAATCCTTAATAATCCATCTTTTGAGATCTGATTGAAACATTAAACATAAAAGTTACATGAATTAAAAATATTAGAAAACGAGAAATAAAGAAATTTAACTTGAAACAATTCAATCTATTAAATAGATTTGAGAAAACCGGGCCAATATTCTTTATATTTTTTTAAAAAAAATTTGAATTTGTTTACCAACACGTACGTTTTTTTATTTCTCATAATATAATAAAGAATGCAACATTACACTGTCACAAGGTGCGCGTGAACATCCTCCCTATATTTTTTTTTTTTTTAACTTGTATTGTAATATAAACAATTACTTGGAGATACTTTAAAGGAATTTTTACGTTTAGTTGAAAATTGGTATAAGAATAAATAGATAAGCTAGCATCGCAGCTATACTCGTTAGAAAACTAAATTAACTTTGATCCTTCATCGGTAAGATTTATCAAGCTAATGAACCACTAAAACACATTTTTTTGTTAAAGCACTAGAACACAATCTGAGGACATATATCCATAAATGGGAGCTGATTTGAATGTCATTGCATTTGTTACATTTATAGTCTTAATTATTCTATTTCATTGGGATTTTTACAAATTTTAGGAAAGAAAACTCCAAGTTAGAATCTTTTAGTATGTTTTGAGTAGGTGCAAAAAAAAAAAAAAACCCAACGGAAACAATTATGGACATCACGACGAAAAAAGAGATTACTCATAACAAGTAATTTCATATACTTCGTGAATTGTAAGTAAAACTGACATAGATATGGAAGAAATTTAGAAAGTAAATGGGAATATGGTGAGCTTTCCTAATCACCCTTCTACATATTTGTCTTCTTTTCTAATTTTGACTCATCACCAACCTTATGGTACATGCATTAAGTAAATATCACAGTAATTTAGTTCACATTAATGATATAACGTGCTTTTGAGTGCATATTTTTAGTTATTCATATTAATATAACTTGTTCCATTTGTGTTCAAATATATTTGTCCCCCGATATTTTGTGATTCTCTTTTTTTTTGGTGCTTGAATAAATTATACTCTCTTAGAGATTGTTAAAATTTATTTGATACAGAGTACGGACACAAATTTCCACAGTTATATATGGCTTTGTATATGAGAAATAGTTAAGATTAAGACTCCAACTAACATAAGGCTTAAATAATATAAGAGAATATAGTATAACTTCATTTATGGTCTGACTAATCTACTATGATTTTTCTTTTTATTTTCTGTAGTGGGATTTTTGTTGTCATTCAAATTAAAATCGAATAAACTGGCAATATTCAAAAAGACTTGACGAGACTACTCACAACAAATTTGTTTGAGTGTACATTTCTCTTTTATTCGTCTTAAACTTAGAATTGTAAAGACACTCACCTTTTTATCAGTTGTGGTTGCTCTAACAAAACTTAAATAATCTATGTGAACATGTTTATATCACACTTTATATAAAGGCAATTCCAACAATTGTTTATATCACAGTATCTGATCATAAAAAAATATTAAAGTAATAAAAATATGAGAAATAGAAAATCTCTCATCTAAGAGGACCTCAATTCAGAGCTGATCCTGAGCCAATTTAGGTGAAACATTTGAATGGGACTCCCAATTTTTGAGGGCCCCACAAAAAAATTATATATATATATATATTAATGTAATTTAAATGAAAATTAGAGTAATTACTGGTGGTAATAAAAATATTTAATAAATATTGTTTGAGTTGAATATTATAATAAATTAAATAAATAATTTTTTATAAGTGTTATTATTTACTTTTTACTTATATTATTATATTTTATTAATAAAATAAGTTTTTAGATATTAATTTTTACTCGTTGATTAATTATAAATAATTTTTGATGTTATATGAACATAAATATTATAATTTATTTTTTTTGTTTGGGGCCCTAATTTTTCAGGACTGACCCTGCCTCCATTAGTGATAAATGGAGGTATCTTACTAATTTTTATTAATAAATTAAAAAAACCTATGATGTAAGAGCATCTACATTCCGTACACTTATTAGATGTCTTCCACACTAATTAAAGATCTTTGTCTATTTGAGTCTCCTAACAGCATCATTATGGGTGATTTTGGGTAGAGTATCTTAACAATAAATTAATAGTTAATTTTAAAGACATTTACTTTTTAGGGGTTAAATGTTTATAGGAAGACACTTATACAACCATTTAAAGATATTTTTGATATTTTTTCATTATTAATATATGTAAAAACACCATAAAAGTATTAGGATTGGACATAGTCTAAGTGTTTTCTGAAGACAAAAAACTTTATTTAAAGATATTTTGTATTTTTTTTTGTTATTTTTTTTTTGTTTAATGACACCGTAGTGTGGGTGGGTGGTCTAAGTATCTTGCTAAAGACACTTAAAATTTTATTGAAAATACTCTATTATGATTTGTCACATCTTAATTAGTTGTAATTTTTAAAAATTTGATATTTAATAGATAAACTAATTTAAAGATATTTTGATGGAGGTGTGGGATAAAGATGATCTAAGTAACCCAACAAAAAAAATCAAGAAACTAAATGATGAGATGTTCAATTTCAATTGATGTAAATTTTCAAATAACTAATATATATTAAAATTATTAATAAAAATAAGAATGAAAGACCCAATGAAATTTTGTACCGATGGGAGTGTTCTAAACAATGAACTTTTACCATGTTTCTATATTACACTGAACCACCACTATATCCAAATATGTAATCACAAATATGACAATATAACAAACTATACCGATTCAGTTTGGATTAAAAGGGCTACACAGATGTTTTATCACCTCCACAAGCAGAACTTCTGAGCTTAGTTTGGGCAATACAATGCATAGTAGATATCCAATCATTTTGTGATAGTTTTGAAACGGATCAAGGAGCTGCTCACAATCGTCAATCATCTTGAGGATTAGCTGATTTATCATGCTGAGTTTGCATCTTTTTTTGGTTTTGAAGATTTTTTTTATTCATTCTCATTGGCTTTTATTCCAAGAATGTCCAATTGGCATGCGAAATTCTTAACTCGTGGAGCAAATATTCGTAATTTTTCTTTTTGTTTATAAACACTACTATGACATTGTAAATGTTTAGAGTAGTCCCGCCTTTTGCACGAATTTTTGTTCTGAGGTCAATAAAAATAAACCATAATAGATTTATAATTCGGGTCAGCCAGCTATTTTTCATTGTTCATAGACTCGTTGTTATTTCAAATCCATGAAAATACCCATTTAACCAAAAATAAATCCATGAAAATACCCATTTAACCAAAAATAAATCCATGAAAATACCTCAATATATGTGGACGCATGTATATGTATAAAGGGAATTTCAGAAATAGCAAAATAAACATATTTCCATTTTTTAACAATTTTTGTTTTATTAAGAAAATGACCATTACAAAAGTTGCTATTGGAAATACAGCAAACAATAGCAAAAGATTGAAATGAAATTTAAAAACTCTATTTTATTGAATGCATGTTCTAAAATACATTAGTATTACATATAGAAACCCAAAATATTATGATAAAAATACAGTTGAATTTTTATGGGTAATCAACAGCAAAAGGTACTGAATCTTATTTTCATCATATAAATGTGATATATTATTTTCCGTATCACTGTTGAGTTCTTTTTTTAATCTATTCCATGCTTTTGGATTAATGGATTCTCGTTCGATCTGGCGATATATGACATTATTATTCAATATAAAAAATTTAAATTTGAACATTATCATCTTTATTTATTTTCTCTGTAGGTGCTTTTCTTTTCATTTGTAATCGGTTTTCAACATCAGTCTTAACATGAAAACCCAAAAAATTACAAAACTATCATTTTTACCGTAGTCGGGTTATTCAATACGTATGCTTTGGATTTTTCTTGTTTAGAGTATTATTTTCATGTATTAGACTATATAAACATGTTAACACTTGCTGGAAAAAATACACATGTTGCCATAACACTATAAAAGGGGCCAATATGTCCTAAATTTTAACTAGAAGAAATTAGAATGCAAACAATTATGTAATATATGTTGGAGCAAACTAAACTCGTCTGGGAAGTTGCCATAACTTGACCAGTTATAGACATTAAAATTTAATACACTCCACACCGAAGTCCTAAAATGTTCCTCAGGACAAAATGTTTGGCATTGCGGCTTCAATTATCACCTACTATTAGCAAATCCACCCTAATCATGAAGTTAGATCTGAATTCTTCCAAAATTCATCTACTTGATACTTTCTGAATGTTCCTTTATTGGATGTGTGGAGAGCATCTGAGCTTCCTTTTATGTCTTATATATGTTCGCTTAAGGCATGATTGATAATGTCTGATGGTTGTCGCCGGACGCTGTAAGATACCTTCCTAGGAAACTATAAATATAAACCATATGACATGGAAAAGCTTCAATATTATAACGGAGAAAACTTTGAAACAGACCATTTAAAATACTTTTGTATAACAGAAATTTCTAGGGTGTAAAATTAAATATCATTAGTTGGTTCATTTTTGACAATAAAATATCAGGAGGGTCATTCTTGAAATTTTCCATATCATAATTAAGCTATTAGCCAACAGAATATTCGCTCGATTATATTCGATATTTGATTTGATTCAAATAAAAAAATCTGAATATTCAGTAAAATTTCGAAGCAAAACTAATTGTGAAATATAGTATTCGTAAAAAAATAAAAAATATCATTTTTGAAAACACTGAATATTCACATAAATTTGAATATTTATATATAATATGTAATTATAAATATACCTATTATATTGTTAATTAGTTTTGTATAGAAAAAAAATTAAATATTTGTATTAGTATTTTATTTTATTTTATTTGGGTATATTTTTGTAAAGAAAGTAAGAAAACAACTTGTATAGAGAAAACGAATATTGAAAATATTCCGAGTAATCGCTTTGGGCCCGCCATAATCATAATTGAATTGGAGCAACCTGAACATCTGAAAGCATGTTAAAATCACTAGGGTAGATATTTAAGAAAATCAATCATCAGGATTAAAAAATTTATTTGATTCCTAGATTCGGACTCATTTTATATGCATTTTTTTTTGCAGTTCATCGTATATTTTCTTGTAAAATCGAATTAGAACACTGATGATTTCACCGATGAAAGTTTTTTGATAATAAATTAATATCGATTCAGGTCGAATTTAGATTCTATGCTACATAAAAATATAACATAATTATGTCCAACATATACAACTGTCCCAATATACATATTATAACTTACAAATTTGTCTAACAATAATTTCATTTTTCTTACTACCTTTAAAAGTCAAGTAAGCCTTTTGTTTATATTATATGTCGGGATTTATATAATGCAAATAAAGATCGGCCAGTACAAGATTCATCGTTTTCATGCATTACCATGAAGACATTAATATTATCATATCGATATATCACCGTCCAAGTATACGAAAAACAGCTTGAGCTTATATATTTTTACAGATAATGTTATTTTTGGTCGGACAAGCTATAAGATTATTTTCCAGTGAAAGACGTTGTTGAAGGTGACCGACCACGTAGGCTAGAATCATCCAACCCTCAAACATCACTTTTAATCATTAACCCATACTTCCCCTTGGGTCAAGACAGCTAATGATGCACCATTAAACGTTGTCGTATTTTTTTACAGCCGCCGGTGGTCTCTAACCATGTAGGCCAGTCCTTATTAGGTGTGGGAAAAACATCGTTGATATTTTTTTTATATATTTTGCAGATTGAAAAAAAAATCTAAATTTAAAAAATTGGATGGAAATAACAAATATATCAGACCATCAACCAGTTATGGATAGAGGTGTCAGTTGGACATTTATCCATGGTTTTGTCTATGACCAACATTAATATTGTCCAATTGGACATGTCCAAAATATGAAGATGTCCAGATGGACATGTCTAAATTTGTCTATTATTAAATATGGACATAATCAGATGGACAACAGACCGTGCATAGACAAAATATAATTATATTTTTGTTTTGGAAAAAACACTTTCGGGACAATTTGTGTCTTGCCGTTTTTGGTTGTCTGATTGAAATTGGGGATTTTTCATAAATGTTTAGGACAACTTGTGTTTTCGCCATTTTTGGGTTTTGCGATTTGTTTTTCTTTCTTAAGTTCTTGGTTCTATGTGTCCTGTTTGAATTTGATTTCACTGTTAGTTGTGCTATTTGTAGTTTTATTTAATGGTTGTGAGTTTTAAATCTTTGGAATCAGATGGCTCAGAGTTTTTGTTCTTTGTGTTTGTTTACGCAAGTTCTCAATGTTATGTTTCTTGAATTTGGGTGTAAACTCTTCCTCTCTATTGGATCTTGTTGCTTTCGTGTCTTTGTTCCTGCTTTCGTTCCTTTTTTGTCTTTCCTTTTTTGTTTTCGTTCCTTCATCTGATAAAATTCTTTGATTAGCTAAGTTTTTTGATAAAATTATTTAATTAGCTATTCTTTGATAAAATTCATTCCGTTAAGAAACGATGTGTGATGAACTGTACAATTAATGTCAATAACTTCAACTTTGATTCTTACTTTGTGTTGTAGGATTTTCGCTAGTATTGTTTGTGATATATGATATCTATTGATTTAATATAATTGTGAACTTAATTTTTTTTTAAATGTTTTGTTTTATTTATTGGACGTCCACAAGTAAGTCCAGTTGGATATGACTTTATTGGATTTGGTTGGTTTTTATCCGTTCCAACCGGACGAACCAATTACTGTCCCAAAAAAATAAATGTCCAATTGGACATGTTCAGTTGGTTTTGGACCGAACATTTGACACCTCTAGTTACTGGTACAAATAACATAAAGAAATGTAGTTTATTAGATTCTGGAAGAGAATTCTAATTGGTCAATAAAAATATATTGAAATGCTAGTTTTTTTCCGATAACTTTACTAGAAAAACTCTGGAACCGAAAGGGAAGTGTCAGGTTCGAATATCAACATCATAAAAGGGGTTTAAATCCGCTCTTATCCAATCCTACAAAAATTATGGCATTCTGTTCAGAAACTCTTGGATATTTAATACATATATATATATATATATATAATTATAATTTCAGTCTCCTATACATGCAAATGGAGATTATGAGGGTTCCAGTGCATGGGCTTAGGAAGGAAACATAAGTGATACTTGGATGTAACTATGTGCTACATGGCATTGACTTAGATTTCATCAAGTGAGTTATGACAAATCTATTGAACGGTAAACCTTTGAATGTCTATCTATACAGAAACTTTCACAAATATTCATAAATCATCTCTAACTTCGTTCCCCAATAATGAGTTATAGTCACCCTTCCCGGAGAATCAAAAAGATAGTGCAAGGTTCCAAGTCTATCCTCTTAGAGGGAGCGTTTTGAACATAGCCTCAAGAGGAGATTATTCCTCTCAAATTCTGAATATACGAAGGTATTTTACTGAGAGTGAAATAGTTGTACAGAGAACGAAGGAAATGCTCGGGGTATCGATTTACAGACTGCATTGATGAGACTGAGACATATAGATCTCTCTCTCTCTTTTGACCTAAAGAACCGAGGCGATGATGAACATAGAAGAATCAGTTCCTCACATATTAGCTGTGGTTTCTTTTATTTCATCCGATGTGATAGTCTGCAAGAAACAAAGAGGGAGAAAGAATTAGAACCAAATACCATAGGATCGAAAACTTATAAGTTGCCTCAAACCATTCATAGTATTCTTAAAATGGAGACAGTAACTTCAAACTAGTGTACTTAGAGAACATATCAGAAACAGATATAAGTATATTGATTTGAGATTTACCTGATCCTTTCCAGCGAAATCATTGTCAGGAGTTAAGAAAAGCATACAATGGCACTCCTTCCTGATGAAACAAATGATACCAGATGTGAATAAATCGTTAAACAGATGTGAAACATATCGACTCTTCTACCTGATATAAGTCATATTAAAACACTAAGGATCTTAAAAGGAAAATTCTTTACAAGAAAGCTTAAGTTATATTGTTTAACAGTTGTTCCTAACTATGGTGAAAATCAACTTCCACTTGCCTAGCAATCATCCTCTGCGTCAATTTTGATACAATGAGGAGCATTGGTAATCACTATGGCAAGTGTAACATGCGTGTGCTGCTAGATAATACTAAAGCTTATAGCAATATAACATACAACTGGAGTTTCCAAAAGGACTATATATTCTTAGGTCTACTAGTTACATAACATCCTTCTGCATAAACTTGATACAAAAAGAAGGATCGGTAATGGAAAGTGTAACGGTACATGCAACAACAACAAAGTTGGAGACAATATATATCTAAATAAACATATAACCATTGTTTCCTAAACGACCTTGTGTTCTTAATTCTACTTTTAACAACAATACAACAGAAACACAATGCTTACGGAGCAACATAGAGATATAGATATTACCTCTCTCTCATTGGAACACAAGGACAATTCCAAAATCCTTGTCCAACCTCAGCTGCTTTATCATCATAGTGTCTACATCAACAACAAAGAATCAAACTTTAGGAATCCATAACAATTTTAAGTAAAACAAGAAACAAAGAATCACCTGCAAGGACAAAGCGGTGCACCATACGAATCTTTATGCTCAGCTAAACCCTGCTCACAAAATAATCACATAGCTAAGTATTAAATCTCAAGAACTCAATTTCTTCAAGTAGAATACTCAACCACTTCATTAGCTAAAAACACTAAATCTCTACATAATTCATAAACCTTAAGCTCAAAATTTTCTTGAATATTAATATTTTTTCTCCAAATAGTTTCACAAATCCAACTGAAGTATCAATGCATTAAATCTCAAAATTGTTCATAAACCTTAATTCAATATTTTTTTCTTGAATAGTAAAAATTTTCTCCAAATAATTTCACAAATCCAATTAATTTATTATACCTTAATGACGACTGATGTAACACCTTTATCAACACAGAAGTAAGTTCCAGAACGACGAGCATATTGCTCTGAGAATTTTCTCATAATCTCTACAGATTTCTCCGAAGGCTCCGCTGCAAAAATTTGAAGAAGATTAAATCCGAATTCAAAAAAAAATCCAAATTACAAAATCTGTTGACATTGATTTTTTTTTTACATTTCGATCGGATTACGAAGCGACGAAACGAAGTTCTGGGAGTGATTCCAAGTGGACTCGAAACGAGTCCGAAGCTACAAGAAACAGATTGAAGATTCATGGAGATTTAGGGATTTGAAAGATCGAAGATGTTTTTTTTTTTTTTTAATTCTTGAATTTGGGATTTAGAGATTTATTAGATTGAATTTTTTTAGATATTTGTTTTGTGTTCGTTTTTCAGAAACTATTGCTCGCCACTCACAGTCACAGACTCTCTTCTCAACGAATGATTAAAAAAAGCTTATCCTCATACCGGGAATAACCGGATTTCGAATATCGGTTTAGATTTGGTTGAGTGTTTACCATTTAGCTTACAGTTCAATTTGGTTCGGTTTTCAATGGTTTTTTTTTTTTGAGTAAATTTTATCTTCTTCTCTCCTTCTCTTCTTCTTCCAAATTCGATTCACTGATTCATTTCTTTTGTTTTTCATGACCTCCATAATATTTACTCCTCCAGACTGCTATGTATCATTTTAGTGTGGTACATATTACAATACATTAATAACAAAATTTTTATCATAGTTAATTGTATGTCTAGCGACTTAAGTGTTTAATGAGAAGTTATTTTTCATTATAGAGTGCTAAACATATAAGTAGTAATATGATATTTATCATCTAATAATCATATAGTTACTATGTTGGGTAAAGATTTAGATGTTTATTTTCATATATACATGGTATATTAAATATTCAACATGTTACAAAAAGACATATAGCTTTTTATTTTTATTTATCATTTTCGACTTTCATATATTTAGATACGCTGCTAATGTGTATTGTTCATATCTATAAAGTTATAAAAAATGTGATTTATCATATATTTCGAAGATATTTTGAGGAGAGAAATGAAGGAGAAAAGAAAAGTTTAAACCTGAAGCCGTCCTCGAGCGGGAGAGGAGAGCCTTACAAAACCCAACAAATCTCAAACGGAAACTGAAACCCAAGCACACTAGGAAGACGAAACGAGAAGAACCAAACCCAATCAAGACTCTGTCCTCAAGGGTCTCTGGCTTGAACCCAACCCAAACACGAGAATGCAAACTAAGATCCAGAAGTGAGATTTTATATATTCACTTATAACTTGAAACTTTTTATAACTGTAAATTTTATACAAGGTTTTTAAAAACTTACAACTGTGTTTTAAGTTGACATATATGTTTACTTATATGTTTATAGTAAACAACTGTAAATTTTAAAAACATATATGTTTACTTATATGTAAGAAGACATCAAATCTTATGCAGTGTCTTCTCAACTTTTAAAAATTTCATGGCATATTTTAACTAACCAATATATTATTAGATAATGGGCTTCCAACTTAAAACTAATTGACAATGAGTGGATTGACCCATATCCTTAATATATTAGTCAAGATCCCTTCCACCATCGGATGTGGGACATTTATCCCTAATACGCCCCCTCGAGATGATGGTTCTTTTAGACCAGAAATCTTGGTAGTTCGGGCAAGGATCAGTGGACCAACTATTGTGTCGGATCGCTTATTGATCGGGCTGGATATGTGTGGATCGGACTCTGATACCATATTAGATTATGGGCTTCCAACTCAAAATCAATTGGCAATGAATAAATTTGTACATATGCTTAATATATTAGTCAAGATCCATTCCAACATCCGAACATTTATCCCTAATATATATTAGGTCGTAACATAAGATCATTACAATGCGAAGTAACATGATTTAGTGGATTCTAACTCCATTGTAAAACCCGCAAACTTACATTATTAACAACTTAATCAAAAGAACCTCCTACATTTTGTTTCATTATTTATTGTATAGACTCTTATAATTAATTTATAATATTAATTTTATAATTAGTACTATATGATTATCATTATGCATGGATGATCTCATATCGTGATAAAATTTCACAATTTTTATACACATCAATATATTTGATGCCTTAAAATTGGTTTGTGGTAATTTACAGACATTTTGATATCTATTATGTCCAAAGAAAAAGGTCTTTGAGATCCTTAAAAACATTATTCATTTACATAAACACACTTTATTATTGAGTTGCCAATATACAAGTTTTTCTCGCTTCACCGTTTGCTTGCTTTCCATGAATTACTATAAAAAGAAGCCACATTGATCCTGAGAACAGTAAATAAAACTATGAGATCAAATACCAAAAAGTACAAGATTATGAAATTTCATAGTTCGGTTCACGCATTGTACTTACAACTTGGCATGAAGGTATTCATCTACAGTGATAGGTTTAGCTCCACCATACCAATTTATAAGAAATATATTGGTGATCTCAAGTTTGAAGAAGCGAAAATCATGATCTTCAGGCCAATCTGCAAAAGATAAACCAACATAATCATTATAGAACGACACAATTATTGTTTCTAACATATGAGATAAACATTTTATTACCCATCATCTCTGGATGCTTTGTGAATAAAGCTTTTTTGGCTACTCCTACTTCCTCTGATCCTTCATCCAACAGCAGCAACTGATAAATTACAATATGTTAAAATACCAAAGCATATGTTAAAAGCCAAACATTATTATATTGATACGAAAACTCGGGTTTTTGCAGCCACTTACCTTTCCGGTAAGGGTTAGTTTAGAGCAAGTAGGATTCATTGGATCTCTTTTACAAGTTCCAATTGGAGATTCACTAATTGCGAGTGAAGCTCTTTGGTCTTTTAAAGCGTTTCTTGCAGTTGGATCAAGAGTTGTTAAGTAAAAGTAAGGTATACCGTTGCCTTTACCAGGTAAACCATCACTAAATGATACAACATTCCTACAACACAGACCAAAATCTCAATAAGGTCACAATGAGACCAAAAGGCTTTGAGAATGTAAAACCACAAAGACCAGTTCCTATCAATAAAACAAGAAAACATATTGTGTTATGGAAAACTAGATTTACCCAAAGGGTGTGCCTTCAAGATCAATGGATAGTGTGCTGCAAATTAGACAAAAGAAATAAAAATTAGTAGTCCACCATCGTTGATAAACAAGATTGCAACCATTGATCAACATAGACTCTTGCAACAATCTTTACTCATTCATCAAAAAAAATAAAATAAACAATAATAATAAGATCTCTGATAACTATACTGTTTGGTAATCAAATAATTCTCCTAGTGTCAAATTTTAAAAGAATGAAGCTTGATCAAATCATTGTCCCACTTGATTTGTATCAAATCACAAAATCAATTTCAATTATAAAAAGATCAAAAAGCTTGATGAAGTAATTTCATAGAAAATCTCAAGAACTCATCAATAATTGAGAGTGACCCAAATCAATAAACTAAAATCCCCAAAACTACTTCACCCCAAAAAAACAAAATTCTTATGATTACAAACTTGAGAAGCAAGATAAGAATCTTAAAGAAACGAGATTAAGATACCTGAGAACACCCCAAATGTTCTGAGATACAAGCCAACGAGCACTTGCAGCGTAGTCATGTCTATCAGGCTTGGAGATTGTAAGAATCCGAGTAGAAGAAGAGTGTTGTAGAATTATCAAGAAGAAGAATATTGGACGAAGAAGATGGACTTGGAGTTTCATATTTTGTTGCGGTGATCGAAAAGAAATTGACAAATGGATGACTAAAGTCAATTCATCATTACCCACACAGAGATATGGGTTTTATTAATGCTATTCTTATCTCTTTGGATCTCTTATCTTCTGAGTTCTCTTCATAAAGTTCTGTGTGTATTTTCTGTCTTCTAGTTGAGTTTTTTTTTTGGCTTTTTGTCAGAATTCATTTAAACTTTTTACCGAAAAGTATTATGTTTTCTGTTTAGAAGATGTTTTAGGTTTTCTTTATTATTAGATTGTCTCCTTTAAAATTACATATATATATATATGTATATCTTCAATTAATTTAGATATAATAATAATTAAAAATTAGTCAAAGTAATATTCCATTTTACTCATTAATCACTAATTCATATTTTCGAAAATTTTAAAGACATTTATTTAATTATGATTTTTTTAAAATAAGATATCTTCAATAAATATGTTTTAGACCATATTCTAAAAATCTCCGCCTACCTCCGATTACATCCCGCTTAGTCGTTAGGCCCACACCCGCCACCTCGATTAATGATTAATCTCTCAAAAAAGTCAGTCAACCGATTATTCTTCGCCTAATCCGATTAATTTTCGTCTAATCCGATTATTTTCTGCATAATTATCTATAATCCAATTATTTTTAGATTTCAAGTATATAATTTTTTTTTGTTAATTAGAAATTTATATTGAGAATTTGTGATGTTTTATAATAAAGTATGTTAACATTATTAATAAAATCATAAAATAAATTAGTAATACTACATTTTCATGTATTTACTATAATTTTAAAAATAATATTATTTAAAAGTTTAATATAATAAATTAATATATTTTTAAAATATTAAAATAACCTAAAACTAATCTGCGATTAATCCCCGTTTACTTTCTGATTAATCGTCTAGGCGTTAGACCTACTTTACCCGCCCGACTATCGTCTAGTGAATTTTAAAACATGGGTTTTAAGTATGGAAAGATGGATATATGTTGAAATTTATGACTTCATTTTTTATTAGGTGTCCACTGGTTTAAACACATTGATATTGGTTGCGGATACATGACGAGTTTGAAGAAACAGATTGTTGTGGTTATAAAACTTATAACACAGTTTGTAATTAAACGGGTATATTTGTATATTTTTTTGACTGGTTGGTAATGGTTACGACTTACCATTATCAAAGTTATATACAATACATAATTTATATAAGAAAACAAAATTGTATAAATACAAAGAAAATTATAAAATTTAGTTTTAAATTAATTTTAGAAAAACTAATTAAAACATTTATTTTAAAAGATTTGAAACGTTTTAATATAATGTTTTAACTAACTACAATAGTCCGCAATCGCGAACCTTAGCTGGAAATATGTTTTGAAAACTAAATGGCTTAAAATAATCTGCAAGGATTTCTTTGATTGTTGGTAATGGCTTGTATTGGCAACCGTCCGCAAATGTATCTGTGGTAGTTGCAGATGAAACAATCAACCCCTTGATCGTTGACAATACTACATGGTTTATCTCTTATTAGTATTTTAAAGTTTGCCATGTATTCGATTATTAGTATTTTAAAGTTTTTTTTTTCTTAACCGAGGTTTGGTCTCTTCTAAAAGTCAAAACCAAGAAGAGAGGATGAGTCATGGTTTGGTTAAGTGGTCTTTTGGGATTTCACTTTGGTTTGTCTAAAATTTATAATTTTTAGTCTAGTTAAACCTCTTATTTAATTCGACGGCAAGCATGAGTAGGCCGAATTTATGGTTGTTGCAAACTTTAAATTCTATAACAGCATTATTATGGGAAAAATCCCAAAAAAAAAACTTAGAAAGTGTCTAACATTTCCACTTTATGTTTTACAACTTTCATTATAAATCTTAAAGATAAAAAAAAAATTATCATTTTAAACCTTCAACATGACATTTTGATATTTGTTTACTTTTAACTTCACAAAACATTAACAAAAATTTTAAGTTTAAAACTCCAAAATCACATACAAACATATTGTAATCTCTTAAACTGATTTATGTCTTAACAAAATTATTTTAGAGTTTTTAATTTTGGAAGTCCCATAAAAATTCTAAAACTAAAAACTCTAAAATAATTTTCTTAACCTCTAAATCATTTTAACAGATTAAAACATGTTTGTATGTGATTTTTGAAATTTTAAACTTAAAAATTTCGTTAATGTTTTGTGAAATCAAAAGTTAATAGACGTTAAAAATATCAAATTGAAAATTTAAAATGATAAAATTTTCATTTTCCATGTTTATACTGGGAATTGTAAAACATGGAGAGTTAAAATGAAAATGTAAATCAACTTAAAAGATTTCTTTTTTTTTTATTTTCCTCATTATTATCTATTGTTACCATCAGTCAATAATATAAAGTCAACAGAACATTGTACTACTATAAAAATATATTTTAGTATATGGAGATATAAAAAAAATCTGAAATGTTTTCAATATTTGAAATACCAGACCTTCAACTTTCCAAAACGATGCTCTTCTTCGATTTGGTTATGAATCCACATCAGCCCTTCTCTCGACAAATATAATGTAAGCTGTCATTTTTTGTCACACCTCTGTCTATGTCGCAAATCAAATAGTTTGCATTTATAGACAAAACTGTAAAGATAAAAGTTTCAAAAGCAGAGTTAACTGAGCAATTCGATCTAAGTAGAATCTCTACTGAGCCACTTTTTGGTAGAAGTTAGTAATTTAGCGGCAGGGCTGTAGTTAGACCAAACTTCCAAATCTATAACATGCAACTCCTTTAGATTTTTGAGATACCAAAGAAGAATACATCTCATCTCAACCACAATTCTATTAATCACATTGCAAAAAATGTTTCCATATCGCATTTTCAAGTGATGTTTTTTTTTGAAGATATGAACCAATTGATTTTTCTGAAAATTCCAAAAATCGAAACATTTTTTTAATCTATTGATGACCACTATAGATAAAACACTAGAATTTAAGTTGTTTTATGTATTTAATCTACTTGCATATTCTTTTTTAAAATTAATTAATATAGTTGATATTGGTGTGGATTATCGACTACCGAATATAAAATTTATCTTAATGTCAAAAAAACTAAAGAATTTTTGTTTTCTTTTTCCGTCAAACCTTACATATTTAGTTTTATGATTTGCATGTACGTTATCATTACGCAAAATATATCTAATTTTAAAAGATATAAATAAATCTTTATAGTCTATATAATAAGAAGTCTCGTAATTCCGAAACAAAAAGTATAACAATCTTCCGATAATTTACTAATAAATTTCATTTTTCTTCTTTTTTCCGAGTTATTAATGAATTTGACAAAAACAAATAAAAAGGACCAAACGTTGTCCTCTCCTCTTGAGTCTTAAACTCTTTTGACCATCGAAATCAAAAGATTCTCATTTTTCTGTTTATACTTAACAATTTGAAAACTTCAAAAACCTGAGAATATCTGATTACAAAGATACCACCTTTATAACAAAAATTCAGATCATCGTGCTTCACGAATCTAGGGTTTGAATCAACATGTCGGAGGAGAAAGTCGTCGCCGTGATCATGGTCGGTGGTCCGACCAAAGGTTAAAAAAATTCAAGTTTTTTATTTCTGTTCTTTTAGATCTCGACTTCTACCTTCAAAATCTGGGATTTGATTTTGGTTTTGTTAATGTGGATTGATTTAGGAACTCGTTTTCGTCCATTGTCATTCAATACACCAAAACCACTGATTCCATTGGCTGGTCAACCTATGATTCATCATCCTATTTCTGCTTGTAAAAAGGTTTGATTTTTTGCAATTTCTCTGAGAAAATGAAATCTGGGTTTGTTTTCCAGTTTAGTACTGGAATCGAGCTAGTAGTATGATTTGCAATTTTCAAGTTTTGAACTTTTCTTGTAGTTCTCAACTCAATAAAGCTAGAAACTTGGGAAAGTTCTCAACTTTGTAATGTTGATTGTTTATCTTAATCTGGGGTTGTTACAGTTTAGTACTCTTTACTTTGTGTAATGGAATTTGAGAAAATAAAGCTCTACACATTGTAAAAGCTTGTTATTGTTGTATGATCTATAGTCTCCAAGTTTTGAACTTTTCTTAGTTATTTAGGAAAGTTAGAATACTGTGTTTAAGGGAATCTAGGGAAAGTTCTCAGCTTTGTAGTGTTGATTGCTCATATTGAATTTCGTTTTGTTTTATATGAACAGATATCAAATCTGGCTCAGATTTTTCTGATTGGATTTTATGAGGAAAGAGAATTTGCTTTGTATGTCTCTTCCATATCTAACGAGCTGAAAATTCCAGTGCGGTAAGTTATGGCAATTGTGTTTTTGTTGTATGGTGTCCAATGTAAAACCTTCTCATGCTTGTTCTTGTTATGTATAGATACTTGAAAGAAGATAAACCTCATGGTTCTGCTGGTGCTCTTTATTACTTTCGTGATAGAATCATGGAAGAAAACCCAGTTTGTTTTCTACTGACTTTGTTCCTGCTTCACCTAGTCGTTTGTTTTCTTGTTTTAGCTCCTAAACTGTTATTACTTTTTTTTGTCATTCTGAACAGTCACATGTTTTTCTACTCAACTGTGATGTTTGCTGTTCTTTTCCTCTACAAGGAATACTCGGTAATCTTGCCTTTAAATCTTAAATCTGCTTTATCTTTTTTCCTTTTCTTACTTTGATGTTGATTCACAATTTTGGTAGATGCACATCGAAGATATGGTGGTGTTGGAACTATGCTAGTAATCAAGGTTAGTTGTCTTGATCAAATTTTTTAGATTTCACAGAAGAAGCAAATGTAAAGATCAAGAATTTTGTTTATCTTACTTCAGGTTTCTGCAGAAGCAGCCAGCCAATTCGGAGAATTGATAGCTGATCCTGATACTAAAGAACTCCTGCATTATACAGAGAAGCCTGAGACTTTCGTAATTATCATGTTTTTCTTATTTCCTACACTGGTTCTGAAATTTGTTGAGCTTATAAAATATTCTTGTTATCTACTCTATGCAGGTCAGTGACTTGATAAACTGTGGTGTCTATGTTTTTACCTCAGATATCTTCAAAGCCATTGAAGGAGTCTATAGTCGAATAAGAGATACATGTGAGTATTCATTATTGACCTTTCTCAGAGACTTACCAAATATTATCAACAAGAGATTTGCTTCATCATTTACATGATTATAGTTTTTTTAAGAAATTACTCATTATATAATCACTTCAAATTTGGCAGCTAGCAACTACCAATCCACTACAAGGTCTGCTCCTGCGCATTTTGTGAGATTAGATCAAGATATATTGTCACCTCTTGCTGGAAAGAAGCAACTTTACACATATGAGAATAAGGATTTCTGGGAACAGATCAAGACTCCGGGGTAAGTTAGTCGTAATAATTGTTTCAAACGTTCTTCGATCAAACTCCTTGTGCTAACAAATTGTTTTTTAAACAGGAAATCTTTGAAATGCTCAGCTTTATACCTTTCCCAATTCCGCCAAACATCGCCTCATCATTTGGGTTCAGGAGATGGTTCTAATGGAAAACTGATGATAGTTGGTGATGTTTATATTCACCCATCAGTAAAACTACATCCAACCGCAAAGGTAAATGTTGTTTTAATCTACTAGTTAACAGTCACATGTAATTTGCAAATGACTCACTTAAATTCCTTGGAGCTAGATTGGCCCAAATGTGTCAATCTCAGCAAACGTTCGTGTTGGACCTGGTGTAAGGCTTATTAGCTGCATAATCTTGGATGATGTTGAAATCAAGGTAATATAAATCTGTATTTATAATGTTCCTCTGGTTACAAAATCCAATAGACTTGTTTTTTTAATGTTCTGAATCTGGTTAACTGCAGGACAATGCTGTTGTTATAAACTCAATCATTGGTTGGAAATCTTCTATAGGAAGATGGTCAAGAGTTCAAGCGAGTGGAGATTACAATGATAGGCTTGGGATTACAATTCTTGGTAATTTCATTGTTTCTCTTAAAGCTTTTTGTTCACCAAATGATTAGTTTTTTGTTCTTAATATAAATTTTGTTTCTTTGCAGGTGAGGCTGTAACTGTGGAAGATGAAGTTACAGTCATAGGAAGCATTGTTCTCCAGAACAAGACTCTTAATGTTAGTGTTCAAGATGATATAATCTTGTGATTTATCACAATGATTATTGTTTAAATATTTTTACAAATTTAAAACAGAAAAAAATTACAGAATTAAGTTCACAGGGTTGAATTATTTTATACTGAAACTATGGAAGATTTGTAAACTCTCAATGTACTTTGATATATATTCACAAATAAATTAATTCTGGATGGAACAATTGAGAAATATAAAATAAAACTATTGGCCAACGAATTTTGAACAAAAAATGTATTGTTTTTTTTATACATATTATCTAGTAACGAGAATTACTTAGATTAGATTGTTAATAGAAATTACCGCAATGGTTGTCAAAAATGCAGTAGTCTGAGATTTGAGTTTCATATTGTCGTTTGTTTTTCATCATCATGTGAAATATGAAAAAAATATTACGTGACCGGAGAGCTCATATTTTGTCCAAAATTATATATAGGCCAGCAAGATCTCCATTGTCACTCTACTCTCCTTCGATTCAAGTATTATATTGATTCTAGATCAAATACGTTTTTCTCTCACGTCTTCACTCAGCTAAGTCTTGCTTTATTTTGTTGTCTCCTAATGTTTTCCACAAAATCTTTTAATTCAACCCTTCCATCACCAACTATCATTTTATAGGCTGCTACTTAGGTTAAGGTTCATATCACTTGCAATGGCTCAATGCTCTAAAAATGCAATTTAGACCAACTAAAAAGGAAGCATCTAAAAGTAAAGAATAAGAGAAAAAAGAATTTAGAGAATATAGGTTTGGACAAAATACCAAGAACCCAAATTCAAACTAAAACCCCCCAATGTGTCTTAAATTCCTATATCCAAATGACCACATCTGAATGAAACCCAGAATCAAATGGATACACAAAATACAATTATATACCCAAAATTATAATTATATTTAGATCTTATATAACCTAATTTCATATATTTAAGACCCAAAATATAAATTATTCTTAGAAAAAATACCCAAAATATCTAAAATTTCTTACTAGTATTTGTAAAAATCTAACCAAGTCTTACTTAAATTTAACATTTTCTGATATTTTATTTATCCAAACCTGAATCGAGTCCGGTTTAGTTGCCTATAACCCATTCAACTGGAACCGAATGTCCATTACCAATATCATCACCATCATCATATCATCATCATAACAACAATCATCATCATCGTAATCATAAGTATGTGAAAAAACTTATGAAAGGGTAAATAATATAAATATCTAAATTTGAAAAAAAAAGTTCAACTTTTATTGAAATAGTTAAATTTGACATATATATTGGGTCATTGAACCGATGATCCTACTTCTAGGTATTAACATCGTTGATTACCTGAAGGCTTATGTATTACAGGCAATTTGACTTGTCGGTCGGGTATATAGTTATTGTTTTGAAGAAATGTTCAATCTAAGTGTTACCATGTATTAGCTTCTGAGAGGATATTATGAGATCTCGGATTACAAGATCGTCTATAATATATTTTTAAATATATTATGTATCTCTCTTATTATTAAATAGTTAGATTTTCTATTATCATATATGTAAATAACTTGTTTATATCAAATTAGACACTTTGTATAAATAAGCCTATTGGGTAATGAATAAATTTGAGTGAAAAATTATACCTCTTAGGTTTTCTCCTAGCTTATGAGAGACCAATGTAATAGGTACTATAATTTTGATAAGACCTGAGAGATTCTTCTATACATGAGTATACACTGCTACACTATCCCAGTATCTAGTAGACTCTGCCAAACAAGGAGAAACTTATATAACCAAAAAGTTGAGAATACATACCTTTTCATCCAAAAAATGCATCATCCATCTTAACTCTATCATCTTTCATATTGTACCAGAGCAGATTTAAATATGTTAAGTATCAGTCGTTTATTATCCTATTATTTAGGAACTTGTTAATTTGTTTTTAGTCAAACGTGATCATCATGTTTACATCACGTTCTCTCTTTCTTAGGAGTAGTCGTTCACGTTCTGTTGCACGTTCTAATTCCTGTAAGGCTTATAAGCCATTTGTTTCTTCTTAATCAAGTAAGTTAGTTCCCAGAATTATTTGGTTCTACAATTAACAATCTGGTATCAGAGCTTTCTTCAAAACAGAGTGAATAGAAAGAAAAGGAGAGTATGGGATCGGAGGGAAATGGTGGTTTCTCCGGACCGGCGATTCCTAAATTCGAGGGAGATTATGATCATTGGAGTATGGTTATGGAGAATCTCCTTCGATCTAAGGAGTATTGGACGGTTGTGAATTCTGGGTACACACAACCAAGAGAAGATGAAGAATTGACAGAGGCACAAAGGAAAACGCTGGAAGAAATGAAACTTAAAGACTTGAAGGCGAAGAACTATCTGTTTCAAGCACTGGATCGGACAACTCTGAAAACAATAAGTCAAAAGGAGACATCCAAGCAACTTTGGGACTCGATGAAGATGAAGTGTCAAGGGAACAAGCGAGTTCAGAGAGCACAACTTAATCGACTTCGTAGAGATTTCGAGATCTTAGCAATGAAACAGGGAGAATCTATCTCTGTTTATTTTAATAGAGTTATGGTAATAGCAAATGACATGAGAAATTTTGGAGAAGATATGGCAGATGTCAAGATTGTTGAGAAAATCTTGAGAACTCTCACAGACAAATGGAACTATATTGTTTGCTCCATTGAAGAATCAAAGGATATTGATACTCTATCTGTTGATTCTCTTCAAAGTTCTCTTCTTGTACATGAGCAAAAGTTCAAAAAAGATGGAGGAGAGGAGCAAGCGTTGGTAGCATCAATGGAGGAATATCACGGAGGAAGAGGAAGGGGAAGATTTGGAGGGTTTCGTGGAGGAAGAGGCAGAGGCAGGGGTCGTGGAAATTATAACAAAGCAACCATTGAATGTTATAATTGCCATAAACTCGGTCACTACCAATATGAGTGCCCAAGTCTGTCGAAGCAAGCAAATTATGCAGAAATAGAAGAGGTTGAAGAGATGTTACTCATGGCATATATAGAAGAATCACCAGAAGAAAAGAAAGAAGAAGATAGAGAAGTTTTAACACTTATGGCACATACTGAAGATTCACAAGAGAAGATGCTTGATGATGTGTGGTTTCTTGATTCGGGTTGCAGTAATCACATGTGTGGAGATTTATCCCTGTTTGTTGAGATAGAAGATGAGCTCAAGAAAACTGTGAGATTGGGCAATCACACACATATGAAGGTCATGGGAAAAGGGAGCGTGAAGCTATGTATTCAAGGAGTTAATCATCTTGTGCAGGATGTATTTTTTGTGCCAGACCTGAAAAATAATCTCTTGAGTATCGGGCAACTTCAAGAGAAAAGATTAGAAATATTGATCAAGGAAAACCGATGCAAGATCTATCATCCTGCGAAAGGCCTAATCATTCAAAGCAATATGACCGCTAACAGGATGTTTGTTTTGATTTCAAGCAAGCAATCTGACAAACCGCCGGTGATGTGTCTTCAGATTAACACTCAAGATCTATCTCAACTGTAGCATCGAAGGTATGGACATCTTAGCTACTCGGGATTAAAAACACTGAAGAATAAGGAGATGGTGAAAGGATTACCAAGCTTTACTGAAACTGAGGTCGTGTGCACATACTGCTTGAAAGGGAAGCAACATAGAGATATTATTCCAAAAAAACTATGTGGAGAGCATCAGAGAGATTGGAGCTTATTCATGCGGACATTTGCGGCCCAATATCTCCAACGTCAAGCAGTGGGAAGAGGTATCTGATTTCTTTCATCGATGATCTTACTAGGAAAGCTTGGGTATTTTTTCTTGTGTACAAGGCAGATGCATTTGCCATGTTCAAGCAATTTAAAAGCTGCGTAGAGAAGGAGACATGCTTATCAATTAAATGCTTAAGGACAGATCGTGGAGGTGAATTTACATCTGTTGAGTTTAATGAATATTGCAAAGAAAATAGAATTAAGAGGCAGTTGACTACGGCTTACACGCCACAACAAAACGGTGTCGCAGAGAGGAAGAACAGAACCGTAATGAATATGGTGAGAAGCTTGTTAGTAGAGAAAGATGTGCCAAAGAGTCTCTGGCCGGAAGCTGTCAACTGGGCATTTTATATTCTCAACAGGTGCCCAACAAGCTCAAATAAGTATGCCACACCAGAGGGAGCTTGGAGCGGAACCATTCCCTCTATAGAGCACTTGAGAGTGTTTGGATGTATTGCACACGCTCACATACCTGATGTGAAAAGAACAAAGCTTGAAGATAAGAGTCGCAGCTGTGTTTTATTGGGAATAAGCGGAGAATCAAAGGGATACAGACTCTTTGATCCAGTGAGCAAGAAAATTATGGTCAGTCGGGATGTAGTTTTTGAGGAAGATAAGAAGTGGGATTGGGACGTGAGCTATGAGGAGCTGATCAAAGTTGACTTGGAATGGGAAAGTGATCAAGAAAACAATGAATCTGACACAAATGAAGAAAACATGGAAGAAGGAGAACTGAGTGGAGAGTTCGTTTTAGGAACAGGAAGTGTAGCCGCTACACTACCCAACTCTGTAGCTGCCACGAGATCTGACGGAGCAGAAAAACGACAAAAAAAAGCACCAGCATGGTTGAGAGATTATGAAACTGGAGCCAACAATGAAGAAGAAGATGAGGAGCTGGCTCAGTTTGCACTATTTGTTGATGGATTGATACAGTTTGCCTTTTTCGCTGGAACTGATCCAATTAGTTTTGAGGAAGCTGTACAAAGTGAAAATTGGAGATGTGCCATGGAAGCTGAGATAAATTCAATCGAAAAAAATGATACTTGGGTGCTAACGGATCTGCCTCACGGAGCTAAGAGCATAGGAGTAAAATGGGTTTACAAAACCAAATTAAATCAGCACGGAGAAGTTGAAAAATATAAGGCTCGCTTAGTTGCTAAAGGCTATGCTCAAGAACACGGAATTGATTATGAGGAGGTCTATGCCCCCGTTGCTCGCATGGACACTGTAAGGATGATTCTAGCTCTTTCAGCACAAAGAGGTTGGATTATTTATCAATTGGATGTGAAATCTGCGTTTCTACAAGGAGAGTTAACGGAAGAAGTTTATGTTGAGCAACCAAGAGGATATGAGATGGAGAATACTAAGAACAAAGTTTACAAGCTGCACAAGGCTCTTTACGGGCTCAAACAGGCACCAAGAGTATGGTTTAGCAGGATAGATTCATATTTCCGGGAGATGGGATTCGAGAAAGAAGTAAGTGAGCAAACCCTGTTTACCAAGACAAATAAACAAGGTAAATATCTCATCATTAGTCTCTATGTTGATGATTTGATTTACACCGGAAATGATGAGACAATGATGAGAGAGTTTAAGGAATCAATGATGAAAGAGTTTGACATGTCGGATATGGGGAAGATGAAATATTTTCTTGGTCTGGAGGTGATACAGTTTGATGGAGGAATATTTGTTAGTCAAAAGAAGTATGTGAAAGAGGTGCTTAAAAGGTTTGGAATGGCGGATAGCAATCCTGTTTTGAATCCTATTATTCCTGGTTTCAAGATTCATAGGGATGATGATGGCATGAAAGTGGATGGATCACTCTACAAACAATTAGTCGGAAGCATGATGTATCTAACCGCAACAAGACCAGACGTGATGTATGCTGTTAGTCTTATCAGCAGGTATATGTCTAAACCCACTGAGCTTCATCTTTCAGCAGCCAAAAGAATCTTGAGATACCTGCAAGGAACAGCCGAGTATGGGATTTTCTACAAAAGGAATGGAAACAAGGAGCTCATTGGCTTTACTGACAGCGACTATGCAAGGTGTCTAGAAGACATGAAAAGTACTTCGGGTTATGCATTTATTCTTAGTGATGCCGCTGTAGCCTGGTCTTCTCGCAAACAACCAATTGTTACTCTAAGTACAACAGAAGCAGAGTTTGTGGCAGCTGCAGCTTGCATATGTCAGTTATTGTGGATGAAAAAAATATTGCAGAGGATCACCTATGACGGGAGTGCAAGTCCAAGCGTGTTTTGTGATAATAGCTCAACCATAAAGTTGTCAAAGAATCCGGTGATGCACGGTAAGAGCAAACACATTGATGTTCGTTTCCATTTCTTGAGAGACTTGGTAAATGAGGGAGCTGTGCAGTTGAAGTTCTGTGGCACTCAAGAACAGGTAGCAGATATCTTTACCAAACCACTTAAGTTGGAAACGTTTCAAGAATTCAGACAGAAGCTGGGGTTATGTGATGAATCAAATTTAAACTATACTATTGTGTAGTTTAGGAGAGGGATTGTTAAGTATCAGTCGTTTATTATCCTATTATTTAGGAACTTGTTAATTTGTTTTTAGTCAAACGTGATCATCATGTTTACATCACGTTCTCTCTTTCTTTATTATCCTATTATTGTCATTCACGTTCTGTTGCACGTTCTAATTCCTGTAAGGCTTATAAGCCATTTGTTTCTTCTTAATCAAGTAAGTTAGTTCCCAAAATTATTTGGTTCTACAATTAACAAAATACACAGAGATTTTTAACACTAATAAAACACTGCAAATGCATATAATTATTTGACAGTGAAACTAAGGTAAGACAATAGTATAGATGTTTGGTTGTAACATAAACAAAAACATAGCAAATAAAATGGTGTAAATATCAATTAAACGAAACGCTAGGTCAGATATTTAATACCCCAATTAAAGTCATATGTTCAATTTATACGTGACATATACCCCTACATTTGTATTCATGAACTAGTAATTTTTTCAAAACTAATACCTTAATTTTAAAGATGGAGCATATATATATATATTATGTAACATCGTTAACTTATTGTTAACTCTTGATGTGAAATCTACTTAATTATGGACAAAAAAAATTATGCTAAAAACCTCGTACCCATGACATTTACTATGAAACTCAAACCCATAATCAACAACATCGTTTGATTTGGTTTTAATACTTAAAACAACGTCGTTTTGATTATGGGGTTGGCAAAAGTATAAGTTTGCTAAATTTATATAACTCATACACTAAACTCAATTTTTCATTAGTTCATGTATACAGGATAATTAAGGTATAAATTCAATGCATGCCTCAGTTGGAAATATGAAATGGCCAACTTTTCGAGATCATGAACGAGATAGCTATTAAGAAACAAATAAATAAAAGGTAGAATTTAAACTTAAATGTATAACTAATACACTATCATAGTATCAATTATGTTATCTAACAACCTAAGATTTTAAAAATTATAGTTTGAATTTAGAATTCTAAAAGCAACTTTGATTTGTTTACAGTATGTCTTAGCATCTGTTTTTTATAGAACAACGACAAATAAAGATAAATTACAAATAAAGTAAAACTATTTTATAACTTAATAATGATACAAAATTTATTTTCATGGATTAGAAATAATTTTATTAGCTCTTTTTTATTACAAAATTATATTAATTTTTAGTTATAACACATATTTAAAAAAAATCTATAAAACAGTTTTCTCTTTTGTTCTGTAAAACTTTCAGCGGCTCTAGTCAAAAGTTAATATTTGATGGCTTCTTATAGGTCTGGGCATAAAATCTGATATTCAAAAATCCGATCCAAACCGATCCGAAAATATTCGAACTGAACACCTTATAAAATCTAATCGGTTTTTTTCTAAAAAAATTTCAGTTCCGGTTATAATCCGATCCGATATCCGAAATATATAATATATAATATATAGTTATATATAATTATATATATTCTTAAATATACATAATAAATATTAGTTATCAATATTCATAATTATATAATATATTCGAAAAAATTTCCTTATACTTTTCTCTTTTCTGATTAAATTTCTTATTTATTTTTTAAAAAATTGGATTTGTTTTTGGATTTTTTCCAGATTTTTTGGATTTTTCTGGATTTTTTCAGATTTATTATCCAAATCCAAAAAAATTTAGGGTTTTTATCGGTTTACATATAAAATTTGTAATCCGATCCGAATCCGATGAAATCCGATCTGATCCAAAAATACAATCGGATAGTATTCGGATTAGAAAAACTCATATCTGAATAATCTGAATCCGACTCAATCCAATCCGAAACCGATCCGGATCCAAAAATGTCGAGGCCTTGCTTCTTACATCATAAAGTTAAAGTTAAAAACTTAATAGCTTTAAATATCATATGTATTAACTAGCTCTCAACCAGATGCGGATATATGGTTTTTTGAACTAATCTGCATCCATATTCGCATACGAGATGATATATAGTTTTAATATCCAAATCCATGTCCAGAATTTTGGATATCCGGATTGCAGATATTTGCAAAAGAAATATAGATATCCAGTCTCATGCGTCTATTCGATATTTCTTAAAAATAATTAAAAATTATTATTATATAAAACTTGAAATAAAAATTAAACCATATATATAATAATAATAAAATACTAATGCTTAAATATTATTATAATAATACTCAAAAGAACAAATATTACAATATATATTAATATAGTATAAATAATAATATATTATTATTATAATATATACAATCGGATTAGGATATCTTAGTCCTGGGCGTTCGGGTATTCGTTCGGATTCGGATCGAGTTTTTCAGGCTTCGGGTATATTGGGTTTAGAGGTTTTCATATTTTTCGGATATTGATAATTTTTGGTTCGGATTTGGTTCGGTTCCATGCGGGTTCTGTTCGGGTTTGTGTACCCAAAATATTATAATTTTTTTATTTTCACATATATAACTTAAAAACTTTAAAATATATTGATTTTTTAATATCTGAATTTATTAAATTGTAAATAGTTCGTACAAATATTGGATTATCCAAAATAATGATATAAATAAATATTAAAATCATATTCTTCTTGAAAAGTTTTTTCGCTAGTGTATATGCAGCTTGATTCTTCTATATATATATATATAATAATGATGATAGATGAAGTTTATATGTCTAATAAAGAATATCTTTCAACATATTTTTAGTTCAATTTGTTATTATTTATTGTAAATTAGGTGAGTAAGTTCTTTATTATCACTTTTAAACTAGATATATTGTTATTTTTTATCCAAAGTATTTGCAAGTAATAACCCATATGGTTCGACTTTTAATAAAGTTTGTACTATTTATAACTTTAAAATATATTAGTTATTTTGATATTTTGGTTATTATAATCTAAAATAATTTATACTTTGAATTTATAATTACAATTTTGGATAATTATATTATATATAATATACATATAATTAATATAAATATAAATATAATTTATGTTTTTAGTCATATAATTATATTTCAGGTAGTTCGGGTACTCATTTAGTTTTCGGTTTTATTCGGATCTGGGTTTTTGGGTATAAAAATTTAAGAGCCATTCAGATATTTTCTTAATTTGGATTCGAATTTGGTTTTACTTTTAAAACTTGGTTCCGTGAGTATTTTAGATTTTGGATATTTTACTTAAGCCTAAATACCTAACCAGATTTTTCTATTATTTGCATCCAAACTCAATCTCCCGGGAATCTATTTTTTTACCGAATCCTGGATTGAATACCAGATCTTAGATAATAGGTTTTAAACTTAACATCAACAATGATGTTATTATTACTTGAGTGTTTAATTTCAAAATTAAATAGTTCATAATATATTTGAACTAAATTATATAAATATATGCTTAATTAATAAATACAATTAATAAGGAATAGGCAAACACGAATTTGGGATGAGTGTTTTTATAGGTATAGGTGTAGCACATGAATCTAATTTATATAAAATTTAAAATTCAGATAAAAATGAGATGAGACACCGTGCAACATAAAACGTAAATTCGTAAAACTAAAAACATGGTCACAAAAAGTAAAATATATTTTCAGAAAACATTTTTAGCAGGAAAAATGCAAAATTATGAAAAATTCGCTAGTTATGACAAAACATGCTAAATTATGTCAGAAATGTCTAACAAGTCAGTTCTTGTGGGCGGTGGACACTCAGTTTTAGGCTTTTAGCTAAATTAATTATAATATTAGTTAAAATAACTATGTAAATAAAATAAAAATCATTTAATGAGAATTTTTAACAAAGTTTAGGTTAGCGGTTGGTGGGCACTCGTTTCTAAGAAACTTGTATGCATTCCAAGGTGTTTTATCTTTTTGTGGCAACTTGATGGAAGTTTTATCTTTTGGACTTGCTCTTTACTTTTTTATCTTTTTAATCTTTTTAATCATTACCACATATTTATAGCCTCTTATTATTACATCAATATATTTGTGTGTGTTTTTTTGGATAAGATAAGATTTTTGACCCAAGTAAATGTTAATAACTTAATATATGATGGTTTTAATTTATAAAAAAATCAGGTGGCTTCCCTTCTCACATCACAAGTTATAAACTTTCCATTTTATCTTTTTCAATTTCTAATTTTGTATTTTTGGCTTAATTCTAGTTTTGTGGTTGTTTTAAATTTCTCCGAAATGACCCGAAAAGTAAAACATAAGACCAATTTCATTCATAATTTTTTTAATAGTGTAATCAAAATAAAATATTAATAAAACTAAAGTCACGTATACAACTTTTAGTGGATAAATAAACATTGTATAAAATTTTGACTACACTATTCACTCAATTAATTTAAAGACCTCTATTTATTTTATCTAATTTGTTTTATATTTAAAGACTGTGGTGCTCTAACAATAAGTGACTTGGATCTTGCGAGCTTGCCGTATAAATTAACTTTTTAATCAGTTGTATTTTATTACTAATCACCTCAGATTTCATTTCTCAAAGAGCAAGATCTTTTCATACCATTAAACTCTCTTCTATGGATCCAAGGTTAGCTGAAGCTGCTCGTTCCGGAAACACCAATACCTTATATGCCCTCTTGCGTGAGGATCCATATCTCCTAGAACATCTTGAAGCAGTACCTTTCATCGACACTCCTCTCCATGAAGCTGTGATTTCGAAACAAACAAGTTTCGCCATAGAGATGATGAGTTTAAAACCTTCCTTTGCAAGGAAACTTAACCCCGATGGTTTCAGCCCGATGCATCTTACTATAGGGACAATGTTGACATTCTAACCTCTTCATCATTTAGAGGTTAGTTCAATCTTATTCTCTCTAGTTCTCTTGGGTTGTAACTTAGAGAGAATTTACTTTAACACTACATTTTTTAATATGGATCAAAGGATGATCTTTTCATTACAATGTTCACAAATACATATACTAAATTCTTCTACTTGCCACACAAGCACTCACACACTCAAAACCTATATAACCACTACAACTAGACATAATTATCACTAGATTCTAGACTAATATTACAAACAAACTCTAACAACTACCTTAGCTAAACTAAACTGACAATACACCTAAGCAATTTGGGCCTAACTAAATAATTAGCCCAATAATCTAACTATCTTCTTCTTCCACTTTCCTTCTTCTTCATCGTGACATGTTCTTCTCTTTTTTCTTGGCCTTCAACACAGACTTTGCTTTTCTCTTTGGTTTTGCAGGTTTGATCAAAGACTCAAACTCTAACAGACAAGCGTCAGGAGCCCGTCGCAGCCTTGGTTCGTACGCCAAATTCTCAAGATTGATCCAAGTCTTGCTCTTGTTAAAGGGAGAGAAGGTATGACGCCACTACATCTGGCAGCAAAATATGGAGCATCTGATCTCTTTGTAGAGCTTCTTGTGGCTTGCCCTGAATGCATTGAGGATGTGAATGTGGATGGTCAAACAGCTTTGCACATCGCTGTTGCCAACGGAAATATCGAAGTACTAGAAGCTTTGATTGGGTGGCTTTGCAGATTGGATGATAGGACAGCTGAATCAACCGAGAATGAGGTTTTAAACAAACAAGACTCTGATGGAAACACGGCTTTACATGTTGCAGCATACGGATACAAAGACCAGGCATGTCTTATTTATTTATTTTTTATATATAAAGACCAAGCTTGTCTTGTTTAGTAGTACTCAAATTCTAATTAAGTATATCAGTAGTGTAATTACTTAGTATGGTCAATCTTGATGTAGTGCAGGAACTGTTGATTTTGCTAAAAAGAATCGATCGGAATATCAAAAACGGTAATGGTTTGACACTCCTTGATGTCTTCCAAAGCCGGGGAGAAGTAATGGATACGAACAATTCGAGGCTTATCTACTATACCAAAAGTTACTACAATGTTAGAAGCCTTGAGATTGCAGCCCACTCATTACCAGAACTTCAGTATAGCCATTAGGCGTTATCGATCTCGGGTTACGGATGAAACGAGGAATGCTCTTCTAGTCCTAAGCACTCTTATCAAATGGTTCTGCAGCCTCCTGGAGGTATAAACGACGAGGGTACAGTGGTGATTGAAAAAACCAAATACTTTATACTCTGGATGTTTAACACTGCTGGTTTTCTAGCAGCGTTCTTCCTGGTTCTGTTCTTGATACAGGTTGATGCATTAAAACTTATGTATTATTTCCCGATGTTTCCATTTATGTACATGGCTTATATGACTTCAAGCAATGTCATCTCTCCTAACCACAACTTTTTGAAGAAAAGCACATTTTTCTTTACTGTCATTGTTCTTGTCTTGTCTTGGGTTTGGTATCTAGTATCTAAGGTCTCGAAATGGAAGAGTAACTCGGATGGTTTAAAAGAACTGCATCGGCTAAAAAAAGGTGGTGCGAAAGTGAGTGCGTCTCCTTGAAGCTCATCCAAGTCAAGATCCTAAATCCGATTGGAATAAATTGTATTCTTTTACTTGTGTCATCAAAGTATGTTTTTATTTGAAAATGTTTCGAAAAATTCAATAACAAAAGACTTATATGCTTAGTTTCCTATGATTCCATAGTCCAATGAATATATGAGAAACCAGAAAAACAAGTTTGCATGCATAGTCAATGTTTTATCAATCTATAAACCATTTTGATAACATTGTGTGACTCTCATAGGTTATAAGACCAAAGAGATTCTTCTATTTTAGACCATTAGAGACTTTGCCACACTATTCCAGGACCTAGTAAACTATGTAAAAGACGGACAAACTTATATAACAGATAAATTGGGAAATACATACATTTTCATCCAAAAAAGGCATAATCGTTTTTTTATTTTCTGAAAATAGAAACGAATATACAGTAAGGTAGGATCCACACCGAGTTGGCTTCACTTGGAGAGATGGCATCGCATGACAACACATAAGCTAACGAAGATACATGGAAACACTTGAAAAAGAAACAGTAGTCTGAATGTGTCTTTCTGTACCATGAACATCACAATAAAGAACGCTACCATGAAACAAGCAGAGTTAAACATGAAGAGTACTTCGTATTTGGATTTTTCCATCACCATTTTTGTACCTCCAGGAGGTTGTAGAACCATTTGATAAGTGGTGACTAAAAGACTGCGTAGGACCAATATTCTAAAAAGCGGTCTATACTGCTCTGCCTAACCCACCATCCGATTAACGTTTAAACCGATTAAATTTTTAAAAAATCGGTTTATATTATATGGATAGTTAGATTTAGCAAAATATGCAATAATTAAATAAATTAAATATTAATTATATGAGTTATGATTTATGCGGAATATGCACATTTAATAAATTATTTAATATCTATATTTTTATAAAAATAAAAAATAAAACGATGTTAATTAAAAAACTTAAAATTACAAAACATTGATATTTTTATGTTTTTATAATTGAAAATTTTTAAATTATTCAATTTTATAATTTTATTATATTATGTTAATATATATGTTTAAATTTATATATTTATTATAAAATTATTTAAACCGCTTAAACTGCCTAAAATCGTCTAGGTCCCGACTAGTCATTCTAGGCGCCAGGTGGAAGCTTAGGACTAGAATTGCATTCCGTGTTTAATCCGTAAGCCAAGATCGATAATGCTAAATGGATATTCTACAGTTCAGGAACCAAGTATAGGTGTCAAATGGTCTCGCCCCCCATGAGCCTTGCCCTGTCCAAACTATTATGGACAGTCTATAGACATCCAAAAAAAATGGTTTTAATGGACAAAAGACCTATTCTATTCATGGACATAATGGGCAAGACCACATGGATAATAAGCCGTCAAAAAATTAAAAATTGGCTAGAAAATTTTGGATTTTTTATTTTTGTGGAAAAATATAGAATAAAATTTTCGCAAAAAAATCATATTAGGTTTTGGCAAGAAAACTACAGATCCACTTTTAGTGGAAATTATGAATTCTTCACTGTGACTGAAAAGAATGATGTATGTTATTTATCTTATGTAAAAACAGTAAAAATTAAGTATTTTAACATTTAGTGAATTAATTGTTTTGTAAAAGATATACCATGTGAAAATATTTTGTATCTTTGATACAAATGGTAGATTTGTTTACTTATTTAAAGATTTAAATAATATATAAATTATTTTGATTTTCTGAGTTTTATAGTTTAGAATTTTTAATTTTTGGAATTTTACATAATTTTAATATTGTAAAAGAATTTTAGACGACTTCTAACATTGCAGTGACTTCTAACATTGTAGTGACTTTTGGTAGAGAATTAGCATTTATTTGCCCCAGATTCTAGGTCGAGCTTCTCTTTCATCAAGGACCAAAGTAATTAATTAGACTATTCATAATCTCAATTACCATTTGTCAGCTACTAAGTAACATGTCTTTTAACCAAAAGAAATATTTACCATAGTAACATCTCCAGTCGCTGCAGTACATAGTAACTGACTATAGTAAGTAGCAAGTAGTAAGTAATGATACTATTCGTATCCCATGTTCTAAAAATTGATGCCTATCTCCGATTACATTTCGTCTAGTCGTTAGGCTCATCCTTGCCGCATCGATTAATGACTAATCCCTCGAAAAAGTCAGTCAACCGATTACTTCCCGCCTAATCCGATTAATTCCCATCTAATTCAGTTATTTTTCGCATAATTATCTATAATCTAATTATTTTTAAATTTTCAAGTATAAATTTTTTTTGTTTTTGTTATTCAGATATTTATATTGAGAGTTTGTGATGTTTTATAATAGATTATGTTAAAAATATAAATAAAGATCATAAAATAAATTATTAATACTGTATTTTCATGTATTTACTATAATTTTTTAAAAAAATATTATTTAAAAGTTTAACATCAGCAATTAATCGGATTTTGACTGATTAATCGACCGACCGCAGAACCGATCTAATTTTAAAAAAATCACAGCAATCAGCAATCAACCTTTACCTAGCGTTTAGACGGATGATTAATCGGCTAAACTGCCGATTTTTAGAACAAGGCTACTAAGTAAGACACACAAAAAAAAATTGACCATAGTAACATCTTCAGTTCCAGTAGTATATAAAAATGGACCTATTATTCTCAATTACTCCGATTTGACTGCTATTAACTAAAACGTGCCTTTTGAGGCGTCCGTTTGAAAATGCTCTTTGCACTCGTATTATAGTGTATATATTTACAAAATCTCTATATGTCCATGAGGGTACGACATGCTCTGTTCATTTGCGAATATACAACACTATCTAATCATCTATGAATTTAATTAGAATGTCAATTTTCTTATCTTCAAGCAAAAACTCTATTAGTAGAACATTAAAAATCTTCATTTAACAAGTTATAAACTGCAAACTTCTATTTTCATAATTAAGTTAAAACAAATTGTCCATTAATTAGCCAATTCACCATATTTTCATTGGGGAAGGTATTTTAAGATAAATGGATTTCACCATGTCTTGGTGGATTGTTTTGACCAAGTTATTTTAAGAAAAAAATATTATTTGAACAAGATATTTTGAGAAAAGAAAAATATTACATCTCGAGACCAAAATAATTTAAGGAATTATTTTTTAGCAAATCTAGGTGCCAAGATATTTTGTGATAAGTGTTATTTGACAAATATATTTAAAGAAAAGAGGAATTTTAGCAAATTTTAGTATATAAGTGTTTTGCCAAAATAATTTGGAAAAAATATTATGTAGATTTTTATACATTTTGGGGGAATGTTTTTGGCTATTTCTAATTTGAGGTCATTTTATGTTTATCTTACGAAAATGATACCGTTCTCCATTCTATATAAACAGTTTTACAATAGCTATTAGCTAAAACAACTTCATATACTATTAATCTTCAACATTTGTTTTTATTAATATCCTCCCTCAGAAAACTAAAAAAATTGAAAAAATAAATCAATGAAGTTTGCTTTCGTCGTCTTCTTAGTTGTTACATTCGGTAAATTATATGTTTCATATGTACAATTTTTTTCTTTAAACTCTACATGTAAATTTTATGTTTATAATAACAAGTTATCTTGATTTTGTAGTGATGTGCATCGTAAAAGTGCCAAATATTGAGGCAAAACGTTTAGTGCCTGGGGAAACACATCAAATTATGTTGGAACATAAAACTTGGCCTGCCAAAGTTACAATACAAAATGATGGTCATGATGGTCTTGGGTGCAAGAAAGGTTGTCATTTGGAATGTTTTTTTGATCCAACAGTTCCAATATGTCGTTGTTTATGCTAATTTATTGTATCCTCTTGTTTAATCAAATAAATAAGATATGTTTTCTTTAACAAATACTTGTTTTTACATTAATTGCGTATATTACCACTGTATTTGTGAACTAAGTGGAGAAAAATCACATATTAACAAATAAGAAGCAATATGTTTACACTTTACACACACAGAAGATATTAAAAAATTGTTGGGCTTGTTTATATTCAAAAATAATTTTGGTTTCAATCAAAAATTTTAAACTGTTTATATATTTTATTTATAAATTCTAGGAAATTTCTGATGGGAAAAATATTGTTAGAATGTTGAAAGACCTATTTAAAACGGGGTTTTGATCACTAAGTAAATTTTAATCAAAAATTTATGTATGTGTAGAAACTACAAAAAAAAACTTTAAATTAATGAACTCTAACAATGGCGCAAAACTGTCAATTTTAGGTTTTTTAAAAAAATATGTAACCCATCGTTACCTTAGACAACCTTCAGTTCAGTATATAATATATCTGAAATCCTTCAATTTCTCTGGTTTATGTTTGCATTCGGTTCTTTCTCCTAAGAATCTCTAATTCCACTCTATTTTATTCCTAAAATTCTATTATAAAATAAAATCTTCACAGACTCTACTATATATTTCACTCTAAGGATTAGAAACAAGAGGATTTTAGGGAGAGTGTCACTATTTTTATCTCCCCTAATGTTATTTCAAAATCTTTTCAAATCATGCCATTTTTATTTAGTTATAAGTATTTTTGTGTTGTTCAATTTTTTTTTATTCACACACATTCACATCCATGTCCAGGTAAAAGGCCAATCGGATCATCTATCTTGCGTACAGATAAAAACACTGAATTAAAGGTATGTCAGTGCCTTTAATATCCGTAGAAATTGTTGTATCGCATCATCTTTGGTCATGTAATCCTACATTCCCAGTTCCCACGAACACAAATACGAAATATCACTTTAGCATGTGACCACCTCAATAGGATTGTATTTGGCAAATGTATCTGAAAAAGAGACAGATACAACTAAATAAAATCATAGGGTCATTCCTTCCAACAGGATAGTTTCCTAGCAAATAGTCATGTTGCAGCAGTTTCCTAGCAAATAGTCATGTTGCAGCTACATATATGTGTGTGTCAGTAAGGAATGACAAGCTTTTAGTGTAAGTCATCAGTGCAGCTAGAAATTTGAGGCTAGTAAAAATATAAAAAAATTCTCTAATAAACTTAATAAAATATAGTTTTAAATATAACTAAAAATCAATAATAAAACATAAATTATCAAAACAAAGAATAATATATTACTTAAAATTATAATGTATATATATACATAAATAGAATTTCATAAAAACAGGAGCCTATGATATGAATAGATTACTTGTACATAGTAAAGTTGCACAAACATCAGATCTATTACTGCTTCATCAGATTCTCGGAATAATTTTTAAAAAAATATCATTTCCAATATAGTTGTTATCATCCAATCCTATGTACGTATTTCTCTGCAAGTGACATAAAGATAAACAATTGATAATGTAGTAATACTTCAGAAAATATGATCAAGAAGTCACAAGAAAGCATACCATTTCCTGGATCAGATGATTTCGAACTTGAAACAACTTAACGACATTCAAACAAACTGAAGCTAGAGAAAGCTGATAGTTTAATTGTCCCAGCTAGTTCCTGACAGTGAGAGAAGTTTAACCAAAAAGAAAGGGACCAAGAAAAAAAAAAGTTTAAACGATCTAGTTACAACAAAAGCATTACTAATTCGACTTCCTAAGGTAAGAGTATAGTCAGCTAGCAGTGCAATGCAAAGTAACTATAGAAGATACCTCAACAACATGAGACACAATTGTAGCCATGTAATATGATATTTCTTCAAAAGTATCATCCAAAAAGAAGACTGTAGTTGATTAATCATCTCTTGTGCACAAAATACTTAATATAAAGTGCATTCCCTGTTTCCTCCGTAAGCCAAGGTCGATAACAACGCCTACTGACTATCAAAAGAAAATTTAAATTTGATTCCGGTTTAATTCGGTTAAACCAAACAGCTTCTAATATTATTCCTTTATCAAATTTTTCAAGAGTGAACCCACACACAAAAAACCACAAAATTTTCCTCCGGCGACTCAACTGAAGACTCAAAAAAGCTTCTTCAACACCAACAATGGCCGATCATCATCATCATCATCAACATCGACCTAATCGTCTTTCATTACCACAATCAATCGGAAGAACTTATCCATCTTTCCCTTACACTCCAACTCCAACTCCTTCAAAAACTCGTCTCTCTTCTTCCTCAAGATCGATCCAAAACTTCAACGGCAACAACACAACGAAATCTTCAATTTCATTTCTTTTCTTAATACTCTTTTCTCTTAGATCTCTTTACTCTCTATTACCATTTCTTCGTTCTTCACCTTCTTTCTCACTTTTCCCTTTCTCCTTCCTCGTTTCGCTTCTCTCTTTTCTCTTCTCATTCTCTTTCTCTTTGATCTCACCTTCCAAAAAAGATCGTTTTTTTGGTAGTCAGAATCGAACCCTTTTCTCAATTTCATCTCTTTCTTCATCTCAATTCAAACTCTTACTCGCTAAATCTGCCCTTCTTGCTTTTGTCTTTCTTCTTCGTTTTCAAGCTCTCCGTTATTGTGGTGCTGCTGCTATGATTTTAGCTGAGCTTTCTGGTACAGTCTCAGCTAGAGTTTTAACTGGAGATAACGTTGGAATTGGAATTGGATCATCAAAGATTCGTGGGTTTTGTGTTTTGTTTTCTGGGTTGTTGTTGTTATCAATCAGCTGGGATCGTGTTGATTGCTTCCCATTTTCTTCTTCATCTGAAAAAAGTTTGGGTTTTTGGTTTTACCCTAAAGAGAATTGCTTGAGGATTTGGCCTTTGTTGCTTCCTTTTCTATCTGGGTTTTTGGGTTGTTATGAGAAAGTTTCTATGAATTGGGTTGAAATTAAACAGTTAGATCAGAAACGAGTTCGATTACTGTCTTTGTTTTTGACTACTCTGTTGTTGTTCCCACTTGCTATTTGGAGTTTCTTGTTCTCTGGAAGTGGTGACGTTGTTGTCTCTATTGGGAATTTAGGTTGGCCTTTAGCTAATACTGTTGTATTTGGAGTATTATTAAGTGAGAATTATAGTGGAGATAAGTTCTCTAGCTTGAAGAAGAAGGATTCAGAGAGAGAGTTTTTGGTTACGTTTCTATGTACTATAGTATTGGAGCTTTTCTATTTCCCTGAGCTTTCTCTTTGGGGATTGTTGCTTTGTGGTTTGTTGCTTTATGTTGGTGTTAGAGAGTTGGACTCTGTGTATTCAGGTTATCAGGAGATTGGTATGGAATCGCCTGAGTCGTTTTACGCGATGTTTATGAAACCTATTCGTCATGTTTTGAGTGAGAAGAAATCGAGGAAGATTGCGTTGTTTCTTTTGATCAATACGGCTTATATGGTTGTAGAGTTTGTTGCTGGTTTTATGAGCAATAGTCTTGGATTGATCTCAGATGCTTGTCATATGTTGTTTGATTGTGCTGCTTTGGCAATTGGGTTATACGCATCTTATATCTCTCGTCTTCCTGCAAACCATCAGTTTAACTATGGTCGTGGTAGATTTGAAGTGCTTTCGGGGTATGTTAACGCGGTGTTTCTTGTTCTTGTTGGAGCTTTGATTGTACTCGAGTCGATTGAGAGAATCTTAGATCCTCAGGAGATTTCTACAAATAGTCTTTTGGTTGTTTCGGTTGGTGGACTTCTCGTGAATGTTGTCGGGTTAATCTTTTTCCACGAGGAACATCATCATGCTCATGGTGGTTCTGGTTGCACACATTCTCACTCGCAACATACTCATAGCCACAAACACGAAGAGCATCATGAGCATGACCACCATCATTCTCATAGCCACAAACACGAAGAGCATCATGAGCATGACCACCATCATTCTCATAGCCACAAACACGAGCAGCAGCATGAGCATGACCATCATCATCATCATTCTCATAGTCATAAACACGAGGAGTGCAACCACAACCATGACCACGACCATGCCCATGTCCATCATTCTGATCACAAACCTGAAAAAGGCGAAAAGAAAGAGGAGCATCGTCACATTGACCACAACATGGAAGGAATCTTCCTTCATGTTTTAGCAGACACAATGGGGAGTGTTGGAGTTGTAGTATCGACACTTCTGATCAAATACAAGGGCTGGTTAGTAGCTGATCCAGCCAGCTCAATCTTTATCTCAATCCTCATCATTGCTTCAGTCATTCCGTTGCTCAGAAACTCTGCAGAGATTCTACTGCAAAGGGTTCCTAAGGCTCATAGACACGATCTGCGAGAAGCTATGCGGAATATACTTAAGACTAAAGGTGTCTGCAGTATCCAGAGGCTACATGTATGGAGCTTCACGAACTCAGATGTGGTGGCGACTCTCCATCTCCTTGTATCAGCAGATTCAAACAAGACAGATACTAAGTTACAAGTCTCACGTTTGTTAAAAGATGCAGGAGTAAAGGATTTGACTTTGCAGGTTGAATCTGTGAACTCATAGCAATATGATAATTCTAGTTCTTCTTTATAAACTGATGTAAAAGTTTTGTTTTTGTTTTGTTATGAAAACAAACTTACTATATATCTTAAACAAAGAATCAGAAATGAAAATACAACATTGAAAATTATATAACATTGTACTAACTAGTATACGAAGCTGACTCCTTCGAATTTGTTCTTGTTGGAGTCGATCATTTGTACCTGAATTAAATAATAAATGAATTTTTTTACATATCATTAATATAAGTTTATATATATGTATATATAATAATATAAATATAAAGTGTATATTCATACTATATTTTTAAAAATATAATATCCAACCGTAACAATAAATTGTAAACATTTTAAAATAGAATTATTTTTCGCCAAAATTTTTAGTGCTTCACCTTGCTATGAGAAAATGGAAATAAGATTTCAAAATCGAATAAATTCCACGTTGACATTCGTAGAATTTAGTGTTTTTTTCTTTTTGTTTCGCAGATCTGATAAATGGGATACAAAATAAAATAAAATTTGATTAAAAAAAAATTTACAAGGAAGAGGAGAAGAAATCGTGTCATTAATTTCTAGGGTGGGCTTATAAATGGCTAGAAGCATGGTTCAAATGGTTGTAGACTTCTCAGAAAGGTAGCAACATGGGATTATTTTTAAGTCTTAAAATGCTTTGTGGTATATGTTTTACCTTTTATAATATATTAGCCACACTATGATCTATCATGGCTTCAACTGTTCAATGTTCAATATATATATATGGTGTTTAATATGTTATGGCCAGGGACAATATATGTTTAATATGATCTAATATGTTATGGTGTTCAATATATGTTTAATATGATCTAACAATTAATATGGTGTTTAATTGTTATGGCCAGGGACAAAGGAGGGAAGTTTCTTTTGGCGTGGCGGAGACCATTTTGGATTTATCTTGCAGCAGATTGTATGAAATTCATCGCAGAATTTCTATAAAAAAAAAAAAAAAAATCAATGGTTAGAAGAAAATAGACTACATTCTCTAACTTGTCCATATTACATGCATGATTTTTTGTTACCTCAAAACATTTGAATCCTGCAGGAGGAGGATTACAGTGACATTGTCGATAAGCTTTCGAATTTTGATGATTGATCTAAACAAGGTTTATTCTCTTATACTATATATAAAGGATTCAAATAAAAATTGAATTCTTTCTTCTTTTTTTTCCTTCTAACCACCCTGTCGCATTCACCTCTAATTCATTCTATAAATGCACTATGTTCATGATCATGAGACTTACCTCGACTTTGGTAACCATAAACAAAAGGTAAGGGAATTTGAATGAATTTAGTTACACCAAAGAGAAGCCTAGTTATCAACTTTCATGATAGAAAACTATGTTGATATTTTGTATATTTGAATCACCAGGTTCGGTTAGAATTGGAGTATGGGAAGATGTTAAGGGTGACAGATGAGGAGCCAGAGCTAAGAAAGCTCATGTCGGTTATGTCAGCTTCTTTATGTCCAAAATTATCCCACATGTGAGTTTTAATTAATTATCTATCTACTCCATTTTTAAAGGTCTTTATGGACTAAAATATAAAATTTCACAATCTTTTGGTTTGATGAAGGAATCCTAAATCCTAAATCCTCAAGCAAAAACTCGATCTTATTTCAGATGAGAACATCGTAAGGAGCCACTACGGACAACTTTCACTTTCCAAAACCAGGTGAGTCTTCATTGATACCATAATTAAGCTCTCTCAGTACTCTCAAGCCTCTTTGGTTTGGTGAATTGTAATAAGAAAAACAGTTTCATAGCTATATTAATTAATTCTTATAGCCTTCAATACAGCTCTTTGTACATGGAATTGGAACGCGCTGAACCAACCACCATATTGGAGTGATCCTATAAGGATGAACATGAACTACTTGATTCTTTCTTCCCTGAACCATTACGGTAAATTTTTTTAAGAGAAAGGGTCCCTGTTTGGCAATAAATTTCAAGAATTGACCATATTATTAATTCCCACTCTTCACATGCAAAACCTTTAATATATAACCAATCAAAAATTTATGTAGTGAATGGACCGTACAGCAACAAAGCAAGAGATATTTACGACAAACTAAGGAGCAGTCTGATAAGGTATACATGCAGACTTTTCAAAGTTATTTTTAGGCATAAAAGTTAAGTCTATGTTTGAATATGTCTTAAATATTTGTGGCCTTGCCTGCTTATGTTGTTTATGGAGTAATGTCGTTAGAAACTTGATATATTGTGTGTTTTAGTGTTTTTAAGCATTGCTTTTCATTATTATCTTTCATTTTCATTGCATGTTTAGAATCTATATGCATGTTTGCATCTGTTTTATTATTTCATAGATCTTGGATGTGAAGTGGACTCAAGAGGAATCATTTGGATGCAAACAAGAGAAATGTTTAGTTCTCTGGGGTGTGTTCTGTTTCTGTTCTTGTTATTTTGTTTCAGGTTTTAATAAAGAGAGTCTTCGGTTTTTAATTCTTGTGTTTCACGTTCTATATTTTATCACTTTGGACCTGATAAAGATTAAGGTACAAAATTTCTTAGAAAACAAAAATGGATTGAACTTAGATGTCCAAAATTTCCATACCTTTTTTGGGCCAAGATGCTTTGAATCGAATGCGACAAAACTAGTCCATGTCTCGGCTAGCACTGTTCACATGCTCTTATTGCCACTTCTTTAAGCATTTTTGGTTCTTTTTACTCCAAACTCTGCCTCTAATTTCCATCACCAAGTCCTGATATTACAAAAAAATACTCAAATGTATTCTAATCTAGATCACTCGATAAAAACATGAAATAAAGCAGGAAACAAATACTTGAAAATTCTGAATACGCAGCACATCAATTCATACAAAGATTAAAAATGTTAGGGAACTCTTGGATTTCGAGAGAGCTTTACGGCACTAGGATGGGAATGAAATGGCAGCATGAGCGGATAATTTATTATTTTTAATATATTTATTACTTGCTTGCTTAGCTTTTAAGATTTTGGTCCGCATCGAAACTGTTGATATCTTTTTATAAAGAAAAAGTAAAAGCTTAGTTCATAAACTCAAAGAATATCAACAGTTTCAAAGAATATTAAGCTTGCTGGTCTTATCTGGTTAGACTTGAATTTAGAGTTCTAGTAATAATTTTTGTTCTCCTTTAGCCCTATTTTATTGTAAAAGCAATATGTTTTTTTTTACCTCCAATATACTAAAATTTGTTTCATTTTCTCGTGATTCTGTGAACATAGTCATTAGGCAACACTCCATTGATGAATCATCACATAAATATATGTGTATTTATTTAGTTTTCTCACATCATTTCTAACATATAGATGACTTGTGTTGCTAAATTTAAGTACCATTTATATAAAAATAAAAATAAGCGTCCCCATTTAAGTAGGTATATTTATTTGGAAAGTTACCAAAATTGACAAATAATTTAAGAAAAAACTAAAAAAGTTGCAAGAAAGAAAGTTTTGTCTAGTAATTCACACTGAAGCTCGAACACGTAAGTCAAACTTCTTGAAATCCGTCTATGTTAGAAATTAAACAACAACATTAATAAGACATTATAAAAATCTAAACTACACCTAACTCTATTTAGTGATCCATGCGTGTGAGTATTGTATATACATATAAAAACTAAACTCCAAACGAGGACAAGACTTTTAAATTTCATCTTCTCTTTCTCTTTCTCACAAAGAAAAAAAAACTGAAAAGCAATTCTCCACAAGATGATCAATAAGAGGAAGAAGAGACATGAAAGAGCACTTACATGTACGTACACAGTCGCTTTTATATATACATACAGTCTACAATGTATATACATCCTTACAGTTAATGAATGCAAAGAGATGTATTAGAGGCTACTTCAGTGTGTCGCCGGAAAAATAAAAGTCATCATGAGTCGTCGGCGTACATGGGAAAAGTCAGGCATTTTTTATTTGTTTTTTTCTCTCTTTTCTGTCATGATATGTAATATTTTTAGGGAAAAAGTCTTATTTTCATCAAGTTTTTAGTATTGTTGTTCAGAACATATTGCAAATTATCAAACTTAATAAGATGGAACGAGCTGATTTCCCACTTTTTATGTTTTTTCTTCTTCTTCCTACTTCCTTTTTTCATATAAGTAATTAAAATATTTACATGCATATAGACATTTATTTTTGTAATGTGAATAAGAAGACTATTTATTACTATATTTATGAACAAATTATATATTTGTATCTAATTTGTAGTCGACGTTGTTTTATTTGTTTCTTATGGTGATTGGTTGGTTCAACGTCAAATCAATTGAAAAAAATTATAGCATGTCATCATAGTTCATTTAAAATTTAAAACTAGAAAAGTTTATAATGTCGTAGCAGTTACGTAGCTTTCCTTGTTTCTAGAATTCAAGCTATATATATCAATAATAAATGCATAATATATATATATATATATTGTTCCTTTGTCACAATTATTCAGGTGCTAAAAACGTAATATAACAAATGTGTAGGAAAATAGAAAGTATGCTATATAATTTCAATAGAAAATGACACTCTTGACTTCTTAAACGAAAAAAGAAACCTAATATTTATTCATAAAATTTAATTAAACCGGGAGGTAAATGATTTACATTGAAAAGTTTCAGCCACTATCATCGGAAATTCAAAATGTTTATGTTAAGTAAAAACTAGACTAAGATCTTTCATAAATTCCCAGGAAAATATACTTTTTAGTTTTTATTGATATTTTGATACATACATATACAGTAAAACCTTTATAAATTAATAATGTCAGGATCGGAGAATTTTATTAATTTATAGAGGTATTAATTTATCCATAAATTAATAATTTATTAATTTATAGAGAGTTTTCCAAATTTTTAAAAATATATTACATAAAATTAAAAATGAAAACAATATTTTGATATATTTTAATGTATTTACATATTAGGAAATAATTATTGCATATCCAGTTTTTAAAATAGTTTCTGATGCAATTTAAGAAAATAATATCATATATTTTTGATATTTTAAGAAAAATTGAAATATAATTACAAATTTACTAATAAATAAATAAAATTAAAACCATATTTTATTAAAATATTATATATATAGTAAATTTATATGATTATTAATTTATATTATTAATGGGACTATATATTTACATATAAATTTCAAAAAAATATATTATCTTATTATCTTATCGAAATGTGTCTATTTTTACACTGGTCCCGACTCGGCACTGTAATAATTTATTAATTTAGAGAGATTATTAATTTATCGAGTATTAATTTATAGAGGTTATTATGTATATATATGATACTTTTGGTATATAAATAGGAATATACGATCTAGTTTGTTTAAAAAAAACCAAAATTTTAGTAATCTCCTAAGAAGGAAGACTAAAGATTCCAGGTCTGCGGTTCGACCACGGTTTGTTTCCCAGTTCGAAGTGAACATCATATGTCAAAGATCTTAATAATTTTTTAGTCAATCAAATAATCCAGAATATAACAAGTAGGCTATGTACTAGATATTCGGGATTTTTAGAATATACGGATCCGAACAATTTAATATCTAATCCAGAATCGTCAAATATTTGATGATATCCAGATCCGCCAGAAATAGATAAAATTTTTAAAATAATAATATAAAATTATTTCAAAAAAAAAATAATTAAAAATATCATAATAATAATTTAAATTAATTTTAAAAATATTTAAAAATAGATTTACTTTGTAAAGTTTTAAAATATATAAAAATTTCATGTAATATTCAATGAATAGTTATCTAATCCTCCAAATGCAATATTCTAAATATTTTCCATTATAAATGGAAAAAAACAAAATATATCAGATATTTAAAAACTTGGATTGGTGAATTATTGGGATAAGGAAATAATAGAAGGAATGGTGAGGAAACTGCCGGCTATTGTCAAAACTCAAAACAAGATGGCATGCACTGCGCCCGAGGGGCTGTTCCTTATTGACTTCACTCTCGTTTTCTTTCTATTAAATGCTTTCTGTATTCGTTTTCCTATATTTGCAAGCTAATACATTTCATAAGTTTTCTTATAATTTACTCTACCTACTTAAAAATGTATAACTAAGACCAATTAAGTTTTCTTTATTCAAAAAAAAAATTACATTTCATTAGTTTTCTTATAATTTCCTCTACCAACTTAAAAATGTATAACTAAGACCAATTAAGTTTTCTTTATTAAAAAAAAAAAGTTTTCTTTATTCTCAAATCATGAATTCATGACAATTTAACAAGTAGGTCACGAAAACAAAAAGAGTCAAGACCGAAAAATATAAGAATATTTAACTTCTATCACATTTGTTGTAAAAACATTACGAGCATGATGATTCTTTTGCATCGTAACTACTTCCACTTACAGACTTCATGTTGCAACTCGTTTAGATGTGTTTATGCACTCTATCAACATAGATATATGTTACTAATACGCAAAGACATGATCGAAACTTAAGAAGCGACAGTAAAATAAAAAATGAGAGTTTTTTTTTTAAGGCAAATACCGTTTGCATGTTTTAAATTATTCAAAAAAAAAAAACGAAAAACTATTATATGAGCCGTTGGAGTTTCTTCGAATATTTTGATAGGTTATGTAATTAACATTTAAATGTATAAGTATGACAGGGTGGTGAAAAATAATAATATAAAAATTATTCTTTCTGAAATAAATGATTTAAGAAACGTAATGGTGTGTTTGCCTTTGTTAAAAACCTTAAAATTTTAATGAAGTCAGAAAAGCCTGTTTGGCTAGAAAAAAATAACAGTAAAGACTTGAAAAAGTTTTACAGTCTTGAAAGAAGTCTCACGCCAATCGACCCTTTAAAATTCACTGAACCATATGATGGAGAAATCATAGTACTACCTTATGATATTCATACTGAAACATTTCAGTTGCTTTCTAATATTAATTCTTTGTTGATACTTAAAACCCATACAGCATTTACGTACGCATTGTGGATAATCGTTTTTGCTTTATGAGAAATGAGAACAACACTAAACTCAAAGAAATTTGGAGATTGAAATCTTCATAAGACATGTTTATTGATACGTTTTCGGTGGCTGTATGCATGAACAAAAATGTATTGTTCTAATCACTCAGTGATTGCTATGTGGTAGATTACGATCCTCAAACAAAATCTCTCTTTTCAATTATCCAAAATCTTGATGATTTAAGAATAAGATATGTTCCTTATTATCAAAGTTTGAGATCTCATATTTTGAGTGATTACTCACATACTTTGATGTATTTGGAACTGGAAGCATGTAAGAAAGAAAACACTTCATCTTCCTGTATGTTTTTTCTTTATGCTATTATAATAGAATGACCTCAAACTTAAAACTAATTGCTAGAGTAACTTTCTAGAAATGAACTAACTAGAATATAATGAGCCTAATCTTTTGTCATAAATGCATTCAAACCAAACTAAATTAAAATTTTAATTTTTGAACATTTTAAAAAATAGAGGACGTCGAAGTTATTTTTGAAAACATTGGTATTAGAAAGTTTCTTGCCACGGCTTATGACACCTAAGAGGACCATATCAAACAATTTATCGAGACAGCGAAAGTGATGACGTGGGGAGAATATATACAGCTAGGGAAACATTCAAAAGATCCCTTTATAATATTACCTCAGCTAGGGAAACATTCAAAGCAAAAGATTTGAAAAAAAACTAATTACAGCTTTATGGATCATATCGTGGATAAAAAAAACTAAATCAAATTGAATGATCCTGCTATAAAACATTGATTTATACGATATGACAAATTGAATAATTGTTATTGATACAAATGAAACCTAGTCGATATCAAATCTTATGAACAAAGAACGGCTTCTGCATAGACTAGACATCATTTCCTTAATTCTTTAATTGTTTGTAATGTGACTGATTAGAAACAGAATCTCAGGATAAAATTGAACTTTCTTTTGATTTGATACCCAAAATCAAAAGCTAATGAAATTAAATTCAGTTACACAGATATTTGTTGAATCAATCAAACAAAATGACTTAAATGAATTTAGACAAATACAGTATAACCTTTATAAATTAATATCGATAAATTAATAAACTTTCTAAATTAATTAATTATTACTGTCCCGACTTGGGTCGCTGTAATTTTTGACATATTTTGATAAGATAATAAAATATTTTTTTTAAAAAAATTTCTATGTAAATATATAGTTCCACTAATAACATAAATTAATAATCATATAAATTTATTATGTATATATATAATATTTTAATAAAATATGATTTTAATATTATTTATTTATTAGTAAATTTATAATTTTATGTGAGTTTATTTATATTTCAAAAAAACATCAAATTATATGATATTATTTTCTTAAATTATATCAAAATTTATTTTAAAAATTATATATGTAATGATTATTTCTTAATATGTAAATGCATTAAAACATATTGAAATATTATTCTTTTTTTTTAGTTTTTATGAAATATTTTATGAAATTTGGAAAACTCTCTATAAATTAATAATTTAGTAATTTATGAATAAATTAATACCTCTATAAATTAATAAAATTCTCCGGTCCCGACATTATTAATTTATAGAAGTTTTACTGTAAGAATAATCATTTGGATTGTAATAGTGTTACAAATTATTGGTCCAAACACACTTTTATTTTATTGATTGGTTCAATAACTATCTCTTTGTAATTTATTTGGAGTTTTGTGACAGCAAAATCAATGCCTGGATACACTAGAAGATAAACTCAAATCACATATATGTGCGGAGATATGCTAGATATGGGTTTTGAATCCAAATGTTGGTTGAGATGGTATAGGTTGAGTGTTTCGTAATTGGTTGAGATGTAAAATTAAAACACCGATTTTTTTCAGATTACATATACATATGATACATGACAGTATTTTTATGATAGTAGGCTACCAATATCGCATTTTTCTTCTTCGTCGTTCACATTGAACTACTACCATAAATGCCCTTCAAAATAAGATTGTGTTCTTGGTGAAATTAATGTTTGTAACATTGGGACATATTGACTATGGGGTTTGATCGGAGAAGCAAATCCGAATATATTATTATTTGTTTCTTAGACTTTTATTTTTGGTTAAGAGTTTCCATGGTTGTAAGTATACTTGTAACAAATGCCGTTGATAATTCAGTTCCGATATTTTGCTAATCGGAATGGTTAATGTAATACAACCATATTGAATCAATAAATTACTAACGTAAACTAATTTGAGTTTTACTATATATTTACTTGTTTTTATTATATTCTCAAAAGAAACAAAAAATAGCCTAATCGATATATATATATTTATATATCTTATAGTCTTGTAACAAAATTGGAAAATTTGAACTTAAACAGAAGGAAAAATAAAATTAAATTGAAGTTTTTTGGATATTCTTTATTTTTAAAAAGTTTGAATTGATATTTTCATTTCTTTTAAAGAGAATTTGCTCCCTTGACCAAATTAAAAGTGATCCCACAAATAAGTAAATGACATGAACATTTTTTTAACAGCGGTACTTTCCAAAATCAAATAATCTATGTAGACACACCATAATCTAGAAAAAAAAACAATATAGGTTATCCTAACTAACACAAAAGCAAACTCCACTTAAATACATACACAATGCAGAATTTATTATTAGATCAAAAATATGGGATGCAATCCCTATATATTAATACTCTACTAATAATAATATTTTTCTCACACCCAGTTTCCACACACATACATAAAATCATTTAGAGGAAGTGAGGGAATGTGCTATTCATGAGAGCATTGGCCATGATGTGATTAGTCTTCTGTGTTGGGTGAAATGAATCCCAAAACACATACTTGTCTGCGTTTGTACATGTGAATGGATTATTCCTTTGGCAACCATATCCCATCTCGAACATCCCTGTTGCACAGCATGCCGCTGCAGCCACCTCGAACCCTTCATTTAACAAATATATATAGTTATATTTATACAATTAGAGAAGATAATGAAGTTATTTATTATATTATTGTTTATAATAATACCAAAAGATGAAGGGTTCTTGATAATTCGCATGAATGGTTCATAGGGATTTGAAAAAACAAGGTTGGAACCAGGAAGCTCTTTGCTCAGCCTCTCAACGAGCTTGTCAAGCTTAGCATTGAACTGGACCGCTATGTCGTTGTAGCGTCCAACACACTCACCTCCTGTGCCAAAGTTTGTGGATCTCTCTAAAGGCATGCATCCCATTGGAGGCAATCCACCTAGTGAGATCTTCCTCGCACCAAGTCCGTGTAACTTCTTCACAAAGTCTTTGGCGATTCCAGCAAGAAAATCTTGGTAAAGACTGACTGAGTACTGCGAAGCACGACCAGGAAACGCGAAGTAATTCTCAAGGAAGTCATTGGTTCCGATGCTTATGAGGTAGAGGGAATTGCTTATGGTCTCTATGGCTCGGTCTTTTCCTTGGTATGCTTTAAGCTTTGTTTGGTATTCTTTGTAATATTCGAGTTGTTTCCACAGAGGTAGTACCGACTACAATCACCATCATTGGAATATGATTAATAAATGTAGAAAAATATCCGAGAACGTTTTTAATTATAAAATTATTCATGCAATTAGTATTTTTTTTTATTATCCGTATATATAATATGTATTCGAATTTTGCTTCATATCAAAAATAATTTTTCTATCAACAAAGACATTTTAGTAATAAAATAAAAAGATCTGTTAGAATTTATAAAATTTTCTAATATTATCTCGGTTATTTTCTAACACTATATATGTAAAGTAATTTTTTTTTATGAATGAAATTTTTAATTTTGCTTTATATAAACAAATACATTTTTGTAATAAAATACAAAAATCCGCTACATTATATAAGAAAATTACACATTACTATGATATTAGTTGGGAACTAGATCATTTTCTCTCATAAATGTTCTATAAAGACGTATTTTTTAATGTAACATATTCAAAATAGTATATGTAATAAATACAAGGGAAATAAAAGTACCATACCAAAACATCAGAAGTGGCATTGTCATAACCAGTAGCAGCTGAAGCAAAAGTGACACCTGTAGCAAAATCTGAAATGTTGTAAGAAGGATCCAAGTACGCCGGAATAATAGGTTTAAGCCCTAAGGCTTCGGACATAAAATCCGTAGCAATCTTTCCATTACAAAACCGTCCGGTCGGCTTCCCACCAACAAAATCTCGTCCATACGGCTCAAAGTTGCTTCTAGCAATCGTCGGAATATAGTTGTTGTTCCCAGCATCAACAGAAGAGTCACCAAACACGATGATCGCCGGTATTTTACCGGCGAACGTCACGGCCAATAACAAGAGAAGTGTGAAGATGCATACGTAGAAACTTTTGAGGTGTCCCATATTGTTTATGTGGTAGTGTGATTCCATGAGATGTAAATAAATATAGCCTCTCTTTTTATAAGAAAAAAAAAACATAAGTGTTTGAAAATGTGGGTTCATTGAATAAAGAGAGGTTTGTTGTGTGTTTTAATAAATGCTGAGAAATTCTGGTGAGACATTATTATTTTCAGCACGATTTGTTGTTTGGTCGTTTGCCGCTCAATCAATACTCTTCTTTTACTGTTGGATTAAGGATATGACAAAATTGGGAGTATTGATGTATTAATTCTGCAGTTAGGTTTTGGTTTATATGAAAGGAATGATTTTTCGAGTGTAGATGATATTTTTTAGTTGATTAAGGGTATACATATCTTGTCCCATCAAATCAAGTTGGTTGAAAATGTATACTTTAGAATGAATGTTATTATGGGTTTGAGATGAAGTGGCAAGTTTGGTTTGCTTCAAAACAGATTTATTAATTCTTAGCTCTTTACTATTGCTTGGTCTTTCAATTTTAAGGAAAATATATGAAACTCGTTTTTCTAGTTTTCATTTTGTTGATATATGTGAATTTAAAAACTCAAATCCTACGGTAAAAAAAAAAATTATTTGGATGTATTGTTTTAATAAATGTATATGGTTGACCAAAAAAATCTGTCTCAAACTATAAGCATTTTTTTTTAAATTAGGATTATTGTATCCACAAAGAATCTACAGAGTTGCTCTATTTTCATCTTTATAGGTACAAATTGGACAAATCTGAAACATCTTAAGATTATTTCTAAAAACCAAAAACAACGGCCATTTAATTTCCTCTTCATCCGCTAAGAGCAATTGTGTTACTCAAGTACCTCTCTATAGCTAGGATCTGTCAATTTGGATCACTGCTCGCGGATTACTAGGGTGTGTGTTATATATTTAGCCAGACAAATATGAGTAATGATATTTTTATTAATGAGTTATGAAGATATCCACTAATATTTAATATATATATATATAATTGTGTGTTATTATAAGTTTTCCAAAAATAATATATGCTGGTTTAAGTTTGTTTTAAAACAAATTATTTGTTATTTTGAGGTTTTTTTTATGTTTTATATTATTATTATTATTTTATATTTTCAGATAGAATTTTATTTTAAAATTATTTAGGATTTTTAACAGGTAATCCTCCAGACCTGCTTGATTAATGCGAGATATATGCATTACTCATTTAAACTTTGCGGGTAATATGCACAATTTTTCTTTACATCAAATTAATCCGGTTTTTTTGAACGGATTTAGATTCTACTGGATTTATAATTTTGATATCTGCATTCGCATCCGAAAATTTTGAATATCCAAATTCTGGATATCCGCTAGTTTTTTTAGTTAAAAAATAATTAAAAATAATATAAATAATAAGAAAATATAAATCGACCTAATTATTTTTAATTATTTTAATTATCTGTATCTGACCTAATCCAATATTTCATTTTTCGTTTTCAGATTTGGCATATAAATATCCGATTATTTATTGGAACGGACAAAATTATATCCCAAATCATATGTCCCAAGGTTACATGACAGTTGGCAGGCATATACTGCTGGTCTTCTTCAATTCTAAATGGGCCATGATTACAAAATATGAAGTGAGCTTAAGAGGCCCATAAAAGTCCATGAGAAACCTTTCTTCAGCCCGAGCTCTCTCTGTGCAAGTGCAACAACAACGTCAGGGTTCTTGGTTCTCTCTATCTTCTTCTCCAAAGATGTTTCGAATTTCAAAGATTAAATTTTGTTACCCTCTCTCAACAGTCACCAAAAGATACTACTCATTTCAAGCTACTAAATCGATTCTTGATAAAGCAGCAATCGATGGTGAGCTGAGAGTTTTCATCGTCGCCGGCGAAGTTTCGGGCGATAACATTGGCTCTCGTCTTATGTCTTCACTAAAAAATCTCTCTCCTTTGCCCCTCCGTTTCCATGGGATTGGTGGGTAAGTAAAAAAAAACTTACGTGACTGCCCAAATTGAAAGATTCAGTTTTTAAACTCTGATTCTCAAGTTGAAATTTTTTCATAAAATTTAGAACATTTTGTTATCTTTGCTTCTAAACAAAAAAAAAAATTGATCTTTAATTCTTTGTATTGTAAAGATCCTTGATGTGCAAGCAAGGGTTGACTTCTTTGTTTCCAATGGAGGATTTAGCTGTAATGGGTGTGTGGGAGCTTTTGCCACATCTCTATAGGTTACGTGTGAGTAATTTTTAACTTGAATGATTTTGATATAAAGCCACTTTAGATTCTTTCATTGACTCACTCTAGTTTTTGAGGTTTCAGGTGAAGTTGAAAGAGACCATTGATGCTGTAGCTAAGTTCAAGCCACATGTTGTTGTGACTATTGATTCAAAAGGCTTCTCTTTTCGGCTACTTAAGGTGTTACGAGGTAAAACCAAAAATACAAACTTGTATGAGAGACTCACAATGACTTGGAATAATTGAATATGGTCTATTTAGACCTTTAGTGAATATGGTCTATTTAGTATGCTTGCTAAACAATGTCCCTTATCATCGCCTTAGTAGAGAGCGTGGTTTGTTAAAATGTACCGAGTTTTATGTATGGCAACTTCTTCTCAAGTAGAAACATAATTTAAAGACCTTACTGTTAAGTTAAAGCCACATTTTGTTGTGACTGTTTATTGAAAGGGCTTCTCTTTTAGTCTACTTAAGGAGTTCTGAGGTAAACAAAGCAACCTTTTTTCTTCAGATTTTTTAGAGAGACTTACAGTGACTAGGATAATTGAGCTTTAGTGAATATGCTCTGTTTAGTAATAATGTATTAGAAAATGGCGGTTTGTTGATTTGTACCGAGCTTTAGGAAACTTTTTCTCCAGTGGAAACTTAATCTAAACCTTATCTCTAGGATATGACCTTATTAGTGGGAACCTTATAGGTGGCTTTATGGGGCCAAGAATTCCTGAATGAATTCTAAATATATCATGTAGGACAATGGAGGAATGGTTTTTGGCTTTGCAGCTAGACACAATAAGCAGCGATTGGAGAATTATCCCGTGCATTTTCACTATGTGGCACCCTCGTTCTGGGCTTGGAAAGGAGGAGAATCAAGACTTGGAGGTCTTTCTGAATTCGTTGATCATCTTTTCTGCATTCTACCGAACGAGGAACGGGTTTGTAGGGAAAATGGAGTAGAAGTAACTTTTGTTGGACATCCTATTCTTGAGGATGCTTCTGAGTTCAACCTTGTAAGTGTTTTTTATTTTGTTTTCTTCTTGGATTAGTTTAGTTTCTATGATACTTTTTTCAGATTTCTTAGTTCGATGGTGCTCTTTGTTGCTGTAGGTGAGGACGGGCAAGCCTCAGGAATTGAAGCTTGAAGGCTTGAGTTTTAGTAAACACCCACTACCTTCTGGTAATGTGAAGTTTATCTAAAGGATTTATATTTCTCATTGCTCTCCTACTAAATTGCAATGTTTTCATGACAAAAGACTCCACGGTCATTTCGGTTCTACCTGGGAGCAGATTACAAGAAGTTGAAAGAATGTTACCCATATTTTCCAAAACAATGAAGCTACTGAAAGACCCGTTTCCAAAACTAGTAACACTAATCCACGTCGCATCAAATAGGCAAGTGGATCATTACATTGGAGAATCTCTCATTGAGTGGCCAGTTCCAGCAATACTAGTCCCAAGTGGATCCACTCACCTTAAATATGAAGCCTTTGGCGTAAGTCTCCAAAGACCCCTTTTAGTCTCTCTTTCTCAGTATCTCTTTTGTCTTGCTTCTCATTGTGTGGTGTTCCATAATAACAGGCGAGCCAGGCTGCGTTATGCACTTCAGGAACAGTAGCTGTTGAATTGCAGCTTGCTCGTTTACCTTCCCTTGTCGCTTACCGAGCTCATTTCCTAACAGAGCTAATGATCCGTTACAAAGCCAAGATACCTTATATATCGCTTCCAAACATTCTCCTAGACGCTCCAATCATTCCCGAAGCTTTGTTTCAAGCCTGCAACCCTTCAAATCTCGCCTCAATACTAATGTACTTCTTTTAGCTCGCCTTAATTGTATATTTGTTATCTAGCTATAGAGAAATGAGCATAATGATGAACTGAGATGTTGTGTGACATTGTAGGAGACTGCTCTTGGATGAAAAGATGAGAGAAAAACAAGTTGTTGCTGCTGAAAAGTTGATGAGGCTTTTGTATCCATCTGAAAGAGAAATGAGCAATTCAATTCATTGCTGTGATTTGGAATCTCACAGATATACACCAAGCAATTTAGCAGCTTTGACTATTCTTAGTTATGCAAAGCATTGAAATTTTCACATAAAGCTTTATATATGGGTTATTGTCATGAAGACATCTCTTGTAGTCTTGTTTGACATATACTAATACACTCTATCAGCTTTGTTATGCTATACTATAATTTTTGAATGTTTATTTATTAACTTATAATTATTGTGACAATTATTTAATTAGAATTTTACTTTTATAAATAACTACCCTAAATTATATATATATATATATACACGTCAATTCATTAGAAACTATTTTGTCTATCTTTGAAAATTTTGAAAATGTAGCAATCAAATTTCGATGGTCAAATTGCTGAGGAAAGCTTCTTTTCTTATTGTGCAAAGTCATTTTTTAATGTTAAAATTATTTGGTTACCAAAATACATGGTATAATTTACTCATGCATATTTTTTGTCCACAAATTTTAGAAATTTTGATGTGATTGGCTAAGAGTAAATCAATAAATCAACAATCTTTATATCGTTATAGTTCCAATAAGTAACTTAAGAAAAATAAACATTTTGTGTTGTGTTTTTCTAGTGCAGAGTTATTTGTTTAACACTTTGTCATTTCTTGAATAAAGGTTCATACTCTCTTGTTATGTGTTAATTTGTTTGTGCTATATTTTAAGAAAGATTTTACCAATACTTTGATTAAAATGAAAATTGATATTTATTATTATTTTGATATTATATTTTGTAAATTGAATAAAAAATTAGATGAATAGTGAATTTTTGAAAGAAAAAAAATCTTCTTATAAAGTTATATACATTTTATACGGTGAAAAGAGGTATCAATTTATCTAATGTTGACAATTGACAATTCTGATTCAATTATATGAATATTTTCTCAAATGATTTGTCTACTGTTAATTTCTTTGTTTTGTGCAACACTAAATTAGTTTTACCTATAAAGTATATCTATGTAGTAATCATTTTGAGGCCAACACCACATATTTTCTTGGTATTGGTAAACTATCTCCCTCATTTGCAACCATAATTTTTTTTCTTACCAATCAAGCGTATACATTTTAACATTCAAACTAAATTAAAATTATAATGTCTAATATGATGATAATGTTGGTGATATAGTTATGATAATGATAATAATGATGATGACGATAATGATGATTAACATAAAAAATAATTGACATGATGATGTACATATGATATAATTATAAACACAAATGTTGGAATCTGACCATTGAAATTGAATTATTTTCTACCAATTTTATAAATGTGAATAAGCAATTAGCTACGAGAAGAATAACATGGTTCTTGATTAAAAACATAGAGAAAAACAATGAGTTCTCGTGACTATTTATTTAGACATGGTTGAGGCGACTTAAAATTATAAGTTGTTTTGGGAGTTTGAAAATGTCAAGGTTCCAATGCCTATGAATATTGCATTAATTTGTAAAATTATATTTACACATTTTAGCATAAAAATAATTTAGTTCAGCATTATTTATTGCTTATGAAAATAGAAAACTTATCAAAATATCAAAAATCTTATGTGATTTTGTTCAGCCGAATTCAAAACAATAGATGAACAATCTTAATATGTTTATATCATTGTGAATGAGTCAATTTTTTAAGAATTTTACATTCTGTTAGTAAGCTAAATAACTTACAATTATCTCCAAAACACTCTCTCATGTTACAGTAACATGATAGTCTCCATGATGATCCACCTTGAGACTTAATTTGTAGACCGGAAAATAGGGAAATTAAATGAACATTTCCCTATTTAAAACCTAACAACTAACAAATAGTTAAATCTTTACGAGACAAATGGTTTGAATGTCTCAAGCTTATTTGGTTGCATGTTAGGGACAATTAAAAAAAGACCAAACCCAACCTGATAAGACCTGCTATAAGCCTATAACAATTGTAATGCTATTTCCCTGTCAAGATAGATACACCATTAGAGGAGAATGGTGATTAAACCAAACAAAGATGCATCCTTGAACATATAGAGATAGAAGTAAACACCAAAACAACAAAGATTCATCTCATATAATCAAGTCTCTCAAGCAATGCACCAATCTCCATGTACAAAAAGGGAAAAAAGAAATACTCTCAAAGCAGTATGTTTTGTTGGTATGATGATTTTGGTTCTAAGAGCCATCCATGGAAATATCACCACCGGTTGTTGGCTTTGTTGTAGTTGCTCGAAAAGTAAATTCTTGAGGAGGCACATTTAAAGCAGGAGATGAAAATATAGAAGTAGGAGCATTGTTGAACACAGGAGCTTGAGCTTGCTCTTGCAGTTGATTATTAGCATTAGGGAAACCAAACCCAAACGTTGGAGGATCGTTTATATTCATCGCTGACATCATCTCAGATCCGAATATCGTCTGCTCAAACTCTTGCAATTGTTGGTAAAACTCTGTGTAAAGAGAATAAAAAGCAATGATCAAACAGTTTCAACAACAATCAAGTTTATATAACAAATTTTAAGTGTGTAAGTACTTGCCTGGACTAATGTCAGTGGTGGCTCTCTTTTGTTTAACCCATTGATGACTCTCAGCGAGTCTCCAGCCTTTTCGTTTCATCAAGTATGCTACAACAATAGCTGGTGATCTATCAAGTAACCAAAACAGAAAAGGGATTAAGATTCCAAAATGTCCTGATTAGTCTAATTCATTACATGTTAACTAATGTTTAAGAAGCAGCCGCAAATTTTAGATGTTTCGATAATGATAAATGTACTAACCTACTTTTACCAGACATACAATGAACAAGAACACGTGCCTTGTCTTTCTCACATTGGTCTACACACATAGTAAGTAAATCGTGGATTAAAAAACAAAAAAAAAAGATAAAACTCTAATTGTTAGAAATTGAGAGAGATTAGAATCTGAAACCTAAAAACTTGATAGCATCATCAAATTGTAAGATTTTTTCACTATCAAGTCCATGATATGTGAATGAGTTCTTGTAGAGATTCTGACACATAGGAACAGTCTGAACAGAGAAACAGATCAAAGAAAAAAAAACAGAGTCAATAGTCAAATATCAAAATTAACATATTCATCTCAATTTACCATAACAGGAAGCTAAAACAGAATTCATAAAATGATAACTAATCCTTAACTACCCAGATTATTGAAAAATTCAAAATCAAATTATTACAGAACCTAGCACAGCTCATAATAACTCTTTTGAAACAGAATACAAAGTTAACTTACATTAAGAACACGAGAAATTCCCTGAGTTTTGAGAAGTTCAGAACGAGAAGCGTTGTCGTAACTTCCGAGATAAAGAAACTCAGGGAGAATCTCCGATGCAAAAGCACTGATATGGACTTGTTGCGTCGCTGTACCGGAATTAACCGGCATACGATGACCACAGATTCCACAAACTTCTCCTTCTTCGTATTTGTGATAGTGTCCACAAATTGAACAAGGGTTCTCTCTTTCTCTCTTCCTCATAATCAAATTCGGATTTTTTTTTTTTAAATCTAGATCCGATTTCTAATCAAAACCCAGATCAGGAAAAACTCAGAATAAGGGATCTATGGAAATTAGGGTTTCTGGGTTGGAAGAAAGATTTGAAAATTTTGAAAGGAAGATTCAAGAAGGAGAAGAGACTTCAGAGAGTTTGGGTTTGTGTTTTGTCCTTTGTGAGACAAGAGAATAATTTTTTTAGGACTTGTCTTCTTCTTCCACGGATAAATGACAAGTGCCACGTGGACTTAGATTTATGTAAATCTCATAAGTTATAAACACTTTGTATTCCATTTCAGTAAGATAACTGCGAGATCTATAAATAGTCAAGTATGACTGAGAAGGTAACATTTACTGCAAATTTACTCTCTTTTCTTTATCTAGATTTTACGAATTTTTCTTCATTTTTTTTTTCTTCTCTTCGACAATTTTTTCTTTTCTTTTTAGGGATTTTTTTTTTGAAAGTATGTTGTTTATGTTTCATAATTTGAAAATTACAGATTTCATATTTTTAAAAGAATCTATTTTTATATATGATATGAAAATTTTATAAATTAATATTCTGATAAATAAATATCTCTATAAATCAATAATATTTTATAATCCAAATATCATCTTTATAAATTACATAAATTAGTTTTTATTGGTTAATCATAGTTTTAATATTAATATCTTAAAATCATTGTTTAATGTTAATATAGACGTTTTACTGTGTGTTTAACGCCAATTTTATTGATTAATGTCTATATTTAAAAATTTGTTAGACGTTAGTTAGACGGTTGGGATAAGCCTAGCGTCTAACCGATTAATCAGGAAGTAAATAAGTATTAATTGTCGATTAGTTTTAAAGTTATTTTAATATTTTAAAAATAGATTCATCATTATATTAAAATTTTAAATAATATTATTTTCAAAATTATAGTAAACACATAAAAACGTAGTATTAATACAAAATTTTATGATTTTCATTTAAAATTTTAACATAATTTATTATAAATATCACAAACTATTATTCTAAATATATGAATAAAAAAAAAAAATTATTTTATACTTATAATTTATAAATAATCGGATTATATATGATTAGACGGAAAATAGTCGGATTGATGTAAATTAATCGGATTATGTGGGAAATAATGAATAACTGATTTATATGAGGAATTGTACTAGAAGGTTTGTGCTTCGCGTCTAATCAGAGATTTATGGGTGATAGGCCGGGATTTTTTAGAACCAGGCTTAATGTAGGATTTTAATATTTGTAGACGTTTTACAAATTGTACGACCTAACAATTAATATCGGGTTAACAGATTGATTCGCTAAACCATCGGTTAACAAAACAATCGATCCTTCTCAAAGCTCCTCCATCACCGTCGGTTCAAGCCATCATCATCGTCGTCTCCGTCACGTTCACTGTGAAATGGCGAGTTCTAATCTCCGTAGACGCTTGACCTCAAGCCATATCAATTTAACTCGCTACATCACTACTTCTTCTTCTTATCTTTTACCTCGCCGTGTAGTTGTCACTGGTCTTCTTCTTCTTCCAGTCTCTGTCTTCTTCCATTTCTATGTCTTCACATATGCTTATTTATACCTTGTACCTCCTCTGATTTGACAATGTTGTTTTAGGTCTAGGCATGGTTACTCCACTTGGGCAAGGCGTTGAAACAACATGGAAGCGTTTAATTAGTGGAGAATGTGGGATTAGAGGATTAACTCTTGATGATCTTAAGATGAAATCTTTTGATGAAGCAACAAAGTTATATACTTTTGATCAGCTTTCTTCTAAAGTTGCTGCTTTTGTACCTTATGGATCAAACCCAGGTGAATTTGATGAAGCCATTTGGCTTAACTCTAAGGTATAGTTCTTCTTCATGCTTCTTGAATAACATGGCTTTGAAGGTTATTAGGACATATCATATAGTTTTAGATTATGTTATGGGGGAATTTTGTTATTGCTTAGATATGCATGAAGTTAAAGGTTGTATTATTGTTATTTTTTTGAATCTTGGAGGCAGTTGCGAAGTTTATTGGATATGCATTATGCGCTGCTGATGAAGCCTTGAGAGATGCAGAGTGGTTACCAAATGAAGAGGAAGAAAAAGAAAGAACAGTTAAGTATTTCTCATATGTATATCAAATGATTAGGAGTTTTTTGTTTGTTTTCTTTTCTAATTTTGGAAATATTGGTATACCAGGGAGTCTCTATTGGTGGTGGAATAGGAAGTATAAGTGATATTGTGGAGGCTGCACAGTTGATTTGCGAAAAGGTTAGATGTTTCTCTTGTCTTTGCATCATTTTTTCAGGAATGAATTTTTTGTGCATCTTAGTCATTTACAAGACTTAATGATTATGATGATGCAGAGGCTGCGGCGGCTTAGTCCCTTTTTCATCCCAAAAATATTGGTTAACATGGCATCTGGTCATGTGAGCATGAAGTATGGATTTCAGGTGTGTTGAATTTGGTAGTTTTCTTTAATGCAAAATAGTATGAACGTCTTAGGTTATTAAATGGTGGTTGGTTTAGAGTTTTGTAACTCTTCCTTTGGGTAAATTATGGTGACAAGTAGTTGCGATAATCGGGTTATATGGGATTTTAACTTACTTTTCTACTCTATAACGTGTCTAGAAGAGACCTCCGATGTTCTTTAGTAGTGAACAGTTTGCATAGCTTTGCCATGCTTTTGAATATAGGGGCCAAACCATGCTGCTGTGACAGCTTGTGCAACTGGTGCGCATTCTATAGGCGATGCCACTAGGATGATTCAATTTGGAGATGCAGATGTTATGGTGGCAGGTGGAACTGAGTCCAGTATTGATGCTCTGTCTGTTGCTGGATTCTCTAGGTAACTAGTGCTTGGTCTCAACACGTTACGTGTGCTTACATAAAAGCTCCTTTCTTTCTGGAAAACAAAAAGCATATGGTCCCAGTGGCAGCAGATTACTTATGTCCGCTCTTAGTGAATTCATGCTGAAGACAAAGTTATAGCAAGATTATTCAAGTTTCTTAAATGGGCACTGATACAAGAAACTCAAATGTTCATGATGAGTTTTTTGAACTTTTTCTTTGTCCAGATCAAGGGCTTTGTCAACCAAGTTCAATTCTTCCCCGCAAGAAGCTTCACGGCCTTTTGATTGTGACCGGGATGGTTTTGTGTGAGTCACATTTTCCGATGTTTATCTGAAAGAACCTGTTGTAGAGGTGTTGATTCCATCCCTTTTGATTTGGCTGCAGGATAGGGGAAGGTTCAGGGGTTGTAGTATTGGAAGTGAGATTTTATAGAAAATTTCTCCTTTTACCTTAAATCTGTAGCCTCAACAGTTTTTTTTGGTCTTAATCAAGAATCTTTTCTGATTTCTGGTTATAACAGGAGTTTGAGCATGCTAGAAGACGCGGAGCAAAAATATATGCTGAGCTTTGTGGATATGGAATGTCAGGTTAAATTTCTATATAATAGTAAAACAAATTTTGCATTTATAAATTATAGTAGAACATACTTTTGAATTCCTTTAGAATGAAATTTTCTTGATATTTAGGTGATGCACACCATATTACTCAGCCTCCTGAAGATGGAAAGGGAGCTGTTTTGGCCATGTCACGTGCCTTAAAACAGGTAAGCTCCATAGTCCATATTATGTAGTCACTGACCATGTTTAATTGCATAGTTGTTGTGGTACTCCTGAAATGGTTTCTGTTGATGTTTTTGCTTTTAGCAGTTTGAATTCTAATGATATGGTTCAATGTCTACGACTTTTCTTCAGTCTGGTCTGTGTCCAAACCAAGTTGATTATATAAACGCACATGCAACATCAACCCCAATAGGTAAAAAGATTGCGATTTCGTGTTGGTTCTGTTTTGTACTTCAAAAACTGAAATTTATACTTCTGTTATCAAATCCAATTTCTAGGTGATGCTGTTGAAGCAAGAGCTATTAAGACTCTATTCTCTGAACATGCTATTTCAGGCACCTTAGCATTCTCCTCCACCAAGGTAAAAATGCCTCATTTTTCATACTCCGATGATGTTACCGACGAGTTTGAGTTATAGTAGTAAGTAGTAACTATCTGTCTGCAAGTAAATAAGAGAGCGGTCTTATTAAAATTTGTCTCAGGCCGTTTTGGAATCATCTATAAAATCTTGTGTAAACAAATTCTATTTATTTTGGCCTGAAGGGAGCTACTGGTCATCTTCTTGGAGCAGCTGGATCAGTGGAAGCTATATTCAGCATCCTTGCTATACATCACGTACGCATTCTAATATCTTCCTCCTGTGTTCTTGTTTGATGATTAAGGTTTTGTAACCTAACCAGAACCTGCAAAAACTTTGTAGGGAGTTGCTCCTCCGACTCTAAATGTCAAGAATCCAGATCCCATCTTCGACAAGAGTTTCATGCCTTTAACTACTTCGAAAAAGATGCTCGTTAAAACAGCAATGTCGAATTCTTTTGGCTTTGGAGGAACAAATGCATCTTTGCTCTTTACCTCTATCTAAAGTTATACAAACCAAATGGCAAAAGTTTTAATATTTTTTTCGAACCATAGAAGAATTTTTTACCTTTGGCAAAATAACATTTTTTCATTTCACTCCATGTTAACTTACATTAGCCAATAATACCCTATGAAAATTACAGAAAGATGTTTCAAATACCTACTTTTTCCTGTAAGTCAATCCTTTGAGATCTTTTAAGAATATCTTGACCTGAAACCTTCTGTTAGAGGAATAACTTTTGCAGATACTCTTGACTGCAACTTAAGCACAGCTTCGCGAATTTCCTGCCATTGCAACAAACAAAATTATACATGATAAGGGATAAAACAATGACTAAGAACATGAAGTCAAATGAGACTATCACCTCTACATGGTAACGCGATGAGAAATGTGTCAATAAGACAGTTTTGCTTCGGATCCACTTCGCGTTCTCAATAATCTGTGATTTGTTCATGGATATTTCCTTTTAGAGTTGCAGTTCCACAAGTGTTTATTCATAAATAGGATCATACCTGAGATATATGAGTGTGACCGAGTGCTTGTGCATGCTCAATGCTAAAACTTTCATCCAAGAACGTTGCCTGCCATATTGATTAAGCTCAGAAGCAATACTATAATTCAATGAAGTTTTGAAATGGTTGAAATAAGTACCTCGGTTATAAGAACTTTTGCCCTCAACGCATCAGCGTTACGAGGGTCAAGCATATACTCTGCAGTTGTATCTCCAGTGAAGGCTATCTCAGGGGATAATATTGTATCAGTAATCTGAAAATTATGTTTGTTATTAAGTTCAGTATCAAAGAGATTTTCTTTCACTTCATTTGGCAAATAGCTAATATGAAACAAACCTCGACTCCAGACTTTTTAATCTTCTCGATCTGTTTGCCTTTAAGGTGAGCATACTGCTTCTGCAACTTCTTCCTGATTGAGTAGATTACATAACCCTGAGAGAAGCCAAGAAAAATCAAGAACTCTAAATCAATATAAAAGAAACACTATCAAGCCAAATTTTACGATATCTTATGACCTGTAATACCTGGCTCGGTATAACGTGGTTAGTTGCAAATGGTCTAACAACAATGTCATTCCGTAACTCATATGTTTCACCTGCCACCAACATAGAAGCTCAGATTTGCTATCTCTACCAACAAGTTTGGTTTTGTAACTGTAAACATAAAGAAAAAAAACTGGTAAAGGCTATTTCACTATGTCATTACCAACATCAAGTGGAATCAGTTCTACATTCAACTCTACTTGACCCATAGTCCTATGAATGTCAAGAAGTTTCTCAACATCTTCTTTAATAGATGGTGGCACGAATATTTTCGGTGGCTCAAGATTGTATAAACCACGGCTAGCTACATACATCGGAAGCCCTCCCTGAATAAAAACACTAAGATTAGCCTCACAATTCATCCAAAAACCAATAATTCAATTAGAAAGACTAATCCTTATCCATTCAAAGCATTGAACAGTTTCAGTTTTGAACAAAAATGTATCTTCTATTCAACAATAAGATTCATCCAAAAACATATAACTCAATCAAAAACAGAAGCATACAATGAAATCTGAGTGGGTTCAAGAAAAAAACTTATCCTTATCCTTTCAAATCATTGAAAAAAGTCTCAACATTAGGATTCATCCAAAAAAACACACAATTCAATCAAAAAACAGAAACATCAAACCAAACCTAAAGAGAAGGTTAAATAAAAAACTAAACCTTATACATTCAAATCATTGAACATATACTCAACTTTGAACAAATATGTACCATCAATTCAACAATAAAATTCATCCAAAACACATATATTCAACCAAAAACAGAAAAAAAAACCAAGAAATCTAAAGAGTGGGTTCAAGAAAGAAAAAAAGCTAGTCTTATCCATTCAAATCATTGAAGAAAGACTCAATTTTGAACCAAAAAATCCATCGTCAATTCAACATTAAGATTAATCCAAAAACACACAACTCTAATTCAATTAAAAAACAGAAACATCAAACCAACTCTAAAGAAAATGTTCAAGAAAAAAAAAACTAATCCTTATCCATAGTGAATAAAGTCTCAATTTTGAACAAAACTGTAACATCAAAAATACACAATTCAATCAAAAATCAAAAACAACAAACCAAATCTAAATAAAGGGTACAACAAAAAAAACAAACCCATATCCTTTTTCAAAATCAGTAAACAAAAAAAGACTCAATTTTTACAACAACTCACAATGTGATCAAGATGAGCATGAGTGATAAAAAGAAACTTCTGTTGTATAGCTCTTGAAGGACATCTTCCAATATCAAATACACATTTAAGCTCAGGGACGATGATACAAGTCTCATGACCACCAACTGAAACACCTTCTATAGCATAACTCTCCAATTCAACACCTTTACGATTCACAGCGGCTCGTGCCTTTCTATACTCTTCTTCTTCTTCAATTGCTCGGCTAATTGATGAGAAATAGCCGGACACTTTGACTGGAGTTAAGAAATTGGTTCGGTGGTTTAGTATCTGAGCGGCGAGTTGGTGAAATGTTGGAGGGCCATGGCGTTTGAATGGGAAGATTGGTGAGATTTTGGATGGTGAAATCGGAAACGAAAGTTGCATTTTTTTTTTTGGGTTTTACAGAGGTTTTTGGGTTTCTTCTGTGTTAGATGGAAATGAAACGATAGAAAAAAAAAAAAAAAGCACAGAGATTGACAAATCCGAAACTTTATTATTAAACTAAATACTTTTAAATTTTATATACATCAAATTATAGAACCGAACCGGACTTAAATTTTGTATTACCGTACTGATTTTTATGATATAGCGTTATTATTTATACTTTTATAGGGGTAACAAGACATTTATATCACTAAAGGTTGGAAAAAATGTAACGAACCTGTAAACTTTTATTTATTTTATGTCTATTTAATATTAATGAATTAAATCCATGTCATTTTTTGAGAAAATTTTATTACACTATAAAGACAAAATTTTAATAATTATTATAGTTAATGAGCAATAAAGAAATTAATGTTAAAAATAAAAAAAATTAAGAAATATAAAAATAAGGGAATTAATTAAAATAAGAAATATACATAAAAATAAGAGAAAATAAATTAAAATTTATAAAAATATCAAATGATTAAAATTTATTAAAAAAATCAAAATTTAGTAATAAAATAAGTGTCAAAGTATATATAAAACAAAGTTTATATGTCATAGTCATAAAAACCTTATATTTCAACTAATTATCTCTTTTGAAAAAATTTAACACTCAAAAATATATAATTGATAAGAAAATACAGTTTAAGAAAATAGAGTGTAAGAACTGAAAATATATTTTTGATGTATGTTAAGAATAAGTTTATATTTCTATTAGTTATATGAGAACAAAAATAACTTGACAATAATATTTTTTCAATGATGAAAAAATGATTATAAAAAATATTGAAAATATTTATCAAAAAATAAATTAGCATTTATTTAGTAAGTTAACGATTAAAATAATTATATTTTTATAAATTATATTAGTATTAATAAATAAATAAATGATTTAGTAATATTTTAATATTTGAAATCTCGCACAACGCGCGAGTACAAATCTAGTAACATTTAAATATCTAAGTTTTTATTGATTTCATAACTTTTCTTTAATTCAACCTACATCATTTTTAAGTTTTATTAAATAAATTATCAACTTTTAAAATGCGGATATGTTAATGCTCAACTTTATAAAAATATTGTTTAAATGTCTAAACCTTCATTAGCTTCATGATTAAATATATAACTTATAAGTAGGAGTGGACAAAATATCCAGAATTTGATATTCGTTCCAAAATATAAGATCCGTTTAATACTTAAATATAACTTCAGATCTGACCCCGATTTTTCTATATAAATTTTATTTAAAATATATGTATAATACTTAAATATATATCATTTAATAGATAGAAATTTATTTAAACTATAATTAAAAATTTACATGAATTTTGTGTTTTTAAAAACTTTACAAAGTAAATACGTTTTAAAATATTTTTAAAAATTAATTTAAATTATTTTTATGATATTTCAATTAATTTTTATTTTTAATAATTGATATTATTATTTTAAGAATTTGTGTATTTTTGGCGAATCTGGATATCCGCAAATATTTGATGGATCCAGATCCGGATGTCGTGAAAATCCTGAATACTTGATTCATGCATATGCCTTATACTCCTTTTTTTATGAAAGATTGCCATTCTGATATTTTTACACAAATTAAGAAAAATATGTAAATTTTATTTCTACCCTTATTAATACACTAAATAATTTTCTCACTCTCTAATTAATAAGCTGAAATAATCTTTAAAATTTTGATACTTACTTTAAATCTGCATTGAAAACATCAAATGACGTTCTTCTTAAAACAGAATTAAAAGTTTGAATGACACTCTTTAATAAACAGATAAAGTATTAACTATGTCATTTGAGATATTACTTTAAATCAGTTGACAAAACACATTTACATCGTTAAATTGTCTACGAACAGCTTCCGTTTAATCAAAACATCCAATGTTCCTGGCAATTCTAAAAAACAATTATCACAATTTTCTAAAAGCCCTCAAGAAATTGAGTTTTAAAGCATTATTGACAGCCAGTTTGATTAACATTATTTTATTAGTTATCTATTTAAACAATAAGTTTTGCGATAAGTCAGATAACCGATGAAAGAATGTTATATTTTTAACTTTGCAAAGCTTAACAAGTAATGTTGAGTATAAAAAATCTAATTGGCTATTACCAACGCTTAAGAAATTCAATCTATTTAGGGGTTTTAGAGAACTATATGGGAATTTTCTGAAAATTCCAAGTGAAAAAGACCATTGGATTACCATTATGTTTTACCAAAAGGGATTTTAATTTGAGAAGATTTTTAAAATTTTGATTATTGTTGGATCACAATAAAGTGACCAGAAGGTAAAGAAGACGAATGATAAATAGTTGTGAGAACATTATTTGTTTTAAATGATTTAAAATGATAAAAATGACCATATACTTACAAGTATGTAAATGAATTTACTTATATTTATGTAGTGAAGTCATATATATGTGTGGAATATTTGAGGAATGATGACGAGCCGATTGGAATTTAAAATATTTAAATATACGTAAACATTTTTAATAAAGTCTAGACAATATACTTATTATATAAATAAATAAAACCATAAAAGTAATATAGACTATCAAAACACTATGTATATGTATTTTGTGCTAAAACACTATGTATATACAATATGATATATTTAAACTAACTCCACTAATCATTATCTTTAGTACAATCAATTATTGGAAACTAATTTCACCTTTTCAACAAAATCTAATTGTAAGTCTCGAATTTATTCTAAATACCGAGAAAGAGAATATAGTTAAAAATACTGAAAATATTATAAAAATCCAAACAAATAGAAATAGTCTATGCTTCTAAGTTAAATGTTGTAGAGAGAGAAAAAAATATTTGGTTCAGATTTATATCGTTTTGACTATAAAAATGGTAACAGCTAAAAGTCGTCATTCTCGGTGCAATCAATCCTTATTCTTGAATAGGGATTGTCACCACAAGTATTAAGTTTACCACTTAGAGTTTGTAAGTTAACAATTGATTCTATAAAAAATATGAGATTTTTAAAACCTTAAAATTTTCACTTTCCTAAAATACTCAGTAGCACATAGAACCCTTTTTTAATTGTCCATTAATGATTATATCTATTAATTATAATAAAAAATTCAACTGTTGTAGGGCAAGTGTTATTGAAATTGTTTTTGAAATACATTATGTCAATGAACATTCTTGATAACCATGGATAGGGGTGAGCATTTAACCGAACTGAACCGAATCATCTGAACCAAATAGAACTCAATCCGAACCAAATCAAACCAAACTTTATATATAAACAGATGACAAACTGATATACTTAATTTTTAATACTTTTATTTAAAATTTTAATACTTTAGTTTAATATTTTAATATTTTTAGTTTAAAATTTAATAATTAGTTTAACATTTAGTATTTTTGGTTTAAAATTTTAATATTTTTCATTTTAATTTTCTAGTTTATTTTTATATTTTATTAACTGTATCTCTTGCATATTTTATTTATATTTTGAACTTTGACGTTTTCGTTTACGGTTTTTTATATATGACTTAGTTTTATAAATAATTTGTTTTACTTAACCGAAATAAAACCGAACCAAATTAAAATTAAAAAAATTGAGCCGAACCGAACATAAATCTAACCGAATACAAACTAAAGTGTCTTTGATTAAGTTTGGTTAGAGTTTGCTCAAAACCAAAATAACCGAAATGAATCTGAACCGAACCTGAAATTTAACCGAAATACCCACCGGCCCCACCCCTAACTATGGATCACCTTATTAAATAATTATGATATGAAGAATGCATTTAATTGCCAATTTTGTTTTTCTATTCCTTCAACGGTTCTCTAGATATATGAATGAATCTGCTATAACCATTTTTTCAAGTGAACAAAACTAGTTAAAGTACAAAATATGAGCATTGATATCAAATAGCATCAATTATTTCCATTCTTTGATCTATTTTAAAATGGTGTGGACTAGTAGTAAATTAAAATCAAATAGCATCATACAATTTTTACCTTATAAAAGTTTAAAACGTATATAGAACAAGATATACATAATATCATGTGATGAAGTTTATTAGTTTGACTTTGAGAAAATAATTTTATTTTTGTTATAGTCATATCAAGTTATTAAATTCTCGATAATGTTATATAAGAAAATCGATATCGAGTATGAACAAAAAAAATATAATCATCTTAATAGAATATTTGTTATTAAAAATTATCGCATGAATGATATAAGTTTATATTTTCTCATATGTATAAGGTATAATTGATTGTTTCCTAGATGTAGGATTCATTGCACAAGATAAGGAAGAATGCATCCAGGATTTGATAAGTATAAGTGAAAGTTTTAGGTAGCATCTACTTACCACATTTAAAGAAGATAACTCATTAAATTAGATAATATTATTTTAAGAGTGTATTCATGAGGGGGAAATATTTGTTTCAGTTTTTTTACTATAACCATGGCTTTTTCCAATAGTTAAGGTTTTTATTGAGCCAGCATTTTAGGCATATTATGTACCATTTTATTACAATACATATCTAAGGGGATGTTATAAACCATTAAATAAATGTTCATTGTAAAAACCCATTATTATGTTCAACAATGTTCTAAATTATTTGGTCTCAACCCGTATAAACCTTAATATTGTATTACTATATATATATTATCATAAATTTCATCTTAGTAATACAATATAAACATGTATAAAATATTATACATATTCTCTTCTTTTTTATTTTGTTTAAACCCAAAATTGATATGATCTAAACTAAACCCGTACCGACTTTTTCTTATCAAAGCAAACTGAAATTAGTATTTGGCTATATTTAGAAACTGAAATTAAATTCTGAAACCAAAATTAAACCGGAGAATATAATCTAAACCGAAAAAATGCCAGATTGAATTAATTGTAAAGCAATAAACCGACACAGCAAGAAAATGAGTGGCAATATTCGTAATAAAACATAAAAGCTAAGGGCAATAATGGCACATACACTATAATAAACAGATTTCTGAAGACTTTTGAGGAAAAATTCGCAGCCGCAAGCTACAAACTTTGATCCCAAAATTCAAGAACAAAGGCGATTTGTAAATCTAATCGCTTCAAAGAAGTTTCTAGCTTAATTTCAGACTTTTATCGTTCCTTAGTGGTGAGCCTCACGTTCTATTTAACTAATTTTATTTCTAATTTTTGATACTTGATTTCCTAAACTCTAGATTAGGGTTTCCAATAATTGAAATCAGCGAGCGAATGTGTATATCTCCGATTTTCTAATTTTTTTAATCAGAAACTGTTTGTTCTTGTCTTGATTCTTGAAAAGTTTTGATTTTTCGTTTGGAATTTTTGCTTAATTCGAATTCAAGTTACGGTTTTTTTCTGAAACCCCTAGATGGAATCTTCAACTAGCTAACGTTTCTGCTTGAGTAGCTCAAGGGTTTTGATTATTAGTTGAGTGAGAATATGGATTGAGTTAAAATGATCAATTTTGTATAGTTTGATTTCAATCTAAGAGCTTATCTTATTCGTCTTGTTTTGGTTTTAGTCTTTAGAGTCTAAAAGAGAAGGGTTTTGGTTTTACATGTTTATAAAGTTAGGATGTTTGAGTTAAACATTTATATTGTTTGTAGATACAATGCCGAAGAACAAAGGAAAAGGAGGAAAGAACAGGAAGAGAGGAAAGAACGAAGCCGATGACGAGAAACGAGAGCTTATATTTAAAGAAGATGGACAAGAATATGCACAAGTACTTCGTATGCTTGGCAATGGAAGATGTGAAGCTATGTGTATTGATGGCACTAAACGTCTTTGCCATATCCGTGGTAAGATGCATAAGAAGGTTTGGATTGCAGCTGGTGACATTGTTCTTGTTGGTTTAAGGGATTACCAAGATGACAAAGCTGATGTGATCCTTAAGTATATGTCTGATGAGGCTAGGCTTCTTAAGGCTTATGGTGAGCTTCCTGAGAATACTCGTCTTAATGAAGGAATTGTTGGTGATCTTGATGAAGATGATGATAATGCTGGGGATGATTATGTTGAGTTTGAGGACGAAGATATTGATAGGATCTAAGGGGTTTGTTTGTGTTTTGGTTTTCGGCTTGTATTTTCAATTTGAAACGTATGACTTCTGAGTTTACAGAAGAATCTGGTGATAAAACATTACTGTTGTTTCAAGATATTTACAACTATTATGTATTTTGTTCTTCAATATCTCTACTATGTTTGTCACTCCTTAAGCCAAGGATGAAGCTGAAAATGAATTCAGTTTCTTTTCTTAGTCATTGAAAGAGAAGCCTTTTATCTTTAATATTATGATGCTTCTTCGTGACATTCAATTGTCAATGGTGACTTAACTTCTGTGGATGAGTCCAAAAACAAAGATGAAGATGAATCATAGGGCTTATCCGGTTGTTGTATTGTGTGTGTGTGTGGTTTGGGAGCTTTGGATCCAATCATTGAACTTATACGTCTGTTGAAAATCTGACCTCCCTTCTCTTCTTTTAGGTCAGCTCCATCTCTTCTCTTGTCTCTCTGTTTCAATAGAGACAAAGAGAACATTACTCCCTCTCACTCTCTTGTATCCTTTGTTTAGTTTCTAGTTCTAGACACAAAGATTAAATGAGAAGAGAGAGTTACTTTAATGTCTTCATTGATGATTTTGGATCAAAGGATAACTTTTACATTACAACACTCACATACATATATTACTTTCTCACTTCAAAACACTTGCACTTAGACCTAAGACCATGTTTCTAGACATCATTATAGAATACCATACTTCTAGTTCTAGGTTCTAACAAGAATCTCTTACACAAACAACCTTAACAACTACTTCGAACAATATCTAACACTCAACTTCTAACTAGACCATAATTGAATGCTTTGGCCTTTGGGTCTTACTTAGCTCATTCAACTTATTTTGACACAACTTAACTTAGCCCAATAATCACAATAGCACTTCTTCTTCTTCCATCTCTCTTGTGCCGCCAACTTCTCCTTCCTTTTGACATTGCTTCTTCTTGTGTTCTTAATCTTCTTTTCTCATGGATTCTTCTTTTTTCTTTTGCAGGCTCAATCAAGGATACAATTTCAACAACTTCTCTTATTCATGTTCCAAGTGAGAAAATATTACAAGACATGATATGCTAACTCATCATCCTTTTAATAACTGTGGTGATTGTTTTGTAATTTTTTTTCTCCTCTTGACATAGAAAGCACTCTGTTGCAGAGATTTTAGCAAATATATAGACTGATAAAACCATATGTTTACTTTAAAATATCAAAATAATTAGACTAAAAGCAGACACCAAATTTGATTTAAACCAATGTAGAATCTATTTTTCCAACAAGTGAAAATTATACACTTCTTTTGTCGAATAATGAAACACTAAAGATAGTTTTACTTATACTCTAAAAAGTAATCAACTTCTGCGACCCGAGTCTAATCTCTGCCTTCATCTTCCTGATGAACTCCTCACATTTCTTGTTTAAATCTTCCGAACTTAACAAACTATCATGTATCTCATCATCATCATCATCTATTCTAACAATAGCGAGGTCTTGTATTAATATACCCTCATCATCCTCAACGACCATTGTAACTTCTTCTTCTCCTCCGCTTAATAAAGTAACCCTTTCTTCTCGTCCTTCTCGTTTTCGGTCTTCTTCTTCCTTAGAAACACTCTTTTCTCCAAGTAGTGTCACTGCTTTCTTGACTTCTGTTTCTCTCATGTCTTTGACCGCTACTTCTTTCGTTTGTTCAACGATGTTAATAGATTTACCGTGCAAAAGGGTTTCAGAGTTCCCTCGGAAACTCCCCAAAATAAAGCCCACTATTCCATTACATAACAAGAACATGTACTTCTTGTCCACAAGGTTGCTATACATGTAAAGCAAATGGAGTCTTTGTTGAAGAGAAGATATAAAAGATGAGTAAGATAGTATAAAAGAGAAAATGGATGCTAATGCAATGATCTTAGTGACTCTTTTCATTTCCTTCACCCTTGTTTTTAGTTTTTGAGATTCCATCTTCTGTGTCTCTCTGCCCTTTGAATTGAGAAAAATAATGGTGAATGAGAAACAAAGATTGGTGAATGAGAAAGAAGTTTGGGGAGCCTATTTATTTTTATAGTTTAGTTGGGTTGCTCTCGGTGTCACTATTTTAATTATTTATCTTTTGGTTAAAACATTTTATCATCTCTTTTGAACCATTCAAAAAAAATAATTTTTACTTCTTTTTAATTTTTCATTATTTCTGATTAATTCTAGAATTTCATCATTAATTTTTTTTTATTTTTTTTTCATAAAATTTAATCATTACTTTGCTTCCATTGATTAATAAAATAACAAAATAGTTGTCTATTATATATGAAAAATAAAATTTTGAATAGTAATAAATAAAGTTAGATTTAAGCGTTGAAGTATATAGGAAGGTCCTATGTTCCATCTTATAGAATTTCTTTGCACGTTCTCCCGCCGTGTCTAATCAATTTTTACCGTCAATTATTTGTTGGAAGTGGTCGTTTAGCTTTCTAGTTTCTAGATGCGTAGTTTATTCTTCTTAAACTATATTTATATTATTATTATTATTTTCGTTGAACATATCTTTTTATATTTAGGTAAATGTCCTAAAATAATATTTTTATTTATTTATTATCCCCATCGATTGAGAAATAATTTTATTAAAAATAAAATAAAAATAATAGCATATATAATAAATTTAAATATATCTATTTACAAAAACTTATAAATAAATTTAAGGTTGACATGGTCACAGTTCATACCATCTTCGACGTAATTCTTGGATGTACTTTTTATCGGATGCTTCTTCTGTTTTTCTTTTGAAAATATCACTAAACACGACAAAACTAAAAGACCATTGACTTGATCTTTTGTTTGTTTTTTTTGGTTGCAAAAGGTCATCGACTTGACTTTATGGATACATCAGTGTTTGCATTTTTTTCTCTTTGAAAATGTTTTAGAATTGAAATAGATTGGGCCACTATTGATGGGCCATGAAAATAAGTAAACGGAGTCAATGTGTTAACAAAGACAATAAATATGATTTGCCAAATTTTAAGAATTCTTTGTTTTCAAATAGTTTTTTCAAAGTCAAGCGACAGGGTTTAAGAAGATATCGTCTCTCTCTCTCTACTTCTCAATCATCTAAACAGTTTTAATCAAGAGACATCCTAAACACCACATTTTGAGATAACTTTGAATATATTCTTTAATATATATATATATATATATATATATTTGGTAAAAGAAATCGAAAAAACTTATGCTATGTTGCAATCTTAACTTCCTACTTTGGAGTTGAATTTCACCGGCACACTTGGGAATAATTGAATTAACGATTTTGTGATGAAGTTAGATTGTTTCCAAGTCATTTAAAACCATGTGCGTGGAAATTATTGTGTGTTCTTCAAGTTCTCTCCGACATGTGTAGTATCATATTTACTAATTTGAAGGCGACATGGATTTATTATCTTGTGGTAGAGATACATTCTAGTTCGGAGAGTTTATGTTTGTATCTTGCGGATAAGTATTGTGGACTGTTAGGGTCCGATTATGAAATGAAGTTCGTGAAGTCCGAGGGAAAAATATTCTCTCAATCTCCATATTACTTTTTATACTATGAGTTAGATAATGATTATGAAAATTTACATTATTTGGTATTAGAAATATGTTAATGCTAATTACTATATATGTCTTATATTATTGTATCAAAACAACTCAATAAGATATCTTATTTTCTAAACTTACTAGTTTCTTTCCAAGGGAGCGTTAGAGCAACGTTTTTTGTATTCTGATGTAGGAATTGCACACTCGTAATTCGTATTAGAAAATGCTCGTTTTTGTATTCTGATGTTCTAGATGCTTTATATGTTCTACTACGTTACTTTTTTTAAAATATTAACCGAGGAATAGTAGACTAAAACCAGACTATTTCTGAGGTCCATAGAATATTTTTGCATGTTTCTTGTTTGTTCGGAGGATGATGTGCAATTATGCATTAAAGACTAAAGACAGTTCTCACACCATTCTCATTCTTTTTTTTTTCTTGTTGGTTTTATATCTAAAAGTCGTGCGGAAGTGCTTTAGATATATTGATCATGTCACTCTTCAGTTATTAAAGTCAAATGTTTTTTTGTTTGTTTATGCCAGCTGCAGTAAATGCAAACCTTGAGACACGCATCTTTTAAAACTATTTATAGTAAGTCCATATTCAACTTATTTTGTTGGTTTTTTTTTGTTTTTAAAAAAAAAAACCTAATCACTTTTTTTTTTTGTTTAAAGAAACACCCCGAAAATAATTTGTTGTGCAAATCAAACATATGATGTGCAGAGTCACCCCGCAGACATAAAACCATCTCATATTCCAAATTTTATCAATTCATATGTATGGTCGGTTAAATTTTTCTGTCATTTATTACTTTTTTTTTTGAAAATGATTTAAACACTTTCATATGCATTGAAAAGTATTGCTAGACTGCCAATGTATATTCACACTCAACAGGAATGGTTCAAGTTATTAGACTGTTTATAAATTTCCTTTTAGGCTTTTTTCTTTAAACATTTTAAGGCTTTTGGTAGGCGGGAAATGTTGGGATAAGCATCAACTTGTTCAATTAGGATTAGGAAAAGAGTTTTGTGTTGAAATAGATTTAGGAGTTATCTAATTACTATTTCCAAGTTCTATTGAGATTAGGAGAAGCAATGTGTGCTATCCCTATATATTAAATGTTGAGTTGTGACATTGAATTAAGGACAAAGAGAAAGAGCTTTGAGAGAGTTTAGTTTTGAGTGATTTTCTAAACTTAATAAAGAGAGATATTCTTTATACAAAACTTTGAGTTTGTTCTTGAGAAACTTTATTTAGTATCAGAGCGTTAGGTTAATCGATCAAGGAACCTTGTTAAGGAATCACAAAGATCATAACCTATACACGACGTCACCGAGTCATGGGAGACGTTACAACCACTTTCCAACCGAGGGAAGTACCTTCTTCATCAGTTCATTGTCCGATGTTGACCGCAACAAATTATACGGTATGGGCAATGAGGATGAGAGTGATTTTGCGAATTCATAAGGTGTGGGAAACAATTGAACCGGGTTCAAACGAATCTCACAAGAATGATATTGCTATTGGCTTATTATTTCAATCAATTCCAGAAAATCTTATTTTACAAGTAGGTGAACAAGATTCTTCGAAAGGAATTTGGGATGCAATAAAAAGCCGGAATCTTGGAGCAGATAGAGTTAAAGAAGCTAGGGATAACACTGATAGTTTCGCAGGGAAGTTATCAGAAATTGCCTCAAAATCGGCATCCTTAGGACAAACAATTGATGAACCGAAATTAGTTAAAAAGTTTCTGAATAGTTTGCCTCGATGTAAGTTTATTCATATCATAGCATCTCTCGAGCAAGTGTTGGACTTAAATAATACTGGATTTGAAGACATAGTAGGAAGACTTAAAGCTTATGAAGAGAGAATTCTCGATGAAGAAAATCATGAAGAACATTCACAATTCTGATAGACAAAACACACAGTGGAGAGGACGTGGAAGAGGATTTAGAGAACAAGGCAGAGGACAATCAAACTATGATCAATCAATGTTTGATCAATCCGATCAAACAAGGGAGAAGAGAGATCTCTCAAAAGTAATATGTTTTCGGTGTGATAAACCAGGTCACATTGCGTATAGGTACCTTGAAAGATTACAGAAACTGAAAGAAACTAACATGGTGAAAACAGAAGAGGTAACAGAGGAAGAAGAATCTTTATTTATGCACGAGGTGGTGATGCTAAATGAAGATAAAATCATATCGAAAAACTATAAAGGAGAAGAAGGTATGTGGTATTTGGATAATGGGGCAAGTAATCATATGACCGGAAACAAGAATTATTTCTTGGAACTTAACGAGAAAATCAAAGGTAAAGTGAAGTTTGGAGATGGATCTTTTGTTGAAATAGAAGGGAAATGATCAATTCTATTTCAGGGAAAAACGGAAGAACATATTCTTATCTCCGATATATATTATATTCCGAATCTTAAGAGCAATATTTTGAGTTTAGGGCAGGTGACTGAGGTTGAATGTGTTGTTAGAATGAAGCGAGATTACTTGACAGTTCATGATCCAAATGGAAGATTTTTGATAAATGTTACTCGCTCACCAAATCGACTCTACAAAATCAGTTTGAAAATTGGGAAGCCAATATGTCTACATACAAAGATTAAGGATAAGAAATGGAGATGTCATGTGAGATTATGGCATATTAACTTCAAGAAAATAAAAATCATGTCCAAACAACAGATAGGTCAAGGTTTACATGAAATAAGAGAAGAGAAGAAACCATGTGAAGCAGAGTTCATGGCTGCAACTAAAGAAGCAAAGAAAGCTATACGGCTACAAGACGTATTGAGCGAGATCACCGGGCATGAAACAGAGCAGAAGGTGGATATCTTGACTAAGACATTGGCACAGATCAAGTTTGACGAAATAATGATTTTGATTGGAGTGCAAGGCATGCTCGAAGACAAGATGAAGCTTACAAAAGAGTCTGAAGACAAGTTGAAGCTTACGAGGGAGAATGTTGGGATAAGCATCAACTTGTTCAATTAGGATTAGGAAAAGAGTTTTGTGTTGAAATAGATTTATGAATTATCTAATTACTATTTCTAAGTTCTATTGAGATTAGGAGAAGCAATGTGTGATATCCCTATATATTCAATGTTGAGTTGTGACATTGAATTAAGGACAAAGAAAAAGAGCTTTGAAAGAGTTTAGTTTTGAGTGATTTTCTAAACTTAATAAAGAGAGATATTCTTTATACAAAGCTTTGAGTTTATTCTTGAGAAACTTTAGGAAACATATAATTTAAATATTAAATATAATATCTGACAAAAGTTTGAGGTAATGAGTCAGGTTCAAGTTATTTGGATATCTAAAATTACGACGAAAAAATTATATCTCAATTTTTTTAATTAAAATGTTAGAAAAATAAAGAACAAAAAAATTATTTCAGATATAAAGCCGGCGGAAGATAAGATTTTTTTTGGAAATTTTGATAATTTTAGTTTTAAAATACTTTTTAGGATTCTTAAGAATTAGGTAAACTGATAAAAAAAATTATAGTGTAGAAAAAATAATTTTTCTTTTTCTTTAAACTATTTGATTTAGACGTGAAGATTAATTCATTACTTCTTATTCTTTGATTTTCTTTTGTTTGGAGTCCATGTATATCCCTTATCGTCGTTCATACGTTATATAATGGTCTTTAGTGTAGATGACGTTTTTTCACTGACTCATGGTAACTAAGAAGGGTCCCCTCGTCAATTTGAGATGGTCCCCATCTTCAAGATTGTGTTTTAGGTAAACAACATTCCTTTCGAGACCATTAACCAAGATTTGGTTAATCAAAATTAATATTAATTGGATGAGTTATATCTATTGATTCATAATTTCAAGGTTTTTTGTAGCCTATATTGCAAACAATAGGCAGCCTGGCTACAGGTCTAAATCTTGTCGACAAGTGGCACCTTCTTTTTCGTAGGGTTTTCATTCCTCTTATTCTTCTTCTTCTTCTTCCATTTTTAATTAACACTTTAATAAATTGCTTACAAAAAAGTAACACTTTCACAAAGAAACTTTTGAATTTTTTCCATCCAATATTTTATTTAATGTTCAAAGGTTTAAATTAATACATATACGGTTTTTTAAATCTTAAAAATTACTAAAAAGATGTTAATATAAAATGTTTAACAATATTTATTATGTATAATTCACTTTCATACCTACTGTTTTAATGTATCAACCAATAAAAATATATTATTAAGGAGTAAAATAGAAAATTTTATGGTTTTCTTAATTTGTGTTCAAAATCACCAAACGATTCATTTTGTGAAAGATAAAAGTATAAGATAAAATTAGGGTGTGGAGAAAACTTTAACCCATTGGCCAACGGTTTAGATGCTTCTACACTAATTCTAGTTTTAATTCTCAATACTGTTTAATTCCCAAATACTTTAGTTTCTTGTAAATTAATGAATACAAAAAATTATCATAGACTGCACAGTATGCAGATATAACGGCATCGTGGTATCATGTGTTACAAAAAACGCCATTCCTAAACATAATCCTGAAACTTTCTACAATGTTGTTAAAAGGTAGGATTGGAGTTAATCTAGCTTAAACGGTTCATATCTTCATAAAATCAAAGAAAAGATTCCACAATACTTGTTGGTTTAGTGAGATCTTACTGTGGGTTAAATAAATTGTGAGATTGGATAGATATCTTAAAATATTCGATAAAGTGATCGAATCTTGGGATATGCTTGAACCGGTAATGAATTTTTTTGTTGTACTTTTTTGAGCTGATGAGCGGAATGACTTGAAACTACTGTTAATGTGGAGCTAACTAAAATTATTTTTGCTAACAATTTATCTTTAAACGGGAAATTAAGGGCAATTGTTTTAAAATGAAAAGGTTACATTGACTAAAACAAAAAGTGATTAGAATGATATTTATTTTTTTTTAAAAGACAAAAGAATAATCATGTTTGCATACCAAAAAGAAATCTTATATTTAAAGAATGAAGTGAACTCTCTATGGATTGACAGTTCATCGTTTGTGAACATATATGAAAAATTGACAAGTGTCCAACTACTAGTTTTATATAAAAGTCATTTCATTTGAATTTACTTATTTTGACATATGAAAATATAAAAGCATTAATGATTCAAATTTAAAAGTTTAAATCATAAAAGTATAACCCTTAGTTAATACAAAAAAACCCACTGTAGTTTAGTGTTCACATGAGAACTTTGGAATTTTCGAAGAATTTATTCAACAATTATAAGTTTTGATTTTCTAATATTCTAATAACCAAAACTTAGTTAAGAGTTTAGACTGTTTAGTTAAGACTTTTGCATCATGATCTACTTTGGTTTGAGATATTGCTATTTGTTGGAAAAAGTGATATGCCTCCTCCATTCACGTATGACTTTTTGTTTCTACAGGCTCTAAATCCGACAATTTTTTGGGCAGTCAAAACAAACTAATAGTTTTCAAAATACAAAGAAATTAGCTCACATATGTTTCTCTATTAGGGATGCTTTCTCTATTTTATTTAGGTCATGAAATCCTTAATCAGAATATAAATTAAAACATACATAAACCATAATTTCAATCCCTAATGTAACTTCTTTTATTTGACTCCGTTCGATAGTTTGTAAGATCTCTTTTAGTTCTGTTTCTTTTGATTAGCACTGCTCTTAATTTAATATCAAAGTTCCATTTTTTGCCAACATTTACAAGCTATAAATCTTCCTAATTATATAAAAAAAATTCTTTTCACCGTGTGTGATTTAACCCCATCCTAAAATATTAATAGAATCTCAAATATATATATTATATTTGTGTTTTTGCTGCAACAACTATGTTTACATGCATAAATATATTATTCTTTATTAGATTGTATCTAAAAAGGTAAAAATATGTTTTAGTCAATAAATAAACATAGGTGTAATGCGAGTGATTGCATATAAATCATATTTGGATAATAATAAAAGTTATAAATATTGTTATGGAAATCCTCTGTGCGTATGCATGGATTCTCACCTAATATTCCTAAGAAAAAAAAATCATATTCACTATCTATTTTTCTTCGATTGGATTTATAATTTTTGTGATTCAATTAGGTAAGAATTTTGGAAATCCAAAAGTCTGCATATACATATACTATTAGTAAAATAGATAATACAATTATGAATCGTTCTTTTTTTGCCACATAAAGTTTATTAATAGAACCTTCATAATTTCGTAATTTATTTATCTTGATATTCATGATTTTTTGGTATTTCAGTTTTATTAATCGAATCCAAAAAATTTCGGTTTTTATCAGTTTACATTTAAAATTTAGGATCCGATCTGAATCCAATAAAATCCGATCCGATCCTAAAATACAATCAGATAATCGGATTATAAAATTTCATATCCGAATAATCCGAATCCGACTCAATCCAATCTGAAACCGATTCGAATCTGAAAATATCTAGACTTAACACAAACCACCATAAACTACATCGGTCTATGCAACTATTAAAATTGGCCCCAATTAAAAACGCATCTAAATATAAAAACCTCGTTCCCATCAACAAAGAAAAGAAGCCACTTCAAAAGCCAAAAAATGAGAAATCGGAAAAAACAATCATGACTATACAATGAGGCGTATTACAGATTGGTATAAATTTTGCTTCAAACTATTACAGGTGTCCGAATTGTTAGCTGAATAAAAACCAATGCCAAATCAAAACGAGTCAATGGATATAGTAGACGTATATAAAGTAAGATGGCACTAGATGATGGCACATGGCATACCAACTCCCTATGTATTGGAGTGTGTACAAGGACAAAGCTCAATGGTTTGGCCTTTGAAGTCTCCAAGAGAATCAGTTTCATATGCTCAGATATTGTTATTTATTTGTTGGACATATATATAATGTACTTGTTTTGGTAAATAAGTTTATTTAACGAATCAGTGTGGTCTGATTGCCCCAAAAATATCATTAAAAATGTTCTAAGATTTGATAATTTTTTTATAAAGATTAAATGAATTACAAAACAAAATAAAAGGATTATACATATTACATCAGCAAAGCTATTCGAAATTACAGATTTAGTTACAATTTCATCAATTCAATTTGTGAACTAGCAACTAGTTCAATTTAAAATTTGCTACTTACAAAAAAATTTGTAATCAATATTTTTTTTTCGTGAACCCTTTAATATAACGTCAAAACTCTAAAGATCGATCTTATCATGAAAAATAACTATCATTAATTGCACTTTAAAATGTTACAGAATTTTTTTAAAAATATATATTTCATGGTGCTTTTAATTAAAATAATTGCAGATCAATTGTTACAAGACGTTATGTAAATATATAGGTTGCAAGTTCACGTTTGTTGTTATTTTTGTTAAACAACTTAGTATAAGACGTGAATTTTCAACCTAAAAACTTATTTGTTGTTGTAGATTCAAGTTCTCTGTTGTGAGTAAACGAAAGTTAATAATTAAGGAAATACGATTAATATATATATATATATATATATATATTTCTGCAGATGCAAGGTTTTAGTAGGATTTACCTACGACTTCTAAATCATGATTGGTATAAAAATGATTTTAAAATGCTGTAAACCCTGTATAAATTCACATCCCTTGCTTAAAGCTTCAAATTTTATAATATCTATTAAAATTAGCTAACAATTCAAACATGATTAAAAACCATATTGAACCGTAAGAGTTTACAAATAATAAAACAAAAAAGGAATGTACTAATAAATTCGTATATATAATTATAGTCGATTGTATTTTTGTATTGTATTTCACACACACAGAAACGTGCATAAATATATACACACATTTTGAAATAATTGACTCATGCTTAATTTTGCAGCAAAGCAGATGAGAGTGCAAGTATTAAGTGTATATATATATATATTTGTTAATTTGTTCAACTAAGTACAGTCTAATCTATGGATTAAGTATATATAATTGTTAAATTTTCTACTAAACAGTCTAATCTATGGATTAGAGAAATGATATTATAGGCAGTTCCTAAATTTTGAAAAAATTGGGAGTAGTGAGTGCAGGTTGGAGCTGTTGCTCCTCAAATCTCGAAGCAAAACAAACAATGGACTGGTTTCTGGTTTTGTGATTTCATTAATATAATCAATCTTGCATTTACCTAAGGCGGTATTACTATTAATAGCCTTCACATTTCCATGTCATTCCCAAAATAGAGTTGCAAAGCCTTTTGTCATAAGAATCCAAAACCTACTTAAGTTTCTAACATCAACCCACTTAAAAAATTTTCCCTCTCTTTTTTTTTTTCAAGGGTTTCATCTATATATCTATTATAATTTGAGAATTGAAATGAATTTTCAGAAGAAAAGTGAAGAAGAGGATTGCTTCATAAATAAATGGAAAAATGTTCTCCTTGCTCCTCCGCTTCTTCACATCTTTGGCCTTCGCTTCTTACATCTCCTCCTCACTTCTGCCGCTTTGTTCTTCTCCTCTTTCTTCTTCATAGACTCACCTCCTCCTTCAGTCCAATCACCAAAACAAGATCAAGATCAAGATCAAGATCATGACTATGTTGCTACAGATAATATCACCGGAAAATTAGATCAATATCGAGACTTTGTTTCTACAAAAGATATCACTGGAAAATTAGAAGACAGCCTCGAAATGACTACCAATGAAGAGGATGAAGAAGACGCAATCCCCGATGATGAGAGCCTCATAGAGCTGTCTTTACCGAGTGGTCGCTACATTGGTCACAACTACACTAGTGACAAGAACCATCTTTATCTCCACAACAAGGTCCAACATGTTAGACTCTTTGATCTATTCAATGAGTTAAACGATTTCATCGAAGAAGATAATCTCATTGAAATCGATATATCCATCGGATCCATTAAGTATTCGAGGTTTGAGGTGAAAGCTTGAAGTAATTACGTTTAAATTCAATGCTTGTATACTTTTTTCCCTAAAGTGGGGATTTCGTATAATAGTTATACGAATAAAACTCGGAATGTAAATTAACCTTTTTTGCACTTCTTTGTGCTCTCTGTTTTTGTGTTATGTGGTTAATGTAATTTGATTAATGAATTACGTAGTTCTTATAGTGATCAAGTATACTGAGTAAGTCTCACTTAATTTTACGATATCATCATATAACTTAGTTTTTTTTTTGCTTACAAATGAATCACAACTCCATTTCCTTTCATTTTGAAAAGTAAAAACGATAAGTTTGATTAATTTTTGCTAGTAATTTTATAATGTAGCTTATACGTGGTGATACGATAATTATTTATACGATAATATGTGGTGACCTGGAGAAGATACATTTCAGATGGAACTAGAATTATTTATATGATTCGATAATTATTTGTTTTATATATACTGAAGAAATTTAATATTATTACTAGGTTCTAATCTATCTTTGTACGAGGGGTAGCACTTCTATAGATTGCATACGATATTTGTTTTCAAAATGTAAATTTGTGGTAGAAATTATATGATGTTATATTTAATACAATTTATCAGCCCAACATCAATACTAGGGCAATCGAGTTGAAAAATGCTTATTACACAGATATCTATTAGAAAAATAATTGGTTGTAAAAATAAACATATTAATATATATATGTGAATAAAATAATAGTCTGATTTAGTTCAAATTATAAAATTTAAAAGTAAAATTTTAATATTTATCAAATATATTAACTTAATAGAAGTTATGAATGTACTTTCAATAAACCATACCACCAAAATACCTATTTGATATTTATTTATGTGGGCTAATCCAAATGGTAAAACACATACTATAAAATAATAAGATATACTTTTATATATTATCCACAATAGTATTTGGTAATATGAGATTGAAGCATTCAACTGTTCCACTATGAAAAAGATAAAATATTGTACATATACTTTGGTTGAAACAATTTTTTGTTTTTGTTTTTGATAACCTCCAAGTTCAGGCCTAGACCCTAATTTTCGTAGGCATGCAATCAGCATTTAGTCCATTTTCTTTGGAAATGCACCTCTTCTCAAAAGAATTGAACAAAAGGCAGAGTGGTCCATTCATATGTGTACCGCAGCATGCCATTCAATTAGCTCTTAATTCCAACAATAAAGGTTAAACAATACCTCTAGTGACCAAAATAGAATTTAGAAAATCTAAAATTTGTTGTTGTCCTTCCCTTTTTTATAAATAAACCTTACATCTTTTCCAACTTTTGAAAACTACACCAAATTTTTTAAAATTTGAAATATACCTTTTATACATAAAATAATTAAAACTAAATAATATAAAAATAAATATTTTAACAATTATTTTGTTTAAATAAGTCAACTATGTAAATAAATCAACCAGTCAAAATATAAGTCAACTGTTAAAAATAAGTAAGTGTTGAAAAAAAAAATTCGTAAATAGAAAAAATAAGTTAACTGTTAAATAAATTAGCTTTAATAATAAATCAACATAAAATAATATAAATTTATTAATGATAAATAAATCTACTAGAAAAATATAAATCAATGAACAAAGAAAATATATCAATAGTTTAAATAAATTAACTATGTTAATAAATCAACGAGTAAAAATATAAGTCAATTGTTAGAAAATAAGTCAGTGGTGAAAATAAATAAGTTAATAGATAAAAAAGTAAATCGACAGTTAGATAAATTAATTTTAATAATAATTCAATATAAAATAATATAAGTCTATCAAGAAAAAAATAAGTCTACAAAAAATAAATTAAATCAATAAACAATCATAATAAGTTAACAGTTTAAATAAGTCAACTATTTAAATAAATAAATCAATCAATCGAAATAAGTTGACTGTTATAAAATAAGTTAACGCTAAAAAGAAATAAGTTGAAAGAAGTAAAAAATAAGTTGGTATTTTAATAAATCAACTTGAATAATAAATCAACCTAAATTAATATAAGTCTTCTGATTTTTATATATTTTTTTAAAATTAGTCAACAATATATATAATTGGGTATTAATTTTTCATAATAAATTTAAATTAATGATGATAGTATTCATATTATTGAAATATAAATTAAAGTATTAGTTATATTTTTAAAATTAAATAATTAATAAATAAGGATATTTTTCAAATTATAAAAAATTAGGTATAGTTTTCAAAATTGTTATAAAACATAGGGTACTTATCCAACTCCCCCTTAGATTTTTATCAAAACTTTTTTTCAGTAGTATATAATGTAATATCAATCAATATTTAATTAATTTATTTAAAATCGATTCTCAATTAGTAATATAGATAAGAAAAAGAGGAGGTCGTCTAAGTTCTACTTTCCTATTCCGACAAAAAGGACCAATAAAATTCGTTATGAGACGAATTCACCCTTAAACCATAATTTCACTACTAGTAACATAATTTTCACTCTTATGGTCCAACCCCACTGATAAAAAACTCCATCCTCCTCTGATGGAAGAATACATGGTAGGGTAAGGGTGTTTACATACCATTCATCGCTAAGTCGTAGTAAAACTCATTTGTATTTCTTGAAAAGTATTACACAGATATTATGAAGAAAATACTGCAAGATATTTTTAGCAAAACTCTTTATAAGTCGTGGTGGACTTGATTGACCATTCTAAAATAGAGAGGTCACAAGTCCACACGTACTCCATATGAATAATAAACTGACCCAACCCATGCAACCTAACAAGATCTAATCCCAGACAATGATAACTCATAGTTATATCCTTATTTAGAATATAAAGTTCATCGTATAGAATGCAAAATACCTCGATCCATATTCAGAGTATAATCTTATTATCATAATTAAGAGGTTTTGATAGAATGATATTTGGAAATGCTCGACTAGAATATGCGATTACCAAAGCACGCGATGGATGAAGGTCTGTTCACTACCTTAAACTCTGACATCTCCTATATATATATATATATGTAAAATCTCATGACTAAAAATTGCAGATTATGTTTTGAAAGCATTCTAAGATTTTTTTTAATCGAAAAACACTTGAGAAAGAACTAGTGGAACTTGAGATACCCGGGAACATTCATTCCCGCCTGATCCGATTTGAGAATACAAGAGAATCATCGATGTAAATGATCTCAGAGTCTTGTTTCTTGATTTCAAAAGTGATTGGTTCGAAGTTCCAACTAACAAAGAAAAAAAAATATCTGTTTTTGTTTCCAAGAAATATGATATCAAGATTAAATTAATCAAGTGGGTATCTAATCAAGAAACAATGAAGATATCTTGTTACCTTACGATACTTCTTCTTCCATGCTACCCAAGAAATTTTCTTCTTGTTAGAGAGTTTTAGGGTTTTTTTTTTTATTAAGACAAACAAATATATTACATAAGATGTTGTAGTGAGGACAAGATGCATTGCATATGGCACAACTCCAGTCTTTGTACACACACGAGTTTGGTGCGTTTATTAAACAAAAGTCATGATACAAAGAAACAATAAAACATTACTAATAATTTTTTTCAAGGAAGGGTGGTGCTGGAGGTGGAGGTGGAGGCTAGGCCACGCGTTGCGTTGAGGAGGTTGGCGTGATCGGTATTGCAATACATATAGCTCTCTTTACCAGATGAAGTCGTGGTTACAACTTTGGAGAAACCTACATAGTCCATATCTTGTGACTTTTTCAAGCAGATGTTAGCCATGAACCTAAACAGTTCTTTTGTCTGGTTCCAGGGTTGGTTTACGTATTCCTCAATCGGCATCCACTGAGAAACCAACAACAAGAGAGATGAGCTAAACGAAAAATCTCCTTGGTTCAGATCCATTACAAGATATATATATATATATATGAGTTTTGTTGACCTTAGCATCTAAGATCTCAGAGGCTTGTTTCTTGATTTCAAAAGTGCTTGGCTTCAACTCACAGAGGTAAAATATATCGGTTTTTGTTTCCAAGAATGATTGGTGGCTTTCCCTGCAACATACCAACAATATGATGTCAAGATTAAGTTGCTCATTGAGTACTTAATCAAGAAGTGGTGAGGAGATCTTTTGTTACCTGAAAGCTAAGACTTCTACAAATTCTGCCTTAATCTGGAGCAAAAGAACAGAAGAAAACACAAAGTTTTAGATTAGAGTATCAATTTAAAACAAACAAAAAATTAAAAAATGTCTTTCAGGGTTTGAAGTCAAATACATACACCAGTTTCTTCTTCAACTTCTCTAATTGCTCCATTCCAAATACCTTCACCCTATGGAGTTGGAAATTTCAGTTAGCTTTAAGTACAGAAACATAAGTAAATAAGAGATTCTTCTGGTTAAACATACTAAATTGATTGTTGTTATTGGCAGTAGAGGCTGAGGTTATTACTAGAAATTAATCTTCTTGTGATGGTATATATAATTTTAGAGCAATAAAGATTAGACTAAACACACAAAAGTCACATAGACGCACCTCTTGAATAACACCAGTAGGTAGCTTCCACACATTTTTATTTTTGAAATATCCACTAGTCTCCTGAACCACAAGCACCTGAATAAGTAAGAAAAATTGTTCATTAAGGTTCAATGAAATGAAACAACCAGAGAACAAAGCAAGAGTTGAATATAAATAAACATCATGACGAGAACAGAAAAAACTAATACACCAAAGAAAATGTTTTCTACATTTTAGCAAAGTGATGTACTAGGAGAAATATAGACTAATATCTTGTTACCTCTCTGGTCTTCTTGTTTAGTACAAAAGCACCAATACCAATACGATGAGAAGCATTAGCAGGAATAGTACTAGGCAAGTCAGAGAGCCAAGACACAAGCATCAGGAAATCACGCTCGGCATGATGGTATTCAAACCCTGCCTAAAGAATCATCACCAAACAAAAATATGCAATCATCAAAGCTGAAACAAGAATCAAAATTTCATAGTTTACAACATAGCAACATCTAAATTAGTTACCGCTTTCGCAGGTGCAATAAGATCCTCAAGTCCATTAGCTAACTTTATCCATATTCCCTTCTTCCCCTGCAAATCCATCTCTCAGCTCATTCCCACATAAACTTAAAAACCAAAATCTTTCAATCAGCTAAACCAACATCAAACCAGATTTATATACTCTAATAGAAACATTCTTAGGCTTTAAATGTGAAATACTATGTTAATGAATACCTTTTTCTTCCATTCCTCAAGTGAAGCTCTCAGTTTTGAGATGAAACTGTCAACAGTCATTGGTTCTGTCAAGTTCACCTTAACACCTCCATAATTGTCTTCAACCCCTTGAAGTAAAATGGTCTCTTGAGTTTCACCGTCCATGCTGCAGAAATAACTGTAGTAGAGAAAAAGAAGAAGAGCATTACATTGAACTCAGAAGAAGATAAGATATATAAATCTAAGATAATATTGTTGAATCTGAATTGCTAAATTAACTAAAACATAATTGTAAATTTCCTTATTGAATAATAAGAATCAAAGGACTTGGTGAGATTCTAACAAGAACAATATCTTACAATGTCAAGAATCAAATCCATATTCCAAGAAAGCTTAAACCCTCAAAAGAAAATGCAGAGTGAGAAGAGATATATACCTTGAAGAAGAAAACTGTGTGTAATCTGTGTTGATTGATAAATTTGAACTACAGGATTTATAATGGAGTTATAGAGGAGACTTTAAAAATAATAGACTTCCTTGTTTTTATGTTAAAAACCATATCTGAATATAAAAATACTCTGATCTAATTGGTTTAGTTTCCAATAGTTTCCTTTTCTACGAAAATTTCTCTTCATTTTCTTTAATTTTTATCAAACTGTTTGGTTTTCTAGGAAATTGTCTCTGTTTGATAAAATAAAGAAAAAAAAAATCCATTACTGCTCTAGACGAAGAAATCGTTGAAACTAAAAATTCTACCACGGAGAATATTTTTGTTTTTTCCTTTAATTGGTTTTGAAAATAGGATTAGAAGAGCTGTTACTTTGCAAAGACAAAGTAAATAGAGAATTATAGTTGTTGGTTTTGTTATAGCTGATAGTTTTGTAAGTCATTTTTTTGTGGGTATACTTGTAGTATTATACATCTTAAGACTTAAAATCCAAAGTTTCACGGCACTAAAGACAATATAACTGGGACAATTTGCTATTTAGCAACAATTAATTATTTACAAATCATAGACATATTTTTTTTTATGTTGACTTATTATAAAAGTTGGTTTATCTAATTGTCGACTTATTTTTATATCTATTAACTAATTTTTTTTTCATTTCAACAGTTGATTTATATTTTGTCTAATTGATTATAGTTGATTTATTTAAACTATTGATATATTTTATTTGTTCGATTATTTATATTTTTCTTAATAGACTTATTTATTCTTAATAGATTTATATTATTTTTTGTTGATCTATTATTAAAATTGATTTATCTAACTGTTAACTTATTTTTTTATCTATTGACTTATCATTTAATTATATGTTGACTGACTTATTTACATAATTAATTTATTTAAACTCTTTATATTTTTTGTTTGTTACATAGGCATGATGGAAGGCATGATGGAGAAGATCCTTAACTAAATGATATGTAAATGAATTGTCAATGATGTCATTTACATCATTTTTTCTCTCAGGACTTTTTCATCTCCATCACCTTCTTCTGTGGTAAAACATAATTTTAAACATAAAGCAAATTCTTGTGTGTGTGTGTGTTATTAAGGTTGCAAATTACTTGATACTGAGATCAACTTTGTTTCAGTGTCTAACTTTGTCAAATTTTTATGAGAATATTTTATCTTTTTGCACTTTCTAACATCACTGAAGTTACAAATTCAGCCTTTCCTCATCTTTAACCTATAATATACCTGTCCTTTTATTGGTTAGTACTTAGTAGCTAACCAATATGTAAAATCTGCATCTGCTAGAAAAAAAAAAATGCTCTAGGTACCCAAACAAATATATAATGTTACTTGGGAATAACATACTGTATATTGCTAGGAAAATGTTTTAAATATGGACCCCTTCAAAGTTTTATTAAACAAAAAGGGGAGCTGGAAAACTACCTCATATTTTATAAAAAAAAATTGAAAACTATACTTAATTTTTCATAATTTAAAAATAGGGGGAGTTAGTTAGTACCCCATATTTTATAATTTTTTGAAAACTATACCTAATTTTCATAATTTGAAAAATACCTTTATTTATTAATTATTTAATTTTTAAAAATATAACTAATACTTTAATTTATATTTCAATGATATGAATATAATCATCATTAATTTAAATTTATTATGAAAATTAATAACCAAGTATATATTGTTGACTAATTTTTTAAAATATATAAAAATCAGAAGATTTATATTATTTTAGGTTGATTTATTATTAAAGTTAATTTATTAAACTGAAAACTTATTTTTTACTTCTCTCAAATTTTTTTTGGCGTTAACTTATTTTATAACAGTTGACTTATTTTGATTGATTTATTTATTTAAATAATTGACTTATTTAAAATGTTAACTTATTATGATTACGTGTTGATTTAATTTATTTTTTGTAGACTTATTTTTTCTTGATATACTTATATTATTTTATGTTGACTTATTATTAAAGTTGATTTATCGTCGATTTATTTTTTCTATCTATTAACTTATTTTTTTTCACCACAGACTTATTTTTTAACAGTTGATTTATTTACATAGTTGATTTATTTAAACTGTTGATATATTTTTTGTTCATTGATTTATATTTTTCCTAGTAGAATTATTTATCTTTAATAAAATTATATTATTTTATATTGATTTATTATTAAAGTTGATTTATTTAATTGTTGATTTATTTTTTCTATCTATGAAATTATTGTTTTTCACCACTGACTTATTTTTAACAGTTGAATTATATTTTAATGGATTTATTTATTTACATAGTTGACTTATTTAACTGATCATATATCTTTTAATTTTTATAAACTTAGTTTTGTAAAATAAAAATTAATAAAATATATATTTTAAAAAACTTATTTTCTGTAAGAACTTATAAATGTTTCTATTTACTAATAGTATTTTATTATTTTTATGAAATTATTTTAATAAAATATATTATAATGTTAAAATTATTATAAACTTTTAATATATATTAATATGACACTAAAATTTAAATTCATAGTTAATAAAAATTAATATGTTGACAAAATAAAAATAAAAATAGAAAACTATTAAAAACTTTTATTTCACTAATAAAAACGTTTTATTGTTTAATTTTAGTTTATAAAATTTTATGGATTATTCATCTTAATATATTCAAATAAAATTTATAAACAATGAATTTTTAATATTTATCTTTAAATTTATAATAATAATAATAAATTTCGTGAATTAATTTATATTTTATATAAAGTATGATATCATTATCTTAAATCTTGAAAAAATCTACAAAATATATAATTTTTACTATTAATTTGGAATTTATTTTAAGAAAAAGTTATAAAATTTGGATTTTTCATAATCAATAATAGTTTTCAAAAATATATAACTATTGTTATTATATACAACTGAGTCACATAATAATAATATTAATTTTAATCAATTTTTTAAAAAAACTAAATAATTATAATAATTTTCAAATAAGTTATTTGTATATTATTTAGTTTCAATGATTTAATGTATAAAGATATATTTTAAATTTTGAAATTTTTATTTTTGAATTAATTATTCTCTAATATATAAAACTAAATAATCAAAATAATTGTTAAATTATTTATTTTTATATTATTTAGTTTTAGTTATTTTATGTATAAAAGGTATATTTCAAATTTTGAAAAATTTGATTTAGTTTTCAAAAGTTGGAAAAGATGTAAGGTATATTAGCAAATTTTCTCTTAAAAATACCCTTATTTATTAATTATTTAATTCTAAACAAAATAAATTAATTCTAGATAATATAAGTTACACTTTAACTTATATTTCAATGGTATGAATAGAATCATCATTAATTTAACTTTATTATGAAAAATTAATACCCAAGATATATATATATATATATTTAATTAATTGATTTTTATACTTTATATTGTAGACTATTTTTTTGATTTTTTCTGTAGATTTATATTATTTATACATAAAATGTATATTTCAAATTTTGAAAATTTTGGTGTAGTTTTCAAAAGTTTGACAAAATGTAAAGTATATTAGCAAATTTTCTTTAAAAAAAAGAACCTCATACGTTATAATTTCATAACATATGGGTCATTTTTCACAATAAAATTGTGAAATGGTTTATTTCAAGAATTGTCGCATATGGCAAATCTCCAGACTCCGGCAATAGTAATTGTACACAAATGAGAAAGCAAAGAAATAAAAACACTTTCTGAAGAGAGTTTTGTCAGATAGAGATGAAGCCTTAGTCAAACTTTTCATTCAAGAACTTGGCGTGATTAGCGCTGCAGTAAAGGCTTCCCTTAGATGAATTCATCTCAAGGACAGTAGAGAAACCTGTGTATCCCTTCTCCTGCCATCTCTTTAAGCAGATGTTAGCTATTATCTTGAACATCTTGTTCTCTTTCTTAGCATGATAAGGTTGGTTTGCGTATTCCTCAACAGGCATCCACTGAGAAGAAACCAACAAGAAGAAGATCTGAGCCGTTTAAAAGATCTTCACTAACCAAAAACTCTTCTTGTTTCATACTCATCACATTAATATATAATAAAGTTTACCTTAGCAGCAAAGATCTCAGAGTCTTGTTTCTTGATTTCAAAAGTGCTCGCTTCCAACTCACAAAGGAAAAATATATCAGTTTTTCTTTGCCACACTGCTTGGTGACTTTCTCTGCGAGACAACAACAATATGATGTCAAGATTAAAGTCTATTTCAGTGAGTACCTAATCAAGAAGTGATGTAATCGTTACCTGAAAGCTAGGACTTCTACAAATTTGGTCTCAATCTGAAGTATAAAAACCAAAAACAAACACAGAATTTAGATTACACTATTACTATAAACACACAAAAAGTAGAAGTGTTTTTCCCGATTTGAAGCCGGATACATACATTAGTTTCTTCTTTCACTTCCCTAACTGCTCCAGCCCAAATACTCTCACCCTGTGGATTTGAACATTTCAGTTAGCTTAGAGGTATTATATCAAAGGGAAGTGCAAAAACTTATACAAATCAAGACCTCTTGTTGTTGAACTGCTAATAACTCTATACTAAGCTGACATGCTCAGATGGCCATTTCTCTGTAAAGTTAAGCAATTACGAGATATAGTAATGAAGTAATCAATAATAACATATTAGTAGACAATTATATTAGAAATATGAGAGTAATGGAAACAGGTAAAGTTACCTTGAACAAGTATTATCACATTTATTCTTGAATTTGGTTAACTCTTGGATCTCAGTTTACATTAAACTTGGTTCACTGATTGTTATAATTGTTAGAGAAGGAACTGAGGTTATTACTAAGCTTTAACTCTTCTTGTGATTGTAAATTTTTTCTTAAGGCAATAAAGATACGATTACATATACACACATAAAAATATGCCAAGGTTCCATAAACCAACCTCTTTAATAGTACCAGTAGGCACCTTCCACACTCCTGTATTTTTGAAAGAACCACTATTCTCTTGAACCACAAGCATCTGGAAATATAAAATTGTTCATCATTGTTCAATCAAATGCAAGTTGTACTAGTGAAGTCCACTATATGTAAACATCATCATACAGACAAAATACAAACTCATACACCAAATAAAGCCAAAATTTCAAAGTGATGCATGCCCATAAAGAAATATAAAGTTCTATCTTGTTACCTCTCTGTTCTTGTTTAGAACGAAAGCACCGATCCCAATACGATGAGAAGCATTGTCAGGAAGAGTACTCTGTGACTCAGGGAGCCAATACGTAAGCATAGCGTATTCCTTCTCGGCATGATGATATGTAAACCCTCTCTAAAATTCAATCACCAAAGCTATTCAAGAATCAAATCAAAAAACAAAATGCACACTCGAAACATAACATAACATCTTCTTACCTTTAGTGCAGTCTCAACAAGATTAGAAAGCTCACTAGGCAGCTTTATCCAAATTCCCTTCTTCCCCTACAAACCCATATCCTAAATTATCAAACTTGGGATGTTCTGTCTAAATCCAGATGTCTATGTCTATGATTCAAAGAAGACCATATTAAAGGAACAATGAAAATATTGAATCTTTATTACCTGATCCTTCCATGCCTTAAGTGAAACATCAAGCTTTGAATCAAAATCCTCAACAGTCATAGGTTCAACTTCCATCAATTCAACCATAATACCTCCATGATTGTCTTCTACTCCATTAAGTAAAGGGTTCTTCTGAGTTTCACCCTTCATTGCTGTAGTATCCAAAATAAAAGAGATCTAACAAAACCAAGAACAATGTGTTTAGTCAACAATCAATCCAATACAGATTCCAAAATTAAAAATGTTAGTAAGATAAAAGAAAGAAGACCTTAGGATGATCAGGAAACAGAGTGTGAAAATAACAGAGAGGAGACTCTGTTTTTATAAAGAGTCAAGAAGATGACTTTGGTAGTTTTCAAGAATTTTCCAGGTTAAAGTTTGGAAATACCAAAACAAAAAATGGATGAAGAAGTCATTGAAAAAAATGTTCAATTGCCTTGTTCTTTCGTGGAACCAAGAAATCTCAAAGAAAGGATTTGTTTATTGAGAAATGATTCGGTGGTTGGAGCATTTAGCTCCGTCAACGCAACAAGTCGCTTTCTTCTTGTAAAATTCGCAGAGAAAAACAGTAATCTTGGGATCTAAAAGAGGACGAGATTGACTAAAAAGGTTCGGTTTGGCTTGATCTTGATTCTGAATTTTTTTTTTTCAAGAACTGAAAATGAAAGCGACTCTGTTTCGGTCTTTTGTTTACAATTTGATTTGTTTTATATATAAAAAAAAAGTTTTTGTTAGGTGTAATTAGGGGGTTAATTTTGTCTATTTAAAATGCAACCAATAAAATATATATTAAACAAGAAAGTTTAAACTACACATAATTAGTACCAAAGTTAAAATAACAATTACAAAACCCTCAAAACAAACTTAAATCAATATAGAATAATACTTAAAAGTCAGGTTAAAAATGACTGGCTATGGAATCAAGCAATGGCAAAAACACGATCAGTAGATACATTATATTTAATGTGGTTTTTTTTGGTCAACAATATTTAATGTAATTTTACAAGTCTATTATAATACGCTAGTCTTTTTTTTTTTTTTTTTTGATTGAACATAAAGTACAATATAGTCTTTTAACAAAAAAAAACACAGTTGAAAACCTTTGCATTACCCTAAACCCGCATTGTTATGAGGTAGATTAAGATTTATGTTTTGATTAACCAAAAAAATCGGATATTACGGCTTGATCCATTATAGTCTATGTTCTTTGATGGACAAACTCGTATGGATTGTGTGGTTAATCCGCGTACTGATAGAATTACACTTTGAAAACAAAAAAATAGGAGGAAATCCCTATTTAAATTGGTTGTATTTTAGAAATTTTGAAAACTATATTTTATTTTCTTTTGTCTTAATAAGTTGGAGACATTGACAAAGATCAAATCAATTTCATATTTAAATATTTGAAAATTTGTTAATTTAATTATGTATTTTATGATTTTGTTACTATTTTCTTTTTGATTTAATATAGATACAAAATGTATTTATTTTATTATCGATAAACTTACATTGTAAACCTTTATTTTTTTGTTATTAATTTAATTTTCAATTCCGCAGACCATCCCGCTAAACCCGCGGTTATAGTGCGAGGTGGGTTAGGCTTATTAGTATAGAACCCAATGGTTATAGCGGGTCAACCCGCTAAAAACCGCAAATTAATGTAACCCGCAATGGACGAACTAAATGGGATGGACTAATCCGCTTTGACACCCCTAGTCAAGACACCATTTATAACAATTTGTAACAATTTGTAACTCAAATTAATTTAGATAACACATATCAGTTGTTTTATTGTCTAAAGCACAATCTTTTGTATTTTAGTTTTAATTAATTAATTAATACTTAAATGAAATAAAATATTAATAAATATTTGCAGTATATTTTTAGTTGATGTGGGTTTATTACATACAAGCACGGATGTCAATTAGGGTTGAAAACTCGCGAATTATCCTTAACACGCATCACTATATAAAAGATGTATTTATTTTATTATCGATAAATTTATATTATAAACCTTTAATTTTTTGTTATTAATTTAATTTTAAATTCTACGGACCAAATGGCTAAACCCGTAGTTATAGTGCAGAGCGGGTTAGAGTTATTAGTTTAGAACTCGTGGATTATAGTTGGTCAATCGGTAAAACCGTAAATTAACTTAACCCATAATGAATAGATTAAATGGAGTGAGCTAACCCATTTTCATACCCCTACATACAAATTATTAAAAATCTTTTTTTCTGCATTTCTTTAATATAAAACACTTCCAAACTAGAACTTTGATAAATAATTAAACCTTTGACTAAGACTATCATCTAAAGAACCAAATAAAACGTTTAGACCAAATTTTTTTTTGTTATGGAAAACTTATTATATATTAAATGTATAAAGCTATATCTATATATACGTACACACAGGAGTAACATTGGTGTATCCTCTAGAAATACAACTATACTATGGCGCCCATCAAAAAGTTTTCATCTCTTCTATTACTTTCGATGATGATGTTTGCTTTCATATTCATTCCCATGATTTCAGGTAATATATTTATTTGCTTACGGCTAGCTTTTCTCAAATGATTCTAAAGTCATCTTTAAATTCTAAGACTCATTTACCAGTTTGTTGGGAGTATATAGCTATGTTGGGGCAATATCTATCTTAAATTGTTTTTTTCTTTTGTTAATGGTATATCTTAAAATGTTAAATTAACATGTTTTTTTTATGATACAAATAGGACAACCTCTACTAATTAAATTTTGTGGAATGAAATGTTATAGCACACCAGAATGCAATAAAACATGCTTACATGAAGGGTACGAAGAAGGGAAATGTATAAAAAGCTGGCCTGGTATACTTGAATGTTGTTGTCTAGCTCGTTCTAGATCTCAAGATGGTTCTCCTATTTCCAGTATTGATCTTACTATATAATATTTTTTTATGTCATATGTAATCTCAAAAATGAAAAAAATATATTTAGTTATATTCAAATATGAGGATCGACAAATCAATCTCATCCATGTCCTGCATTAATCAAATTGTTTACTCAAGATCCAGTGAACACAAGAAAATTCACAAGACTAACCCATATTAAAAGTTTTCACCACCTCTTAGAGCATCTATATCTAGATCTCTAAAAATGATATCTTCAAATTTAAAAATTGTAAACTAAAGGAAAAATAGAAAATAGAGCAACAAACGAAATAAAATTCGTACAAGTATTAGACATTATACTTTTATCTATAATTTGTTCTATTGTTCAGCTTTTTTATTAAATTAAAAGACTAATTTTATTTTATATTAAGAAATTCAGTAGAGTATACAGAGACAATGTTGCTCTTAGGATATTATCAGCAATTCGTACCGGTTTAGTTGATGTATATTATATACATCATTAAATTTTCACATTCAAACCAGTCGACTTGTAGTATCATCCAAAAACCAAATCTAACCTGGAAATAGTAAATTTGGTCAGTCTTTTAAAACATTTATATGAATTAATAAGGTTCGATCCAAAATCCATTTCAATAAAAATTTGTTCACTATTATTTGATTTTCATGTAGTAAAAATTAGATTTTAGATCGAACCTTATTAACCCAACAAAGACGTGAAATAATGCGATTTACTGAAGTCAAATTTACTGTGAGAATGCTACGAAGATAATCGGTTTGATATGGTTTAACCAATGTTTAAGAAAGCGCTAGATGTTAGTCGGGCGGTGACCCTCCGCTTAGCGCTTAGAACGTCTAGTTGGGGCTTAGGCGATTTTAGGCAGTTTAAGCGGTTTAAGTAATTTTATAATAAATATATATTTAAACATATATATATTAACATAATATAATATAACATAATAAAATTATAAAATTGAATAATTTAAAATTTTTAAATTATAAGAAGGTGAAGAATATCAATGTTTTGTAATTTTAAGTTTTTTTAAATAACATTTTTTTTTTTTATAAAAACATAGATATTAAATAATTTATTAAATCTGCATATCTCACATAATTCATAACTCATATAATTAGCATTTAATTTATTTAATTATTGCATATTTTACTAAATTTAACTATCATTATAATATAAACTGATATTTTAAAAATTTAAGCGGTCTAGATATTAATCGGATGGCTTAAGAGAATCTAGTGTCGAGTTTAACTAACCAAATATTACTATTTAAATTTTTGTTCGGTGCAATTTAAAACAACATTATTAGCAATGTTGTGAGGGCTGTGACTGTGACATTGAGCTGGCCGAGATTGAAACGTTCAAATCAAATAGCAAAAAGAGATAAAGGGCCCATTAAGGCCCATATTCTATGGCTCCTTCTTTTTCGCCTCATCTTCCAAAAAAGATAAAACAAAAAAGTGACGAGAGAAGAAAAAACAAGAAAAGGTGAAGGGACGAAACCAGAGGAAGAAGACGACCACCACAACGCATCTCAGCTCCTCCTCAAATCCATGGCAGTACGATATCTCTCTCTCTCTCTCCCTCTCTCTTGGTTTTTGTTTTCTCCATATTCTTAATCTATGAATCTTGAGATTTTCTTGTTTCTTTTGTTTTTGTCCTCACATATTTTGATGTTCTTGTTATTTCTTGTTTGAATTATTGAGTAAATTTTATAATCTCTGTTAAAGTTTGGTTCTTTTTCTGATTGTCTTCCTGGGTTTGCTTTGAGCTTTACCATTTTTCTCCTTTTTTTGGGGTTAAGAATGAGTTTTTGATTTTATAATTATGTCTTTTGCTTTTTGACTATGGAGATTCATAGATTTGTAGTTACTTTCGAAAAATCAAATCTTTTTTGTATCTGAAGTTTTTTTTTATCATTTTTCCACTTTCAGGATTTTGGTGTTGATAAAGTTTGGGTTTTCACTTTTTTGTAATGTTTTCTCATATGATCAGTGGCTAGATAAAGAGAAGTTCTTAGGAAAAGATTGTTTAAAACCACAAGATTGTTTATCTTGCTGAGCATAATGGCTTTGATACTATTTTGAAACCTATAACTTTTGAGTATTTTGGCTTGCAAGAAAGAATCAATATAAGTAGTGATGAAAAGTTTTTCTTTTGAATGGATTTTGGTATAAGTGTTGGCTTTTCGAAATTCTTCGTCTTTGGATGATCGGGTAATGACTTTAAATGTTTTAATATTTGGATTATGTGTAGGACAAGGGGAGACCATTGCCAAAGTTTGGCGAATGGGATGTAAATGACCCTTCATCAGCTGAGGGATTCACTGTTATCTTCAATAAAGCTAGAAACGAGAAAAAGGGAGGTGGCAAATCTGATTCACCAGTGAAAGATGAGACTAGATATAATAAAAATGGGGAAGCTCTTGAGAAGCCAACCGTAAGCTCTCTTCATCTTTTATTTCTGCCATTCATCGTATAATGGATGTATGAATTATATTATTTTCTTGATTCGAATTCAGGTACATGAGTTAGCTTAGTTATGTGGCTAATGTGATCTTTACTAACTTATTATTGATGCTATTATTTGCATAATTTGCAGAAAAAATGGTTTTGTTGTATACAATCAACTCGCGCAGAGTAAAGTGGATGGAAGTGTTTTGCTTTGGAAGGTCGTTTATCTATTACCTAAAATCATACTGCATCAAGAAGACTGGAGCTTGTCTGAGAAGCCATGACAGTCACTTTTGGATTCTGGTCGGAGAATGTTTCTGAGTGGTGTGTTTACTAGTGACTCTTGTTGGTTGCAAGGATGGATGTATTTAGATAACAACAATGTCGTTTCTATGTATTGGTGTGATGGTTTGTGTTCTTCACTTATTAAGTTATTATGAGTTATGACAACTTAATATTTTGCCCTCTCTCTCTCTCTCTCTGTTGATTTGGGTTCCATTGGAAGCTTTTCTTAAATCAATTTATTCGATGTTTGTTGAAAATGTCTAAAACAATAGGATCAACACTCTAGTCTTTCCTCAATTCTCAAGGGGACAAGATACAAACATATTTGAAGATACAGTTTCTAAGTATGAGAAATGTTCTTGCCAAAAAGTCCGGCTATTCCTTTTTCAGGGTCGCTCTGTTTCACAATGGATTCACCAACCAAAACCTGTAAAATTAGAGTAAAGCTCACACAAATGAGTATTCATCTGATTAAAGCTTGCAGAGGTTACTTCTAAGCAGCTAAACGTTTAGATGGATGGTTTGTGAAAGCTTACCGCTTTAACTCCAGCGGCTTGTACATAGGCAATGTCTTCAGGTGTAAAAAGACCGGATTCGCCAACCACCTTAACCCACACAATCAAGATTATCATGGTCAGGATTCAGGATGATGTTTCACCAATTGATAGATACCAATTAAAGAAAATGGCAAGTGGGAAGTACTTACAATCATGTCTCTCTCACGGATTTGTCTACCATGCTCTCCTTCAAGAAGCTTCTTTGTATTACTGATGTCCACTTCGAAAGTTTCTGAAACACCAACACTTTAAATTAAAGAGACTCCTCAACTGAACTAAATTATCCACAATAAGAATTACAACCCCATGAACTCTTTCTAAGGCAAGAGATATCAGAAGAACAAACGATATGTACAAAAGCTGCATTACCAAGACTTCGGTTATTGATGCCAACTAGCTCAATCCCTTCTATTCCAAGAACACGACCCATCTCCCTCTCATCGTGTACCTAATTGAAAACAAAATATATTTAGAGCAAAAAAAATATAATACTAACTTTCAAGGTGCATAATTTCATGGCCAGTTTAACAATAATAAGAGCAGGGAAAGAGACCTCAACAAGGGCAGCCAAACCAAGCTTCTTGCAGATTCCAAGCAAGTAGGTTATTTCTAGATCAGTCAATACAGCAGCAATAAGCAATACTGCGTCTGCGCCTTTAGTCCGAGCATAGTAGATCTGCCATGGGTCTACAACAAACTCTTTGCATAATAAGGGACACTGCAAAAATTAAAAAGCATGGCTTACACAAAGTGTTTTGATTATAAAGCACCAAAACCACCATTCTTTGCTAAGAAAATACCTTCACACCAGCGTTTCTTATTGATTCCAGGTTTTCAAAGCCTCCCTGTTTAAACAAAACCAAGATAAGAACTACAAATGTTAAAACCTACTAGCAAATGTGTATTAGACATCTGCAACTGAATACACAAGTGAACCTTGAAATACTTCTGATCTGTCAAAACACTAAGGCACGCTGCTCCACCTTTTTCATAAGCTTGAGCAATCTCGACCTGTAACATGATAGTGTTAGCAATGCAGACTGAGAAATCATAAAGAACTTTCACGTCTAGATATAAGAACAATAGCGAATCATAGTTAAACCGTTCAAAAGAAAAATGTTAATCAGCTTCCCAAGGCCAAACTGCATGACTAAGACTAGACTACATTGTTCTAATAATTTATCCATTGAAGAAACAAACCTTTACTTGCTAAATAAGAGTCCATAAAATCAATCTAAGAGTACGATCTTTGTCATTACAAAGAAACTAGCACACATACCGGATCAAAATTCTCTTTTAAGATTCCTCTACTTGGAGAAGCCTTCTTAACCTCAGCAATCAAACCAGGGAACCCAGTTCTTTGCTGAGCCATCCTAAGCGCCCCAACAAAATCCCTAGTCGGAGGAGCATCCTCTACAGCTTTCTTTAACACCTCAAGTGGGTTTAGCTCCTTCATCTGAAAAGCAAAAAAGAAAGACGATCACCATTAAACAACTCACAAAACTTCAAATAAAAAACAACAACATTGTGAACATAAACTCTTACCTGCGAAACTTCTTCATCTTTGTACCATGTAATCTCCTCCAGTATATTACGAGGAGAATCAGCATCATTGTTATTCAATCTCAACTCAAATGGACCAGAATAACCCAAAGGAGTCTTCGTTGGTGGTTTTCTCCTTATCCTAATACCTTGACTAATAGCTACTTCATTCTGATACATCTCTAATTCCCATTCCTTAATTCTAAAATCATTTCCTTTCTCCTCTGCTGATGAAGAAGCAACACTTAAGCTTTCCTTCAAATCAGACTAACAAAAAAACAAAAAGGCAAATACTTTCAGCAACAGATTGATAAAACTAGAATTAAAATACTCCAATTATGTTCCAGCTAGAGATTTATACATCATACAAGACAAAATGCGAAAATCACACATCATCAAACGAAAGACTCGAACTTTATAAAAGGGTGTTCACAGAATAAAACACATAAGAATCGTAAAAGAAAAAAAAACACTTTAAGCAACAGACTTATAGAATTAGAATTAGAATGTTTTGTTCAAAATAGGCTTTATACAACATAAAATGCGATAAATCACATTGAATCAAACAAAAGATTCGAACTTTGGCCGCACCTGTTGAGCCCGGATCGAGAATTGTGATGGACCCTTAAAAAGTTTGATCCTTTTGTCCATGGCAAAACCTGAAATTGAACTCTTGATTGAGACAGGAATTTTACACCGATACAGAGAAGGTGAAACCACTCTAACCGGAAGTTTTTGTCCGACCGCCACTAATCCCTCCATTGTGGGAAAAATGTTTCGATTTGAAGTTTAAAAAAAAAAACAAGAACCAAACTTTAAATGATTTCGGAAATTTATGGTAAAATTATGTTTTATAGAAGCAAATCAAGAATTTTGATTATGAATATTTTTTTGGTTGTTGAGCTGATTAACACGTGGGTTAATAGGACAGCAACACCAACGTATGCCGGCGAATTTTAACGATGTTTGGTGTAAAAAAAAAAAAAAAGACTAAGCCTGAACCATTTTTTCTTAAAATTTAAATTTAATCAAATTAACAAAGAATGTAATAATAAACAGTTTTAAAAAACTCTATAAATTTATACTCGATAAATTGATAAACCTATTTGGTTCTAAAATATTTAATAATTATCTAAATATCTAATTAAATAAAAACTTTATAGATTTTATTTTACTATATATTTAATAATTTTTATTAATAAAATACTATGATCTCAATGTTATTAATTTATAGAGTTTTTATTGAGTTAAATACATTAAAATCTCTACAAATTAATATTGTTAGGATAATTAAAAATATGAAGTATGTTTAATCGAGTAAAAAACTTCAAATGGTGAACGTAGATATTATATAGGCCTCAATTTTATAATTCAAGAAATATTAGTGTTTTTTTTCTGTTGTTCACAGAAATATATTCAAGTAAAGTTTTGACTTTTTAACTAAATTTCTCGAAGGATAAAAATAAAGAAAAGCCATTATATTAGGGTTATAATGGTAAATTTATATGCTAAATTTTTGAAATACATTTGAAAAAGTATATAATCACTACAACGTCTCGCCAGATGTTGAAGAGAGAAAAATGAGAGACCGTTAGCGAGAATTGAAATTTGAAATCCATTTTGAAACAAGAATTAGGGTTTACAGATTCGCATGGAGAACCAACGTTTCTTTCTGTACTCTTCTGATTCTTATCTCCGATCGATTGAACTTATCTTTTCAACTCACAGCGTCTGGTTTCGTTGAGTCAATTCAAATCGAGATCAAATGGTTTTCGATTTTGGGTCGATAATGACGAACGATACAAGGATTAAGACATATTTGATGGTGCGATAGTTCTTCAACCAAATCTATGAAGGTTTGATTTCATTTCGTTTTTAGATTTGGAATTTACCTGATTCGTTTGTTTTGGGGAATCTAGGGTTTTGATTTGGAACTTTGTTCTTTATTTCTGATGTAAATTAATCGTTTGATGGTGTTTATACATATTCCAATTAGGGTAATCGTTTACTTGTTTAATTGGGTGATTTTCTGAGAGTTTTAATATTTCACAAAGATCTCTACATCAAACTTTCTTCGGTCTTTGTTTCTATCTTTGTATGTTTATGTCGCCTTTTCTGAGTTCTAACATAATTCTTTTTTGTAGTCATATGATTCAGCAATCAAGTGGCAATTCATATCTTAATTTGGAGATGGGAGAAAATGTGAGTTTTGAGATGATAATTGGAGTCTCACTTTGTTTTCTTACTCTGTTCTCAGCCGTTTCAGGGCTTTTCTTCCACACGAGTAAGATTGTTTTCCTAACTTGGATGGTTATGTTTTTTTTTCTTGGTGTACATGATTTTGTAGTTTCGTTTTATTCTTTATGTGTGTTTGCCAGTGACAAAATGCTCTATATACTATAGCGTGTTGATCTTTCTTCTCTTGTCTCTTGCCTTATGCAGAACCATCTTTGAGATGCAGAGAACAAAATTTACAGCGACGATCTTATGAGTGGTCAGGTTAAGTAAATCTCTTCCTCCTATATTCTTATGGCTATTGTCTCAACAAGTTACTGCCCATCTTGCTCCGCTTTTTTTGGGTTACTCACACACAAGTTTACCAACACAATACACTCAAACAAATTTCACTCAATCTCATAACACACGCAAAGACAACAATACTCATAACATATCCACACGCACACAACAAATGAGAAGAACAAAATCACGTCACATACAATAAACTCAAACAAAATACACTCATGACACGCTCAAACGCAAAAAACTAAAACACAACATAACAACCGAACAACACAGAATAACCTCAAACAAAAAAAAATCACAACACACTCAAACGCAAAAAAACTAAAACACAACATAACAACACAGAATAAACTCACGACACAGTCAAACGCAAAAAAAAACTAAAACACAACATAACAACCGTTCTTATTATATTTCTTGCTTCTAAACCTTGTTTTACATCTTTTATGATTATGTCGTGTTGGCTTTGATCATGTTTGATATTCTCTTGGCAAGTACATTGAGATTTTGTGGGCAAGAACTTTGAGGTTCTGTTCCGGAGTCAAATTCAGGTAATCTATCTTTCTTTTCTTTTCTTTATCTCTTTTTTAACTTTAGATTTTTTTAGTATTACTTTAGTTTTCTGTATTTTTGTTTCGTTGCATTATAACCCTGCTCCTAGTTTTCTTTAAAGAGAGGGAATCCTTCAGGGGGAAAAAAGAAGAAGACAAAATTAGTATTAAATTCAGCAGCTAAGGAAATGAAAGGTCGGATAAATAAAAAGAAAAAGTCTCGTATATCTTCTCTTGTTTTTTTGCTACAAAATGAAGTATCAAATAAATAAAATAAGCTCTCTTCTTTGTTCTTCTTGTGTTTCTTGCTTCAAGCTTAGGTTGTGAGCAACAAAAAAACAAAGTCCAGGAGATAATTTAATAACCAAGAACAAATGATTGGTTAGTTAAATAAACAAACTCTCTTTGTTTTCTTCTCCTTTATTTTGCCTCATGCTGTCATGCGTAGGTCTTTTAGCCAAAGGAGGAGAACCAAAAGTTAAACTCAAGCCACTACAAGCAAAAAAGGGGCGCTGCATACAAAAAGAAAGAGGTCATCTTTATATATATATTCACGTAGATTTTGTTTTTGAACATTTTTTTTTCTTCCAGTGATTTCATGTGAAGGAAAAGTCAGTGATGATTCAGATTAATCCTAGAACAAAACAAGAACAAGAGTTTTAAGGTGAACTTTATGATTTCTTCTAAGTTTCTTTTTGTTCATAGAATATTATTATCAAATCATACTTTACCAAATGACAAAACTAACTCTGACGAAACTAGTTTTATATAAAGTCATAAACATCTTCAATTTTTCAGCTACAAACGTTGTTCTCTTGTCAAGATTGAAGGAAAATATGAGGAAACAGTCAAATCCAGGCTTGGATCAGACTTAGTAAAATTTCCAATTGTTTATTTTGTTGTCTTGTGTATTTAGTATTCTGCTAAAAAAAACTGATTTTGTATTAAGACAGAGGACTCTTAATCTGCAATAGCCAAATTTAAGAAAGCGATTCAGTCGACCGTACAAGTAGCTATACTATATTTGTCTCTCTTTAATCTTTACTGTATATCTAATGGTCTTGTCTCTTTTCTGCTAACAAAATGTTTTTATACCAATATAGATGATCCTTAAGCTGCAGTGAACCAATAAGGAAGTGTTTCAGTCATCCCGAAAAAGAAGGGTCAGGTTGATAAACTATCTTTACTCTTTCTGTGTTTTCTGGTATTGATCATTCTAGAAGCCTTGTCGTCCTTATAAAGGTCTATTTGGATGAAAACTTAAAAAGGGAGTAACTTGGAAATGTCTGATGTGTTTAAGTGACTTGTATTTCTTCGTTTCTTCTTCTTAATATAATCTTTTTTCTTCTTTCTTCTTGTGTTTCTTTCTTCATGCTTAGGTTGTGAGCAACAAATAACAAAGTCCAGGAGATAATTCAATAACCAAGAACAAATGTTTGGTTAGTTAAATAAACAAACTCTCTTCTTCTCCTTTATTTTGCCTCATGCTGTCATGCGTAGGTCTTTCAGCCAAATGACGAGAACCAAAAGTTAAACTCAAGCCACTACAAGCAAAAAAGGGGCGCTGTATGCAAAACGAAAGAGGTCATCCATCTTTATATATATTCACGTATATTTTGTTTTTTGAATATTTTTTTTCTTCTAATGATTTCATGTGATGGAAAAGTAATCCTAGAACAAAACAAGAACAAGAGTTTTAAGGTGAACTTTATGATATCTTCTCAGTTTCTTTTTGTTCATAGAAATTCTTATCAATTTTATACTTAAAACCAAATGACAAAACTAACTCTGAAGAAACTAGTTTTATCTAAAGTTATAAACGTCTTCAATTTTCAGCTACAAACGTTGTTCCCTTGTCAAGATTGAAGGAAAATATGAGCACACAGTCAGATCCAGGCTTGGATAAGACTTAGTAAGATTTCCAATAAATTTCGTCATTAGCATCAATTTTCTAGTCTTGTGTATTTAGTATTCTGCTAAAAACTGATTTTGTATCAAGACAGAGGACTCTTAAGCTGAAATAGCCAAATTTAAGAAAGCGATTCAGTCGACCGTACTGGTAGCTATACTATCTTTGCCTCTTTAATCTTTACTGTATATCTAATGGTCTTGTCTCTTTTCTGCTGACAAAATGTTTTTATACCAATATAGATGATCCTTAAGCTGCAGTGAACCAATAAGGAAGTGTTTCAGTCATCCCGAAAAAGAAGGGTCAGGTTGATAAACTATACTTACTTTTTCTGTGTGTTTATGGTATTTGGATGAAAACTTAAAAAAGGGAGTAACTTGGAAATGTCTGATGTGTTTAAGGGACTTGTAATTTGCAGGAAGGAAGAAGGCATACCACACTTCTCTATTTTACTTGTTGGTGAGTCTTTTGAACACGAGACAGATTAGCCAAATATTTCCTCAGGACTGAGGTAACTTATTCTCTATATTCTTTGTTTAGTACATTTACTAGAATTATGCACGTTAGTTTCTTCATTAGTAAGTACTTAACGTAGCATATACTAAATGAGTGTTTCCCAGATTAGCTACATTTCTCATTAACTTTATGATAGTTTCTAAAATGGTTTCATGTTTTTTTACCTCTGAGTTTTCTAAAAGAGAGGGTATCCTTCAGTAGAAGACAAAATATTACCATCAGATTAAGCAAAGCAGCTAAGGAAAAAATGAAGGGTCAGGTAAATTAAAAACTCTCTTCGTGTTTCTAACGCAATTAAATAATCTCTCTTTGTCGTTTTTCCTTTTCTCGTGTGTTTTTGCCTCATGCATAGCTCTTTGAGCAGAAAGCAGCAAAAGTTTCCCAGACAATTCTATAGCCAATGATCATCAAAGATTCAAGTGAAGCAGCAACATTCTAATTACGTGGGGTTAACGCTTTTGTTGGTAACAACTCTCTCCAGAAATTAGAAAACACTCTTACCACAAAAACAAAAACACAAACAACTCATACACAAATCACAACAAAACAAAATCACACAAAAAACACAACAACAACAACAACAACAAAAACTCAAACACAAATCACAACAAAACAAAACCACTCAAAACACAACAACAACAACAAAAACACACAACACAACAAAAACTCAAACACAAATCACAACAAAACAAAACCACACAAAACACAATATAAATTAATCTCACGCACACACTCAAATACAACCACACAAAACAAATTCACAAACAATTAAATCAACAAGAACTACGAATGGCTTGATCCTTTTTAAAGGGTACGTAGGCAGCCTTTTATACGGCACAGCTATAACATTCAAAATTTTCCTTTCTGAGTTTGTGGGTAGAAAATTCAAAGTAGATAGTATATAGGCCTCAGATTAAGCCTTGTAAGTGGTTCGCAAAATGTGTAGATTAAACTATAAACACTTCAATGTCTGACTGTTCTTTAGGTTTGAAAGAACCTCTCTCTGATTGAGATTAACTCCTTTGCGGCTTCACTAGTTGCCAACTGGTTCGCAGGAGATTCTTCACAACACCTTAGTCCGACCTCCAAAATCAGTGTCAAGCACTCAGAAATGTGGAAAACGACTCTGAGAGCACTCTGAAGAATCGATGTGTCTGCATTTTCCAATACTTTTTCCGGCAAAGCCGACTTGGTGTAGCTGTGTAGTGTAAAGTTTCCCCTAAATAACTCATTGGTTGGTCTTTTTCCAGTGAGCATTTCCAAAAGAAGAACTCCAAAGCTATACACATCACGGTGTATTGATGGCTGGCCTCATATTCCATATTCTGCACCATAATTCACAGAAACAACGACATCAAGATTGTATGATAAGAAAATACACTAGTCTACTTCATCTAATTATCAAAACGTATGATAGTTTTACCTGGTGCAGCATAGCCGATGGTTCCTCTAACGCCCTCCGAGCTTAGTTGGTTGAGGAAGGGCTCTTGGTCGAATTTGAGGAGAAGACGAGCCAGACCAAAGTCGCTAACATGGGCAGTTAAATCATCATCTAGGAGGACGTTACTTGGCTTAAGATCGCAATGAGCTATTGGTTCATGACAATGAACATGAAGATAGTCCAAAGCTGAAGCCACGTCTACGGCAATGTTAAGCCTTTCAAAGAGTGTCAAAGTTCTTAAGGGCCTACGACTCTTATCTACTTGCTCTGGGTGCAGCCACATATCCAAGCTTCCATTCGGCATGAAATCATATACGAGAGATCTGTAATCGTTTCTCTGGAAATCAATACTCGAACAAGCCGTCAATAGTTTCACAAGATTACGATGCCTTATGTCCTTGAGGGATTCACATTCTGCCATAAAACTCCATCGCTCCACGTCTCTGCAGGCCAAGAGGTCGAAGAAGAAGACTCATCTTTTGGGAGAGAAGGTTTTGTTTATCTGTTTACAATACTTCTTTCTTGTTAAAACCCATAATAAATTTACCAACTATTGATGGATAAATGTTTCTTGGAGGATCTGCAGAACCCGAAATGCTTAGTGCCAAGAATGCTTCGTGGCAGGTATTTCTATTTGTTAATGTCCTTAATGCTGATACAAGATCAAAACCTTCTTTTTGTGTGCACTTTTATTTGAAAATCTCTTGTTAATGTTTTATATAAGAATAAGTCTCTTATTAATGTTTATAAACTGTATACTAACGAAACCATATATTGTTCGTAGGATTTGGAATAGAGCTTGAGCTACTGGTCAGAGCGCTAGAGGATTATTGAGAATGTGATGTTGTTGCTGTTGAGGTTGATAGTAGTGACTGCGGTTGTTGTGACTATTATCCATGAATTGAAAACCCATTTGCTCTGCCGCAACATTACTTAATTGCTCAGATTGGTTCATCCTCTCCACAAACCAATGTTGTTGGCTCTGATGATTACTTAGATTCTGATTGAGATTCCGAAGTTGCTCAGATTGGTTCATCCTCTCCACAAACAAATATTTGGGAAATTTTGAAATCATTTTTTTAATAATAGTCAAAGGTTCTTCATCTATATATATATATATCTCAGATTATTTTCTCTACTGAAAATTTTCAAGTCAATAAATTCATATTCAAAATTTTCGGTAGGGAAAATAATCTTAGATATGTAATGAAGAAGAATCATTGGCCTACTAACAAAACCAAATCTTTAGCATGATTTCAAAAGTTTCACAATTATTTGCTTCTAAATAACTTACATTCTCATTTTTAGATGACAAATAAATAAGTTATTTAGAAACAAATGATTGTGATTTTCGAAAATCATCATAAAGATTTAGTTTTTAGTAGGTCAAATATTCCTTTTTCAATATGTTTCCAAGTTATTAAAAATTTTGGATGTGGATTATTGACATGTAAATTAACCTTGAACTAGAGAATTATAGAAATAAATATAAAGATATCATATTCATAGCAATACATTATACTCAATATTAAAAACCATATTCATAATTATTACAAGAAATCATGGTCATTAGTATATACATGTATTTAAGTATTGCAATAAGAAACATAATTTAATTAAATCTCTGAAATTTAATAGTTTTTAGCTATTTAAAATTTCAAAAATATCATACCTAAAACCTATATTGGAAGTCATTTAAAAAACTTATGAGTAATGAGAGATACAAAAAACCGAATAGATAGGACTCATTACAAATGATTTACGTGGATAAAATATATTTATTAAACTAAATTTTATCATCGATAAATCTAGATTAAAAATGAATTAACTATTAAACTGAAGACACTGAAAGAAGCAATCTTCTCCAAATGAGCAAAACAAGTCTGCTTAAAATCAAATGTGCCTCACAGAAGAAAAGCCCAAAACTAAAATAGAAGAATTGGCAAAGACTCCAACTCAGACAGAGTCTTCAAACCTACAAAAAACGGCCAAGAGAAATCATCCAGCTTGCAGTACGGATTACAGAGTGAAAACTAGTAACAAATTCATTTCTCATTGAGTGTGGAAACACTAGACTAAAGTGATAGCCAATAAAAAAAAAGTAAAGTTTAAAATCGGTGTGAGGTCCATTCTCCATTACATTTCACCAACGGGTATTCTATAACAACTGTACCCGATCCAAAATCATTACTAGTTCGGGTATTGTGTCCATGCTTGGTTACGGAGGTTAATGGGACCGGCATGATATGATACATTAATACATATTTTTAAAACCAGTAAAAGTAATAAAAAAAAAACTAATCCCTAATTAAACCATTAATTTATAATATTAGGTGATAGATTCACCTCGAACGCCAGATTAATACGTAATCATATTTTGAATACAGGGTAAACTATGTAATGATAATCTTCTTATATGCCAAAAATATATATATATATATAAATTAATAATTAAAAGTGTTTACGCCGGTGAATTGGCCTGTTTTCTTAACATTGGTGGATGATTTCATGCGTTTTAAAAAAAAATTTAATAAATTTTCTTTTATTTTTGATTTCATGCCAAATTTTTGATTTAATAAAAAAATGTCATCCGCAAAACGTGTTAAAATATATTTCTCAATTTCTAAACCGTTTTAATAATTATAAATAGTTGAAAAAATAATTAATAATTAAAAGTAAAAAAAAATTTGTGACTTCTTCGGAATAATTTATTCTTACAATAATATATAAAATATAAAAATGTGAATTCGTTTATCATCAACAAAAATTGGAAGGAAGAGAAGAAAATGTTGAAAAGCATAAACCTAATCTCCTGCAACTTCACTCGTCTTCCTCCTCTTAAACCCTCCACACGACCCCAAACCCTGAAACAATCCTCAAAGCTCCTTCTTTTTCTACAATCAAGAGCTTCTTCTTCATCATTTCTAAAATCCAACAAAATTCCAAAATACGAGAGAAAAGACACATTCTTCCATATCTGCAAAAGCTCTTCAAACAACCCAGATCCAGAAAAAACTCAAATTCAAGATGAATCCAGAGATTGGACAAGCTCAATTTTGCTTTTTGGGTTATGGGCTGCGGTTTTATACTATTGCTTCAATCTCGCCCCTGATCAAACACCAGTACGCATCTTTTTTTCTTATCAAAATACTTAGTCAATTTTTTTCGCAATTTGTGATTTTTTTTTCCCAATGTTATTGCAGACACAAGACTTGTACTTTTTGAAAAAGCTTCTGAATTTGAAAAGTGATGATGGTTTCAGAATGAATCAGATTCTTGTTGGGTTATGGTACATTATGGGTTTATGGCCTTTGGTTTATGCCATGCTTTTGCTACCGACTGGTCGAAGGTATATTATATCATTTCAATGGCTTCTTGCTTTATTGTTTTTAAAGAGTTTGTAGGTCACATTGTGACTATATTTGTAAGAAGTATTGAACAATACAAAGTGAAGTGAAGTGTCACAATGTGATAGCATGTTAGAGCTTTTTCAAGTGAGACTCTTTTATTTCATTTAACTTCAAAATTGTGTAGCTACTATACAATCTAATAAGCAGAGTAACAGATTCTTTAACTAACTTTTTAGTAACTGCTTTTGTTTTTCCTTACAGTAAAACCCCTGCTTGGCCTTTTGTTGTGCTTTCGTTTTTTGGTGGTGTTTACGCTTTGTTACCTTATTTTGCTTTGTGGAATCCTCCTTCTCCTCCTGTTTCATATGCTGAGTTGAAACAATGGCCTTTGAATGTTCTTGAATCAAAAGTAACTGCTGCGGTAAAAGATCTCTCTCTTTTGGTAATCTTGATCTGTATCGCCTTTTGGTTTTTCGTTACTGGAGTTAATACAGTTATGTATCAGGTAACTCTTGCTGCAGGACTGGGTATAATTCTCTATGCATTAGTTGGTAATGCTGGTGATTGGATAGAGTTTTATCAGTACTTTCGAGAGAGCAAATTCGTAAGCCCGATATGCTTCATTTTGAAGGATATGAAATCATCTTTTTTGCTTATGTAGTTGACATAATCTTAAATGCAGATTCATGTCACAAGTCTTGATTTCTGTTTACTGTCTGCATTTGCTCCGTTTTGGGTTTACAATGACATGACTACCCGAAAATGGTGAGTTCTATGTAAAACTCTTTTGTGCGATCACTCATATCCCTTTCCATTTCCCTCAAGGCATTGCTTCTTTTTCAGGTTTGATAAAGGCAGGTGGCTTTTACCACTATCTGTGGTACCATTCTTGGGACCTTCTTTGTATCTTCTCCTACGACCATCAGTGTCAGATACAATAGCTCCCACAGATTCAGAAACAACAGCTCCCTCAGATTCTGCATCATCTGGCCCAAATCTATAGCAACAACATCAATGCTCGATGACAAAACAACTGTTACGGATTGTCCAAGAGGTCGAGAAAGGTTCTCAGAGATCATCTGATGCATGAATGCTGATGATGAGGTTAATGAACATAATAAACCAACCCACCAGCGCCACAAACAGATTTGATTTTATTCTATTAGACAAACTTCTTCAGCTCCTTACATATGAAGATTCAATATTACAGTGTCTTGCTCTCTTCTATATCTCAACTACTAATGAAAATGGAATCGTATAAACATTTAATCAACCAGAGAAGCAAAACATTTAAGTTTATTGTAGATATAACGAAATCTTGAAAATCAAACTAAAATGTATATGGAGTAGTTAATCACAAATCCAAGAGAAGTGTTTATGCATACAACTTGTTAAGTTCATCTTTGAACTTGGCCTTTATTTGCTCCCTCTTTATCTTAAAAGCAGCTGTAACTAATCCAGACTCCGGTGTCCATGGCTCTGACAACAACTTGATCTTTGCTGGAAGTTCAAATTTTTCGAGCTTTGCCGCCTTTCCAGCCTGAGACGATAAAATCTTCAAATAAACATACTTACAAGATGTAACTGTGAAAAAAAACTGAGAGAGTTAGTGAAAATACAAACCTTAGTAAGAGATTGTTGAACCTCCTTGACTGCTTCACCGCTCTCGCATAGCTCAGCAAAGCTACTGTGTTTAACTCCAGCTCCCTCTGCCCATTTCTCTAATTCTCCTTGTGATGGAACTACAAGAGCTACACAGTAGCTGTTCATTGGGTCCACGTGTACCATGATGCTAGCAACATAGTTGCTCGAACCCAATGCTGCTTCCACCTGTGAATTTGTGGTCCAGACAAGGTAAAAGCATGAGGAGATTGTATCATATACCATCTTTCCTTGTAGAGTTTAAGTTTTATAGGTGAAACCTTTCCAAGAGATACATATTCCCCGTGTTGAAGTTTAACGATATCTTTCTTTCTGTCGATAACTTCAAGACATCCATCAGGATGGAATCTGCCAATATCTCCGGTGTAAAACCACCTCATGCCCTTCTCATCAACCTGAGATTTTCATGGGGATCCTCAGAAATTTATACAGCAAAGCGGATTGACTAAGAAACCGGAATTTGCTTTACCTTGTACACCTCATCGGTTTTTTCTTGATTGTTGAAGTAACCTGCTGTTACACTGTTACCACCTATAACAATCTCCCCTCGAGGCATTGGTTTGTCTGAGATTCTATAGCCACCTTCTTCCCAAGAAACAAGCTGCAAGATGAAGCTTGAGTTGTCACTCATGATCACAACAAATTTAAACATTGTCAACGCATTGTGTTGATTAAAGATTGATAGCAAACCTTAATGTAGCCACATGGAAGTGGAGGACCAACACGTCCAACAGTAAGATCATCCCACTCAGAAAACGTAGCTCCAGCACATGTTTCAGTCAATCCATATCCTTGACCGATGGGAGCTCTAATAGATCACAACGCACAATCAAAATGAGAACATACTAAGTCTAAGTATTGTGAAGTTGCTAAAAGAATACAAACAAGCCTGAAACCAAATGAGTTTCAGCAAGCAAAAGATAGCGGATTCAAGATCAAACATACCATTGTCACTAATAATGTAAACACAAAAGCCAAATGAATTAAACAGCATTTGCAATGTCAATGTGAGACCACAAAGGATATTCTTACCCCATGCAGATATTGATGAACCGTTGCGAATCAGGAGATAGAGGAGCTCCTGCACAGAGCATAAGCCGGATGTGTCCTCCAAGCACAGCTCGTATTTTCTTGAAAACTAGAGTATCCCAAAACATTTTCTCCAGACCCCAAGCACCAAACCAACTTCCATCTACAGCTGCTAACCGACGCTTGTACGCAAAGTTAAATAGTGTCTTCGCCATCCCTCCCTTTTCCTCAACCTAGGTTACATAACATACACAAATACAAGTAAATCTAGTAAGTAACTGCAACAATAAGCAAAACATTTCTATCGCTGAGATGGTACTTTTTTTAGAACTCCTTCTCGGACACGATCCAGAATAGCTGGAACTGCAGTCATGATAGTTGGATTTAGAACTGAAACATCTCCTTTAGTTCCTTTCTTAATTTTGTTTGAAGTGTTAGTTAAAGTCATTGCTGAGCCATAACCTATGGCACAACCTGAGGTAAAGACCACAATCTGAAAAAACCAAGATTTGGTAAGAATGAGTGAAGGTAGCAATTCAAAAGAGAAAGAGCACAGCAACATACCTCAGCTTCAAGCTCAAACACATGAGCCAAAGGTAAGTATGCAATATATATATCATTCCTATCCAGCTTCGGTACCACTTTCATAACTCCTGCAGCAGTTGCAACAAGGTTTCCGTGGGTCATCATAACACCCTGAGTCAAATAAGCGCACAATGTAAGGTTAGACCAGAAATATGATTACTTAATACAAAACACATAACAAAGAGAGAATTCACAGTCCAACACACACCTTTGGTAAACCAGTACTACCACTAGTAAACATTATAACAGCAATTCCATTCTTCGAAGGTAAAATCGGTGGAACAGGCTTCTTCTTCCCCAGTTTCTCAACTTCAGACATCGAAGAAACAGTTATGTCACCCATATTATTGAAGTCACTAGAAGCAATATCTACACCATCTTCTTCAATGTAAATAATATTCTTCACAGTTTTTAAACTCGATTGTATCGCAGACAACTTCTTAAGTTGTTTCGAGTCACAAATAAGCGTGGACACTTGAGTCTGTCAACAATACAATACCACAAGATTCAGAAATCAAGCAACCAAATTAAGTAACTACTAAAACAAAAAACTTCCCCTAACCAACCTCATTAAGTGAGTAAATCAAAGCATCTTCTCCTAAAGAAGCATAAATAGTAACAACGGTTACGCTTTGCCTAAAACATCCCTGAAAATTAGCAACATTTCATCAACAAGTAAACTCTTCAAAATCCAAAATTTGCAAACCATAAGCAAATAAACAAACCTGAAACGCGATAAACCATTCAGCTCTAGTATCCGAAAAGATGGCAACACGAGTATCAACATTATGTCCAACATTAACAAGTCCTGACGTGAAATCACAAACACGTTCAAAGACTTGAGCATAACTTTCCCATTTATACTCTCCTAAATGAAGCTTCTCAAACTTTCTTCCATCACTAGAAGTAACAACTTCTTTATCTATAAACTCTCTAGTTCCAAGTAACCGATCTTTTGAATGTTTCTTACAAGATTGTTCAAACAAACTAGCCATAGTTGTAGCTCCTTCCCAAGGAACATCAACTAAACCATAAGATTTAGCATGACGCATCGTGTAACCTTCTTCTCCACCTAGTTTGATAGGAACACCTCTCTTTTTCGACTTTTTGGTTCCGTTTAACAAAACAGAGAGTGATATTGGTATAAGTAAAGCTATGATTACGCTTCCTATGATCCCAATTTTAGAGTTTGAATCCATTTGATTCACTACTGAATCTTCCATAAGTGAAGGCTACACAAAGGAAGGAGAGAATTAACACTAGTTTACACGATCTGAAATTAACATATCACAAAAGAATCCAAAGAACACGTTGTAGGAATTGGTTTACCTATGAATGGGTCGAGGGATTAGTGAAATGATGTTTCTTGATGATGTTTTCGAATCGTATTCGTGGGGAAAAAGGGAAAGTGTAAAACTTTTAGATGTTTTGAAGTTTGATTTGAACAATGAAAAGCTTGTGGTCTCTGTCCTGATTCTCGAAGCCATGGTTTAGGAATGAGGAATATTTGGTAATAGAAACGTAGCAACTGGTGATTGGAGTGGCAGGTGACAGAAGTTAAATGGAGAGACACGTGGATACTCTTCTGTTTGTTGTTTTACTGCCACGTTACCCAACACTGTGGAAGAAATTTTTCAAACCTTCCATTGTTTTTTTCTTCTTCTACCGTTTCAGATGTCTTGAACTGGAGTAAATCAATTTTGAAATGATTTGAGTTGTGAAATAAATTGACTCTGATATATGTTCGTGTCTGAATATGATTCATTTGGTCAATCCAGATAGTTTTGCAACCGTACATCGGTGCATGTCACTCATGGTTAAGAACCAAACAGAGATTGGTACACGAAGACTTGTCATTTGCAAGGCTGCTTCTGTTCTCTCTACTCTACTAACAATGGCAATAACTGTTTTCTTGGATATTAAATTCACAGCATATCTTATGTATTATTAACTACGAAACTCCCATTGAATTGAGGGGATCATTCATAAAAATCTAACTGGAACCGCGACGAACTATTTCTTCCGTTCGTGCAAGTGCATCTGTTAGCACATCTATCGACCAGTTCTTCAAGTCATCCTGTTGAGAAAAAACGGAAGCAAGAAAAGTATGATTCATCGAATGATGGTGTTATGATTTAGTAAATACATTAAGGTCTGAGGCTTTTTACCTTGCGCAAAGGTTCTCCAGTTCTTATTTGTGCATTTGGGCGAGCAAGCTTGGACTCAAAAGGGGTTCTTGGTCTTACTTCTCTAAACTCATCCCACTCCTCGCGCTCGATCATTCGCACTGTGCCTTGTCCTTGAGGTGCATTTTTAATCTTGCGTTCTATCATTTCTTGGGATTTCGAATCATCGATCTGGCAAGAAACCACAAGGCAACATTTGAAAATCAGTGCTTTCCTCAGATTTAATCTCATATATGAATTGCAAAAACACACCAAGCAAAGAGGCTAGATCTGCTTAATAGCTACTAAAGTCATTGACAAGAAAGACACATTGCAAAGAGATGATAGAGGAAGGCTTACCATCATTAACACTTTTGCAAACAATGCAATACCGACCACAGCAAGGAACATAGGCATTGTTGCTGTGTCTAAATACGATCTTGATTCTGGAACCTCAACTAGAAACTGATTCTTTATTGGGTTCCTTCGCTTCTTATTTTTCTGCAAATTGGCTATCGTTTTTCTTAATGTCTCCGTTGGGACATCACTAGACGGTGAATGCAACCTTCTCTTAAGCAATGTAAATAACTGATTCTGCCGAGACATCATAACCAGCAACAGGGATCTTCTTCTATGCCAAAAGATAAGGAAAAACACGACTTAGCCAAACTGGAATCAAGGAACGAGGGAACTATAAGCATAACTCCAACACAAGCATCAATCGAAAATTAACTTTCACGGGCATAATTGCATCTTCAGTCCAAACAGAGAAAGTGAAATAGGCTTATTTGGACCAGGTTGACGTATAAACTTAAAAAAAAAATAACTATCCTTCTGTTGTAACACAGTCCCTCTTACAAGAACACACCCATACTAGACATGGTGGAGCCTATACCTTTATTTCATAATGATCTCCACAAAAAAAACACTTCTGAGATCATCACAGAAGCTTCACCACAACCACAGAAAACCCTAGGTTCTTCATAATCCTAATAGGAATATCCTCCATCAAGCTGAACATACTAAAACTAATCTCACTGTGAAGACCCCATTGCAACCTACTTACTATACTATATTTTATTGATCTGAGATGAAAATTCTTCAACCCATCGGAGTAACACAAAAACTTATACATGAATAGACCTAAACAAAACCTCATACTGTCAAGAAAACTACTGCAGCAAGAAGAAATAGGTTAAAACCTGCAAGTCTGCCCCTACACTGTGACCTAAAGGACCCAATGTACTAAGCTTATGAACACAAATCATGGAAACAAAGATAACACCAATAAATAATTACATAGGCAAACTAGATGTAAGAATAAAATTATAATCTGGGAATGTAAATAAGTTTCATTGTAGCATTTTCACGAACACTTTGTGTGCAGCAATTCCTCAACTTGAGAGAGACAAAAGATTCGACATTTGGGTAACAAGAACTAAACGGAAATCGAGATTGGTACCTATAAAAAAAAACTTTCCTTTGAACCAAAAAAAAATCATTTTTCCAAACGAATCAGTTAACCCATTTAAAATATTTTGGTCGATGGTTAAAATTCGTAAGGGAAGAGAAGAAGAAGGAGACAAAGAGATGAGGAGATTGCAGATTTAAACGAACCAAATCAGTACAGATTGGGTAGAGAAAAAAACTGTCTTGATCGCCAAAGACTTCTTCTTCCTTTTTTTCAAAGCTCCTAAATCGCAGAACCTTTCCAGATTATTCTAAATTAGAAAAGAAAGATGTTTTTATCTTTGTAAAATGACGATTGAACTGTTTGTTTCTGGGAGTTACCGTCCTACTCTACTAAATGGAGATCAGTTGGGACTTGCGGTTAGAACGCTTACTCAGAGTTTACACGATTTTAGGCAATTTAAGCGATTCAAGTAATTTTATAATAAATATATATATTTAAATACATATATATTAATATAATATAACATAATAAAATTATAAAAATTGAATAATTTAAAATTTTTAAATTATAAGAACCGGAAAAATATCAATGTTTTGTAATTTTAAGTTTTTTAAATAACATTTTTTTTATAAAAACATAGATATTAAATAATTTATTAAATGCGCATATCTTTCATAATTCATAACTCATATAATTAGAATTTAATTTATTTAATTATCACATATTTTGCTAAATTTAACTATCCGTATAATATAAACCGATCTTTTAAAAATTTAAGCAGTATAGTTGTTAATCGGGTGGCTTATGAGGGCCTATCACCTAAACGATGTCTAGGTTAGAACATTGATGGAGATTAATAGGTATTACCTATTGTGCAAACTGAGTATTTGAACATGGTCTAGTGTGTTAAACATGTATTATAACTCGTTAGGCCATAGTCGGACGGTTAGGATGAGCCTAGCGCATAAAATATTAATCGGGAAGTAAACGGGGATTAATCGATTTTAGGTTATTTTAATGTTTTAAAAATATTTTTATCCATTATATTAAACTTTTAAATAATATTATTTTTAAAATTATAGTAAATACATAAAATATAGTATTAATAATTTATTTTATGATTTTTATTTATAATTTTAACATAATTTATTATAAAACATCATAAACTCTCAATATAAATGTCTGAATAACAAAAACAAATTTTTTATACTTGAAAATTTAAAAATAATTGGATTATAAATAAATATGCAGAAAATAATCGGATTAAGCGAGGATTTATTGGATTAGGTAAGGAGTAATTGATTAAGTGACTTTTTTGAAGGATTAATTATTAATAGAGTTGGCGATTTTTTGGTCTAATCACTAGATATGGTGTAATGGGAGGTATATAGGGATTTTTAGAACATTAGGGGTTTGTCCCGCGCTACGCGCGGATTATTTATCTATATGTTTTTCTATTTTACGTGATAAATATTTAATTTTAGTAGAAATTTATCAAAATGAATTTGAAATTTTGTATGTATAATATAATAAAACTCATAAGCTCCATCATGCATGAATATATAAATCCTAATATTTTTTAACGATATATACCGAATATACAATCTGTCTAACTGTTGTCATGAAACGAATAGGAAACACATAGGAAAAATGTGATGTAGGTAGCTGAAAACCTAAATAGAGAGAAACAGAGCCAAAAAATTATTGAGAGGATTAGAAAAAAAACTTGTGTGATCTATATTTACTATGTAAGAAGTGTTTGCTTGAACTTCAAAACTTTTAATTTCAACTCTACAGTCACCAATGACAAGAGATCAAAAATACACATTACAGATACAGAGAAAACAAAACGAATCATATAGAAGTGTAAATGTTAAAATGTATATTTATATATTTTAAAATTACCATACTAATAAATAAAACAAATTTTGATGAGAGAGAATAAGAGAAAACCAAAAGATTGGAAAATATACTATTTTTTAATAGGGAAAATTATTTAATTAACCAATTAACATTTGATAATTAATATTTTATATGGCTGATGTGTCAAGCTTTTAAAATTTTATTTTTGTATAACCTATTGAACATCAAATAGTCCATTTTATTAGTATAGACTATAAATATACCCGCGCTATGCAGCGGGATTTTTTTTTTAATTTTAAATTTAAATATGGTTTTACTTGTTTTAATGTTTTCATAATATTCTGTTATAGTTGAAGTACAAATTTAAAATTTTTGTGTCTAAACAACTTTTATTTAATTCATATGACCAAACACAAATATATATATATATATATTAATACAATTAAAACTAGCAATAATTTCAAATTTTTTTTTAATTTTAAATCAATAAATTATATTAAAAGTAATTATGAATTCTCTTTCAAATTTATTTGATCTTATTTTTTTGAATCATTATATATATAAGTAATAAATAATTAGATTTTATGTATATTTTATGCTTTAAAATTTCTAAAACGTACATAAAATATGTCATTTAGGTTTCAAATCAGATTTGATTTGATAATTTTTGGATTCAGATAATTCAGGTAAAAGAGTTTAGTACCCGTTCAAAATTTATACTATCAATGTGCTGGTTACGGGTTCACATCGATTTAGTTTTAAAACTTAAACTAAACAAAGAATATCTAATTTAAATAAAAATTAGTTTAACTTTAATAAATTTGGTTAAATTTTATTAAATATGGCAGAAATTGAGACAAATATAACTAAATACATATTTATAGCTATTTAGAATATTTCTATAATTTAGAATTTTTATATTAATAAGTGTATATAATATAATATAAATATACATAATTTATATATTTATTATTTATTTTGGGTATATGATTGGTTTTCAACTTAGTTTGAATAATTTTGAATAAAAGAATTAGAAATATAGAACATATTTGCGTTATATAACAACTTAATTTGATTTTGGAAACAATATTTTGGTTAGATTTTTGGATTTCATGTTTTATACTAAACGTACATATATTACATAATCGGTAACTAAAATTTGTGTAATTATATTAAATTGATATAAAATACTGAAAACATATTTATCATTTTGTATACTAAAGCCTCTATAAATTAACATATTTAAGATTTTGATATTTTAATTTGTAGTGTTATAGATAATTAAAAATCTAATATTTAATAATTTATATAAATAAATTTTACTTTTATCATTTAAATTCTAGAATAATATTAGATAATTTGATATAATTTACCTTTAAATTTAAAAACTTAGTTGGATTATCTGATTTAATTTAAAATATTTGATATATAAAAGTAACTAACGATAAATAAAAATGAATTCACTTATAAAAATAATATACATAAACTAAATATATATAAATATAATATAAATATAAATAATTTATATAGTAATTGTTTATTGTTCAGTTTGATTTAAATATTTTGGATTAAATTAAAAATATAGAACATGTTTGGTTTATATGACAACTCTGTTTAGTTTTAGAATCAATTTTCTTGGTTAGATTTTCGGATTTCATGTCTTATATTAAACGTGCATATATTACATAATCGGTAAATAAAAATTGTGTAATTATATTAATTTGATATAGTAGAATACATAAAATTTCCGATGGATAATAAATAATACATATTTATCATAGATATATAGTAAATCGTCTATAATAAGAATTTAGAACTTTGATAATTTATTAATTTGTATTGTTATAAATAAATTAATAAATCTAATTTTATTAATTTATATAAATCATTTTGTTTTATCATTTAAATTCTAGAATAATATTAGATATTTTGGTCTTATTTACATTAAATTAAAACTTAATTAGATTATTTATTATAATTTAAACTGTTTGAAATATAAAAATAACTAATGATAAATACAAATGAATTCACTTATGCAAATAATATACACAAACTCAAATTTATAATTAATAATCTTATAGATCAATTTTTAAATTTGATTAAATGATAAAAATATAAATAATAAATATTTATCTTATATGTATAAATAAAATATTTTCTTGGATTTATGTGTATAAATGAAATATTTTCATGGGACTTATAAAGGTTTTTATTTATTAAGGTGGTATTTCTAAACAATACATATTTATCGTATATGTATAATAAAACTTCTATAAATTAATAATATTAGAATTTTTATATTTTCTTAATTTTTAGTGTTAGAAATAAATTTATAAATATAATATTCATTAATATATATAAATTATTTTTATCATTTAAATTCTATAATAATATTAGATAATTTGGTCTTATTTTCATTTAAATTAAAACAATTGATTGGATTATTTGATCTAATTTATTTAATATAAAATTTAAAAAATATTAAGGATAAATAAAATGAATTAATGATCAATAAAAATGAATTCACTTATAAAACTAATATACATAAACTCAAATTTAAAATTATTAATCCTATATATTAATTTTTAAAATTGATTGGAAATTTTAAAATATAAATAAAACATATTTATCTTATGTTTATAAATGAATTAATTTTATTGAATGTACCCGCGCTATGCAGCGGGACTTGTTTTTTTTTTAATTTTAAATTTTGATATGGTTTTACTTGTTTTATTTTTTATAATATTCTGTTACAATTAAAGTACAAATTTAAAATTTTTGTGTCTAAACAACTTTTATTTAGTTCATCCGACCAAACACAAATATATATATATATATTAATACAATTAAAACTAACAATAATTTCAAATTTATTTAAATCTCTTTTTAATTTAAATCAATAAATTATATTAAAAGTAATTATGAATTCTCTTTCAAATTTATTTGATCTTATTTTTGAATCATAATATATATAAGTAATAAATAATTAGATTTTCTGTATATTTTGTGATTTAAAATTTCTAAACATACATTTTAAAATTTCTAAACATACATAAGATATTTCATTTAGGTTTCAAATCAGATTTGGTTTGACAATTTTTGGATTCAGATAATTCAGGTAAAAGAGTTTATTACCCGTTCAAATTTACTATTCGATGTGTTAGTTACGGATTCACATCTATTCAGTTTTAAAGTTTAAACTAAACAAAAATATATAATTTAAATAAAAATTAGTTTAACTTTAATATATTTTGTTAAATTTTATTAACTATGGCGGAAATTGAGACAAATATAACTAAATACATATTTATAACTATTTAGTATATTTCTATAATTTAGAATTTTTATATTAGTAAGTGTATATAAATATAATATAAATATACATAATTTATATAATTATTGTTTATTTTGGGTATACGATTAGTTTTCAACTTGGTTTGAATAATTTTGATTAATAGAATAATATAGAACATATTTGCGTTATATAAAAATTCAGTTTGATTTTGGAAACAATATTTTGGTTAGATGTTTAGATTTTATGTTTTATACTAAACGTACATATATTACCTAATCGGTAACTAAAATTTGTGTACTTATATTAAATTGATATAAAATACTGAAAGTTTCGGATGGATGCTAAACAAAACATATTTATTATAGTTGTATACTATAGCCTCTATAAATTAACACATTTAGGATTTTGATATTTATTAATTTATATAAATAAATTTTATTTTTATCATTTAAATTCTAGAATAATATTAAATAATTTGATATTATTTACCTTTAAAATTAAAAACTTAGTTGGATTATCTGATCTAATTTAAAATATTTGATATATAAAAGTAACTAACGATAAATAAAAATGAATTCACTTATAAAAATAATATACACAAACTAAATATATATAAATATAATATAAATATAAATAATTTATATAGTAATTGTTTATTTTGGATAATACGATCGAGATTCGGTTTGGTTTAAATAATTTGGACTAAAAATTAAAAATATAGAACATCTTTGGTTTATATGACAACTCTGTTTAGTTTTAAAACCAATTTTCTTGGTTAGATTTTTGGATTTCATGTCTTATACTAAACGTACATATATTACGTAATCGATAAATAAAATTTATGTAATTATATTAATTTGATATAGTAGAATACAGAAAGTTTCCGATGAATGATAAATAATACATATTTATCATATATGTATAGTAAATCCTCTATAAGAAGAATTTAGGACTTTGATAATTTATTAATTTGTATTTTATAGATAAATTAATAAATCAAATATTTATTAATTTATATAAATTAATTTATTTTATCATTTAAATTCTAAAATAATATTAGATAATTTGGTCTTATTTACATTTAAATTTAAAAACTTAGTGAGGTTATTTATTAAAAATTTTGATATATAAAAATAACTAATGATAAATAAAAATGAATTCACTTATACAAATGGTATACATAAACTCAAATTTATAATTAATAATCTTATAGATCAATTTTTAAATTTGATTAAAATGATAAAAATAGAAATAATACATATTTATCTTATGTGTATAAATTAAATATTTTCATTGGATTTATGTGTATAAACAAATTTTTTTCATGGGATTCATGATGATTTTTTATTTATTAAGATGGTATTTCTAAAAACTACATATTTATAGTATATTTATAATAAAATCTCTATAAATCAATAATATTAAAATTTTGATATTTTCTTAATTTGTAGTGTTAGAAATAAATTAATAAATATAATATCCATTAATGTATATAAATTAACTTTTATCATTTAAATTATGTAATAATATTAGATAATTTGGTCTTATTTACATTTAAATTAAAACAATTAGTTAGATCCACTTATAAAAATAATATACACAAACTCGAATTTAAAATTATTAATCCTATATATCAATTTTAAAGTTGATTAAAATTTTTAAAATATAAATAAAACATATTTATCTTATATTTATAAATAAATTAATTTTATGGATCATAAAAGTTTTTTATTTATTAATATGATATTTCTAAATAATACATGTTTATCTTAGGTGTATAAATAAAATGTTTTGATTAGATTATAAAAAAATATTATGTGTATACTTGAAATGTTTTGATTGGATTATAAAAAATTCATTAAATAATGTGTTAACACTACAATCAACAAAAATAGACTGATGTGTTACAAAGTTCGAAAGAAACTGTTTTATTTTATTATAGAGAGAATTCGTGTTAATTATAGAAATGTTATTTTCTAATCATGTATTTGGATGGGAAGATGTTATTTTCTTATTTTTGACCTTTTGATTGTAATGAACTCTGCGAATATATCAATCAATATGTCTCCGTCTTTTTCCTCAGTCTGCAAGAATTTAACATAATTTGTTGCCGACATCTGTTTTTTTTTTTTTTTTTTTTTTTTGCGATTCTTATCGATTGAACATGTGCCCCCTCAATATATATACATCCGCCCCTGAGTGCAATTACAAACGGGCCGGGAAACACAACAGTCTTAACATTATTCACCTATTTCTTTCAATTTTTTTTTTTGCCTATTAGATGAAACCTTTCAAGATTGCATCTATAATATTTTGTCCTAAAACCCTCTAAATATTTTGCCTATACTATCTTGGTTAGGAAAATGTCTGTACCTTGAGGGAGTCTGTATAATTCCTCGAGCATTAAACAGCCCTAGTAATACAGATTGTTCCAGGAGAACAATTTCCACATGCGGTAAATTCATGTATAGTTAGCTTAATTAATACACTCAAAGAAAGCAACCGGAGGTCCAAAGAGTACTAATTAATTTTATGGATAAGATTACACTTCAATTAAAGAGTACTAATTTTTGTATCATAAATATATATATATATATATACATTTAATATGACAGATTAAATTTAGTACATATATGTATATAATCCAATCTGTATAATTAAATTTAGTATGACAGATTCGAACTTTGTTTCTCAGGTCAACGTTCAGCTTTCTCTCTTCCTCCGAACCTTCCCAATTTTTTTCTTAAACAAACCAATTTCACTGTTTCATTCAATCTTCCAAAAGATTACACCTTTTTCACGCGTCGATTCTACAAATTAAGTCTCAATCAAATTCTCAGCTTCTTATGATTTGAAATTCATATAGATCTCACCAAACTCTGCATGTAAGTTAATCAACCCCCGATCTGATTTTGTCTCTACAATGTTGCTTGTTGTTTCATCATCCGATTTTGTGTTTACCCATTTCGTTTTAGGAAGTGAATCTCAGGTTTGATGATAAAGTTTCAATTTTTATTTCAGGGTTGATTTCAAAATTGTGAAAAATCAAGACTTTATCAATTAATGATGCAGCAACAAGATGGAGAAGTAGATGAAACAGATCTTGAGTCTTTAACAAGTAGTGTTGATCCTAGTAGAGACTCTTCTCATAGGTTTAGGTCTCATCAGTATTCAGGAATGGTGAGACAAAGAGCTTATATATTTGATGGTGATGGTAAATATTATAACAAAGAATGGGATTTAGTAGAAGGAACAGGGAAAGAATTTTGTTGGTATCATGTTGAATTACCTAAAGGTAATCAGAAACTTTCTCAATCAGCTCAGCATCTTATTGATGCTTTATGTCCACCATTGAAGCTTCAAGACATTCTTTCACTTGTTAGTAATGGACCCTTTTGTGGACATGTTGATGGAGCTCTTGTGTTTAGAGTTAATTCACCTGGTCCTGCTTCTAGTAACTTTACTTTCAAGATTGCTGCCAGGATTACTGAGAATTCTGTGATTACTGTGTCTTTAGGAAGAGTTCCTAGGTTAGGATTCTCGCCTATGGGTCAATCACTTCTCTCTGAAGTTCCTAGTGTTGATTCTACTTCGTATTGTCGTGGTGAGCGGAAGGAGAGAAGCGGTATTGTGATTGAGGAGCATGTTCTTGAGTTTTTGTTGACTATGAATCATTCTGAGGAAGCTGATAATCCTGTTCCATCTTCTGTTTCGAATCTTGTTGTGCATATTATTGATACACATGTTGATCAGCTTCAAGATGTTGTTACTAAACTTGAGATCGAATTGGATGCTGTGGAACTAGAAATGGATAGAGGTTAGCTAGCATTCTCTTCTTCAACAGCTATATTTCGTTACTAAAGCCTTAAATGACTCTAATTAAAAACCTGCATTTGCCATTTGTTTTGTGTACCATTTGATTAACTTCTTTTCAGCTCTATGCACATTTGCAACTTTCTTTTAGGAAGGTTTTTATATATAGTTGTTTGTTGGTCACTTATGTATCATCGTTTTACACGGTAGGTGGATTTGCTATGAAGAAACAGATGTTGGATGACAGAAGGTTCCCAAAATTGCATCTCAACTTGCAGCGTCTTTTGCAGGTAGAGCTATATTATCACCAAGCCTTAATATTTCTTCAGAACATTGTTTTGGGGCAAACTTTTGTTCTTCTAGGAACATCTTGCTCATGGAATACTTATTATTATTTAAGAAATTCTGGCTTCTTTGTTTTTGTTTCCACTCTGAGTTAAACATTTGAATGAATCTAAGGTGATTGCGCACGGAGAACAAGTATTTCCAAGAGTAAAGGAAAAATGTTCCACAAAGCCTTGGTTTCTAGCAGAAGACATAAACTCCTTGGAAGAGTTGATTGGCCGATTAAGACGTTTAAAAGAGAATGTAGGCTTCATTGCGAACCGTGTGACAGCAATCCAAGCTGGTCTAGATAGCTGGCAAGCCGAACAAATCAATAGAAAGCTCTATTACCTCTCCTTTCTTTCCATCATATTCCTTCCTCTATCAATCATAACCGGAGGTAAACAAAACAACCCACTTATATGTTTCCATTCGTAATAAGTCAACATAAACACTATTTAACATGTGGTTGTACTAACAGTTTTTGGGATGAACGTTGGAGGAGTTCCTTGGACAGGACAAGACAAACCAGAGCTAGGAGACGGGTTTAGAAATGTAATGTATATATGTCTTATAATGCTGGTTCTAGTGTTGTCCTGTTTTGGTTTTCCGGCGTTATATAGTCGGATAGCTTCTTGGTGGAGAATGAGAGATATGAAACGAAGTTGGTCTCTTAATCGAAGATCGTTCCAGAAGAGACCAAACATAGTTGAAGAAAGAAGAGGCTACCTTAGGCTCTAAACCCTAAACCATTTCTCTTTCTCTCTGAGTTCGTCATTTGCTTTTCTTTCACGTTTCTTTATGACTTCTTAAGTTCTGGTGTTTTAGATTCTAAGACTATACAATGTACAGCTGCTATTCTTTTAATTCTTGATTTATTCTGTATCTGTTTACAATTGTTTTTTTTCATTTGGAATGCAGATTTTTTATTCCCTTGATGGACTTATGTAAGATGTAATTTGTGCTTCTTATTGTGAATGACAATAAGTGAATGAATGCAGATATTAGTCACAAGACTCACAACAGCATCCAAGTTCTAAGTCAAATATCATATTTTATCTATGCCGCGATTGAATGATTATTTATTCACACCATCACCATGAATGGAAACAAAGATTAGTAAAATTGGTTTACTAGTTGATTGAAATTTACAAGAGTATTTTTGTCTTTTGTTTAGTTTGGATGCAAAATACGCATATGAACTCTCTACAATATCTTATCTTAGTTTGTTTTTTTAATGCTATTGGTTTTTCATCCCAACTCAAAATATCAAATTTGCTAAAAGAACAACAATCATGTGCATTTACATCTGTATACCATGATCACATATGTTTTATCCAATACACCAAACACCAATTGATAGTGTGAGGGACAACACCAAACGATCAAACATGCATAAGAATGGGTATCAACTTAAGTCTTATCTCTTGAGTTCAATAGCAATAGTCTTAAAAGTCGTAACTGTACAACAAAAAAAAAAAATGAATGCTGTTATAGATCTTTTTAAGGTCCACGTTCATCTGCTTCCTCTAACAGTTGAAGGCACTTCCAAAATTTACCTAGCCAAAACTCTAGGATAAAAGAGATATAGACCATAAATACAACAAGAATTGAGGTAAAGAAGTGTCATATTAACTAATTTTTATTCACGAATATAATATTTTGGTTTATTACAAAGAAACTTTTTTCTAGTATTCAACATTTTTTTTTTTTTGAAAATCTTTTAAGTATTGAACATGTTATTGTTGTCCATTCACTAATTCCTTGAATTTGTCAATTTTACTTCTTTGGGACTTGGTACAAAACACAAGTCGATAACAAATAATGAAACTAAAAAACCCCTATTTATAAGTGAAATTACACATTTGATCCAAATGCAATAGGAATATTTCCTTGTTAAGACTTAAGATTGGTTCCTTAACCAAAATACACTGAAAATTCGCATCAAATTACAACTATGCCATTGTCGGTGAATCTTCATCCCAAACTTCACATGTCAACCTCACTCAAGCTTCATCGTCTTGTTCAGCAAGCACAGTAACAAAACTCTTCTTCTTCTCATCCTCCATTCCCAGATCTATACCTCTAGATCTCTTCAATATCATTCTTTAGATGCTTCTAAATCTGAAAGAAGAAAGAAATGTTTAGCCGATCTACAATTCCAAGAACTGGAGCTTTCCGACCTGAAAACTTAGGTCAAAACGCACTAAACCTAATCGGTAACATTGGCTTCTCACTTTTCGTCTTTGGAGTACTAATCTTCACCATTATCGCTGCAACTTACGAACCTGAAGATCCTCTGTTTCACCCATCTGACAAAATCACAACTTTCCTCACTTCTACATCAAACGCTACACTAAGATCTGACGATTCCGTTGTTAGAACTGGTGAAGATTTCATGGTAGTTAATCAAACTGCATTTGCTGAGTTTATCAATATCACTGATGTTGAATCCACTACTACCACTGAGGCCAATACAGAGGAAGCTAGTCAATCGGAATGTGATGTTAATGCTCCTATTGATTGTAAAGATCAAGAATTGTTTCATCTTATGATGAAAGCAACGATTGAGAAGTTTAAAGATATTCACTTTTATAAGTTTGGTAAGCCTGTGATTGGTGAAGGTGAGAATACTTGTGATATGGCTTGGAGGTATAGGCCTAAAGATGGTAAAAGTGCTGCTTTTTATAAGGATTATAGGAGATTTGTGATTGGTAAGTCTGATAATTGTAGTGTTAGTGTTGTGGAGATTGGTGAGTACCATACGGGCTTGAATGCGAGGAAACGGAAGAAGAATTCGAAAGCCGGGTTTGAGAAAACAGGTGTGAAGAAAGATGATTTTTCTTTGCCTGTTGTTGGTGAGGTTGTGAATGATTCACTTCCTATGGTTGAGTCTGAGAAGGTGTTTAAGAGTGGGAAGTATTTGGTTTATGTTGGTGGTGGTGATAGGTGTAAGAGTATGAATCATTTTCTTTGGAGTTTCTTGTGTGCATTAGGGGAAGCTCAGTATTTGAATAGGACTTTGGTGATGGATTTGACTTTGTGTTTGTCGTCTATCTATACTTCGACTGGCCAGGATGAGGAAGGGAAGGACTTTCGGTTTTACTTTGATTTCGAGCATTTGAAAGAAGCGGCTTCTGTGTTGGATGAAGTTCAGTTTTGGGCAGAGTGGGGGAAGTTGCATAAGAAGGAGAATAGAATGAATCTTCATCTTGTGGAGGACTTTAGGATCACGCCAATGAAGCTTGCTGATGTGAAAGATACTTTGATAATGAGGAAGTTTGGCTCGGTAGAACCAGACAACTATTGGTATAGAGTTTGTGAAGGAGATGCGGAATCTGTTGTGAAAAGGCCGTGGCATCTGTTATGGAAATCTAAAAGGTTGATGGAAATCGTCTCTGCGATTGCATCAAGGTTAAACTGGGACTACGATGCAGTACATATCGAGAGAGGAGAGAAAGCAAGAAACAAGGAGCTTTGGCCTAATCTTGAAACCGATACTTCCCCGAGTGCTCTCTTGTCGACTTTGCAGGACAAAGTAGAAGAAGGAAGAAATCTCTACGTCGCAACAAATGAAGAAGAAATATCCTTCTTCAACCCTTTGAAAGACAAGTATGCAACTCATTTTCTTCACGACTACAAAGATCTCTGGGACGAGAACAGTGAGTGGTATTCAGAGACTACAAAGCTTAATGGAGGTAACCCTGTCGACTTTGATGGTTACATGAGAGCATCTGTTGACACAGAAGTATTCTTGAGAGGGAAGAAGCAGATTGAAACATTTAACGATGTTACAAACGACTGCAAAGAAGGAGTTGGAACCTGTAATGCTGCATCTACTTAATCTCTCTTAGGTATCTCTTTTGTATGTTGTTTAAACCATCTTGTTCCACTTTGTTTTGGGTTTTGTCCTTGTAGAATAGCTTTGTATTTTTCATTATTCTTGTTTCATCTTGTGACTTTTAGACTAATATCTTGCCCATTTGTAATGCAAAATCTGAGGGAAGAAGATGATATGATACACAAAATCGATTCGGTACAATGTAGAACTGTAACTCGCAAAATTATGCGAATTTAGAAAAATATTTCATCGTCTTTGTTTACCGCTGGTCTTCTCCTTCTTAATCGGAATAAAAGTGAGCTTCTTCTTGCCTGAGGTGTCTGCAATGGCGTCAGCTTTCTTGAGCAGTGAAATGGTAACTTGATGTTGTTTTTCGTTTACCGTCTTCTCATCCATGAAAGGTTTAATCTCAAACGTTCCTCTGGTGAAATGTCTAGCGACCTACAAAAGACAGTTGCGCCTCAGTTATGTCAAAAGATATCAAAGAAAACTTCTACCTACAGATAATCACATTAAAGGAGGAAGAGTGTGCTGAAGGTACCTTTAAAAGAATCCATACTTTCAGGGAACTGCTTACGATTGCTAGCCGTGTCCTCTTGCCCGTAGTCAAGAAGGTGGACATATGACTGTCTACAAGCAGTATGAATCTTGGCCAAGACTTGGGGTTTTCCAGGTCTCCTCTTTTCTCCATCTTTGCCTAAAACATTTAGATCGTCATGACATGGAACAAAACATCATCGAAGGATGGCCTAGACGTTTGTAAAAAAATGGAGAAGAATAATAGTAGGCAACAAGTACAATGATTTATTCAAGATGTTCTTCTTCATTTGGTTGGAAAGAGAAGTAACAACAAAAGTGCAAAGCGTAATCGAGTTTGTGTTTACTCACAAGCTGCCGACTAATCTCTTGCTCAATTTTTGAAAAGGAAGTCTCCAGTGCCTCCACTCTACCAGTTGCGTGACAGCAAGAACACGGTTCACTGATCATGAATGTTACACTCGGCCGAACCTGTGAACAAAATAGATTCACTGCTATGAGTATAAAATCAAGGGCCAGCTCTTTATGGGGCAAGATCACACCTGTAACAGTATATAGTGGACGTGCTATACAGAAAGAGTAAAACATCCATCAATGGGGGCTATACCCTTTTTCTTGTTATTTCCATGAGTCCATGTCTAGACAACTCTGATACTTTTACCAGTGACCTATCTTTCTCCACTGCTTTCTTAACCTCTTCATAAACGAGTCTCTTATTTGCTGAAACACAGAAAAAAGATCCATCATTCAAGAAGACGATTTTTACATCTAGAATTTTTGATCATGCGCTTGCATGTATAAGAATGACATTCTAACTCACATTCATCTGCCATGTCGATGAAATCTACCACAATGATACCGCCAATATCTCTCAGCCGAATCTCCCTTGCAATCTGAATCATGATTGCATCGACTATTACTTAGCATATGCTTTTCAAGATTAGTATATTGCAAAATTTGAGTAGACTTCAATGAGATTTCATGGAGAACTATAGAAGACAAGCACGCTTCGCACAATACAAGGCATTCACTAATCATCGGATACTTCATATATCCATAATAATGCACGTTATCTGACCTCATGATACTATAGAATAATGACTTAACAATCCGGTGGCAGAATTTCTGCCTCAAAGAGTTAGCGGATGAATATGTAATTTAGCAAGCAAAATGTATCACATACTTGTCTGGCAGCAGTAAGGTTAACTTCCAAAATCGCTTTCTCCTGTGAATTACCCTGACCAAACATTCCATGTCCTCCGTTCACATCAATCGAGACCAACGCCTCAGTTTGTTCAATCACTAAAGAACCTCCATTTGAAAGTGGAACTCTGCAAGAGGCAAAAGCTCATTTCCATGAAGTTATCTGGGAATGGAAAGGTGGGTGATATCTCCCAACAATGCAATGTAAGCCACTTCTTACCTTTTACTTAGAATACTTTCGATATCATCCTCAATGTCATATAAGTCAAAAAGAGGGATACCCTTATCATGCAGTTCCACTCGATCACAAAGATCAGGTGCCATATCTTGCAGGTAGTTCGTGACCTGGAAACTAATACCAGTTAGTGAACTAGTTTCCATACAGTATCTACTTTCTTGTGTAAGTCATTATAGATTACGGAAAATGTTTAATTATCTGCAAGTACAAGAGTTGGTACAGAAAAGAAAGAAATGACACATGTAACTGAAGCTTTTACATGTGTCAATAAGGTACATGCATTTCAAAATAACTTTAAAGATATGGTCTAAATAAATCGTATGGGGGTTATAAGATCCCTATTTATGACAGGTAAAGGTCTCCTGCAATATAATATTCATTTCTTATAACGAAAACTGCAATTGAGCAAGATTGTGGGCAATGTACCTCATGGTATGTCCTGGGAGAGTCAACCACCATCTTCTCAACCTAAAACAAAATCAAGAAACTACTGTCACTTTACATGTCAACTCATAGAACCCAAAGGGGCCACTGGAAGAGAAAACTATGGAAAATGTCTTAACCACCTTGTCATTGAAATAGTCCTGCACAACTGAGAGTGTTTGACCCATTGCTCTATGTAGCAGCGCTGGAATGGCTCCTTCTACACCTTCATCTGCAGCAAGGGCTGCAGATTTTGCCTCTTCTGTAATGGTCTTCCAGGTTAAAAGCAGGCTTTCTAAGTCTTTCTGCAGTTCTTCTAAAGAATGGCCAGCAGCTACAGTCCTTACAGTCAGGCCAAAACCCTGAGGCTGCAATGTTTTTGCTATAACTTTTAACCGGGTTCTCTCAACTCCCGAAATTTTTTTCGAGACTCCAATTCGTTTGCAACGAGTCATTAATACCTGTAAGTAGAAAATTTATTTCAGAAAATAGAATAATAAGAAACGAAAGAAAAAGAGTTACAGGACAAAAAGCGTGCCATACCCAGAATCTGCTTCTCAGTTTCGGGTATGCAGTAAGAGTTGGACCTTTTGTACCGAGGCCCTCTTTAACAACTTGCACAATTATCTTGGTTCCTTTCCGAACTTGAATCCATTTGTTATCCTTAGAAGACATGCCCTTAGAATTTTTTGCAACTGATGCATTATAAATAAGAGAATCTGCAGAGTGTTCTCTCTCCAGAGGAACAAAGCCATTCTCAGATCCAACTTCAAGATGTTCCTCATCTTCTTGACTACATTTTTCAGAACTACCTTCCACTTCGCCATGGTTCACAGCAGTTCCATTAATTAGTCCAGCTAGACCATCTGAGACATGATACTCATCATTTTCATGCTCATCATCATCATCATCATGAAAAGATTCCCCCCGGTCATTTGAATCAATGTCTAATAAACTATAAGAGGCATACTTGATTTCATGCAGAGATGGAATGTCGTTAGTGGACAGGAATGGAGAACTATCAGCTGATTGCTTCTTTGATCCATCACAGAATGGAGGGAATATGAATGGCTCCCTGTTTGTCTTAATATCCATGAAAGAATGTCTTGAACTTCCGATATTCACAAACGCACCACCCATATGGGGCACAAATTTAGTGACTACACCCAGGTAAACACTATCACACTGCACGTTGTTCTTAACTGGTTCCAACAATAACTCAACCAGCTTTTCACCTTCCAATACAGCAATCCTTTGCACGGTACAGATAGAAGAATTGATAAGTATCGTAGTAGAAATGGATTCTGGTTGGAAAAATCCATCTTCAGGTAAGAGAGTCTTAGTCAGCTGGTGATTTTGTTCATCAGTATCTAAGTTGTTTTCAATTTCATCACAGCTTTCAACATCTTGTTCGCTATCAGTCTGCACATTCCTTGCATGTTGTAAGGTAGTAGATTCTTGAAGAAACCAAGGTTCCTCAATAGGCTGATAATTGTCAGAAAATAACCCAGTAAAGTTTGAATTCCCTGACAAAAAGGTTGGAAGCTCACTACAGAAGAAAGATTCATCTTCTAACTGTTTATCATTCAAAAGTGGTGTTGGGACTTCTATAACATCATTGTCGAAAGTGCATTCATCTGCCAAACCACTGGAAGCATTTGAGTTTTAAATTTTTTTTGCGGAGGATTGAAAGAGTATGAAAGTGGAGGAACCACAGAGATGTTACCTTTGCTTTGAACTGAAGTAACAGAATTTGGTAGAAGGTACGCATCATCGATCCAAGACCCCCATAAGCAGGATTCTTGTGATTTTGTGGAAACACTCTTCCATGAATCCCTTATAATTATCTTTTTATCTTGACTGACAGAAGAAGGAACTGATAACGAGAATTGGGGCCCTGGTCTCCAGATGACATCAGTTGAAGATCCGTATCCAACTTTGATAAAATAATTATACCTGAAATTTACACCAGAAGCAATCTGCCGACCATTTTAAGTTATAAGCAAACAAGACAATATGAACTCGCTTTCAAGAAAAGAGTTTGGTTCTATTTGATACTGCGAGTGAACATTCAAATGTTTTATCTAAATCAAAATACATCTCTACTTATGTTTGTTATGGCTTAAGTAAAACAAATGAATGGCTTACCTTGACTTTAGCTTCCCATTCACTATCATTTTCAGTAGGATACATTGAGATTGCGCAGTCTGGCTCCCAGCTACCTAACTTAGAAGGATCTCCAGTAACGTAGAGATGTTCATTACGTGCCAAATCAGCTTCCACAATCCAAACAACCTCGCATAATCCTTTGAGACGATTGGCTGGCTGTTCTGAAAATACAAAAAACAAAAATCTCAGTAGTTGAAAATGCAAACATAGAAATTTTAAAGTCGAGAAGACATGCAATGTTTACATTAAAGGGCATTAAAACATACAACCTTAAAATACTGCAGGATAGTTAAAACAAAAGTTAAACCACATGCTATGTTTTTGATATTAAAAGTTCTGTTCTCACCAGTACCTTGTTTTGCCTTTATAGTTGCAGACTTTGCAGGAGAACAACGAGAGACCCCTAAGCACAAGGTGAGCCTAAACGTCTTTCCACGCTCGAAATGAGAGAACATAAATCTAATGAACGACAGAAAACTTTCCAAATTAGTTACAAAGTAGCACTTCCTCTTCACCAATTTGCTATTAAGATTCTCTATTGGGTTCATCTATTTCCCTCTAATCTTCTTGTGTCTAAATTCTTTATATGTATATATATATATATATCCATCATAAACTACGCTCAGGGAATAGATAACTGTGAGACATAAAACTCAAGAAACTAAGTAAAAACAAATGTTTCAATTAGGTAAAACATTCAATTCAAGCTCTAACAACTCTATATAAGAAAATCTTAACAATACATTCATAAATCAAAAAGCTTTCAACTTTCAATTTAGAAAAAAATTTAGCAGATGAGAACTAGCCATAGAAACGACAGAGGAAGTGTATGATAAAATGCCTGAATGAGAAGAAAAAAAAACTTACGACGAAACAGGAAACCCATAATTAACTAGCCACGAGGAGCGTGAATAAATTGAAAATTGAGGAAGACGACGCCATGGAACTTCAACGACGTCCATGGTGTTTGAAAATCGAATGTGCTGCTCTCACAAATGCACGGAGCTGGAGAACTTAACCGAGCGGAATTAGAACTATCGCCAGTTTTTGAAGATAAATGTGAAGCGAAGAGATGTGTAAAGAGTTCGGATTTTTTTTAATAAAGCTTAGAAATTGGATTCCGGTGAAGTGAAGACGATGACGATAACGGAAGGATATGGTGTCTTCTCTTTTCTTTGGCTTTGCGCCTTGTACTGACACGTGTGATAGATAGATATTGTATCCACACGTGTGTAATTTTTCCAAGCCCAATAAGAAAGTTAATAACTAGACTTATGGTATATACAGTATATATACATCGGCCCAACTAAAATTTTAGTTTTAAGCCCAAAGAATTTTCAATATTCTTCTATATTTTTAAGAGATTTATCAACGATTCAACATACATTTCGCTTTTGAACTCCAAAATCTTGTTCTTCGAGTACTTCAACAAAATGTAAGCGTAAACGTATTTCATACCGTATCCGTTTTCAAGCATAATCAGATTGTAATCGTATAAAATAGTTAAAAATCATAACCATAAAATTATATAGTTATGTTTAACCATAAATTTTTTAACTATAACCGTAAATTAACTGTAACCGTATAAAAACTATCGGTTAACCATTTAGTTAACCGTAACCGTTTTAAAAATAAAATAATTATTTTTATTGTAATATTATATATCCTAATTTTAAATAATTGAATCATATTTAACTGTATATAACTGTAACCGTATATAACCGTAACCGTGTATAACCATAACCGCTCTAACCATAAATTTTTTAACCGTATTCAAACGGTTAAAGTTACGGTTAAAGAAAAATGTATAACTTTAACCGTAATAATTGTAACCATGGCCGTGTCTACTTGTAATAACTAATGACAAAATATATATATATATATAGAAAAAAATCTTGAGAAAAAAATGCATTAGAGTTTCAGCAATATTTGGAAATTTTCAGTTTATGAGTTCCAAGCAGAAATCATATTCATTTAGTAGTTAGCTAGCAACTGCAGTACAATAATATTTTTGTTGTTCGTTTCGTAATCATCAATTTATCACCAAAATTTAAAAATTATCATTTAATAAATCAATGATTGGAAAGTTTGGTTGCTAGTTGATGTATCCAATTAAACATTGTTAGGTCTTGTTCCACGATATTCAAAGTCTATGAACTCTTTTGTGGCTTGGTGAAGAGTTTTTTTTTCTTTTTAAATTCGATTTGATGGGCCAACTATGTTATGACTAATTTAAAATTGGTTTGGTTTATACATGATGGCATTTAGTTACTTTTTGAAAAAGAGGGTATAGTCTCTAAAAATAAACATTATAGTACAATCAAGTTTTGTAAGAAAACTTATAAAGATCTTTCTTAGATATTTTCAAACTGATAGTGATTACAAACATGATATCACATCAAACTTTCAGAGTGCAGTACTGCACTTTTCATATAAATATAGGAGCTAGTAATTAGTGTATTTTCCTAATCATATCTTTCAATTTTCAAATAGTTAAAATGGTCTATGAAAAAAATCAACAATACTCAAACAGAGTTAACAAATTACCACAGCCCTAAAAAAATATAAATAACCATGGACACATCCCTTAGAATGTATTTTTTAGAAAATAACATAACTACAAGAGATATGAGAGAATCGTATTTCTGAGAAATGATACAGTATGGATATATATGGTATTAGATATAGAAGCGCGGAAAGTGGGATGCTATTTTTGAAAAAATGTTGTTAAAATTAATAGCAATCAAGCCAAAAACATGTTATTTGAAAAACAAAATATGCGGGATAAGAAATAATCATATTTCTGGAGAATGTTATAATAAACATATATACAATGTCAGATAATGTGATGGATATTTTTCGGAAAAAGCATGTTGTAAAAATTAATAACATTTAGTTTGTTAAGAGAAAATCTAGTATTTTGTATTTTCTATAATGACAAAATATTTTACCAGTTTAATGGTGAGTAGTGTTTGATCCGCTTTATACACCAAGATCTTCAATCTATTGATAAACTCCTGTGTCATATTTCCGTTATAATTGTTATGCATATACATTCATTTTTATTGTTTACATATATCATTTGCTGAATCTATCTTTTTCATTTGAATAATGTTCTTTGTGTTTGTGCTGTGAGGTTGAAAGTGGTAGGATGTGTTATTAATAAAAAAAAATTCGGGATTTGGTAGGTAGAAACATGACAATGAAGTGTAATAAATTTAATTTATGAGAAATTTACATCCAATTAACGATGAATTTACATCGAAATGATCCCTCGTAATAATTCAGGTAAACATTTAATTAATGTTTTTACTAAATTCATATTCGTCGTAACATCAATATAATTTAACATCCACATTACGAAGATTAAATAAAATCAATACAATTTCGTCTTAAATGGATGTTAAAAAAATAAAAACAATCATATTTACGACGGATCTATTTTCTCGTAAAGTTCCATCTCAAATTTATTGTTTTCTTGTAATGGAATCATCCATTATCTTTTAATAAATTTAGTTTATAATTGAGTGTTAAATGTCATGTTCTAAAAATCACCGCCTAGTTCCGATTACACTTCGCCTACTCGCTAAATTCATTCTCGCCGGCTCGATTAATGATTAATCCCTCGAAAAAGTCAGTTAACCGATTACTCCCCGCCTAATCTGATTAATCCCCGCCTAATCCGATTATTTTCTGGCTAATCATATATAATCTAATTATTTTTAAATTTTCAGGTATAAAAAAAATTTGTTTTTGTTATACAAACATTTATATTGAGAGTTTGTGATGTTTATAATAAATTATGTTAAAAATATAAATAAAAAATCATAAAATAAATTATTAATACTACATTTTCATGTATTTACTATAATTTTAAAAAAAATATTATTTAAAAGTTTAATATAATAGATAAATATATTTTTAAAATATTAAAATAAACTAAAATTAATCCCCGATTAATCCCCGGTTACTCCCTGATTAATCTTCTAGGTGACACTCATCCTCGCCACTCGACTAGCACTAAAGAGTTTTACAACATTGGTTAAATGTATAAAACTGTTTATCGGGTGTTTCCCTCTTTCTCACACTTTCATTAGTTCTCGTTTCATTAGTTCTCGTTTCATTAGTTCTCGTTTCATTAGTTCTCGTATATATTTTTTTGATAATGTTGGGCCATGTGGAGCGTTGGAGTATTCGTACAGTACATGAGAAAATGCCAAATTACAATTTGGTGTTCACATCAAAATAATTTAAAAGAGAGTAAATGAGAAAAAAAAAACAAAGTGTGGAACATGAAGGCCGCAAGTGGCTGTATTAGGGGGCCGAGAGAGGACACATGGCCAACGTGAGGTTTACTCAAACAATGTAACTTATGTGTCGTGACATGTTTTTTTCATATTGGGAAAACGACAAATCAATTTCATAACACTATTTTTCGAATCAATTCCATAAGGACCATAGCCCTTATGTCGGTTTTTTGTATGACATTTTCCAAAATCAAATATTTGTTTTTTTTTTCTTTTTAATATTTACAAATCAGATGTTTGTTTAAGCTTATATTAATACTAATTAATTATGTACTCGTATCTTTTGTTGATTGTCTCATCGTATTTACAGAACCTAGCAATAGCTCTCCACGATACCTACTATCCTCCAATTATATAAACAAAATAATGAAAGCAAATGTCACCAAACTCAAAAGAATCTATAAATACGATGAAACGACGATTTAAACGTGCATATTTCGGTAAAAGAAAGACATATAAAATATTAAGGGGAAATATTGAATTAATAATTTAAATTTAGTTAATATTTGAGAGTATTTGTTGAGTTTTGGAGGATTAGAAAATTTATTATTAAATGTTTTCAACTATCATGTAAAATCATGAGTTTTATAGTTATATTTTAAATAAGAAAAATCATGAAATATCAGCTGAAATTTTTGAATCTAATTCGTAAAATATTTTCAATAGCAATAAATTTAACTGTAGATTCTTAATTCACTAATCCCGTAACACTGAATTTAAAAGGTATTTTAGAGTTAGTATATTAATAAATTATAATTTTTTATTTTAACTCAAATCTCTTCAAATATTTAGTTCAATACAACCCTTAAGTCATTTTTTAAAAATTTGATAACATGTTAAATGTGAAAAAAAATTAGACTGATAGCAAAAAGTGAAAAGACCAAAAAACTATATAACCAAATGAAAACAATAGAAACACAAAATCACACGAAAATATAGCATGATCACGGTTAAGATTAATTAATTATCATTTAAGATTAATTAATTACACATTATAGTTATATTTTTTCATTAACATTAACCATTTCAATATGGTTAAAACGGTTACGCTTCTATACGGTTAAATATGATTCGATTATTTAAAATTACAATGTATAAAATTACATTAAAATAATTATTCTATTTTAAAAACGGTTACGGTTAACTAAACGATAATGTTTATACAATTATAGTTAAAAATGTATGATTAACCAAAACTATATAATTTTACGATTATGGTTTTTAACTATTTCCTATGGTTACAGTTGAAAACGGATACTATTACGGTACAAATTACATTTACATTTTATATTTTAGTCATGTCTATCTTAACTTGATATGATATGAATGTGTTTAGTTCTCCAATGTTATATTGGGTTCTTTCCTAGAGCAATAACCGAACTGATTGTCACACAGTATTGGAACACCTTCAACTATTAAGTAATGTTCTTCTGCAGTTGACTAGGTTATGGTGTCTTACTTACTTGTCTGCCTAGAAAACACTGCTTATCCAATGCTAAAACAGTATCTAATGGTGGACTTGAGATCCTCTATGCATCCTCTCCAATCGCTGTAACCAACTAACATTGGCAATGAAACTGGAGTCTATTTCAGTCTTCTTTTAAATGTTCCTTTGACAAATCGAAGAACTCTATCTGGTTCTTTCAAATTCTTAGCCTTAGATTATTTTATATATCTGGAAAGATATGATGATGAGATCATAAGGTCAGGCCTTATCGCCGTGAGATAAAGAAATCCTCCCACTAAACTTCTATATATTGCAGAACCTGCTAGACTCTCATCCTCTTCTTCTTGTATTCTCTTCGGAATCAGAGTAATGCTAATGGCATTACATTCATCCATATTACAAAATTAGATTTTTTTTTAGTAATTTTGAATATAAAACAAACGCAAACGAGATCTTTTTTTCAAAAAAAATATAGAAATTAAAAAAATAAATGAAGCTAAAATTACAACTGAAAGTTTGAAAACAGACTATCAGTCTAACTCTTTAAATTTAGTTTAAGTATGTGGTTAAAATAAAATAAAAAATGGTAGTGCTATCATTACATATTACCCATGTTCTAAAAATTTCCCCGTAATCTGATTAATCCCTGCCTAATTCGATTATTTTCTGCATAATCATCTATAATCCAATTATTTTTAGATTTAAATATAATTTTTTTTTATTCAGACCATTTATATTGAGAGTTTGTGATGTTTTATAATAAATTATGTTAAAATTATAAATAAAAATTATAAAATAAATTATTAATACTATATTTTCATGTATTTACTATAACTTAAAAAATAATATTATTTAAAGTTTAATATAATAGTTAAATATATTTTAAAAATATTAAAATAACCTAAAACTAATTCCTGATTATTCCATGTTTACTTCTCGATTAATCGTTTAGGCGTTATAGCCATTGTAACTGTCAAACATGATATATTACTTTAGAAACACCCTACTTTATTAATATCTTTACTTTTAGAAACTTGGATTATTATTAGTATTTTTGCTGTCTATAATTACAAAATTAAAAAAAAAAGATTAAAAATATAATATTGCAAGAATTACAATTGATGATATAAAGTAACCATGGTTAATTCAAGAAACCTGAAAGGCTGAAATAAAAGAAACTAAACTGACTAACTATAGTTAAGATTCTCTAGTTAAAGATATTGGAAGCTTTTGATATTTGCCTTTGCTATATATTCAACAACAATTGTAACCTCCTCTTTTATCAAAACACACAATCTCAGATTTCCATATAAAAAACATCACTCCATTCATACCAGAAAACAAAAAAAGAAGAAGATAAAGACTTCATCTTTCTCCTTAATCGTTGATGATTGCTTCTCAAAACTAACTCTAGAGGTTCGTAGTTTGATTTATTCCTCCTTGGATTTTTCTATTTCTTTCTCAATTTTTAATCTTTAATTGTTCCCAGAAAAAAAAAAGGTTTGTGGTTTTGATTCATTTTAAAGTGCAAAGACTTCAAATTTTTCTTATTTACTTCACTAATTTTGATTTATGTTCGTTGATTTTGGGTCAAGTATTTGTATTTATGAGCTTTTGGTTTCATGGTGGTACAGTTAGTTGAACAATGTTTCTTGAAACCCTTTTGATTTCTTAGAAAGGGTTTATTGTTTTGAGGCTCCTTGAACGATATTTTCAATCAATTTTGATAAAGCTTTGTGCTTTTTTTTTGTTCAAACGATAAAGCTTTCTGCTTTGGTTTTGATTTTGCTAAGCTTTAGAGTTATTTCTACTTCTGGATCATATGAGACCTCTTCAATTGTATTATACCTATAGTTTATTCTTATTTGCTCATACTTTAACTTAGATGTCTTAATTTTTTCAGTTTATTTTGTTGAGCCTTGTTCTAGTGTGTACTAATATCCTATTTTGGGTTTTTTTACAGATCGAAATTACGAGAAATACATATTGTTTGTAAGAATTAGAAAGATGGGTCTATCAAGTCTTCCAAGTCCATCAGAAGGAATGCTATGTGTTATATTAGTTAACACAGCATTATCAATCTCTATGTTCAAAAGCATTGTCAGATCAGTTCTACACGTTGTAGGAATCCGTCTCTCGTCTTCTTCAGTGGCTGCTGCATCTTCAGAGACTCCAACTACAGAGCCTTTTGATTTCCGGGTGAGCCAGCCGGAGAGTTTCCTTGAGGAGTTCAGGAACAAGACTCCAACTTTGAGGTTTGAGAGCTTGTGTAGATGCAAGAGACAGGCAGACAACGAATGTTCGGTATGTTTGTCGAAATTCAAAGGAGACTCAGAGATCAATAAGCTAAAGTGTGGTCATTTGTTTCACAAGGCATGTTTGGAGAAATGGATTGATTATTGGAACATCACTTGTCCACTGTGTAGGACTCCTCTTGTTGTTGTTGCAGAAGACCATCAGCTTTCTTCTAACGTTTGGTGACTTTGTGTGTTTGTGTATAGGGTTTTTGGTTTGGGGTGTGTTTGTTTTGTATAGCTACTTTTTACTTTGAATTAGGCTGCGTCGCGGTTATTCTCTTACAGATTTAGACCGGGGATGGTATAATCTGATGTATATATCCTGTGAGTTATATATATATATATAATATACCAATGTGTAATTGAGCTCTTGTTTGAACATAGTCCTGATGAATCTATGTGTATGTGTGTGTGGGTTGACAAGGGATTAAGAGCTAAGGTTTAGAGTTTATGACAGTATGAACCATCAAGGTATTCAAGATGTAAGATTGGATCACTCTAAGTTGCATTCTTCTTAACTAAAAGTAAAAGATCCAGATTTCAAGGCGTAAATTCTTCATAGGATTCGTCGGATTTCGGGGCATAAATCTATATAAATTTCAGGTTTTTTGGGCGTAAAAAGATAAATGAATAAGAAAAAAATTATGTTTTAATAGCATAAGAATGTGTATATTTTTTGAGATTTTATTACCAAGGTTTGGTTGAGTAATTCCTTAAACCCAAGTCTTGAGGGTTAATTTCATACATGTTTCCGATTTTAGGAAAAATGAATATATTGTGGAGATTTAGGATGCACAAACTGATAGAGATTTTTGGTTTTACTATTTAAAGGAGAAATAGTTAATTGGACAAAGACTAAAATTATATCCAAAGATTGGAAGAATATGTCTTTTCTTGAAATTTTAGGATCCAAGAATTATGGCAAAATAAATTATAGGAATTAAGTCTTAAAGCACAAATAGTAAATGAATATGAATTTCTTACCTAAATACGTGGGTTGGGACTTGGGAGGGAACCAAAAAAAAGTGAAAAAAAATGTTACCATAAAACCCACACAAAAAGTTAATCAAACATTTTTTTCTTGTGAGCAAAACATCTCTAACATAAGCCATAAACTACTCTAGAGAAGAAAAAAAATGATTTTATCACGAGTTCTTAGTTCTTTGAAGAAGCAGAGATAAGAGAAGCTCTTTATAATTTTCTTCACAACAAGTGATTTCTTTTTTTTTTTTTTTTTTCGATTTCTCACTTCTTTAAGTTATAAAAACCTGATTTTTAAAAATCTGAATCATACACTACTTCAGGTTTTTATTTCTTATACATCCCAAACATGTTTTATTCATTTTTGAATAACGAATAGAGATATATTCCAAAAGTGGAAGAATAAACAATTTTTTGAGATTTTAGGGTTCAGGTTTCATGACGTAAATTCGTAGAATTTGGTAAAAGATATTAAAAATGGCAAAAAGTACTCTCAAGTAGTAGTCCTTGTGCCATCTTTACAAACAAAACCAGCAAAATGTCAAATGCAATCATCTACTTCTTTTGTGATTGCAACGCTTTGGAAATGCAACGGCAGAGTCTCAATATCCGAGGATACCCCAATCCCACATCATCCACTGCAGATTCGATCTCGTTCTTCAGTTGTTTCAACACAACACCATCTTTTTTTGTGCTTGAAACTTCTCGTAACTCGCAAGGAACTATGTCACCTGGATACTTCCCACTGTTACAATTGAGAACACACAGTTTCAGTTTTACAACCAAAAAAAGTCTTAGAAGACTTGTTAGTTACTGAGTTGCGCATATACTTACTGGATCAAACATGCCACATCGAGAGTCACAATTACTTTTCTCGAGTTTTTGCAATCAATAAAGGTAATCTGTAAATGAAGCTGCTCCGCTGCAATCAACAAGACACTACTGTTAATATCTGAGATTATAACTAATCATTAAAGGATTGGGAAATTTTGCATGTATTAATAGGAGGAAATCGATCACCTGATGGAGAATCAAAGTTTCCTTGGACCAAATTTGGTATATTCATTCGCGCTAACTGAATTTCCTCAGCCACATCTAGCAGATTATGTAAGAGCAAACTGGTATTCTACAATCACAGAGCAAAATGAGATAAGTTTCAGATGTCTAGCACAAAAAGAGAGTGATTTTTCTTAAGAAACTTACAAATACTAAGGAGAAAGCGAACATTACTTGCCACAAAACATTCATCCAGATAAAAAAAAAAAGTACCTAATATGCTGTGATAGTATTAAGAAAACCATATCACCCAAAGGAGATAACTGGGAAAGATACACACCTGTGTAATCTCCAACAATTTATTGGAACCACCAATATACTTCTGGGAGTCTTCAGCGTTAAACAAGGAGTTAAACGCAATTGAAACATTCATGCCTGGGAAATGCTGAAGAACAATGCCTTGATTAGAAACAAAAGGAAGATCCTGTATTCAGGTAAGATAGGAAAACAGCTTGGTTACCCTTACCTTAGTGAATGTATCACTCAAACTGTTTGAAACTACTACACATGAAGGATGGCCAGGCTTTAATGTGATTCTGTACATCCAAGAAAATTTTCAATAAAATCCAGTTGTGCGCATGTATATGTAGCAAAATGTAGGAAACAGATTCCTTAAAAAAAGTTTTTGAAAGATAAAACCAATAGGACCAACCTTTGTTTGAACAAGCCACTATAGTTTAGAACAATGCTCTGACAATCATTCCATTCGCCCAAACTATCAACTTTCCAGACCTGCCAACAGCAAAAGCATAATTCAAGTAAGAAAAAAAAACACTTTGTTTTAGTCCCCATGTATATAGAAATAAGACTATATACCAGACTATCCTGACGTATAGATCTGCAACTCATTCTCTTTTTCAAATTATCTTCGGCAATCAAAATAGTGTCTGCATATGCCGGTTCTCCTGTCATCGTGTCACACGTAGGAAAATATTGGAACAATTTCTTGATTTTCGAGTCCAATACTTCAATCTCCTGTATTATCTCTGCTCCTTTGCTAGTAGTAACCTAGAAAAATGTTGCCAGATAACGAGTTACTTGGATTAAAACAAGGACACAATTACTCAAAAGACAAGAAATAGCATAAGTGTAAGTAAATATAAGAGAGAGCATAGAATACATCTATCATCTACAAGAGTATCATGAGACCCTGGGAGGCAGAACATGACATCTAAGATGTAAAGGAAACAATTTTCTTTCCAGTAGCCTGAAAAAAGAACTCATCATTCTGAAAAAAAGTTTCATGCCTACCCAAAACCATTCTGAACCTGTGAAAGAGTTAAAGCTTCTTACTTATAGACAATTGGAAGACCAGACTCACCAACATATTCCTGTAATGGTATTTCAAACTGGTCTAGTTACCTCATCAGGTTGCTCCGGATTCAATAAGCCAGTAGAATGTAAACCATGTGGACGTAGAAGCTTCGCACAATTCAACCTCAATATTTCAGATGTTTGTACACCGGTGTTCACTACTTGAAACTTTTCCTGCGTGTCATCAGTGATTTGATCAAGCAATGAAAATCAATAGAAAGTTTGAAAAAAAGAGGAACAAGTAATTACCATCATTATCTCTTTCTTGAGGTGTAGCAACTCAAGTTTGGCTTTTTCATATGCTAACTTGCAGAGTAATGATCTACTATCAGCACGTCTGCAAGAATATTTACAACGAATGTTATACACTTGACACTATTCTGAAGAATATATAAAGGAAGTGTAGGGAGAACCTCTTTGTCTTAGCACCACTCAAGTCATCACATACTTTCTAAAATGAGAACAAGATCATCAGTATACATATATGTAGGAAAAAATGATAGCAGAAAGTTTTCTTATCTGCGGACCTGAGATTGAATTTGAAGACAAAGCATCTCACACAAATGAACCTTCTTCATGTGTGTTATTATATCTTCCAGCTTACATATCTGCACTCTTGGAACATCAGTTCTGAACAATAAAAGCTAAAAGAAGAACAGTCTCAGTTACCAGAATTCAATAGAGAGAAATAAAATACCAATCTTGAGTTCAGCTTATCAGCCAATGGAGCAAGCATTTGCTTGATTTCTACTGATACTTTCCCTGGAATCTGCAAGGTAGTGGAAACGGTGACTTATTTGTATGAGCAAAAGTGGAACTTAAATCCAATAATATAACAGGTTTATCAACAGTACTTACTTCTACCCAGTTCAATACTTGTCCACAAACTACGCGGCAATTGTTAGCATTGAAGTTTCCATCAGGGTGATCCATCTCCGGATTTGAAAGATACTGTGCGCTCTTCCCAACTTTGGGGCTACAATTTCTAACGGCACAATCAACATCTTTTGCTTTCCTTTTCAATCTGGATGGCCCCTGAAAATTATAGTTCAGAAAGCTGGCTCAACATTAAATTGCATCATTAGATCCTGCCAGATAGCTATGGGAGATGATAGTTCATCTCAAGCAATCTGAAACTTTTTTTTTCAGAAGTGTGCTCCTCAACATAATTCTGAGTCAAAACTTCAATCTGAATGGCTTTTTAGTGGGTTCATATAAAAGAATGATCTGGTTCAGCTGTCGGTGTAAAAATGCCAATTTGGAAATTTGCAACCATCTCAGAGATTAACAAGATCTATTAATGTTCAGAAACGGATCATGTATTCTATGTGTCCCGTGGAAAGAGAGTTCTTCAAAAAATGTACACGTGTCTTTAAACTATACCTTAGCATTGGAAGTCTCATTCTCGCTTCTGTCCACAGATGAAGAGCCAGATGTACCAGGAAGCTTTTCTGTTACTGCAGCGGGAAAGTCTTCAGTTGAAATAACTTCTGTATCACAATGGACTTTAAAGTGATTATTATCCTTCAGAAGGAACTGGGAAGCGCTGACGTTAGTTCTGTTTTGATTTTTGCTCAGCACATTGTCTTTCCCTCTTTGCTGAGCAGAGCCATTCAAGAAGCCTGTCTTGCTAAGTAATACGCCAGATTCTGCAAGCAGGGAATCCACTTTGTCAGATAATGTATTCATAGAATGGTTACTAGTACATTCCTTGGTCACTTTTCCATCCCCAGTCTCAGATTTGTTGATGGCTATATTGTGCTGTTCTAGATCATGAAGAGTAACAAAATTCTTCAATGCTGATGTAGTTTCTTTTGATGAATTTGCGAGATATGACACAAACTTCTCAGGGGTGTTGGTTGTCTGATTTCTTTGCTGTTGGTTGAATAGTGAAGCTTCCATCTCAGAATTAGTATTTCCTTCTGGACTTCTACATGTAAACACATCGTCAATGTCCACAGGAGGGCTCAAAACACCATAACTCTGTTGATCTGGCATACCATTCATTTCAGGAACGGGTTTTTTATTATCCTCGCCAATGTTGATAGCAGGGCTCAAAGCACCACAACTCTGTTGATCTGGTATGGCATTCGTTTCAGAAACGGGTTTTCTATTATCATCGCCAGTGTTGATAGCAGGGCTCAGTGTACTGCGTTGATGTGGTGTGCCTTTCTTTCCAGAAACTGGTGTTCTATTATCATGCTGAGATAACAAACCCTCCAAATTAGTAGTGGGTATATCTGCATGCTTTTCCCTGCGGACACCTATTTCTTCCCTGCCACTAGTTGATGGGGTAGTCATAGATCGGTATCCAGATAACTGAAGCTTTGATTTCTCAATTCTTTGAGAAAGAGCAGAACCAGGGGATGGTGGAATCAATCCAAGTCTGGATTTGCTTTTCTGAATGGTTGACAAGCTCTCAACTAGTGCCCGAGTTTCCCTGCTCATAAAGCTTCCACCCGGTTTAGGGGAAGGAGTAACACAAGATAAAGGCTGCGGCAACATACCAACGAAAGACACACTTTGCCTTCTAATAGTGGACGAGGAAAGGGAAGCCTCTTTGGTGTAACGTTGACTTCCTGATTCCTGCAGCACGAATTGAGGGTGATAGCCAGAACCAGAAGGTGAAAGGATTTGACATGCATCTCTGCTATATATACCATGTGAGTCTTCACAAACTTGACTTATAGGAACGCATCCATTTTGAGGAGACAAGGAAAAATCATGGATGGGTGATCTTGCTTCCACAGTATCATCTAAAGATGCAGGAACCGAAATCCTGCTTTCATCTTCCAATAGAGCTGCTAGAGTAGGAGATATATACCCATAATCATATTTCCGAGAATTTTCACCCACAATACTCATTTCATTCGAGTCTCTACCACCACTTCCTTTATCAACTGGTACCGGGGATTTTAGAAACAGCTTCTTAGGCATTGTGAACACCATTTCAGTTCCTGTATCAGATCTAGAAGTAACCTCAGTTGGTGTTTTTTCTTCTACAAGATTATGACTGCTCGTGGGAGTCCTCACATCTCCCGACTCTGATCTTGCAAGACTTCGAAAATGCATAGAAAATGCTGTAGAGTCCATAGTAATATCATGATGTTCTTCAGAAATAGTAGCATCTGACAATCTTCCAGGATTGATAAAATGTGAAGACACAGGACCAAAGAAATTATCTTCTGATTCACAAAGAAAAACAAAATTGATTCAACGGGAAAAAAAACTAATTGCAGAAATGTGTAAAGTTAGCACAGAACTCTAAAACCTACCTCTAAATCAATTTTCAAAATAAAAAAAAATTCAAAAAGCTTACCATCACCATCATCATCACTTCTAGCAGAACCAATAGTGCTACCACCTGAAGATGGTGAATTTTTTGGTCTTAAGAATGATTTTTCAACTATAACTTCATCTTCTTCACCATCACCATCCCCTTGTGTATCTTCATGGTCAGATAATTCACCGAAAAACCTAATTACTTTATCCTCTGACTCTGATGTATCAGCTTGTCCACCGTTTTGTAACTTCGAAGCGGAGGATTTAGGAGGAGTCTCGTAATCTTCGTCTCTATTGAAAATGTGGACGGAAGTGATTTCTCTGTCGGCGAAGCTTACTCGTCGTAATCGTTTCCTGCGTTGTGCTATACTCTCTTCCTCTGTTCCGGCTGTGTTGTTCATCGGATCTTCTGGTTTTTCCGACGCCATTGGTTACAGAGGATTTGGGGGGAATTTTCGAATTTTCTAGGGTTTCAATTTTTGAAAAAAAAAAATCAATTATTATCGCAAATTATATTGTGCGGGAAATGCAGACATTTTTCATTTTTAAGTTTTTTTCCCTCAATTTGTTTTTCTTTTCGTTCCTCATTTAGTCATTTGTTTAAGAGAGCACATATAATTTTGAGTCGAACAACATTTTGAGATTTTGGCCAAATCGATTCAAAAATGGTCGAAACATTTAATTAAGCTTAATCATTCAAGTAATTATTATAAAATAGTTTTATATAAAATATCAAGTTAATTCTTATACAAAAGGCTTAAATGATTTTATTTTTTTTTTAAAAATATTTGTTTAGTTTTAATTTATTATTTTTTGTTTAAATACAGTATTACTTAATATATTTTCATTGGCTATAAATTGGTGAGTAAAATGGTTCCCTCCAAAATTGTTAGGCGAACAGGCATCGGAACGCAAAGGACTAGGCTAATTAACACATATATATGTTCATGTAATACCATATAACTTTTTTGTTCTCACTAGTCCTTTGAAATTAAATTATATTTTTGATTATAAATTTAACTGCATACATCAAAATTACATACATAACTATCTAAAATTTATGAATTCAAAATATATTTTAAGATTTTACTTTTGGTAGATATAATTTTATAAAATATATATGTTATCGATCAATTTTTCTTTTGTTAAATAAATATAAACCATAAAACCCAAATATTACATCAGCAGGTATACGGTTATAATCCTAGTTATTGTGATTTATTAACAAATTTACAGATTAATGGATGCAAGTTTACAGAAGATTTCCAACGATATACAATTAGCGTCGTTGTCGTGACTCTACACAAAGAAGAAAATAGTGTCTAGAATGAAGTATCTCTGTCATGAATCTAATAAGGGTCGGAATAAATTGTACATGAGATACTTGTTTTGTAATAACTCTCATACTTTGTAAAATATTAATAAATCTAAAAGACAAAAAATCCAAATATTATTATTTATTTTATCAAAGTTTTTAATAATTATTTTAATATATTATAATATAAATTTTTTTGTGAAACACTATTGGTCCACTAAATTTATTATATATTTACATTTTGGTTTATAATAGGCTGACATACATGAGAGATGATATCTAAAATTTTGTCATTTGAGAAACCATATATGTTCTTTCTCCAACTTTTTATTAAAAAATCTCAAAAAAAACTTTGAAAGTGCCTAACATTTCCACTTTAAACCTTATGGTTTACAACTTCCACTATAAACCTCAAAAATGAAAATTTTATCATTTAAAGCCTCAAACTTAGCATTTTGACATCTTTTGATTTTTGATTTCATAAAACATTAACTAAATTTTTAAGTTTAAACCCCAAAAGTCACATACAAACATGTTTTAATATGTTAAAATGATTTAGAGCTTAAGAATATTATTTTGGAGTTTTAAATTTAGAATTTAGTTAATGTTTTTAATTTTTTATGGGATTTCCAAAACTAAAACTCCAAAATAATATTTTTAAGTGCTAAATCATTTTAATAAACTAAAACATGTTTGTATGTGATTTTGGAGTTTTAAACTTTAAAATTTATTTAATGCTTAGTGAAGTCAAAAGGGAACAGATATCAAAATGTCAAGTTGAAGGTTTAAAATGATAAAAAATTTATTTTAGAGATTTATAATGGGAGTTATAAACCATGAATGTTTAAAATGTAACTCTTAGTCACCTTCAAAATTTTTTGGGATTTTCTCTTTTTTACTAGTATTTATTGTCAACTTTTTACTTTTTTATTAATATTTATTGTTTATATAGTCTCTTTCATCCCATCAATAGAGATGTTCTTATTATATATCCATATTTAAAATATCACTAGGCATTAGTCAGATGTTCGACATGGATCTAACACCTAACAATAAAATCAGTGATTATAAAAGGTTTATGGGAATTAGTTTTGATAGCCTATTGGCAAACTGTTCTATGTAATTCCTAAGTATAACTAAGTTAGATTTTTCTTATGAGAGTTTCTTTCTTCTATACTTGAGGATTTAGTTATTGGTCACCCCATTGTGTATATATCATCCTAAGTCTATATATGGTGTCACACATACAATATATATATATAATTGATAATTAGTTGATTTTCTCTCTATTTCATCAGTCATTTGGTATTGTTTTGTATTTCAATTTTGACTAAGGTTTTAAAATAAGAGATTTACCATAAAACAAATAAAGATAAATAGATTGTTGATGAATTTTTTTGTAATTTGGTTAATTTTTCTTAAATACCATACAAAAAAAATTGGAAAATAGAAAAAAAATCAATTAGACAGAAATAATCACAGATAAATTGTTCCAGCAATTAATTATTTTGATTAAATAAAATCGTGTCGGAAAATTATCGGTTACCATTTGAACAAGGATATGATCTTCATTTTAATCGTAAGGTGGGCCATCTTGGAAGCACATCCCAATGGAAAACAATGTGGAAACAAAACATTTAATTTTCATTATCCTGGAAAGTTTTTTGTTTTGTTAAACATCCATGAAAGTTCGTGAAATAGCAATGAAATATGTTATACATAGTTATAGATTTTTTTTTTTATATAGTTTTTCTACCTTTCGAAAAATGTTGTAAAAAGCTTATAACAAATAGAGATTGTAATTTTTTACTTGAAAACTTACAATTGTTATCAAGATTATATGTGATTTCCATTTTTATTTCATATATCATACACTTGCAAGGTCATGAAATACATAAATTATAAGTACAAAAATTGTAGTTTTTTCTAATATTTCTTCATACAAATTTTAAATTTTTATATCTCGAATGGGTTACTTCATTTTTACGGAATTCAGTTATTCTTCAATAACACAAAGTATGTTCTATCTTCTCTCACAAGTTAAGTACATGATTAGAACTCTGATTCAGTTTCTTGTGGATTAATATTTCGTTAGATTCCCCGTGTATAGTTTATTTTTCAATTTTCAAACTTTGGTTCATGGAATCAAAATCACGATACAATAATGCTTTGTTTTAAATTCGTCACAATGGATCATCAAAAGTTTAGAACTCCTTAATAAGGAAAAAAAAATGACATTGAAAATATCTTCTGGTAGAGAAAAGTGTCTCGTGAGGATGCATTACAAATAATTCTAGGGCATAACATTGTATTGAATGTGTTATATTGTCATCTTTCAATAACTTTTTTCGTTTGATAACTTATAAGAAAGATATATATAGTCTACAGCCACAGAAAACAACAACAACATAAGTGAATATACAAAAGCTTCTTGTTTCACAGTACAACTACTCAAGTTTCCAAGCATGAAGAAAAAGCCAAAACTCTGGTGGCCAAGAGTTACTACTCTTGGTCGAATAATATCTGCTCCCTGTACTCGTATCACTCCCACCACCATGACCACTTCCTTCCATGTCGCTCTCTTCAGAATTTCCCGGTTTAAATATGAACAAACCATGGCCTGTTCCAGGCGTACTAAACAACCAATCATAAACATCCCAAAACACTTGAACCGGTTGTTTATCTACTAGCACGGTTTGATTCCCTCTAAATTTCCATTGCAGATTCTTGACTTGTACCAATACAATCCCATCTATGCTTATCCACATCTCTGGATCTTTAGGCCCCGAGGTCGAGCTTTCGACAATGATCTCGTGCGCTTTTTTCTTATCGTAAAATTTAGCCCTAGTCGAAAAAGATTTCTTCCCAAACACGTTTTCTTTCTTGTAGAACAAGGCAGCCTCAACCAAACCAGGCCTTGCTTTTGTTCTCTTGAAAGCCTTCTTTTTGTAATCACCCACCAACAAAACCACCTCTTCGTCCGAGACTAGAGCCACGTAGAAGTCCGAGCTCGGCTCGGGGCTACTCGAGAATTTCGCAGACCTGAAATCCCAATATAACTCTATAGGGTTACCTTCGACCTCGAACGTTTTGTATCCTTTCTTGTTCCAGAAATGCCATGGTTTGAGATCAACCTTACAACAGTAATTCATATCGCCTTCCACGCTTGTGACCATAACCGTAAGCGAATGGTTCATGAGATTCTTGGACCAAAGAATCGTCGCATTTCTCCAAGATCCAAATATAAGCGTTTGGTATATGCAAATCACGGTGCTTTGTGCTGTCTTATACGTTACAGGATCCTCTGTTATCTTCTCTGCAAATTGACTACTCCCTGTTGAATGTGATCTAAAGGACATTATCGCTTCTCAACTTTTTACACAACAAATTTATTGATAAATAGGGTTTAACATATCAACCAATGGAATTGCCAAAGATCTATCACATGCTGTGAAGAAGCTACAAAAGGCTTTTTCAATAGATCAAGGAATTGGAGAAAGGAAACGAACGAACACAAGAGATCAAATTGAGAAGATAAGTTTTGGAAGAATTTTCTGGAGATTTTTGGATAAAGATAGAGAGAGGAGAAAATAGATTAAACAAGAATGATTGGGAGAAGAAGAAAAATCTCCATGTAAGGACGGTGATGACGCGTAAGGACGTTGAAGGGTGTCTCATCTTATCAAAACAGAAATTGTTTTTGTTTTGCAATATCCGTTTTTACTTTCTATTTTTTTTGGGTAAAAAAAACTTATAATAATAACAAATCCAGTTGGTTTTCTTCAATTCCAGTTGTTTTGTTTTGCTTAAAATACAACAAAATATTTGACTCTCTCTATTTTCTTTTGGTTATGTTCTGTTTGTTTGTTGGTTTCGTATTTATAATAACTTATAAGAGTTCTTATAACATGATAATACAAAATAACATGAAATTTACAAATAGAATCATTCTTTCTTTAGAAAATTTTAACATGATAATACAAAATAACATGAAATTTAGAATAAAATAAAAGAAATGATTCTGGTAAAAATAAAGAAATCTGGTTAAATAGAAAAATAAATCAAAATAGTCATGATTAAATAACACAACACATATCATCTTAAAATAACATGATATATCTAAATAAATCACTTGTATATAGAAAATTTAGCGTGGTAATACAAAATAACACAAAATATGGAATAAAAATAGAAGAAAAATTGTCGAAGATTTTTTTAATCTGGTTAAATTAAATAAAAATCATCAATCAAGAAAATAACATGTCATATACATTTAATATTATTTTATTTCAGTATTACGTCAAAACAATAACGATATTATGTTGTTTTACAAAGTATGATAAATATGATTCATTTAAAAAAATATAGCATGTAATAAAAATGAGTAGCATGTCATAAAACAAGTAACTGGTCAAATGTCATTTTATGAATTCTTTTTGGGTCTTAGGGTGTTTACTATAAATTCTCATATTTTATTGTATTCCCTTTTGTTGTCATAAACAATAAATGTACTTCTGTTTTATACGATCTAAGGATATTATGGGTTCGTTAAATCGCACATGGAGAACAATTGAATTGTAAATTAAAAAAAAAGAAAAGAACTCATACGATAGGAGATTGAGAAAATTGTAATGAATAAACCATTTCACAATTTTATTTTCAAATATTGCGAATTTGTGAGTCTGAGATATACATAGTATGTTGTATAAATTACCAAAAATTCTAGGATATTAGACAGATATTTGCCAAATATTGTGAGTCTGTTATAATTTGTTATATCAAATGACTACTAAAAAGCTACTAGTTTCAACTAGAGACGTTGTTATTGGTAATTTTACTCTACTATACTCTAACCCTACAAAAACTTTCAAAAAAATACCATGTTGAAAAATACCCTAAAAACCATAATCTAACTGGGTAATCCAAATAATATCATATAGATTTTAGGGTTACCCATAGATATTCATGTGTACCTAACTATATTATTAATTATTTAATTATAATATAAGATATGTTATATATATATTTTTTTAATTTATCATTATATTATATGGTTAAATAACTTTTAAACATTATTCATACTAACATTATTAAAAATATAAAAATTAACAAAGTAACTAAATTAATATTGATAAAAATTAAAATAGTTGAAATAAATTATGAAATTTTATATTTTTGGCCAAAAGTGATATTTTTAATATGAAAACGGAATTTAACATATTTGGTGCGAAAATAAAATTTATACATTTTTGTGGAAATCAAGATTTTATATTTTGGCGGGAAAATGAGATTTTATGTTTTTGGAGGGAAAACGAATTTTATGTTTTTAGCAGAAAAACAAGATTTTACGTTTTGGGAGAAAACCAGGATTTTAAGTTTTTTGTGGGAAAATGAGATTTTACGTTTTTACGTTTTTGATGAAAAAACAGAATTTTACATTTTTGGCGGAAAACAGAATTTTAAATTTTTAGCAGGAAATAGAATTTTACGTTTTGGCGGGAATAAAGATTTTACATTTTTTGTAGGAAAACAAAATTTTACATTTTTGGCGGGAAAACTTGATTTGTGTTTTTATTGAGATAAGATAATTTTAACTTATTGGTAAAAATATTTATAATAATTAAATATTATTTTATTAATTTAATATTAATTTTTATATTTATTAATTTAATATTTAAAAAAAACCTATGATACCCTAAACCCAATTGGGTTATCCTATTTGGGTTCTTATATACAGGATAACCGCCCAGTTTAAACCTTTCTTATTTTATTTAAATAGGATAGGATAATAGATATCAATATTTTTAAGGGTTTACGGTACCCATAGGATAATTACCCATTGTTAACATCCCTAGTTTCAACTAAATGTCTAGTAGTACTATTCATACTCTTTGAAACAAACATCATCGAGCTATGATAATTATAATTATCGAGCTATCAGTATATACTGTGATAATTATCGAGCTATCAGTACCGTGATAATTATAATTATCGAGCTATCACTATTTTAATTAATAGTTTACAAAATAGTATCTATATAAAAAGGTAATTTAGCCTGAATAACCAAATTCCAGAAGAAAATTTGGTAAATACAAAACATCGGCTGGCTAAAAATGACACAATTAAAAGAACGTACACCCCTTATGTATGACTCTTTATAGTTATGGCACTAGTTCTATTCCTTTTAGGCAAAGATTGTTATGGATAATGGGTGAAGAACTTTTACTCATTTCTTTGCTTTAACTATATATATTTTTAGCCAACTTCAACTATATCTTATATTTTTACTTTTCTTGTGTATAAATTAGTTGGCCAATTACAATGCTACAAAACATTACTATAACACAGAATAGCCAATGGCAAGCCCGCCAGGCATATGACTTTATACATCAAATATTATAATTAATTAAGGGGCATCATGTTCAGTTGTGTCTCTCAGTTTTTTCTCATCTAACTTTACTACAAGGATCTAATCCCACTTAACAAGCTTAATTATTAATTATTTGGTTTTCCATTTTATTTAGTTCAGAATATTCTGTTTTAGTTAAATTTTCTTTTATAATATATTTTCAGTTAGATTTAGTTTTATTATGTAACTTATGGCCCTTTTTCGTGAGTGACTTACATGGTTTTCCATTTTATTTAGTTCAGAATATTCTGTTTTAGTTAAATTTTCTTTCATAATATAACTTTCAGTTAGATTTGGTTCCATTGGTTGAATTAGAAGGGGACTATTCATTTTGAGAATGTCTTCTTCTATTTATTCTACTATTATATTTTTCGTAAGTTTTTATGATATTTATTTTTTAGATTCTTGAACAGCTGAACATCTAAACGGAAATTTAACAAGAATTCTCATATTTTGGCTCAACCGTAATTTGATATCAAATTGAAAATTTATTAAGTGTTGTCTTGTGTGTTTGAACGTTTCTATTCTATGTCTAAATTTGATGGTTGCTATGTTCTTTACTTTTTCCACAAAATGTTAAATCCAAACAAAAAAAATATTTGCCCTAAGAGAGCATCACTTTTTTGCTATGCTTTAGTTGTTATGAAACTTTGTTACTTTAAATCTTTAATATGGTTTCCGAATCTGCATCATCACTAAATTTAATGGACCAATTAATCCATTAAGAGAAATATGATTTTAGGTTATATTGACGTGGCCATAATGTTTATTTTTAAACATGTTTTATTGTTTAAATTCTTAACTTTATTCTTTAGTTTCTGATTATGTTTTTAGTTCAATCTATTAATTTTATGAACGAATTATACATTACTTATTGTGTTTCTCATTTTGATTGCATTTATTTATAACTTGTGCAACTTTTGTACTTGATTTATATTCTGTATGCATAAAACTGTAAATGGAGTAGTTAATAAATATCAATAGACTTAACTAAAACATAAAATAAAATATTCCAATAATCACTATTTAAATTGATTGTTTCAATTTCATATCGTCTATACACATTATCTCCAATCATATAGCTACATATAGGTTGATAATCTAGATTCAGATATTTATCTGTAACTCTAATTTTCTCATACTGAGAAAAGCGAAATCGCAAATCATGAAAGATATTGATTTTGCTAACCATCTCACGGTTTATCTTATAATCATATCAAGTTCTATCTTTCTTCTTAGGCATTTTTCACATTTATCTAAATGCAACTCAAGTGATTTGTTCTATCGTAGTGAAAACACTTGTCTCTTTCTTTGCCATCGTTTTCAATCCGAAGTGACACAAAATTCTTCCAAACAGCTGATGTTAGACGTTTCTCCCATGTAACTCAATATGAAAGCTTATGTTATCACAACCAATTGTGACTTAGTAATATTTGTGTTGGTCTCATTGCATAGGAATTTTCTCCTTTTGGCATCCATCTTTTCATATTTATAACGTTTCAATTTCATCACAAAGTGTTTGACACTAATTTGGATCTCCCCAAATTGAAAAAGGGATTTCAAACATAGATATGGGATCCAAGGACAAATGTTTTGGATGATAAGGACTGTCAGGTGAGAAGAGAATAATTATGTACAGATTTTCGTAACACTGTTATTGATGTTGGAGAAATCATAAAGGATGTTTCTGTATACTATGTGGTAGATTGGATTTCCAAATTTTATGTAAGAAAGTATACTGCCTTTGAGGTCAAAATGAGGCCATGAAGTAAAAGATGCACAAGATATCAAATTAACTTCATCACATAGAGAAGACCACGGATACTCCAATATGCACATTGTGAGTTTTTTTCCGGAATCATCAAGTATTTTTATTTCAACATGGAGACAAGTTTCTGATTCTTCTCCAACGATATCTAAACTAATATTATTAGCTTTCATCAAAATTGTTTTAATTCTGTTTGTGTTAACAATTGAGATGAGAATATAAACTCTTTATGATATCGATATCAATATATTTGATTTCTCGGAAAAATATACATGATCTCAAAAGAATTAAAATTTATTATGGTAATAAAAAGTATGATATATTTGAACGAATTATACCATACCAATTCATGTGATGATACGAGCATCATGGAAAATGTGGTGTACTGAGTTAAAACGTTGGTTTAGGATCTCAAATTCTCAAAATTACCTTTTAGTTGGCTTACAAAACAAGTAAAGTACCCTCCACACTCGCACGCGTATGCAAGTATATTGGCTGCAAAGATGCATTTCCCAAACAAACAGAAAAGCAAATATGGGTCCATTTTGGAATCATAGAAACTGAAGATGTTGTCTAATTTGTCATTTTATCATTGGTCCATGACGTTATCTTCATGTTCGCGTGTGCAATGCGACACGGATCATAGATTCTTCTCCTTTTTTTAAAGATGAATAGAATATTATATTTTTACTAAGATATTTATAAATCATGAATTATGATAGTGTTTTTTTTAATGAATTATATATCAATAGTAAATAACTTTAAATAACAATCATTTTTAATGGGTTGACCAGCATATTATCAGTAAATGTTAAAAATGGATATTTGTTTAAATTATAATTTGTTTTCAAATATTAGGGATAAACCAATGGTTGAATAAAACGTGGAAGGTAGACTCATAAGAGCTGGAAGAGTCTCCCGCATGCACATCACACATCCGACCAAATGCATTTCGACATTATTACCTCCCCCGAAAAATCGTTCGCACTCACTTTCAGACATATAGTGGCAAGATATGACAACCTTCTGAGAAAGAAGTACGATGATTGTAGTAGGGAGCTAGCATATTGAACTTGCTCTACGTGTGTTTCTTGCAAAAAGCCGACATGTAGATAGTATCAACCCCAAAAAATTTATAACAAAGAAAATTAAACCCTAAAAAATAAAGTTATTTGTTGTCTAAACCTTGTAATATATACCCCCAGTTATAATTATGACATTTTCATGCATCATACAGAAAGCTCGATCCCATATTACAAATTTTCTCACTCAGATTCTGAATATAATTTCCACAAACTTTCACAAAAAAATGCTAAGTTATATCCATATGATATTGTTCAAGTAAATTTGTAATTCTGTTTGAATTTCAGAACTATATTACTTAATAGAATGATTTTGACAAAAAAATAAATATGTGATTCATTATACACTATAAACACTCGAACACCGGCATCCATTTCATTTCGCCTCAAGCAAGCACTACCAATTTCAACACTTCATCTTCCTCTTCCTCGTCCCTTTTGTTCCACCATATTTCTCGCTTTCTCTTTCGAGCTTCGTCTTATTTCAGCGTTGAATTTATTTTAAAAAGCAACCACAGTTTTTCAAAGAGTAGTCCACACATATATAGGACCATACTATGTGGATTACATGGTCACTAACCCACGGGAATATTTTTTTATTTTATTTTGACCATTTTGCCTAATTTTTCTACAAAATATATCAATCGAGAAAAAAATTCCTTAGTAAAGTTAGTTTATTTTAGAAATATAGATATTTTCATCTTCACGTTTAGAGAAGACAATGATTAGATTAGGACCAACCAACCGGTAAAAACTCATCAGTTCTTGTTGCTAAATGTGGAATGGAGACTCCCATTATTGTGACGCCATGTGACCACTTGAGCATCTTATCATTTTTACTCCAAAACCACCTTATTTTCCTAAGCTTTCCCTTTTCAGCAACAAATTAATGTTGCAATTTGCAAATCAATATTATTCTGACCGTATAAAATGATTTCATAATATCACTTGTTTCAAAATGATATTATATAGGGCTTATGGAAGCGCAAACATATTAATTGTTCTTACCAGAATATTTAGTTCTTAATAGGATTCATAATTTTAATAATTTTAATAATTTTCACATAAATTTGATATTATTGACTATTCTCAGTCTTATTATATATTTGGAAAATTAGTTTTCTAAAAACGAAGAAAAAGTCGACTCTTTTATGCAAATCCCATTATAAAGAAGCAACGCAACACGGCACAACCAAAACATAAAGTTCAACAAATATACATAGAGAGTGTTAGAAGAAGAAGAAGAAAAATGAAGCTTACAAAGCCCTTATCGATTCTTCTTTCACTTCTTCTTCTTCTCCAGCTGAGTTCAAAACCCATCATCGCTTCTAAAAATGTACATTCATTACCCATTTATATACATTTTAACAACTCTTTAATATTGCATTTTTTAACCAGTATTGTTTTGTGTAATTTCAGCCGTCTTCATATATTGTGTACTTTGGAGCTCACTCTCATGTCGGAGAGATAACAAAAGATGTCATGGATCATGTCAAAGAGACCCATTACGACTTTCTTGGCTCCTTCACTGGAAGGTCTCGTTTCTTAACATAATTAAACCCATTTAAATGATTTAATATATAACCATTTTTAACTGACTTAAGTCTCTATTATGTGGAAACAGCCGTGAGAAAGCCAAAACTGCTATTTTCTACTCATATACAAAACACATTAACGGTTTAGCAGCTCATCTAGACCACGACCTCGCCTATACAATCTCCAGTAAGTTTGATACTATACATTTTGTTCTCTGTTTGTGTTTCATGAGTTGAATTGTTTCTCTTGTCTTGATGACTACTCAAGAACATCCCGAAGTTGTGTCTGTATTCCCAAACAAAGCCTTGAAGCTTCACACGACTCGATCATGGGACTTCTTGGGTTTGGAACGCAACTCTATTGTTCCTTCTTCTTCCATTTGGAGAAAGTCCAGATTTGGAGAAGATACAATCATCGCAAATCTCGATACGGGTTCGTTCTTACTTTCCTTAATCTTTTCCTCTCTTTTTTTACCCCTCTTTTGTTTTATATTACTTTTTTAGTCAACCATTGCAACATCTTGAGCCTTGAGATGGGTCTTGGGGAAGAGACGCTCTTACGTTTTAATATTCTCAAATTTCTAAATGGATTTGACTTGCATTACAAGAAATATATATACAATTAGCTAGTAGTTAATATCTCTAGATGTCAGCAAGAATCAATTTGGATGAATATTCTCTTATATCAAGAAGAATTATTGCATATCTTATCTTTAATATTCTATATGATTGTTAGCAACTTAGCATGTATAGTTTGACTTCAATCATAAATACTAAAAACCTTATAAATTATGATTATTTACAAAATTCTGCAGTAAATACTTTTATTTGAAATTAAGTTAAAAGACCGAAATAGTTAAATTATATATATCGAGAAAGTTGGAGACTTTTGTAGTTAGAGACTTTTGTTTAAGGTGAATAATTCCTCGTACAGTTAATGTGTGTTTGGCACAGCGCAATTGTCTTATTACAGAAATTTAATGCATATTACTGCATTTAGAGTAATGATTATTCAACAGTGTATATACTACTAAATATAGTAGTTATGGGTTTTCAAAGAATCAAACAGTAAAAGTAAAGTCCCAAGTGGATAGTGTGATCTTAATGTCTTCTAAAGAAAATTTCCCTCTATAACAAAATTTGCGTGGAAGGGACAATACTTATCATTGGCTAGCTGGTCTGGTCAAGAAATACTTTGAGCCCATAAAGGTTCTTAAACATCCTAGAAAATCAATGAAAACAAAAGAGCTACAAGGCTGATCTGTACATATATCCGAACTGGAAAATGAACAGATCGTAACAATTCTTGTAGATGATCAACCAACTTGTAGATGTGGAGATCTGATTAGAGATTTTGTAATTTATTTTTGGTGATTTTTCATTTTCAGTTATATATATGGTGTGAAGTGCTTAGTAAAAACCCACTTTCTATTAGGTTAAAGATCGAAACCCAAAACTTTTCTAAAGAATATTAATGCTTAGGATTTAAGAGGATCAAGTTGGAATATGCATGAGAACAAATTCCTTCCATACCTTTCTTTGAATATTTTATAATTGATTCAGAAAAGCAATAGAAGTTATTAGTTATCACAGCTAAAATAAATGATTGGTTGTGTGATGATGAGACATCATAATTTCTTTTGATAACCTAATCTTACCATTTATATCTGTATTAGTAAGAAACCGAATGTAAATAAAATATACTTTAAAAAGTTGTTGATTATATAATTAAACTAATATTTTGCATTTGATCGTGGGTCTATGTAAAAAGGTGTGTGGCCAGAATCAAAGAGCTTTAGGGATGAAGGCTTGGGACCAATTCCTTTAAGATGGAAGGGAATATGTCAAAACCAAAAAGATGCCACTTTCCATTGCAATAGGTTCCTCTCTCTCTTTTACATTTTTAATTTTTCAAATTGGTGTTCAATCATTTTCACGTTAAGTAATAATTATCACAAGATACAAACAAAATTGGAATTATCGGTTTAGGAGTTGAGTTGACACACGGAAGGGTTATGCTTGTGGAATTAAGTGTATTTGTTTCATATAATATTTTTTTTTGGTGGTCAAATTTTTTTCATATAAATCAAAATGACGATTTCATCACCAAAAAGAAGACACGTGCACCAGCACTAGTTTTGTAACAAGGCATATTTGGTTTTCAGTTCCTTAGCTATTTCAACATCAGTGGGTTTGTTTTTGGTAAAAAAGAAAACTGGAATCATTCTTTGGATCTTTTGATAATCTGAAGTATATATATAGTAATTGGACTAGATGACGATATGTTTAGTTCACTAAATAGCATTTTTTTCATTTTTAAACAAAAAACGAAAATAAATAAAATAGCATGTTTGTAAGCAACAACAATAAATTATATGTTTTACAATTTTTAAAAAGTTTTTAGTCATTTAATTTTGTAGAATCTCTTTTATCTAGACATTATTATTCCTCTTTATTTTATACCTTTTGACCTTTTATATGTTTTTCTTGGCAAAAAATGGATTTCGACCCCAAAAAGAAACAGAAAAATATTCAATGTAGAAATTAGTGGTACAATATACGCTTCATTCTAATAATCATTATGAACAAATTTAAATCCTCACAAATTGTTTAAACTATTATTTCACCAATTAGAATCGGTCCTAAGAAATTCGGAACCCCAAACAAAAAAAATTTAACATTTAGTTTTATAACATCGAAAAATATTTTAACTAGTACAAAACTCATTTCAATAAAAAATACAATAATATCGTTAAAATGTAAATAAACACTTGAAAATATTTAATTTACTGTAATATTGAATTCATACAATATTTATTATTTTTTATAATTTTTGTTGTCAGCAATATTTACTTTATTTTTTTCATATAAATTATACTATATATATGTATATATATGCATATATTTTATTGTTTGTGAAACCCTTAAAAATTGGGGGCACATTCAAATGTTTCAAAATCATTTGTCCCAGCACCAATATATGGTTCTTTTAGTCTCAGGACAAAACTAAAATCCAGTAAAAACTTTGAAAAAACATTTATTAGTTGCAATAAAACAATATAAGCATGTAAATCTTTTTGCCGCAAAAAAGCATGTAAATTTTTTTTTTTTTTTTGATAAAATGCATGTAAATCTTTTACACTAACATGTTACGCTACTAACAAATGTGAATGAAGGAAACTGATCGGAGCAAGGTACTTCCACAAGGGCTACGCAGCCGCCGTGGGACCTCTCAACTCAACCTTCGAGTCTCCACGTGATCTCGACGGCCATGGCTCCCATACTCTCTCCACAGCCGCCGGAGCATTCGTCCCCGGAGCCAGCGTCTTTGGCCAAGGCAACGGTACAGCCAAAGGTGGCTCTCCTCGCGCTAGAGTTGCCGCCTACAAAGTCTGTTGGCCGCCAGTCAAAGGCAACGAGTGCTATGACGCTGACGTCCTCGCTGGTTTCGACGCAGCCATACACGACGGTGCTGACGTTATCTCCGTCTCTCTTGGCGGCCAGCCTACCTCGTTTTTTAACGATAGCGTTGCCATTGGATCTTTTCACGCCGCTAAAAAACAGATCGTGGTTGTTTGCTCCGCCGGGAACTCTGGACCAGCGGATAGTACGGTTGCGAATGTGGCGCCGTGGCAGATCACGGTTGCGGCTAGCACTATGGACCGTGAGTTTGCTAGCAATCTTATTCTCGGCAACGGAAAGCATTACAAGGTTAGGTTAAGTCCATATTTGGATCATATCGAAAACTCAAATCTTGAAAATGTTCTTGAAATTGACATTTAATCTTCGGCATTATTAGGGACAAAGCTTGTCATCCAAATCCTTGCCACATGCTAAGTTCTACCCAATAATGGGATCTTTAGGAGCAAAAGCTAAGAACGCTTCAGCTTTAGATGCGTGAGTTTGACTAATCTTGTTACTCAACTCCAAATGGTTTATGATAACATTTGTTAACTGTTGTATCTCTTTGTGTAGACAATTGTGTAAACTTGGATCACTTGACCCCGAAAAGGTAAAAGGGAAGATATTAGTGTGTCTTAGAGGACAGAACGCGAGAGTAGAAAAGGGTCGAGCCGTGGCTTTAGCCGGTGGTGTTGGGATGGTTCTTGAGAACACAAATGTTACCGGGAATGATCCAACTGCTGATCCACATGTCCTCCCAGCTACACAAATCAGTTTCAAGGATAGTCTTCCTCTGTCAAAATATCTCAGTCAAACCAAGTAGGACTCTTCCTCAAGTCACTTAACCAGAACCAAAAACGTGTTTTAAGTTCTAAAAAGAAAGCTTTATCTGTTAATGTAGGAACCCGATTGCGCATATTACACCTTCGAGGACAATTTTGGGAACCAAACCAGCGCCTGTTATGGCTGCCTTCTCGTCTAAGGGTCCAAGCTCGGTGGTTCCTCAGATTCTAAAGCCGGACATAACTGCACCTGGTGTGAGTGTGATCGCTGCTTATACTGGAGCAGTATCTCCAACAAATGAACAGTTTGATTCTCGACGTCTTCTGTTCAATGCTGTGTCAGGAACTTCTATGTCTTGTCCTCATATCTCTGGGATTGCTGGCCTTCTCAAAACCCGTTATCCTTCTTGGAGCCCCGCAGCTATCCGCTCAGCCATCATGACCACAGGTATAAATGTAGTATGATTCTTGATCTTACCCATTGCACTTAGACATGTCAAGCGGGTTAATCCGCGATCTGCTGACCCGCTCCGCTGCGTGTTTTCAAAAAATTTTAACAAAATTTTTTATCTGCCTAATCCGCAAATATTCAAAACGTAATCCGCACCCGTCCCGCATCAATTAGCGGGTTAACCGCAGACCCGCTAAAAAAAATTTAAAAAAAATCTTAAATTATTTAAAAATATATATTATATATAAAAAATTTATAAAATAATAACAAAAATACAAAACATAAAAAAACTCAAAACTATAAGTATTCTATTTAAAAAAAATTAAAACAACCTAATATTTCCTTAAGAACTCATAAAAATTTTAATTAAAAAAAAAATTAGCGGGTATCCGCTAAACCCGTATCTACAAAAATTCATTATCTGCACCCGCAATCCGCATAACCCGATAAAATTTAAAGTCAAATTTGTCAATCCGTATCTGCCCCGCCGCGGGTCAAACGGGGTGGAGCCCATAAATAATTACCCAAATTAACATGCCTAATTGCACTACAAGAAAATTGTTGGTTTCCTAAAGTTTATTCCAATAACTTGGTCCTTCCGAATTTTACGTTTTTTTTAATGAAATTCCGCCAAATGTGTTTTTTAGGTACCGTATTTCTTTGGAAATTTTCAACCAATTAGATTTAACGGTAACCGAAACATAATCGTACAAAATACTTATATTTTCGTGTACCATGGTGAAAAAAAAAAAATTGGAGTCTAATACTTTATCACTTATAATACATTAAATACTAGTGGCAACTTATAACCAAGTTTTGTATTCTTGTTTCGATTTGTACTTCTCTTTCAGCGACAATAATGGATGACATTCCCGGACCTATCCGTAATTCAACCAACATGAAGGCAACACCTTTCAGTTTTGGGGCAGGACATGTCCGACCAAATCTAGCTGTGAATCCTGGTCTGGTTTACGATTTAAGCATCAAGGATTACCTCAACTTCTTATGTTCCCTTGGATACAATGCAACACAAATCTCTATCTTCTCGGGAAAAAACTTTACATGTCCAAGCCCTAAAACAAGTGTTGCCAACCTTAACTATCCTTCCATCACAGTTTCAAACCTGTCTTCAAGCAAAGTCACTGTCTCAAGGACGGTTAAAAACGTTGGACGACCTTCGACCTATACTGTTCAGGTGAATAACCCACAAGGTGTTTATGTTGTGGTTAAGCCAAAGAGATTGAAATTTACAAAAGTTGGAGAGGAAAAATCTTTTAAGGTGAGTTTTATGAAGGGTAAGGGGAATGTGGCTAAGGGCTATGTGTTTGGAGAATTGGTTTGGTCAGACAAGAAGCATCGTGTTAGGAGTCCGATTGTGACGAAGTTCTAACTTTGGTTCTAACTACATTTTTAGTAGCCAATGATGATAATTTGTTTTACGGAATTTAGTTACCTCTATATGTATGTTTGAATTTTAAGGCTTACAAGAATGGCGTAGTTCTGATTTGTTAAGAGGAATTATCATCATTTTTCCATTTTCAACAGTGTAATGATCATAATAATAATGGCACATCAACCATATGTTTAATCGGTTCCTCTTCTACAATTATGGACAATAAGAGGTCCTTTAGAGTAGTAATAAACGACAATATTCAATTAAAGCTTTTGAAGCGTTTTGGTTATTTTTCCATTATGTTTGACTTTTTATATGCTTAAATTGCTTGTGGTGGTGAAAAAGTTAAAACTCATTGGATGTGGCTTTTTGGGGGCAAGACTCCAAACATTGGAAATACCGAAAAAAGAAAGAAAAAAATTAATGTACAGATCTAAACATTGGAAACATTGAATGAATTAATTGTACAGATCGAAACATTTGAACTCCAAACATAGTAGAGTAAGACAGTTTTATCGATATTAAATCAAAAAATTAATAGCCAAACTTATTGAAAATCGAACCAAATCAAAGATAATTCATTATCTCTTTGCAAATATCAAAATTTGTCAGATTATTCCACATATATCTGAGCCAAATTTATTTTGGTTCAAATTTAGTCCTCTTTCACAATCGAGAATTATCAGAAGTCTAAAATATCCAATTGAACGCAAGTTTATACCTATTTAAAACATATACATTTTAAATTAATACTGTAATGCTCTTTCTTTTGTTTTCTATTCATGTTTAGTATTTATGTTGAAGAACCTAAATCATCTTCTTTAAAACAAAAGATCACGTTAAATCAACCATGAATTGATATAAATATGTATAACTGTGAGAGTTAAAATAATATTGTTTGTGATGAAAACAAATAACTTAAAAATCTGTTCTAATATTATTGTATCATCATCCTTTATTTAAACTCACCAAATCCTATGTGTATGGATCATTCATAAACACACAAATATAAGATTGGTTTGATGTTTTTACTTTAGAAAACTGGATCAATATAACATTAAAAAAAACAAAGGTGTTTAAAACAGAAAAAAATTAAAATTTTGAGCATTTAATTTGCAATATTTTTAAAAGAAAAACAAGGTACGGTCCAGATTGCTCGCGCGTGATTTTCGACAGGAAATATATTGACAAAAAAAACAGCAGTAAATAGACCGTTCATTTTACATCCGCTCCTATCCACCAATCACCAATTTTTTTAATATTTAATGCTCTCTTCTTAAGATATTTTCACCGCAAAAATACAACAAAAACATTATAAACAAACCTCTTTAATCCCTCTTATTTACGATCAAACCATATTATCATACCCCGTAATTATCAGCCAAACTTAAGGGTATTAAAGTAAATCCAATAACAATAAAAATACAATTCCAAAATAAAAAAGATCTTTCCCAATTATAATGACAAGAACAAGAACCAGAAGAAGAAACAGAAGTGAAGAAGCTCCTTAGAGAACAAACAACAATGGCAACTATGGCAGCAATTGGAGCGTTGAAAATCCCATCTTCTTCTTCTTCTCCTTCATCTTCTTCAAGTCTTACTCGTAGAGTTTCTCTTAGAAAGACTCTCTCCTTCTCTTCATCTTCTCTTACAGGAGAGAAAATTCCCACACAAGAGAAAAAAGCTAGCCATTGTTACAATGATTCTTCTTCAAGTAAGAGAACACCAACAATCATATCTCCTAAAGCTGTTTCAGATTCACAAAACTCACAAACTTGCCTTGATCCTGACGCTAGCAGAGTAAGTTGTTTCAGATGCAGTCACCGTTTCTGAATTTTTTCAGGTTTTAAAATTTGATATGAATGATTATGGTGATTGTAGAGTGTGTTAGGGATCATTTTAGGAGGAGGAGCTGGAACAAGATTGTATCCATTAACCAAGAAGAGAGCTAAACCAGCTGTTCCACTTGGCGCTAATTATCGATTAATCGATATTCCAGTGAGCAATTGTTTAAACAGTAATATATCAAAGATCTATGTGCTCACACAGTTCAATTCTGCTTCGTTGAATCGTCATCTTTCTCGAGCTTATGCTAGTAACATGGGTGGTTATAAGAATGAAGGGTTTGTTGAAGTTCTTGCTGCTCAACAAAGTCCAGAGAATCCTAATTGGTTTCAGGTTTGTGAAATGAAATGAGACTTTAATGTTTTGGGTTGGTTTGGGTTGTGATATTTGAGAGTTGTGATTGTTTTGTAGGGAACTGCTGATGCAGTGAGGCAATACTTATGGTTGTTTGAAGAACACAATGTGTTAGAGTTCTTGGTTCTTGCAGGAGATCATTTGTATCGTATGGATTACGAGAAGTTTATACAAGCTCACCGCGAAACGGATGCTGATATCACTGTTGCTGCTCTTCCTATGGATGAGAAACGCGCTACGGCTTTTGGACTAATGAAGATTGATGATGAAGGAAGGATTACTGAGTTTGCTGAGAAACCACAAGGAGAACAATTGAAAGCTATGAAGGTTTGGGAAGTGTTCATGATGAGTTTGTTGCAGCTTTTATATGTGTTGATAAGTATTAAGTGATAGTCTTGTTTTGTTTTTTTGGTTAGGTTGATACTACAATCTTAGGTCTTGATGATGAAAGAGCAAAAGAAATGCCTTTTATTGCTAGTATGGGAATATATGTTGTTAGTAAAAATGTGATGTTAGATTTACTTCGAGAGCAGTTTCCTGGAGCTAATGACTTTGGGAGTGAAGTTATTCCGGGTGCTACCGCGCTTGGACTGAGAGTAAGTATCTCGGTTTTGGTTTAATGTTTTAGTTGCTTTAGCTTTTGACATATTTGGTTAAATCCTATTTAGGTGCAAGCTTACTTGTATGATGGGTACTGGGAAGATATTGGTACTATTGAAGCATTTTACAATGCCAATCTTGGAATCACCAAGAAACCTGTACCGGATTTTAGGTAAATATTTGATCTTTCGCGATTGAGATGTTGAAAACATGAACAAGATTCATCTTCTTTTTGCAGCTTTTATGACCGTTCAGCACCAATTTATACACAGCCTCGATACTTACCTCCATCAAAGATGCTTGATGCTGATGTTACTGATAGTGTAATCGGTGAAGGTTGTGTTATCAAGGTAAAAATCTCTTTCTAAATTAGCCTACTCTTTCAGGTTTATACCTAGGCTTAACTGCTTCCTCTATTGTGTTAATTCAAGAACTGCAAAATCCACCATTCTGTGATTGGTCTTCGGTCTTTAATATCGGAAGGTGCAATCATAGAAGACACATTGTTGATGGGTGCAGATTACTACGAGGTATGTTACAGTTTCATATCAATTCATTCACAAGAATCATTTACCTTTACATGCCTTATGATCCCGCATTTTCAGACTGATGCTGATAGGACTCTCCTAGCTGCAAAGGGAAGCATTCCCATTGGCATTGGCCGAGACACTCACATCAAAAGAGCTATTATTGACAAGAATGCGCGTATTGGAGATAATGTCAAGGTCCATTTTCTGAAATTCTTATAACATATTGTTACTCATCTTGTTCCAAAGTGGCTACAAGACTCACTTCTTTACCATCCTCTGCGTTGATTCAGATCATTAACTTGGACAACGTGCAAGAAGCTGCGAGGGAGACTGATGGATACTTCATCAAGAGCGGTATCGTTACAGTGATTAAGGATGCTCTGATTCCTAGCGGAACTGTTATCTAAGAGAGACATTTTACCATCTTATATATACATTAGGGTTTTGACCTTGTCTTGCTTCTAGTGATGCTTATCTGTAATGTAATCTGAGGTCATACCTAATGCTTCCCCTGCTTCTCCTTAAATAAGATCTCTACTTTATATTCTACTGTATTTTTTTTTATTCTACTTTATATTATCGGCATGTTTTTAGTCTATCAAGATGAAATGCAGAACCAGCCTCTTATGGAACACAACTTTGAATAGTAATAAATGATTCATTAGTAAATAAGATTGGTCTCTCGTTTTTTCTTTTTCTTTGAAATCACTTGAACGATAAAATCCGGAAACATATATTTACATTATTACTAATCGTTTGTTGGGTATTTGAAGTGGATTTAGCGATTAGCAAAAACAAGGTGGAGAATATATGGGTTTAATTTAAGATTTTTTAACATCATTTTTAATATTTTTTAAAAGAAAATTAATGTTATAAACATATAATACAAATATAATATTATAATTTCAAGATCAGGGAGTACTCTCAAATGTTTATTAAATTTTGTATAATTTTTTAACCCCAAAACACTAATTAAAAAAGTGAAAAATTGGCTAGATAAAGATTAATCGGTAATAAATAGATCCAATGATTGTCTATTTTTAGAACAAACGATAAAATAACCAGTACTTCCCAATTAACATGGTTTACACAAGACATTATCAATCTATTAATATTCTTTTTATTTTTTGTCAACCACACATTAATTATTTTAAGTTTCTTTTAGACAACCTAATTAAAAAAAAGAAAGTAACAAAATTAAAAAAAAAGAATATAAAAATAAAGATATTGTGTTATTATACAAAACATTTGAATCACTGCGACATATAAATTCATATTTTAATAAATATTATTTTTACACCAAATTAGACAGATGTGTAAGGTCTTATTGTTTAGTTCATAAAACTCAAAAAAAAGAAAAAAAAACATAAAGATAATTTAGTTGAATGAAACAAACATCTCATTTCTGTTTGTTCCAATTAAGTACATGCCCTGATGGTTTTTTGGTACTCCTTCTAAACCAAATACCATCAGGTTTGGCTATCCAGTGGCGTAGCTGACCACATCGTGCTATAGCAGCTGCTCTGTATGTTTGAACATTGATAAAATATTCCATTTTAGGACCGTGCCTCAACATACAAGTCCACACTGTTCTTTCACGTCTGTTAGAAACCTCCCTCAATGGAATGTCAAAAGTTTCATTGAATTTTAAAATTTGTTGTCCACGATCGTCGTCGTTATAACTACCGTGACAATGATGTTGGAGAACTTTACCGGGACCTAATTCGTTGGTAATTACCATATGATTGTATCTGCATTTACCCCAAGCTTCATTCAGACCAAAACACATGGAAATAGCTAACATAAAAATTATGAGATTATTCATCTTTTTTTTTTTTAAGATTTTTGTTTTTTGTTTTGAGTATTAAGGACATGGATGTGCAGTATTTATAATGTGTATGTGTGGTACACGTTTATCTTTATTTATTAATTAAAACTATTTATAGCCTTAGCTAAATTTTAAATACGCATATCAACGAATAAATCTTCTTGCGGGACGAGAGTTGTTTCGGAAAGTATGGTTGACCAATTCCTAATTACAAACCAAATGAATAAGCCATTTATAGATTATAGCTCGCCATTAAATCCAAACAATTACACCAAAAGCTTAAGCTCTAATAAAAATATCACAAACATTTTATTTTACAAAAAAGATAATACTTGGAAATAAATTTATCTATTGAAATACAAGACAGTTGTAACATAAACAGTTTTCCAATAGGTTAATAAATAAATGGGACTTTCAACAATAACACTATGTGTGATACGCTCCAGGAACGTTGGCTTCAGAAACAGGCTGAGTCGGAACGCGATCGGGAAGGAATCGGTCGTACAGGACTGGTACGGTGGCACGGTCGGGTCGAGGGACGTGGTACGGTGCCTTCGATCGTACAGATTTATTGCCGGGACGGTATGGGCGATATGGAAGCGGGGTTTTGACGGAAGTTAAGCGGCGGGTTGGCTGAATGGGAATGAAGATAGAGACGAACGGGGGTGGTGAAGGGTGATTGATGGTGAAACAATGGAGCGAAGAGGCAATGGAAAGGTGGGATAGTAACAATGGATTGAAAGCCGGCCACACGATGTTTGGACAACGCCGTGATACGACTGACCGAAGTCCGAGCCGAGCTTCAAGGACAATGGTGTTTATACTACTTGAGATTCGAGAGCAAGCTTTACGCTAATTGCATTCATTCAAATCTGTGGTCAAAGGGCGATGTTACATGCCTTTATATAGGCGGGAGAATTAGGGCAACAAACCCTTACAAAAGGACCAGCGTGTCTTTGGGTGTTTTACATACCCGTAATTCAGTAACTTAAGTCTTTTGGTAAGCGGTAAAACATGAAAAAGGAAAGGGATAGGGATTAGGACCGAGGGATCACCACACGAACCATGGATGGGCAAGTTGATGATCGGTTTGGTCTCAATGCGTCCGGGTCGTGAACCTCGTTAAAAACCTTGATGGGAAAACCACTTAGGGATAAAACCCGATCAAGGGAAAAAAAGTGTTCCTTTCCCAAACGACTTTAGTGGGGCGTTTTCACCGTGTCAAGGTGAAAACGCTAAGGACTTGGTCCTTGACGTTTGCCGATGTTGCCAGCTTGTGTTGTTGCCATTTGCCTTCCTCCAAGCCTTGGGCATTCACCAGGTTCATCCGTGTCTGGTATGGTCTCGAGTGCTCGCGGTCAATGACCGAAACTGGCATATCCGGCAACGTCCCTTGGCTCCCATCCGTATCCGTCCCGGCATCGTCCGGCTGGCTATTCTCCGGATTGGATGTGGCTTGGGCCTCATCATGCCCTCCCTCTTGAAAATGTTTTGTCCTCAAAACTTGATCTCCTGCATCAAAACGGGACAAATCAGCAATATTGAAAGTGGTGGACATGTTGCCTTTACCTGGAATATCGATCCGGTACGCATTGTTGTTAATACGCTCTAGGACTTGGAAAGGGCCATCTCCTCGTGGTTGTAGCTTTGTTTGCCGGGTCTTGTTGAACCGTTCAGTGCGGGTGTGTAGCCAGACCCATTCGCCTGGTTGTAGTATCATTGGCTGCCTTCCTCGGTCCGCTTTCTGCTTGTATTGTTCCGTCTTCTTGATGATTCGGTTGCGGACTCTTTCATGGAGCTTACGGACATACTCAGCCTTGGCAACCCCATTTTGGTCTTCCATTCTTTCAGGGGGAAATGGAATCATGTCGAGCGGTGTACGCGGATTGAACCCGTAGCATGTCTCAAACGGGGAGAGGCCGGTAGTTGAGTGAGTCGCCCGGTTGTAGGCAAATTCCACATAGGGTAGGCTTTGGAGCCAGTTGGCTTTGTTGGAGTTGACGGCCATTCTGAGCAAAGCTCCCAAGGTTCGGTTAACGACTTCAGTTTGCCCATCCGTCTGAGGGTGTGCGGCTGTGGAGAAAAGGAGTTTGGTTCCCATGCGTCTCCACAGGGTTCTCCAGAAATGGCTGAGGAATTTTGGATCTCGGTCCGAGACAATGGTTTGAGGTAGGCCATGAAGTTTTACAACGTCTCGGAAGAACAGATCGGCAATGGCCGTAGCGTCCCATGCCTTGGAACAGGGCATGAAATGGGCCATTTTGGAGAAACGGTCGAGCACTACCATTACTGAGTCCTTTCGCTCGATTGGAGGTAACCCTAGAAGGAAATCCATGGATAGATCGACCCATGGGGAGGTTGGAATAGGCAGGGGCATGTATAGTCTGTATGGGTGGGACTTGGTCTTGGCACGTTTGCAGGTTAAACATCTTGCAGAGAAGACTTCGACCGTGCTTCTCATCTTAGGCCAATAGAAGTGATTCCTAAGCATGTCCAAAGTTTTGTGCGCTCCAAAGTGTCCCATCAAACCTCCACTGTGGGCTTCTTGAACGAACAGCTCTCGAATAGATCCCTCTGGTATGCACAACCGTTTGCCTTTAAAAAGGAAACCGTCGTGGACATGAAAATTCTTGAAGGAGTCCTTTCCATGTTTGGCATAGGCAATTTTTAGGCCGGGATCGTCTTGATACCGGTCCTTAAGAGGGCCGAACCCAAGAACCTTGACCTCAACAGTAGTGATAAGGGCGTGGCGACGGGACAGGGCATCAGCCACCACGTTTTCTTTTCCTTTCTTATATTTGATGATGTAGGGAAACATCTCGATGAACTCGAGCCACTTGGTGTGTCGCCTTTTCAGGTTGGTTTGTCCCCGGAGATGTTTTATATTCTCATGATCCGAATGGATCACGCACTCCTTGGAGAGGAGGTAGTGTTGCCAAGTTTCAAGGGCTCGTACCAACGCGTAGAGCTCCTTATCGTAGGTGGGATAGTTGAGCGTGGCTCCACTGAGCTTCTCACTGAAGTAGGCAACGGGACGCCCTCCTTGTGTTAACACAGCTCCAATGCCTATACCGGATGCGTCGCACTCGATTTCGAAGGTCGTGCTGAAGTCGGGCAAGGCTAACAATGGGCTTGAGTGAGCTGACCCTTGAGCTCTTGGAAGGCCTTCTCTTGGGATTCTCCCCATATAAACCCAGAACACTTCTTTACCAAAACCGTTAAGGGAGCGGCAATGGAACTAAAGTCCCGAACGAAATGCCGATAGAATCTAGCCAGGCCATGGAAACTTCGGACTTGGCTGACATTGGTAGGGGTTGGCCATTCTTGGATGACCCTGATCTTTTCTTGGTCAACTTTCAGGCCCTGACCACTGAGGACGAAACCCAAGAAGATAAGTTCTCGAGCGCCAAAGGTGCATTTGGCCATGTTGGCGTAGAGCTCTTCTTGTTGCAGGGTCCGTAGAAATGTATCCAGGTGGGAAACATGCGCGGTAAGGTCCTTGCTGTAGACGAGGATGTCGTCAAAGTAGACAACCACGAACTTGTTGAGGAACGCTCGGAGGGTGTGGTTCATTAGTCGCATGAAGGTGGAAGGGGCGTTGGACAGGCCAAACGGCATGACTAGCCACTCATACAGCCCTTGCTTGGTCTTGAAGGCGGTCTTCCATTCGTCCCCTTCTCTCATTCGGACTTTATGGTAACCGCTTTTGAGATCGATCTTGGAGAAAATGGACGCGCCACTAAGTTCGTCCAACAGGTCGTCCAAACGGGGGATCGGGTGCCGGTACTTGACCGTAATATTGTTGATGGGCCGGCAGTCCACGCACATCCTCCAGCTGCCGTCCTTCTTGGGAACCAAAAGGACTGGTACGGCGCACGGACTGAGGCCTTCACGGACGTATCCTTTGGACAAGAGGTCGGCAACCTGTCGCTCTAGTTCCTTGGCCTCCTCCGGGTTGACGCGGTAAGCAGGCCGGTTGGGCAGGGAAGCTCTGGGAATGAAGTCGATCCGGTGTTCAATGCCCCGAAGAGGTGGAAGTCCATGTGGAATTTCCTCAGGGAAGACGGACGAATACTTTTGAAGGATCCTTTGGAGCTCATCCGGGATTGGGTCTTCCCTGCCACCTGCGCTTAACACATCTTTGTAAACCATTAGTACAACTCGGCAATCATTGCCGATGGTTTTACAAGTGTCCCTAATGGATATAAGGAAGTTAGTTCGGGGAGATGTGTTCCTAGACAAACGAGACTGGAGTTCGTGTACTTGAACGGGTGATAAAGGGGCTAAGGTAACACGCTTAGATTCGTGTATAAACGAGTAAAAGTTGGAACGGCCGTTGTGGGTGGCGTCCTTGTCAAACTGTCATGGGTCCTACGAGGACGTGGCTAGCTTGCATTGGGACAACATCACATTGGACCGTGTCCTGGTACTGCCCTATACTAAAGGCTAGATCTACTTGTTCGGTAATGGGCATAACAGTTTTATCATTCAACCACCGCAGTTTATAGGGGTGAGGGTGCTTAGAGGTAGGGAGAGAAAGGTTTGACATGAGGTGGGAGCTGGCCACATTAGTACAGGACCCACCATCAATGATCAAACCGCAAACCTTGCCGTTGATGGTGCAACGTGTGTGGAAGATGTTGTCTCGCTGTCCGACCGGCTCGGGAAAGGTCAAGGTGCTCAGGCTCCTCTGGACGACCAGGAGGTCTCCTACATCCGGATATTCAACCGTGTCTTCTGTTTGAACGGGCTCGAGGTCATTTTCCTTGTCCGACTCCTCATCCTGGGATTCATAGTTGCCTTCGGGGGTAAGGATCATGGCTCGGTTGTTGGAGTAATCCCTGGAATAGTGCCCTCTGCCTTGGCATTTGTAGCATATTACGTCCCGGCTTTTTCCAGTATTGGATTCGGGTTTTTGGACAGGACGGCCGGGCACAAGAGCTTCGGGTTGCCGAGGCTTGAAACGGGAATCAATGGCAATGGTCTTGGATCCGATCGGTGGTTTGGGGATGGTGGCCGCGGTTGCAGGGTTGGGAGACCAAACTTGGTTCGGGGATACCTTTCCTCGGGTGGCCGAGGCAGACTTCCTTCTGATTTGAGCTTCTAAGTGTATGGCCAGGTGCAAGAGCTCATCGAAACCTTGATAAGACTGCCTCTCGACCTTGCGGGCAATCCGGTCTTGCATGCCATCCACGAACTGGGCCATTAAGGTCTCTTCGCAGTCATTTAGTTGGAGACGGTTTCGTAGATGCTCAAATTCGTCGTAGTACTCTTCAATTGTCCGGGTGCCTTGGTGAAGCTTCCGGAACCGTTTTTGCAAGTCGCGATGATAGAGGGCGGGATGTAACGCTTCCTCATGACATGTTTCATAACATCCCAGGTAGAGATCATACCTTCACGGTGTCGCCTTCGTTCTGCCAAATCGTGGTCCCACCAAGTGAGGGCATGGTCGGTCAGTTGGGCCGCTGCATAGGCAACCTTCCTAGGCTCGGAGTAATCGTAGCAATCAAACAGGTGGTCCATCCGCCTTTCCCAGTCGAGATAGGCTTCCGGGTCAACCTTGCCCGCGAAGGTTGGTGGGACCAGCTTGTGGACCGGGGCCTCAGGTCGAGGTGCACGATCATCCCGGTCATATGCGTTTGGTCGCTCTCTTCGTCGGGGACGACCAGGTCGCGGTTGGTATAGGTCATACCCGTCGTCGGATGGGTAGGCTGGGGCAGGTTCATCATTGGGCCGATCGGCGAAATCGACCGGCTGGTTTGGAAGGGGCGGTCGAGCCTCAGGCGGAAGGTCGTATCGGGCCATTCGCTCGGTAAGGCGCTCTATTTGGGCCTGGATAGTGACCAGTATTGTACTTATCTCAATAGGACGGGGCAATTCTTCCACGGGTTCGGCCATGGGTGGTATGGTCGGTACGGATGGTTCGTACGGTCGGCGCGGTACGGACGGTGGGGTTAGTTCGTCCGGGTCGGAGTCAGTAAGGTCAAGCCGGCGGGGTTGGCCTGTACGGACAGAAGTGGGGTACGGACGGCGGCGTACGGACGGTGGGAGACCTTCGGAGGTACTAGGTCCCGAAGGGCTAGCCTGCCGGTGTCGTCTTGGTCGAGGGACGGTAGCCCAATAGGGGCGTCCGGTCGTACCCCTGGTTGGTACGGACGGGGACGGGTCAGTCGTAGGAATGATCGGAAACGGGGGTGTACGACTGATGGAGCTGTCGTATTCGGCCAGTACGGGCAATGGATAGTGGATCGTGGGATGGCGGGATGGGTCCTACGCGCATATAACAACAAGGATGAAGCTTGCGGTACGATATACGGGTAAAGATAAAGGACTGTTTTGCTAAATGACAAACGACCGTGCAACAGTCGACCGTTTATAGCAAAAGGACAATTTATAATAATAATAGAAAGGACAGCTTGCACGCGGATTTTTAACGTCCTGCCAATGAGACGGATCCCAATGATAAGGCAAGGACGAAATATTCCTCACATGGCCGGGTCAGAGGATAGGCGAGTAAGGCGTGTTAACCAGAAATGGTCCCCACGTACTCGTATTCAACCTCTCGTCTCACTAGGGCAACAATGGCGACCCGCGGTCTCAAGACTTAGTCTTTTACACGCCATCGACCAAAGGCTAGCTACAAGCACATGGCTTTGAGACAATAATGACCGAGGCAAAGGTTAGAACGTTAAAGAGTAAGGTGCGAGATAAGAGCAAGTTTAAAGCGAGTAAACAGTCGAGAAACAATGGAAGGTATTTAACGGAAAGTTACAACCTGACGGATGAAGCTTGGCTCTGATACCAGCTGATACGCTCCAGGAACGTTGGCTTCAAAAACAGGCTGAGTCGGAACGCGACCGGGAAGGAATCGATCGTACGGGACTGGTACGGTGGCACGGTCGGGTCGGGGGATGTGGTACGGTGCCTTCGATCCTACAGACTTATTGCCGGGACGGTATGGGCGATATGGAAGCGGGGTTTTGGCGGAAGTTAAGCGGCGGGTTGGCTGAGTGGGAATGAAGATAGAGACAAACGGGGGTGGTGACGGGTGATTGATGGTGGAACAATGGAGCGAAGAGGCAATGGAAAGGTGGGATACTAACAATGGATCGAAAGCCGGCCACACGGTGTTTAGAAAACGCCGTGATACGACTGACCGAAGTCTGAGCCGAGCTTCAAGGATAACGGTGTTTATACTACTTGAAATTCGAGAGCAAGCTTTAAGCTAATTGCATTCATTCAAATCTGTGTTCAAAGGGCGAGGTTACATGTCTTTATATAGGCGGGAGAATTAGGGCAACAAACCCTTACAAAAAGACCAGCGTGTCCTTGGGTGTTGTACATACCCGTAATTCAGTAACTTAAGTCTTTTGGTAAGCGGTAAAACATGAAAAAGGAAAGAGATAGGGATTAGGACCGAGGGATCACCACACGAACCATGGATGGGCAAAGTGATGATCGGTTTGGTCCCAATGCGTCCGGGTCGTGAACCTCGTTAAAAACCTTGATGGGAAAACCACTTAGGGATAAAACCCGATCAAGGGAAAAAGAGTATTCCTTTCCCAAACGACTTTAGTGGGGCGTTTTCACCGTGTCAAGGTGAAAACGCTAAGGACTTGGTCCTTGACGTTTGCCGATGTTGCCAGCTTGTGTTGTTGCCATTTGCCTTCCTCTAAGCCTTGGGCAATCACCAGGTTCATCCGTGTCTGGTATGGTCTTGAGTGCTTGCGGTCAATGACCGAAACTGGCATATCCGGCAACGTCCCTTGGCTCCCATCCGTATCCGTCCTGGCATCGTCCGGCTGGCTATTCTCCGGATCGGATGTGGCTTGGGCCTCATCAATGTGGGTGTCCATTTTCAAAGTTACCATTAGAATGAGTTAATTTTCATATATACCACTTTGATTATGTATTATGACTAAATTGTCTTTTATGAAGATACTGTTTATATATTTGAAAAAAATTAAGGAAATATTTTTTTAGTGGAAAATTACAAAAAAAATGGTGGTAACACTATGTGTCCGTCTTGGTGGAAAAGTTGCGGAAATATTTTTGTCGGGAAACTTCGGATCCGTTTTGGCAGGATTGATTTTTTATTTTGTCAAAAATTTACAAATTTATATTTTAACAAAAAATTACAGAAACAAGTTTTTGGCGGGAATATTACTTTATGAAATATTTATAAATTTTTTATAAATTTTTATAAACCATTTATAAAACCCTTATAAGTTCTTTATAAGAACCTTTATAAAATCCTTATAAACATTTATAAAACGTTAATTGTTTTTTGTAAAGACTATATAAAAACATTTTTATAAATTTCTATAGCGTTTTATAATACATTTTATAAAATCTAAGGGTTTTATTAAGTTTTGTTCAGGGTGTATAAAAGTTTTATAAATGATATACAAGGTTTAATAAAAAGTTTAGAAGGATTTTATAAGAATTTATAAGAGTTTTATAAGAAAATTTATAAAATTTTTATAAAGTAATTTTCTTGTCAGAAACTCAATTCCGATTTTTCTTAAAAGAATCCGTAATTTTCTACCAAAATAATTTTTTTAGTTTTCTGGCCAAAATTATACTATAATTTCTGACCAAAATTACGGATTTGCTCTTGCAATGCAAGTTCCTTCACAAACGTCTCTGGTTTTAGCATTACGGTAATTATGCTATGACTTTCTACTCTTCAATTCAATAATATAATGGACTCTCAAATCTTGAAAACATTACATTTAATTCTATGGGAAGTGGTTGGCAACACATTGGAGCTTATACCAACGTTGTGGCTTACTATTTCGTAGGAGCTCCAGTTGGAATATACATTGTGGAGTGGTGTTGTGGTTGGATCCGTGATGCAAGCCATTATATTGGCTATCCATGAATTGGAAGGAACGGGTGAAAAAGTTAGAATTGAAGATTAGTCATTTCAGCTTGTTACATTTCTACATTTTAAATATTTTTTTCATTAATGTTTCGAAGTAATTGGAATATATGATTTGCAAGCTGAGAAGGCTAGGAAGAGAATAGTCTCAACTGAAAATAGATTGGCTTAAACTTAGAGTGTTTCTAAAAGTCTCTCAAATTATTTATATGTAAATTTGTAAGTCATGTTAGAATGCTCTAACTGGTCATTCTAAGAGACGGTCATGTTTTTTTGTTTTAGTCCTATTTTGAAACAGAGGGATTTATGTGTGTTTCGTTAAGTTTTGGTATTCAAATGTAATAGTTACAAGTGAATTAATAAAAACATCGTTGGTTCTAATTTCCAAACATGATTAATCCCTTCTGCAGCGAGGTGCCTCTCGTCTGGTTCGATATGTCAAACACTAATAATTACATAAATTATTATTAATTTAAAAGAATATATATTATTGAAAGACATGAATATGATTAATTCAAAAATTCAAATACTATTTAGTAAAATAATTTTCAAAAAATTTAATAATAGATTTAAAAAAATTCTCGATCACTTGGCTGCGTCTGGCACTGAAATCCGTCTATCTTGCCCGCACACATCGCAACAAAATGACAGAGCTGAAAGGATGTTACGTACCATAAATAACACCGTACATACTCTTCTTGTTCACGCTCATATGCCACCATCATTTTGGGTTGAAGCTCTGCTTACTGCGGTGTACACTCTAAACCTTATTCCTTCCTCTTCTATCCAAAATAAAATTCCTTTCACTCGTCTTTTTAACCAATCAGTCTCCTATTCTCATCTTAGGGTTTTTGGCTGTTTATGTTATCCTAATACTAATGCCACTTCTTCTCACAAGCTAGCCCCTCAGTCCACTGCTTGTGTTTTTTCTACGATATCCAGCCAATCACCGAGGATATCGGTGTCTAGAGCTCTCTACCCGAAAAGTTATCATCTCCTGCCATGTTATCTTTCAGGAAACCATTTTCCCTTTCTCAAACTTACCACCGGCTACCATGCCATGTCCACTGTTCGATCCTCCTTTCATAATCCCTCCTATATTCACACCTTCTGAGCCTACTCCTCCAGCTATTCCTGACGGCACTTCTCCGCCACCAGTGCCCCCCACTGGCACCCTACCGCCAGTACCACATACGGTCAACCCTCCACCGACTCCAGTCCGCCAACATTCCATGACCACTAGAGGTCAAACTGGAATCTCAAAACCCAGAATTCCTATTTGTCTTCACACAGACACAATTTCTCCTCTTCCATTTTCTCATGTGCAGGCGGCAAAGGATCCATACTGGAATGATGCTATGGGGGAAGAACATAATGCTCTTCTTAAAAGTAGAACGTGGGAATTAGTTCCTCGACCTCCGGCTACTAACATTGTGCGTTCTATGTGGCTTTTTCGTCATAAGTTTGGTGCAGATGGAAAACTATCTCGCTACAAGGCAAGGCTAGTGGCAAACGGGAAATCTCAACAACTTGGCATTGATTGTGATGAGACATTCAGTCCTGTAGTCAAACCCGCAACTATCCGCACAGTTCGGCATATCGCTCTAGCTCGTGACTGGCCCGTTCGCCAACTAGACTAAAAAAAGCCTTCCTACATGGTGATCTCCAAGAGACGGTTTACATGCACCAACCACCAGGTTTTATTGATGAGTCTAAACCACACCATGTGTGCCTCCTACGGCGCTCCCTTTATGGCCTTAAGCAAGCCCCACGCGCCTGGTATAATCGCTTTGCTTCAGTGGCAAAACGTATTGGTTTCAATCAAAGTAAGTCGGACTCCTCCTTGTTTGTTCTTCGCACAGGCTCTAACATGGCTTATCTTTTTCTTTACGTGGACGACATTGGCCTTACAGCCTCATCTACCACATTGTTAGATCACATCATCACAGAACTCCGCAGAGACTTAGAAATCACGGACCTCGGCATGATACACCATTTCCTCGGTATTTCTATTTCATACAATAAGGATGTTCTGTTTCTTTCTCAGCAAAACTATGCTGCCGATATCTTACACCGTGCTATAATGACAGATTGTCACCCGTGTCTCACCCCCGTCGACACTAAATCCAAACTGGAAGATAGAGACAGCCCTCCTGTCGCTAATCCAACCCTATATCGCAGTTTGGCCGGCGCACTTCAATACCTCACCTTCACACGACCGGATATCTCCTTTGCGGTACACCGAGTTTGTCTCTTTATGCATGACCCTTGAGAGCACCACTTCACAGCCCTAAAAAGAATACTACGCTACCTAAAAGGTACCATTTCACAAGGCCTTCAATTATGCAAGTCTTCTCTTTCGGATATGGTTGCCTATTCGGACGCTGATTGGGCAGGATGTCCATCGACACTTCGCTCTACCTCTGGTTGCTGCGTGTATCTTGGAGACAGCCTCATCTCTTGGTCGTCCAAGCGCCAACACACGGTCTCTCGTTCAAGTGCTGAAGCCAAATATCGCGGGGTAGCTAACGCTGTTGCCGAAACAACATGGCTACGAAACCTACTCCTTGAACTCGGTTGTCCACTATCTATGGCAACTTTGGTGTATTGTGACAACGTCTCAGCGGTCTATCTCTCTTCCAATCCCGTCAAACATCAACGGACCAAACACGTCGAGATTGACTTACATTTTGTTCGAGAACGAGTAGTCACGTTCGGGTACTACATGTCCCATCAGCAATGCAATATGCCGACATCTTCACCAAAGGACTGCCTTCTCCATTGTTTATTGAGTTCCGCTCCAGTCTGAACGTGCGTCAACCTCCCGCTCTGACTGCGGGGGAGTGTTAAGATACGATATAATATACATACAATCAACTATGATATGACACGATAATATACGATACGATATGATACACACATATCTTTACATTGATTACACGTATCTCCTACAGTGTATATATACATACATGATTGTAATGAGAAAGACATCGAGCCATTTACACTTTCATGGTATCAGAGCACTTTGATCAACGCCTCCTCTCTCTTGATCTCTGATTTTTTTTTTTCACCTCCGTTTTACCCTCTGTTTCATCCTTTTTTCTTCTCCGTCTTATATTTCTCTCTCCTCTATTCCGTGTCTCTCTCCTCTGTTCATCTCTCTCTCCTCTGTTCGTCTCTCTCTTTCGGTTTCGTCTCTCCGTTTCTTCATCACCATGGCTGAAACAAATCAAACAAACTCTGACAAACCCTTCAGCGTCAGTCAGATCCGCGCCTACATCCCGATTTTCCTTGATCTTGACAAGATGAATTACGACGTCTGGCGTGAGCTCTTCGCCACCCATTGCCTCATTTTTGGCTTGCTCGACCACATCGAATCTACCACCGTCGTCATTCCAGAAACAGAGAAAGTCTGGAAGGAACGAGATGCCCTTGTGAAGATGTGGTTGTATGGAACCATGACTACCTCTCTGGTTGAAACGGTCCTTAAACCTAAGAGCACGGCCCATGAGCTTTGTGTTGAAATATGTGATCTCAAGAAGAAGAATTCAAACTCAAGAAAAGGAGGGAAAAGGAAAGAACTAGTTGTGAAGGAACTAGAAGGTGAGCTAGTTTATAAGGAACTAGAAGAAAAGGAAGCTGTTGGATATCAACTAGACAAGCTAACTAAACCAAGTGAGGAAGCAAAGGAGGCATGGGCGCTGCAGGGAGAAGGTATGGGCACAGCATGGGAACAGCATGGGCGCAGCTGCACTGTTGGAGCAGCTCAACCACTCCATCATCACACCTCTTCTCTTCCTCTTCCTTAGATATTTTTTCCTTAGCTTATGCTTGTAAAGTCTATATATACTTGTGCATTGTATTGGTTGAATGAATGTGAATAAGAAGAAAAATTCAGCAATCTCTCTCTCTCTTGTTACGCCAATTCTCTTATCTTCATCCTTATCTCTCCCTAAACTTCTAAAATCAACATGGTATCAGAGCAGGTTCTTTATCCAACCGCTTAAACTCTCTTCATAATCCCTTTAAGCTATCTTTAAAACCTTCTAATCTATAGCAATACATCTTACCAAGTTCTATTCACTCTGAGATTAATATCCTTGAGATCGGTTGATCTTCAAGTTGTGAAAAAGCTGGGATTGTGTATTACTACAAGAGAATGGAGGTGAATAGAGTAGCGATTTCTGTTGTTCTTAAAGGAGATAACTACCTTCTTTGGGCAAAAACTACTAAGACCGTTCTAAGAGGTAGAGGACTTTGGAAGTTCATTGAACCTAAGGAAGAAGCCGAACCATGCAATGACAAGGAAGAGCAAGAAGAGCAGTTCACTCTTTCACTTCTTCAAAGCTCACTAGAGCCATCTATCCTGGCGGCCTACTCATATGCGGATACCGCCAAGGAGTTGTGGGATATACTCAAGGGAGTATATGGAAACATCTCAAATATATCAAGGATATTTGAGGTGAAGAGGGCGTTGAATGAGTTTCAACAAGGAGAGAAGCCATTCAAGGAAATGTTTGGGGAGTATAGAAGCTTGTGGGCCGAACTGAAGATCTTGAGGCCACAAACTATGGACCCCAAGGAGTTAGGAGAAAGGCGTGACCAAGATCAAGTGTTTGGGCTTCTCTTGGCACTCAACGCATCCTACAAAGATCTTATCAAGCACATACTTAGATTTGAGAAGCTGCCAAGTCTAGCGGAAGTATGTGGCATGATTCAAAGAGAGGAAGGGTCAAGAGACCTATTTCGTGCACCAAGCGAGGCTGCACATCTTGCAAGGAAGAATCTTACATTCGACAAGAGGGTGTTGGAATGTGAGCATTGTAAAATGAAGGGACACACTAAGGAGAAGTGTTGGACCCTTCATCCACACTTGAGGCCTAAGAGGCTAAAGGAGAATGGAAGTGGACCTAGAGCCTTCATGGGTGTGGCACAACCAGTTGAGGATACGGTCAAGAGGTCCGAATTCGAAGCCCTCATCAAGAGCCTAGCCAAGCTCACTGAATCTGGTAAGGGCTTCCTCGGTTCTAAAAGCTCCATAAAAAAGGACAAAGTGATTGTGGATTCAGGGGCTTCTCATCACATGATTAAGGATCAAGACATGCTTAAAAATCTTGAGCCTTATCATGGGAATGTGCAAGTGGCAAATGGGAGTTCAGTTCCGATTGAAGGGATAGGGGAATTAGAACTTTTCAAAAAAGGAACAAAAGCCTTATACATGCCTAGTTTCTCATCTAATCTTCTATCAGTTCATAAAGCTACCAAGGATTTGGATTGTGTGGCATTGTTTGGGACTGACTTTGTTAAGTTTCAGGACCCTAAAACAAACAAAGTGCTCGGAGAAGGGAAGGTAGAGGATGGAGTATATCTTTTGCACACAAATAAACAAGCGGATGTGAAAGCGCTTGGAATGAAGGCGGATGTAGAAGTATCTAGTAGGAAGGAGATTGGAGATAGTCCACTATGGCATGAAAGGTTGGGACATCCAAGCTCTGCAGTTCTCAAAGTGGCCTTACCCAATCTCATTCAAGAAGAAGTAGTATGTGAAGCATGTGTACTAGGGAAACATTGTAGACAAGTGTTTCCTACTTCATCTACATTTTGTGATGAAGCTTTTGGCATTGTACACTCGGATGTATGGACCGCTCCTTGTAATTCAAGAGATCAATATAAGTATTTTGTTTCATTCATAGATGACTACTCAAAATACACATGGATTACTCATCTACATACCAAAGATCAAGTTTATGAAGCATTCACCAACTTCATCAACTATGTGTCTACACAATTCAAAACAACAATCAAGATCTTAAGAAGTGATAATGGAGGAGAGTATATAAGCAAGCGGTTCAAGGAATTACTTAACAACCTTGGCACCATCCATCAAACATCTTGCGCCTATACTCCACAACAAAATGGAGTAGCTGAAAGAAAAAATAGACACCTAATGGAGGTAGCAAGGACCATCATGATTGCCAAGGGAGTACCTAAACTTCATTGGGGAGATGCCGTGATGACTTCAAACTACTTGATCAACCGTCTTCCAACCAAGAACCTGGATAATAAGTCACCATTTGAGGCATTGTACAACAAAAAACCAAGCCTACATCATCTCAAAACCTTTGGATGTAGCTGCTTTATGTTCACACCAGAAGGTCAAAGAAACAAGCTTGAACCTAGAAGCATGAAGTGTGTATTCATTGGATATTCACCAACACAAAAAGGATACAAGGTCTACAACCCGGAGACAAGACGAGTATATGTATCAAGAGAGGTGAGGTTCAATGAAAAGGAGAGCTTCTATGGAGCTAAGAATCATGATACCCCTCAAGGTATGAGCTCACCATTTATGGAGTGGATACCGTTCTTTGAAGATTCAAGAACAATGGATGATGTACATGAGGAGAATGACCCAACCTCAGATCATGAAGCCACGGATGAGGAAAGTGAACCTAATCCAGGTGTAGAAAGCATTGACATTGTCAAAGAAGAACCTGAGCCAACAGTACCTCTAAGAAGAAGTACAAGACAGAGGCGACAACGTGTTTACTATGGCTACAACAACTCTGCCATGCTCCAAGGAGAGTCTAGTGCGAGTAATCTTCCTTGTGTGATAAGAGAATGCCCTGAGCGTACGGCGAGCTTAGATCTCGATCCTATTGGCGACAACACTCTCTTATCACAAGGGGGAGATAACACTCAAACTAGCACTGTTACATATCCCATTGAGCATTTTTGCTCGTTGGCATCCTTACCTATGGAGCATGAAGCTTTTCTTGGAAAAATCAGCAAGGAATCCATACCTAACTCATATGAAGAAGCGTGTGAGAGTGGAGTATGGGTAAAAGCCATGGAAGAGGAAATGAAGTCCATGGAAAGGAATCATACTTGGTACTTAACCGATTTACCAAGGGATAAGAAGCCAGTTGGGTGTAGATGGGTGTATACAATCAAATACACAAGTGATGGGAGGATAGAAAGATACAAGGCAAGGTTGGTAGCAAAAGGGTATACTCAAATCTATGGGGAGGATTATACCGAGACATTTGCTCCGGTTGCTAAGCTCCATTCCATCAGAATCCTAATCTCGGTGGCAGTGAACTTGAAGTGGGATCTATGGCAGATGGATGTCAAGAACGCCTTCTTGCAAGGGGATTTGGAAGAGAAAGTGTATATGGATCCACCCCAAGGATATCATAAGGAAGGCAACAAAGTTTGTAGATTGAAGAAAGCAATCTATGGGCTAAAGCAATCTCCAAGGGCATGGTACCAAAGGCTAAGTGCTTGTCTTTTGGAGAAGGAGTTCATAAGATCGGAAGCTGATCATACACTCTTCACAAGGAAAAGTAAAGGAGGAGTAGTGGTGGTCTTGATCTATGTTGATGATCTAATCATCACAGGAAGTGACAAAGATGGAGTAGATCAAATCAAGGAACTCTTGAAGGTTGCTTTTGATATAAAGGATCTAGGAGAGCTTAAATACTTCCTAGGGATTGAAATGACACGGTTTGAAGATGGGATGTTCATCTCCCAAAGGAAATATGTGCTGGATCTCTTGGAAGAAACCGGGAAGTTAGGATCCAAACTGGCCAAAACTCCAATAGAAGAAGGCTACCAAGATAGTCCTGAGGGGGAGCCATTGGAGAATATTAAAAGATACCAGAGGATGGTGGGCAAGCTCATCTATCTTACTATTACAAGGCCGGATATTTGCTTTGCAGTGAACCGTGTGAGTCAACATATGCAAAAACCAACTATGCAGCATTGGAACATGATTGAGAGGCTGCTAAGGTACTTAAAAAACAGCCCTGGAAAAGGCATATGGATGAAGGCTAATGGAAACACAAAGGTTCAAGGATATTGTGATGCGGATTGGGCTGGAGATAAGCAAGATAGAAAGTCCACATCCTGTTTTTGTACCTTTGTGGGAGGTAATCTAGTCACTTGGAGAAGTAAGAAGCAGAAAGTTATAGCCTTATCAAGTGCTGAAGCCGAGTATAGGGCTATGAAGGAGGTGACAAAAGAATTGATATGGGTGAGGGCATTCCTAAAAGATCTTGGGATACTTGAGGCTGAGGAGATGCTGTTGTATTGTGATAATCAAGCTGCAATACATATAGCATCCAATCCGGTATTCCATGAAAGGACCAAGCATATAGAAGTGGATTGTCACTTTGTGAGGGGAAAGATTCAAGAAGGAATCATCAAACCCGCATTCGTAGCAAGTGAGGAACAGCTAGCGGATATCTTCACCAAGGCAACATCCTCGATCATTGGGGATCACATATATGGCAAGATCGGTCTAAAGGATATTCACCGACCAATCTTGAGGGGGAGTGTTGAAATATGTGATCTCAAGAAGAAGAATTCAAACTCAAGAAAAGGAGGGAAAATGAAAGAACTAGTTGTGAAGGAACTAGAAGGAGAGCTAGTTTATAAGGAACTAGAAGAAAAGGAAGCTGTTGGATATCAACTAGACAAGCTAACTAAACCAAGTGAGGAAGCAAAGGAGGCATGGGCGCTGCAGGGAGAAGGTATGGGCACAGCATGGGAACAGCATGGGCGCAGCTGCACTGTTGGAGCAGCTCAACCACTCCATCATCACACCTCTTCTCTTCCTCTTCCTTAGATATTTTTTCCTTAGCTTATGCTTGTAAAGTCTATATATACTTGTGCATTGTATTGGTTGAATGAGTGTGAATAAGAAGAAAAATTCAACAATCTCTCTCTCTCTTATTACGCCAATTCTCTTATCTTCATCCTTATCTCTCCCTAAACTTCTAAAATCAACACTTTGGCTCTCTATTGAAGAACAGTTCCGTGACAACAAAGAGAGTCGCGCAATACAATTGAAGAATGACTTACGCACAATCTCCATTGGTGACCTCTCTGTCCAGGAGTACTGTCGCAAACTAAAAACGCTATCCGATCTGCTTGCGAACATCGACTCTCCTGTCTCCGATCGATCTCTAGTAATGCATTGCCTTAATGGACTGAGCGAAAAATTTGAGGGGATTCACAATGTCATCCGCCATCGTCAACCGTTCCCAAGCTTCAGTGTCACGAAGTCAATGCTACAAGCTGAGGAGGACCGTCTCAAGAAATCTGTTCCAGCGGCGGTTGTACACACACCCAACGCCTCCTCACCTAATGCTCTTTATGTTGCTGAGAACTCCAACTCTGCTCCACAAATCTACAACAATCAGCAGACTTATAACAACCACAATAACAGAGGCAGTGGCAACAAACAACGAGGCCGTGGTGGTGGAAGGAACAACCGCGGAAGGGGTCGCAATTACGGTAATAGTTCAGGCCAAAATTACTATAACTCTTATCAGCAAAGTTATAACTACTCACCCTGGAACTTTGGCCCACCAATGATACAATATCCGGTGTACCCTCCCGGATACCAAATGGTGCCAGCTCCCACCTACACCACACCTTCAGCTGCTCAATCCAACAGCATTCTCGGTCCATACTCTCCTCGCCCCCAAGCTCACATCATTCAAAATGTCTCTCCAGCCGCTGGAACCTCTCCACAAGTCCTAGTCCCCGCTGCTCTGACCCAAGCTTTCAGCACAATGACTTTGCAAGATCCAGCGGATGATTCATGGTACATGGACTCCGGCGCCTCCAACCATATCACCGGGCACCAAGGTACCCTCTCTTCTACTTTTAATAAGAGCAAAACCCCATCTGTATTAGTTGGTAATGGATCCTCTGTTCCTGTCACGAGAATGGGCCATAGTACTTTTCCTTCTTCTTCTCGTCCTCTTCACCTTCGCAATGTCCTTGTGTGCCCCTCAATCATTAAAAATCTTGTCTCTGTTCGACAATTTGTCACTGATAATATGTGTTCTGTTGAATTTGACCCACTTGGTTTTTCTGTTAAGGATCTTCCAACCAAGACAATCATCATCCGATGTAATAGTCCAGGACCTCTCTAAGAGTATGGAGGCTTAGGGATTGTTGAGAGAGTGATAGTTGTGGCATGAGAATAATAAGGAGTTTGAGGTTTGGATATTTAGAGTATGTTTAGGATGATGATGGTGGCGTGAGTATTGATGTAATGAGGGATTATTGTTTGAGAATGATGATAAGAATGGTGATGAGAATGAGAATGATAAAAGTTGATGAAATAAGATGAACTAAGGAGAAGCATGGCGCCGGAGAGCTAAAGCTCCACCGGCGCCTTTAGGAAGATAAACAAAACTTCCTTTACTCTTTTAATCTTCTTATTCTCTTATTCACAACTCTTTCTTTACATTAAGTTTACATAGATATTTATAGAGAAGAGGTTACAAAAAACAAGAGAAGAAGGAAGAAGAAGCGTGAAGGATAAAGGAGAGAAGAAAGAAATTGGCGCCAAGAGGAGAGAAGGGAGCAGCTCACTGTTTGCCTCCTGTTCATGCTGCGCCCATACCCTGCTGCTGACACCTCCATGCTTGTGTCCATGCCCCTCTCTGGCGCCCCATGCTCTCCTTTGCTTCCTCTTTTCCACTTAGTTAGTCTTCTAGTTAGTATGTAACAGTTTCCATTCTTCTAGTTACATCCTAACCAAGACTTCTTCTAGTTCCTTGTGAACTAGGTTTCCTTTCCCTCTTCCTCTTGTGTTTGAATTCTTCTATCATAGAGATCACATATTTCAACACTCCCCCTCAAGATTGGTCGGTAGGTGTCCTTAAGGCCAATCTTGCCATGTACGTGATCCTCATTGATAGAAGATGATGCCATGATAACGATATCCGCTAGCTGATCCTTGCTTGCTCCAAAGACGGTTTTGATGACTCCTAACCTCAATGAGACCACGGCTTCCTCTCCTATGGCCTTCACTCTTTCTTGCGGATTAGGCTTTGTCTTCTCTAAGCTTCACTCGGATCATGTCTCCTCGGGATTCTTGTCTCAAACTTAATCTTGACTTCAAGCTCCTCGGATGACATCTTCTAGCTCACGGAATACTCACATTGTCATTGGCTTCCTCTTGATGACTCTTGGGAGTATACTCTATCCGTTAGATGCCACTTCCCGCTGCTTCTCGGATCACCACACCTAATAAGGTCTGAAAGGTGGTTTCTCCTTCGGTTTTCTTACAACATCATCCATAGCTACTCGTATGTGTCTCCCGGCTTTCTCTCGCCATCGTCTCCTCATACGGTGCTTGGAGTGCCTTGTTGCCTTGTTTACCATTCCACAGCCTCCTAGGTGAACGACTCTTGGTCTGAGCTTCACACTCCATCTATCAAGATCAATCTTGGCTTCAACCCTTCATAGATTTGATCTTGATTCTTCAAAGAGCCATCCGCTCTAATCCCACTTATGGTAAGACTCTCCCGGCTTCCTCTCGGAATGCCGCACCTATCCATGGTACAATGTGATAGTCCTCTTCTTCTTGGACCATCACCTAACTTGGTGCTTCAACGGTCTTCTTCAACACTCCCCCTCAAGCTTGGTTCGAGTATGGGAAGAACCAAACTTGACAAGGAAGACCGTTGCATAATTTGGAGCTCACCGCTTCTTCAACACTTCCCTTCAAGACTAGCCCGTTGCCAAGAGACCACTCTTGCAAAGGAAAGAGCACTAAGCTTGATTATGCCAATGATGCCACCTCCTCTTGGACTATCTATCCCACTTGCCAATTAGGACAAGCTTTCGTCTGCTAGCCATTTTGGATTAGGCCGCAAAGGACATCATCTACCTCCACATAACACCACCATGAATAGCTTGCTTGAGCCTATACACACTTCTTCTTGTAGATTGCTCCGCTTGGATCGCCACCTGGTTGAGTATGATCACCACTCTCTCAAGACCTCCTGGATCAAGTAATTCGGCCTCAAGAGAGGATGAAGACCATGTGGAAGAATATGACCCTCCATAAGCACCATTTAATCAATACCTTGGAGCAACTACTTCTTGGACCATCTGAATCTTCCGCTTGTTGAAAGATTCACCAATGAAAGATAGCATTAGCCTATGAGATTGGTTTTGGAAGTCATGAACTTCTTGGAAATGAGTCTTGCAGAGTTTGATTCGCCTGTTACTAAGGCTGAGAATTCGCCAAGAGCTTCACTGAGTCGCTGTTGCTCTTCTTCTTCTCAAAGCAACAATCGCTCTTAACCTCTTCCTCTGAGGTTTCCCTCTCTCAGCAGCCTTAATCTTCTCCTCCTTAACGCTTGAAGTTACAAGCGAATGTGAGTTTCCAATCACCATAACTTGAATCAAACTCTCAAGAATCACAACACAAGCCCATCCAAAAACATTGCTTACTATCTCTTCACCGCTTCTTTTATCACTTTTCCACAATTGATTTTCCTCTTATCAACTGTGTCTCTTTGATCAAAAATTATTGACCACTTCCTTTTCTTTGCAGGAAACATCTCAGCCTTGTGCTTCATCTCTGTTTCATGCAAGTCTTCTACGTGAACTCTTCTTGTCACGTCTCTTCCGCAAGTCTCTTCCGGGTTAAAGATGTGAACTCCTCTTCTAAACCATCACGCCAAAAACATTCTTCATCTCCTAGATGCCTTATTTCCCACGCCATACATGCCAAAAAATCATCACACCATGACAAGCTTCTTCACGGATGGATGATTCTTAAAAAATCCTCTGGATCTTGTTTCCAAAGAGGATCACCAAGGAATTGATATTGATACAACTCCTTTTCAAAGTTTTGTATGTGGATCTAGACTCCACACACAAGAACCACAAAGAAAAATATTTACTCTCTCACACACACCCCATTAATTAGAAAACGCATGGGAGGAACAAATTACCCCAGAAAATTTTCTCTCATGTGTTTAACAAAAGACCGAGCTCCTCAAGGCAAGGAGCCAAGGAGAGCCCAACGAAATCTCCCTCAATTTGTCATCATTTTCTAGTAACAATACACACCCTTAGTCCTTTCACAACTTGAAGATCTTATGATCTCAAGGATATTAATCTCAGAGTGAATAGAACTAAGAAAGTGTATTGTTATAGATTAGAATACTTTGTAGAGAGGTAGAAGAATAACAAGAGATTAGGCGCTAGATCAATCAACTTGCTCTGATACCATGTTGAAATTAAGAGTATGGAGGCTTAGGGATTGTTGAGAGAGTGATAGTTGTGGCATGAGAATAATAAGGAGTTTGAGGTTTGGATATTTAGAGTATGTTTAGGATGATGATGGTGGCGTGAGTATTGATGTAATGAGGGATTATTGTTTGAGAATGATGATAAGAATGATGATGAGAATGAGAATGATAAAAGTTGATGAAATAAGATGAACTAAGGAGAAGCATGGCGCCGGAGAGCTAAAGCTCCACCGGCGCCTTTAGGAAGATAAATAAAACTTCCTTTACTCTTTTAATCTTCTTATTCTCTTATTCACAACTCTTTCTTTACATTAAGTTTACATAGATATTTATAGAGAAGAGGTTACAAAAAACAAGAGAAGAAGGAAGAAGAAGCGTGAAGGATAAAGGAGAGAAGAAAGAAATTGGCGCCAAGAGGAGAGAAGGGAGCAGCTCACTGTTTGCCTCCTGTTCATGCTGCGCCCATACCCTGCTGCTGACACCTCCATGCTTGTGTCCATGCCCCTCTCTGGCGCCCCATGCTCTCCTTTGCTTCCTCTTTTCCACTTAGTTAGTCTTCTAGTTAGTATGTAACAGTTTCCATTCTTCTAATTACATCCTAACCAAGACTTCTTCTAGTTCCTTGTGAACTAGGTTTCCTTTCCCTCTTCCTCTTGTGTTTGAATTCTTCTATCATAGAGATCACATATTTCAACAATCATCATCCGATGTAATAGTCCAGGACCTCTCTATTCGGTGACACCATCCTCTCCTCCACTCGCTCTCACCCCAGATTGTTCTATTTTGCATTGCAGATTAAGACACCCGGGTGGCTCTATTACTCGCTCATTTAATTCATTAGGTATCTCTTGTTCTAATAAGGCCGACGTGACGTCCTTGTGTCATGCATGCCAATTGGGTAAACACGTTAGGCTCCCATTTTTTTCCTCCTCTTCTATTGTTAATGAACCGTTTCAGATTATTCATTCCGATATTTGGACCTCTCCTGTTTTGAGTAATGGTGGTTTCAAGTACTATCTCATTTTCTTGGATCACTACTCTCATTTTGTTTGGGTTTATCCTCTCCGCAGGAAGAATGAAACTTTTGGAAAATACCTTCATTTTACATCCTATGTTAAAACTCAGTTTAACAAAACAATTCAAGCTTTTCAATGTGATAATGGCGGAGAGTACACCAGCCGGGAGTTTCTCGATCACTTGGCTGCGTCTGGCACTGAAATCCGTCTATCTTGCCCGCACACATCGCAACAAAATGGCAGAGCTGAAAGGATGTTACGTACCATAAATAACACCGTACATACTCTTCTTGTTCACGCTCATATGCCACCATCATTTTGGGTTGAAGCTCTGCTTACTGCGGTGTACACTCTAAACCTTATTTGCTTCCTCTTCTATCCAAAATAAAATTCCTTTCACTCGTCTTTTTAACCAATCAGTCTCCTATTCTCATCTTAGGGTTTTTGGCTGTTTATGTTATCCTAATACTAATGCCACTTCTTCTCACAAGCTAGCCCCTCAGTCCACTGCTTGTGTTTTTCTAGGATATCCAGCCAATCACCGAGGATATCGGTGTCTAGAGCTCTCTACCCGAAAAGTTATCATCTCCTGCCATGTTATCTTTCAGGAAACCATTTTCCCTTTCTCAAACTTACCACCGGCTACCATGCCATGTCCACTGTTCGATCCTCCTTTCATAATCCCTCCTATATTCACACCTTCTGAGCCTACTCCTCCAGCTATTCCTGACGGCATTTCTCCGCCGCCAGTGCCCCCCACTGGCACCCTATCGCCAGTACCACATACGGTCAACCCTCCACCGGCTCCAGTCCGCCAACATTCCATGACCACTAGAGGTCAAACTGGAATCTCAAAACCCAGAATTCCTATTTGTCTTCACACAGACACAATTTCTCCTCTTCCATTTTCTCATATGCAGGCGGCAAAGGATCCATACTGGAATGATGCTATGGGGGAAGAACATAATGCTCTTCTTAAAAGTAGAACGTGGGACTTAGTTCCTCGACCTCCGGCTACTAACATTGTGCGTTCTATGTGGCTTTTTCGTCATAAGTTTGGTGCAGATGGAAAACTATCTCGCTACAAGGCAAGGCTAGTGGCAAACGGGAAATCTCAACAACTTGGCATTGATTGTGATGAGACATTCAGTCCTGTAGTCAAACCCACAACTATCCGCACAGTTCTGCATATCGCTCTAGCTCGTGACTGGCCCGTTCGCCAACTAGACTAAAAAAAGCCTTCCTACATGGTGATCTCCAAGAGACGGTTTACATGCACCAACCACCAGGTTTTATTGATGAGTCTAAACCACACCATGTGTGCCTCCTACGGCGCTCCCTTTATGGCCTTAAGCAAGCCCCACGCGCCTGGTATAATCGCTTTGCTTCAGTGGCAAAACGTATTGGTTTCAATCAAAGTAAGTCGGACTCCTCCTTGTTTGTTCTTCGCACAGGCTCTAACATGGCTTATCTTTTTCTTTACGTGGACGACATTGGCCTCACAGCCTCATCTACCACATTGTTAGATCACATCATCACAGAACTCCGCAAAGACTTAGAAATCACGGACCTCGGCATGATACACCATTTCCTCGGTATTTCTATTTCATACAATAAGGATGTTCTGTTTCTTTCTCAGCAAAACTATGCTGCCGATATCTTACACCGTGCTATAATGACAGATTGTCACCCGTGTCTCACCCCCGTCGACACTAAATCCAAACTGGAAGATGGAGACAGCTCTCCTGTCGCTAATCCAACCCTATATCGCAGTTTGGCCGGCGCACTTCAATACCTCACCTTCACACGACCGGATATCTCCTTTGCGGTACACCGAGTTTATCTCTTTATGCATGACCCACGAGAGCACCACTTCACAGCCCTAAAAAGAATACTACGCTACCTAAAAGGTACCATTTCACAAGGCCTTCAATTATGCAAGTCTTCTCTTTCGGATATGGTTGCCTATTCGGACGCTGATTGGGCAGGGTGTCCATCGACACGTCGCTCTACCTCTGGTTGCTGCGTGTATCTTGGAGACAGCCTTATCTCTTGGTCGTCCAAGCGCCAACACACGGTCTCTCGTTCAAGTGCTGAAGCCGAATATCGCGGGGTAGCTAACGCTGTTGCCGAAACAACATGGCTACGAAACCTACTCCTTGAACTCGGTTGTCCACTATCTACGGCAACTTTGGTGTATTGTGACAACGTCTCAGCGGTCTATCTCTCTTCCAATCCCGTCAAACATCAACGGACCAAACACGCCGAGATTGACTTACATTTTGTTCGAGAACGAGTATCGCTTGGTCACGTTCGGGTACTACATGTCCCATCAGCAATGCAATATGCCGACATCTTCACCAAAGGACTGCCTTCTCCATTGTTTATTGAGTTCCGCTCCAGTCTGAACGTGCGTCAACCTCCCGCTCTGACTGCGGGGAGTGTTAAGATACGATATAATACACATACAATCAACTATGATATGACACGATAATATACGATACGATATGATACACACATATCTCTACATTGATTACACGTATCTCCTACAGTGTATATATACATACATGATTGTAATGAGAAAGGCATCGAACCATTTACACTTTCACCGGTTTGCTGGACTTTGGTTTACGTGTTTGGTCTTGGAAGCAATGGAGCTGCTTTGGCTATTGGTGTCTCTTTTTGGTTTTACGCTGTGATACTCTCATGCTATGTGAGGTTCTCTAGCTTCTGTGAGAAAACTCGTGGATTTGTATCTGCCGATTTCGTGTCTTGTGTCAAGCAGTTCTTCCGATATGGTGTCCCATCAGCAGCAATGACTTGGTAAGTGATTATATAAGTTACTTGTTGTTTCAGTTACATACACCGATGCTTCCACTTATCTCGCTCGTATTTTTTTGTCTTCTTGATAGCCTAGAATGGTGGCTATTTGAGCTACTCATACTCTGCTCAGGTCTTCTCCCAAACCCGGAACTTGAGACTTCTGTTCTTTCAATTTGGTAAGTATCATCATCATATAGAAAAACTTATTTTATCTTCTTCTTTTTTCTCTCTCTCTGTTGTGTTCTCTTTATTAAAAAGTAATGAATCCTATTTCTTTGATATCAGTCTTACAACAGCAAGTTTGCACTATGTGATTCCTGGTGGAGTCTCTGCGGCTGTAAGGTATAATCTCAATTCTCAAACCAGAAACATTTTTTACAAGTATTAAACCTCAACATTAGTCATTTGGCTTTTTTCTTGCAGTACACGCGTGTCAAACAAATTAGGAGCTGGGAATCCTCAAGTTGCTAGGGTATCAGTATTGGCAGGGCTTTGTCTCTGGCTAGTAGAGTCAGCTTTCTTTAGTACACTTCTCTTCACCTGCAGGAACATTATAGGCTACGCATTCAGCAACAGTAAAGAAGTTGTGGACTATGTGGCTGACCTATCTCCTTTGCTCTGTCTCTCCTTCATCCTTGACGGATTCACCGCAATTCTTAATGGGGTTGCTAGGGGAAGTGGTTGGCAACACATTGGAGCTTGGAACAATGTAGTGGCTTACTATCTCATAGGAGCTCCAGTTGGAGTTTACTTAGCTTTCAATCGTGAGTTACATGGAAAAGGTCTGTGGTGCGGTGTTGTGGTTGGATCTGCTGTGCAAGCCGTTATATTGGCTATAGTCACAGCTTCCATGAATTGGCAGGAACAGGTAAACAACTTATAATAAAAAAAGATTAGCCACTTCAGCTTCTTACATTTTCTACATTCTATTCTCTCAAGTAATTGGAATTTTATGATTTGCATTTTGAAGGCTGAGAAGGCTAGGAAGAGAATAGTCTCCACTGAAAATAGATTGGATTAACCAAACGGTGTTTCAAAGAGCCGTCTCAAACTATTTTTCTAGGCTCTATACAAAACTTTTATATTTGATACTTGGGATATCCCCACTCAAAGTTTCAATTAAGGGTGTATCCACACGAAACTTCAACTTCCAGATGTAACCACACCATAAAACTTAGACAGTTTATATCCCTATAAAACTTTAAATTTAGGTTATATCCCCATAGATGTTAATAAGTAAATTTTGTTAAATCCGGACTAAAATTAAATTTAACCAATAATTCAGTTTTAAGAAATTTTTACTCAAAACTCAAGTATTTTAAACAAAATCTTTGATATCAAAGGTTTAAGAAAAAACTTAAAACTAAAAAGTAAAAAAAACATGGGTTTTGGTTTAATCAACATCACCACAACATGGACCTTATCTTTTCTTTCTAAACAAGTAATATTCACTTTTGTCTTCCTAGAAGATATTTTGTGCTTCTCGTCAATATTTATAACTACTTAATGGTATTTTCGTAAATGCTTTTGGATCTTTCTGTTTAAACAAAAAATTATATCGTTTAAAGTTATACGTTTTAGGTGTTTTCCTAAACATTTGATATCAAATATAGAGTTTAAGATATTTGAGTTTTGAGATTAAAATCTCTTAAAACCAAATTATTGGTTAAGTTTAATTTTAATCCGGTTTAATGTTAAATTTAACAGAAAATTACTTATTAACATCTATAGGGATATAACCCAAATTGAAAGTTTTATGGGGATATAAACTGTCTAAGTTTCATGGTGTGGTTACATACCGATGTTAAAGTTTCTTGTGGACACAACCTTAAAAAATTTTGTGTGAGGGTACAACAATATAAGTTTTATGATGTGGTTACATCTGTAAGTTAAAGTTTCGTGTAGACACATCCTTAATTGAAACTTTGAGTGGAGATACAACCCGTCGACCCTTGATATTTTTAATGTTTATAAAAGTTATCGGCCCCAATTTATATGTAAGTTTTGTAGGTCATGTTACAATCCTCTTACCCTACATTCTAAAAGTTTGTAATGTATTTTTGTTTGTTTTAAACTCAGTTTGAAAGAGAAGGATCTATGTGTTTTCTTGAATATTTGGTAAACAAATGTAATAGTTACAAGTGAATAAAAAACATCATTTGTTCCAAACGGGAATAATCCCTTGTGCAGCAAGACGCTTCTCAACCCAAAACACAACATGGTTCGCAGTTGGTTTCCTCTCATCCACTAGAAATGGCTCCACTGTGCTTGGACCTGACCCATGTGAGGAAATTGAAAACCCTTTTGCTCCTGCTTTAAGCAACATGCACAAAAGACATTAATGTAACCATTGAATTTGAAAGTTTATGCTTTAACAATAAACAAATGGTTTTGATTAATTTACCTGTGAGGTTTCCACTGGGGAAGAAAGCCCAAAAGGAATATGGAATATCTTTCTTTAAGAAAAAACCTTCCAACTATCTCAGAAACAACAAACACAAGTTAGCAAAATAATAGATAAAGATAAAAATTGTATTAGAATCCTTTGTTTTCTTTATAACCATATAATTTTAGACCTAAATTCAGACTAATTTAACGAGACAACTATGTGTAAATCAGATTATTCTTGCCATTTGAAATGTCTTTAGTAGCTAACCAAGATTGAAATCTTATTATATTAGAAGGTAAATCAAGAAACCTTATCATCTTGAAAAGATATATCAATCTCAGAGATATCATCTTGAGATTCAAGAATAGCTTTTAATGGAGGAATCACATCTTCTTCCATCATCTGTCTCATCGGTTTTGCCACTGCAGCTGCTTTGGCAGCTGCGGGTTTAAGTTTCTTTGCCGGAACCGCCACTGTTGAATCTTCTTCTTCTTCTTCTTTTTCTTTGTCTTTCTTCTCGGTAGCAACTGGGAAGAAAACAAGAAGGTTAACTTCTTGTCTTTTCAAACCAAAAATTTTTGTTTTACACATCTCAATTTACCAGCAGAAGTGGAAGATTCTTGGACTACACATCTCAATTGGTTTTCCTTTTTATTATTACCTGGTTGCTGCTAAAAGAGACGAGTCATACTGAGTCAATTCATCAGAGTGTACAAAAGCTATATATGAAAATAGAAAACATAATATACCAATGTTAGTAGAGGAAACAAAGAAGAGGAAGACAGAGTTGGAGTGATTATAGAGATACGAGAGCTTGGGACTCCTAATGATCCTCCTCCTATTGCTGCCATCTTCAAGAAGAAATAAAAATTGTAATTGAACTTATTCACTAATAACAAGACTTGTTACTCCACCTCATCTCTTAGTTTCTCTCCATCTTCTTCTGCCTCAAACTAAACATCAGTGGACCAAAGCAAAGGAAAAGAAAAGAGAATGAGACAAGAGACAAATGTGAAAAAGGCTGAGACTAAGAATTGCCAACCACACACACAAAGATGGATATAACATATTTTTAATAACAAACAAATGGTTGCACAAAAAAATCCAGTTTTCAGAAAATTACTTCAAATACACAAATCTTTAATTTTCTTACTTAACTAAACACCTACTTAATACTAATTACATTTGTAATCTAAGTATATGAAGTTGAGGATGGTGTGAAGCACTGCCATTGCTATGAACCATCTTAAGTTTTGAAATAAACCTCATATATATATATAATTACCAAGGGTAAATCCGGTGTGAGTACATAACATGTGCGTATGTTAATGTTTTAAGTTTCTTTTGCTTCCAAATAAAACATCAAGGAAAAAGCTTATCATTGCTTTCCCATAAGTGTAAGCTCATGTTGTTTTACACTTTTGTTTCACTCTTAATCGTAAACTCGTGTTTGGTGTTTGCGTGTTCTCATTTCATTCACGGCTACATTCAAATTCATGTCCCTTAAGTTTCTCTCAACAGGCATGTAGTCTGTGTAGATACAAATTTTGTCTAGCGATCTAACCGAAAATCAATTGTGTAAGGAGATTCTATCGAGATGACTGGCTGGATGAACTATAATTTCAAGGGAGAGTCGTATGACGTTTCACAACAAATGTGGGATATAAAGCATGTACGTTAATATAATTATCGTCGATCGATTTTGATTTTGAGTTTAAAAATTATGAAACTTAATAAGCTCCATATAGGTCCACGCCAAAGAATCACAAAATGGTCTTTCATGTGTATTATTAGTACACTTGAATTTAATTCTGAAAAATCACCCATATTTTTATTATTTTAAAGTAAAAATAATGTAACATTGTCTTAGCTTTTATTCAAAACACTATGTCCTTTCTTTTGGAAATTATGTTAAGACAATGATCTCAACAACAACCTATTTCTCTATATAGCTTCATGGTTTCAGACCTACAAATCTAAACCAACTGACATGTCCTTCTCAAGTATTACGCAAGAAGCTTAAATTAATTTCAGTCCATGATCTCCCCGATGCTAGGCTTGTATATAATCCATTTGGTAACCTTTTTGACTCTCTTGCTCGCGTTGGTCTTCCTCTAGAAGCTTCTCAATTATTTTATGCTCGATCTCAACAACCACACCACCCACCTAACACCAATTTACATAATGGACCAAATAAAGCTTGAAGAGGCAATTCTACATTTAAAATATACGTTTGAAAAGGTATAAAATGATATAAAATTAAGGTAAGAACCCTAAAGATGTTCAAATTCCTCATACTTTAATTCCCCTAACTTTTATTATCAATTTGATAACCCCCTCTGATATTTCATATATGTGTCTATATGCACAATTTTCTTTTTCTTTTTTGAAATTTTGTTTCCACATTTTTCCATATATATATATATATATATTAAAATATTAAATATGATTAAACATTGTTCAGCTTCAAAAGCTTGAACCTTTGCTACATAGACTCTTAAGGAAATGTGAGTTTTCTGTCTCTACTTATTGATCTTCTGGATACAGGTCCACAAGACTATAAAAGAAGCCATTAAATTCCAAGAATGGACTAAATTATAAAATTCATAAAATATAAGACAAAAACAAAAATATTTCTGTAATTTAGGGGTGAAATTTCCGCAAATCAATTTGATTCAGAACTTCACACGTACCCGACACTGATTTGAAAAATAAGATTCCAACAACAGTGGAATTCAGCCAAATAGTGTACGTGGCAAAATCCTGTTGGTTCTTAGTCTACCGGTTAAAATTACAAAAGAATCAAAATTTAGGGAGTAAATTGTAAATTACTTTCTTTCCAAGAATGTGTATGATGATGGATAAATTGATAATGGTTCTCTGATAAACAAAAGCTTCGACTTTTGTCCATCACTGAGCTCTGTAATCGCAAAGAGAGTGAAAATGGAAGTAGGTTTTCTGGGTTTAGGAATCATGGGAAAGGCCATGGCAATGAATTTATTGAAACATGGATTCAAAGTAACTGTTTGGAACAGAACAGTCTCTAAGGTAAAACCAAAGTTTCTGATTTTGATTTTGTTTAGTTATTTCTCATTACAAAGTAATAAACTTTAAAACTCAATTGAAATAGATTATGATTATTTGATTTAGTTTTGAGTTTTTCAGATCTAAAAAGATGATTAATTTATTGCAATTTGGGTGATAGTGTGATGAACTTGTGGAGCATGGAGCTTCAGTATGTGAGAGTCCAGCTGAAGTAATCAAGAAATGCAAATACACTATTGCTATGCTCTCTGATCCTTGTGCTGCTCTTTCGGTATTTGAATCTTTTTTGTTTCTTTTTATGTGATTTTAGCATTGATGATTGATATGAACTATTGAAAATTAGTTACAATTCTTGTGGTTTTGATTAGGTTGTTTTCGATAAAGACGGTGTTTTGGAGCAGATTTGTGAAGGGAAAGGTTATATAGATATGTCAACAGTTGATGCAGAGACTTCTTTAAAGATCAATGAGGTTTGAATCTTTGTAACTTTAAGATGATGATTAGATGGAAATGTGATTGATTAGTTTGATTTAGCTTGTGTTGTGTATTGATAGGCAATAACCAGGAAGGGTGGTCAGTTTATAGAAGCTCCGGTTTCCGGTAGCAAAAAACCAGCTGAAGATGGCCAACTCATTATCCTTGCTGCTGGTGACAAGGTACAACTCAAAACTATACTTCTTGATTGATTTATTGAGCTCAAGAACTGTTCTAGTTGTACTTAGTAAGAACTCTCGATATGTTTCTAAAGGCGCTCTTCGAGGAATCAATCCCAGCTTTTGATGTATTGGGGAAGAAGTCATTTTTCTTGGGAGAAGTTGGAAATGGAGCTAAGATGAAACTAATAGTGAACATGATAATGGGAAGGTAAAATGTTCGTCTGTCCTCTTTAACGATTTTACATTCAAATTTAGTTTCATCACATATTGTTTTTCATATCTTGACAACAGTATGATGAATGCGTTCTCCGAGGGGCTTGTATTGGCTGACAAGAGTGGACTTAGCTCTGGCACTCTTTTGGATATTCTGGTGAGATGATCAAACTTTGTTAGGTCTGAATTAATATCGTTGGTTGAATCGTTTCTTGTGCTATGAACAGGATCTAGGCGCAATGACTAACCCGATGTTCAAGGGGAAAGGACCTTCCATGAATAAGAATAGTTACCCACCAGCATTTCCATTGAAACATCAGCAAAAGGATATGAGGCTAGCTCTTGCCCTTGGCGATGAAAACGCTGTTTCCATGCCCGTAGCTGCAGCTGCAAATGAGGTAAATAATTCAGAGATAAAGAAACAGATTGGTTCTTCTTTTCTTGGTATGAATCTTAGGCTATATGTTTCTTTTTTCGACAGGCGTTTAAGAAGGCAAGAAGCTTAGGATTGGGAGATCTTGACTTCTCTGCTGTGATTGAAGCTGTGAAATTCTCCAGGGAATAATAGCAAACTTGTCCAAAAATGAACTTGTCTCGGTTACTCCATAATATATCTTTTGGAGTAGCTGAGTAACTGAAATGATTGTTATCTTCCCAAACAGAGATTTACTCATTTGGCTAAAAACACATTTTAATCCTTCACCAAGTAAAAAGTTTTAAACATATTTACATCTTACATTTGTTTTATTGTCAAAGCAAATATGCAGCACTAGGTAATTAAAATAGTTGAAGAGTTAAACATGGTCTCCACTGTAAGTACACCATAGAGTTCAATAATAAATTTACCACATGTTATGAATTCTGTTAGATTATGTAAAGAAAAATGTTTGATTTAATTTTGTTGTTTGGTTTGTATTTTGGTTTGGTGAGATACTTTGTTGCTCAATTCTTGATTCAACATATTATATACCAAAATCCCCTCATCTGATATGAATTGAAAACATGTTCTTTTTTTTTCTTCTACATATATAACTCCTTGAACATCACATTTATTTGGAGTGAAATTTATGTATATACTTTTAGCTCATGAGTAATCTTTCTCCAAACATAACAACTATGGACCTTTATTTAATATAACAACTCAAGTCCATTAAATCTTTTTAGTGCCACTCCAACCATAACACCAAATTTGATGCTGAAATTACATAAAATTTGGTGTTTTGAAATTTCAATTCATTTTCATCTCCAACTACAACAACAAAGTTTATACCAAAAATAATATTCATAGTATATTTAATCAAAATGGGTCGATAATGCATTTCTAATTTCGGATAGTAATGGGTATTTTTGGATATATTTTTAATAATTTTGAGTAATTTGGATACATATTGTATACATTTTAACTAATTAAACGGGTACATGAATTGGCAAACATGTTGACTAGATTGTTTAAAACTTGTTTTTTTTTTCTATAAGTTGCGCAAGACAGAACAACTTATACCACATACATTACATATATACATCATTATCCTTTATCAAAAGGACACAAAAAGCAAATATCATTATTAATTATGAAGAATTGCCTTGTTTCCTTTTTCCCTCATTAAATTTCAAAGATTTCAAACTCATACATCATTATTATGAAGAATGGCCTTGTCTTAGGAGTCATTCACTCTCCAACCGTTATTGTCAGGGAGGTTGCTTAGTTCAAAAAAATGGAAACATTGGCCTAAGCCCAGCTTTTTAAAATTTATTTTATGGCTCTAAATTTTTTTTTTTAATAGTAGTAAGATATATAGTTTAATACTATTTTAGTTTAATTTTTTATTTAACATATTAAAATATAATATTAAATATTTCTAATATTTTTCAAAAGTACTTTAAACTTTAGAATTTCTATAGATTCAAACATTATTAACTAAAATATATTATAAAACAGCATTAAATGATATTTTTATGGTTAAAGAATATAGTATAAATTATTTTCATAGATGTTAGTTATCTATAATTTAGTACTCTTTGTGTTTTAATTTAGTTCGAATTTAAAAAATTTATACACTAATTAAATAAAATAACAAATTTTCTCTTTTATGCTTTATTAATATACAATACTTTATTTTTAATTAGTCATTTTATTATAATAATAGGAATAATAATATGATTTTTCCAAAATAATGTATTAGAAATACAAGAAAAAAACAAATATAAAAATATATAAAATTGTGTTGTATACACTTTGTTATAAAAATGCATAAAACAATTTTTCTGCCTTGGACCCTTAAAATTTTGGCACGGTTCTTGTTATTGTCTACAAGCCCAATGGTGATTGGTGAAACAATATGTAAACCCCTATAACTCTACTCTTCCGCTATTTTCATAGATGTATTATCTTTTCAAATAGCCACATATAGAATCCGTATGACAAATTAATAGCACAGACAATCCTTAAACGGAAACGTCCACCACAAAATCTTGTATCCAATGAATATATATAGCAAAACCAATAAAACATTGACAAGAAAGTTCTAGCAAAATGTGAAAATAAAACATGGGCATGTTTTTACCATGAAAAGAGCTTATCCATCGTAAAAATGACAATGACACCAGCCTACTAGATGCTCTGAATGTCTTTCTAAAGATAGTTACGTGATAGATCTGCTAAAAGATCCCCTAAAAGATGGCAGGCTTAGATGCGCGCTAATCTTACAGCTTCGCTAGAGGTTCCACCTTCTATTAAGAAGCTTACAAGATAATCGTGTAATGAATCTTGGTTCTATGGAAAATTTTCATTCACCTAGGTTCCAAAGCCATGTCGCGTACGTTTTCTTGGAGTATTTTTCCAGCAACTATAAGTTCATCAAAAAGGTAAATGATCTCTTCTAAAACACCACGTTCAAGCATAACAAACCTCAGTGAACTTATAATAAATCAAATTGAATCTAACCTTCTAGGAAGAGGTTAGTTCTTCTCAATTTGTATATATTCTTTATTTATATAAAAATGTAGAGGATGTAAGAACATCTCCGTACTCTTATGTAGGTGTCTAACCATAATAAATAGTAATGTATATAATAATTTAATTAAATAAAATTTCAAAATTAAATTGAGCCAATATAAATAAAACCAATATCATTGAAGTCTTAGATACCTTAAAGAAGATATTTTATATACGTTTTTATCTAATTTAGTTTTCTTTATACTTTTTCATTATTTTTAATATATAAAACTCCTGTTAGAATTCCCAAATCGAGTAGCTCTAACATCTTAACTAAAAAAAGAATATTCACGTATAAAAAATGCCAAAAGATTTGTGCTATTTCATGCTGGAATCAACGTGTTCATGCTGGAATCAACGTGTATGTATTTATATCACGTCAATGAAAATTCATAAAAGGGGACTCTGGAAACTAATGATTTCGTAAAAACAGATTCTGAGTAATGATTAAGAATTAATAGAAACTAGACTCGGAGTAGTAATGATGTTAAAAAATCATGAAAATAGAAGTAGTCATAATTTTAAAAAGCCATCTCTAATTAAATGAAATATTCTATCTACCATATTTTAATCCGAAACGTCAGAAGTTCAATGGAATATTCTCGAGCTTCGAGGCTTGTTCTTTGGATGCAGCGCTACTTACAAAATTTTTAAAAAAGAAAAAAATCAGTCTACACAAATTATTGTTCAATAATCCGGCAAATGTACATATTATATAAAATATTGCAACTAGTCGAATTATTATCATAAATAGAAGCCATTCTCTCATCCATTGTAGAATTCAACAAATGTTGTAGTTCCAAGTGGCCACATGCTAATATATTCGTAATTTTAATCTAAACATAATGATGCCACCACTTACGAGATCTTCACGTCAAACTTATTGTTCATTACGTAAGATTTGCTAACCATTATTTTAGTGAGAAAAGGTCCATCATTATGTTTATGGCTCATGATTTAGAAACCTTCCCGTTTTCGTTGTTTATTTTGTTGTTACCTTCTAATAAAAGCTACAAGAATATTATAATTATATATCTGTTTTGGATGTTTGGCTATTTGCTTGGGACTCCGTTTAGATGTATATGCATTTTAGATCAGATGATTTCAGATTGTAACACTTACAAGAATTTTTTAATGAACCAGTAATTAGGCAAATATTCATTGGCTATAGTTCAGATATGATAATCTTACTCTGAAATACTATAAACAATATTTAAAGTAACCAAAAATACTCGAAAAGAACAAAAAAAATATATTTGAAATAACTTTAAAACATACAAATTATCATAAATAACCTAAAAATTATTCGAAATAATTTAAAAATTATCCGAAGAAACTTAAATATTATCTGAAATAACGTAACATTATATTTTATGGGTAATATTTATATTATTTTGCGTATTCTACCGGATAATGAGTAATACTTGAACCTACTTGATACTCAATAGCTCAGCTATCGGTATTTTCTAAGATTTGAGTATGATTATTTATGCCTAGGTCTAGTGTAGATGCTTCCACACTCCTATAACTAACCAATAAGTTGTTAATATCCACATTTCTATCTCTTAGCTTCTCTAGGGAAAAAAAATATATATATATATATATATAATTAAAATATTGAAAGTTTCAGAATCTGAGAACCTCGTATAATAACCAGTCAAATGATAGATTCATCCACAAGGTTCTCAATTTTTAGAGTCTCTTTATATTTCTTATTTTCATTCTTCATTTTATTTTAATTTTTTTTTTTACTTTTTTGAGACTACCATTAATCATACTCTCGTAACTCATTGCAACGGAATGTTTTGCAAGTTTTCTTTTGTTTACATGAAACTTATTGAAAAGAAATATGAAATCAGTTCCAAATGTTTAAGTGAAAATAGCATTAATCAAATCCGCACACGATTTTAGACACATAACAGTTGAGTTGGTGGCGTGAGCATCGGATAAGGCTGACCATCAACAAGGAACCCCCAAACTGTTGTCATCATCACAGATAATTGCAAACTGTTGCATAAAACGGTAATGAGTAAAGACAAATATCATAATATATGAGAAAATGAAGTTCACATATATGATCGACGTGACATCTATAAGATGTAATTATTCTTTATCATCATAATAATTTCCCATCATTGCATTTTGAAACTACAAAAGGAAAAGAAGAGCCAAATCAATACATACTTTTTAACTTTAAAAATAAAACACTATTGTAGTTCCATATCATAATGATCCGATTAGTAACCAATTAATCATCATTTAGATAATTTTCTTATGGCGAAAGAAGACAATTATAATACAACAAAAATATTTGAAAAATAGAGAAAAGACGTACGATTGGGCTTAATGTTATTTTTAAAACCAACATTCTATTTACTAATTTACTAAACAAGCGCATTTAGATGTTTTTTTCTTTTCAGGTGGTTAAAAATCGAACCGCCTATGTTTAATGTCTAATCATTATAATCAACGAACTCTTTCAATTGCCAGTTTCATCCGTTTTCCAGTTTGGCAAATCGAGGAGATGGTTTAATCTTCAAGCCATACGAACAAAATAAATTCAGGGTGCTTAGGGTTTTGTTACATGCTACAAAAATATCCACGTAAGTAAGGCTATAGTATATGTTTTTTCTTGATCCCATTACACCTTCCCAAGACATTAAAAATAACATCTACTTTTTAATTATTGTTGATCTAGCGACATTCTTCCTCTTGAAAAATCCAAACTAACAATACTGATATTGGTTAAATGTGACGTTGGATAAACCAGACTAGATAAGCCAATTATTATAAATAAAAGATGCAACAATTGGTAAAGAGAACAAAACAAAAAAACAGCGATGTATAGTTCATGAGAAAATAAAAAACAATTCTGGTGGCGTCACTTTTGTCACGAGAACGTATCGCGTGACACCTAAAAACAAAGTCTTACTTCCATCTGCCTACGCACAAGATGGTATGATGTGTTATGCATTTGCTTAGTTAGGTGTTTCTCTCGGTGTTAACATATTCAAATATTGTTTTATCGAGGACAAACAAAAATATACAAAATAAATAAACAACATCATTAGCATCATTTTTTATTTTTGTAAAGTGCTACTGTCCTAAGTTTAAAGTTCATGTATCATACCCCTTCAGGTATTCTTTTGAATAGGAATGTTTCTACATATTGTTTCGTACTATCGTGATATGCCAATTCACAATAGTTAAAAAAAAATTCCGCAATACTTTTCTGATAAATAAATTTCCGCAATATTTGCATTATAATATTTACAAATTTCGACACATTATGAATTTCATCAATGGAAAATCGCTATATATAGAAACAAATAGTTATACATATATATTTTAAAAAATAGTTATGATGTTTTTGTTGTTGCCTTGTTGGTATAATCGTTGAAACAAATAATTTGATTGATTAGGTCTAATTACTATGGCCACCGTATGGCTGGCTCGATACAGTCGAGTCGTGTGACCAAGTCAGACCAAATGCCACTTACATGCCAGTTCGATACTGATGTCATAATTTCACCAGAATCGTAACATTATATCATATGCTATGTCATACTTTCAAAATTTGTTATCATTCTTTCACTACAATCGTAATAATATATAATTTGATTTTAATAAAACTATAGTCTATATGATGCGTCCCTTCTCTTTCCTTTTAATTTTCTTCAAAGACTAATGTTATCGGTAAAGAAAAAAAAAACTAAGAGTGTACTGATAATGTCTTTTGCATAAAAGTATAAAATGTAAAAGTATACATTTCAATTCGTCGGTGGTCTTCTAGATACTCCCTTACTCTTACATTTTCAGTACTTTTCTCACGTGACCATTTGTTTTATACCTTTTTGGTCCAATTATAGCTATTTTGCATTTCATTTTATTTAACTTTCTATACGAACTAGTATTACCTCACTTTATAAATTTCCCTAAAATTCCTAAGCTCACAAATTTTATAAAAAAATCAGAACTATTTCCTTTAAATTTAATAAACTTTGCATGGTATATTAATTATTTCTGTCATTTTCAATATCACCAATTTCTTGGTACTTTATCCTTTATGTTGCCAAAAATGCTTTAACACTATTAATGCCTTTTTATGATTGTGAAATCCACTAAACCCAAACAAAACCATTTATTTTGGTCTAACGTTTGTCGTCCCAAAAGCATCAAGAAAATAGGCAGATTCGATAGCTTTAGGCACAAAAAAATATTAAGAAGATTTAAGGGCCACATCTAGAGATATGGTTACTCGTTTTTTGGCGTATACCTAGCCCATTTCTACAAAATTGAAAAATAAAAGCTATCATTAGTTTTGTTTTAGTATGAACTGTATGCAATTTTACTTATTTATGAAATAACATAGGATTTTGATAGTAAAGTTGTAAGACAGTGAATAAATAGTAGTTTAGAAACTCTCAAAATATTTCACTGTTGTTTACATTTTAAGCTGAAATCGATTTAAGTGTACATTCGTAAAGGATGTTATAATTTTGTCTTTTTCAATATAGCAAAGGATGTCTTGATTTGTTAATCCAAGTTTGTAATTACTGAATTTGGTGAAAAGTCGAAACACACATGAAACCGACCAATTACACATGTTGAGACAGTGTCGGTAAAAATAAAATAAAATAATTAGCACAATCCACCCACTCCCTTCTCAAACACTAAATATATTATTTCAGACTAAAATACTTTTATTTATATTTTATCTCACAGTCATAGTCAAACCGCCATAATAATTTGTTTTTAAAAAGAAGCAAATAAATAATAAATCCACTAGCGATTTTAATATTCATCAATGTGCGTACAATTCCAATGCAGTAGTAGTCGCACACACTACATACATACACTGTGAACACTTCCGCGTTAGAACTATTACAAAGTCCACGTCTTATCCAACGTGTCAAAACATCATTAGTCACTGTCTGAATAGGGACCCACAACGTAAGAAGAATAATAAACCACTCTTTTCTCCATCATCTCATTTGGCTTCTCCTGCTACTCTCTCACCATCACTGAAGTAAAAATAAAATAAAAAAAAAGAGTGAAGAAGATCAATCAAACAAACCATTACCAGCAGAATCTTAGCTGGATTCATCACTCTCCTTAAGTCTCTACAGACACTGAATCAATCTCAGATCTCCAAGGAAGAAGAAGAAACACACAATGCTAATCTTCTTCTTCTTATTATTATCTTCCGATCTCATCCTCGCCGACCGTCGTATCCTCCACGAGCCATTCTTCCCTGTAGATTCATCACCACCATTACCTAAGCTTCCTTTCTCTTCTACAACTCCTCCACCTTCAGACTCAAATACTTCACCTTTCTTCCCATTATACCCTTCATCACCTCCACCTCCATCTCCAGCCTCCTTCGCTTCATTCCCGGCGAATATCTCTTCCTTAATCGTACCTCACGCTACTAAAGCACCTCCTAATTCAAGAAAACTCTTAATCGTAGCTATCTCCGCCGTTTCATCTGCTGCTTTAGTAGCTATACTTATAGTTTTACTCTATTGGCGAAGAAGAAAAACTAACCAACAAGAACTTAACTTCTCCGATGATAGTAAAACTTACACCACCGACAGTAGTCGCCGTGTTTATCCTCCTCCGGCTCCAGCTCCACCTCCAGTACGACGCAATGCAGAAGGTAGAAGTAAGAAAAGAACAACGAGCTCCACCAGGAACAATAACAACAGCTCTGAGCTTCTTTACTTAGGAACAATGGTGAATCAAAGAGGGATTGAAGATAATCGATCAATTAGTAGTAATCAAAGCAATAATAATGAATCAAGCTTAAGGAAATTAGAATCTCCAGATCTTCAACCACTTCCTCCTTTGATGAAACGAAGTTTCCGGTTAAATCCAGATGTTGGTTCAATCGGAGAAGAAGAAGAAGAGTTTTACTCTCCACGTGGCTCAACAAGCGGAAGAGAGACTTTAAACCGGGTCGGATCCACGACGGTTCCGGGTCAAATCTCTAGATCTGAGAATAATAATGATACTATCTCTTGTTCATCTTCAAGCTCAGGTTCACCAGGAAGATCAACTTTTATTAGTATCTCTCCTTCAATGAGTCCTAAAAGATCTGAACCAAAGTCTACGGTGATTTCTACACCGGAGCCGGCGAAGATCTCGGAGTTAACAGATTATCGATTTGTTCGGTCTCCGTCACTGTCGTTAGCTTCTTTATCTCCGCCGGTGAAAAATACTGATTGTGGATTAGGTAAAGTCTCGAGATCTCCGACGGTTACATCTCTCACAACTTCACCGGAGAGATCAATTGATGATAACAAAAATGAGAATCTCGAAACCTCTCCACGGAGTTCTACTTCTACTTCGCCGGAGAGACGACCTAATGATACATCGGAAGCTTATTTGAGATCTCCTTCGCATTCTTCTGCTTCTACTTCACCTTATAGATGTTTCAAAAAATCTCCGGAGGTTTTACCGGCGTTTATGAGTAATCTCCGGCAAGGATTGCAATCACAATTACTATCTTCTCCTTCAAATTCTCCCGGAGGTCAAGGTTTTATTAAACAGTTAGACGCATTACGTTCTCTTTCACCTTCACCGTCGTCGTCTCATTCCTCTGTTTGCTCTTCACCGGAGAAAGCTTCTCACAAATCACCAATCACATCTCCCCGGAGTAATTCTCAATCTTCTTCATCTCTTCCATCTTCTCCGGATAGAGATGTTAGTGTATCTCCACGGATTTCAAAATTTTCATCTCAAATATTACAGCCTCCTGCGTTGTCAGCGGTGGCAACAATCGAAGCTTCTTCACGAATGCCACCGCCTCCGCCACCTCCTCCACCATTGCCATTATGGACACGACGGAATCAGTTGACTCCTAAGTCAGAGCCAATCACCAAACCGCCTACTCTTACACCGCCATCACATCCTTTTATGATCCCAACTGAAAACTTGCCAGTGACTTCACCAATGGAGACTCCAGAGATGAAGACGGTCTGTGTCGATGAGCCGGCGGAGGAAACTCCGAAACCGAAGCTAAAAGCGTTACATTGGGATAAAGTTAGAGCAAGTTCGGATCGTGAGATGGTTTGGGATCAACTTAGATCAAGCTCCTTCAAGTGAGTTGTTTAATGCCATAAACCATACTCTTATTATATTGGATATTATATGCTATAGTGAGTATTTTGGTTATTGAAATTTTATTAACTGGGTTGCAGATTAGATGAAGAGATGATTGAAACGTTGTTTGTGGCGAAGACGTTAGACTCGAAACCAAATCAGAGTCTAACTACTCCAAGATGTGCTCTACCGAGTCCAAACCAAGAGAACAGAGTCTTGGATCCTAAAAAGGCTCAGAATATTGCGATATTGCTTCGCGCACTTAATGTCACTATAGAAGAAGTTTGTGAAGCTCTTCTTGAAGGTTAACTATTTTACATTTTTGTCTCCTTTTTATATCAAGAATCTGAGTACGAATCGTATTATTGTTTTAAGAAGTTGATGTTCTGAATGATAGGTTCGGTTATTCTGAAAGATTCACTTCTTTCATGATTTGGAGATTCTTGGTGTTATATTATTGTTTTTTTTGTCATGATTATTCAGGTAATGTTGATACACTTGGGACTGAACTTCTTGAGAGCTTACTAAAGATGGCGCCGACAAAAGACGAAGAACGGAAGTTGAAAGAGTACAAAGATGATTCGCCTGTTAAGCTTGGACATGCTGAGAAATTCCTTAAGGCGATGTTAGACATACCTTTCGCCTTCAAAAGAGTTGACGCAATGCTTTATGTAGCTAACTTTGAGTCTGAGGTTGAATACTTGAAGAAATCTTTTGAGACTCTTGAGGTATTATATCATAAGCCCTTCTCTTTCTTTGTACCGTAGTGTTTGTATCGTAATGGAACACAACATTGTTCTTATTTTTTTGGTTTAGGCTGCTTGTGAGGAACTAAGGAACAGCAGGATGTTCTTAAAGCTTTTAGAAGCGGTTTTAAAGACAGGAAACCGTATGAACGTTGGAACTAACCGAGGTGATGCACATGCATTTAAGCTTGACACGCTTCTCAAGCTCGTTGATGTCAAAGGAGCTGATGGGAAAACAACTCTCTTGCATTTCGTTGTACAAGAGATAATCCGAGCTGAAGGTACACGTCTTTCAGGTAACAATGCTCAAACAGATGACATTAAATGTAGAAAACTCGGTCTCCAAGTTGTATCAAGTCTCTGTTCAGAGCTAAGTAATGTCAAGAAAGCTGCTGCAATGGACTCAGAAGTACTAAGTAGCTACGTATCAAAGCTATCGCAAGGCATAGCCAAGATAAACGAAGCTATCCAAATCCAATCAACAATCACAGAAGAAAGCAACAGTAAGAGATTTTCAGAATCGATGAACATGTTTCTGAAAAAATCTGAAGAAGAGATCATAAGAGTACAAGCGCAAGAAAGCGTAGCGTTATCTCTTGTGAAAGAAATCACAGAGTATTTCCATGGAAACTCGGCGAAAGAAGAAGCGCATCCGTTTAGGATATTCTTGGTGGTTAGAGACTTCCTTGGAGTAGTAGACAGAGTCTGCAAAGAAGTAGGAATGATAAACGAAAGAACAATGGTTAGTTCTGCTCATAAGTTTCCAGTTCCTGTGAATCCAATGTTACCACAACCTCTTCCTGGACTCGTTGGACGAAGACAATCTTCATCTTCGTCTTCCTCTTCAGCATCAGATGAAGAACATAACTCATCTCAGTAGTTTCTTAAGGTGGGATGGATCTCAGCTTTTGTCTGTGCAAGTTGTTGTATAAAGTATCCAGTAATGGGTTGTTTTTGTCATAAACTCATAATAGATTTAAATATATATAGAGAGAGGGAGAGAAAAAAATGATGTTTTCCTTTTCTACATTTGTGTAAAATAATATAGGTTTACGTTTAAATTTGTTTATGTTAAATTAATAAGTTAAGAATAATAAATAAAATTGGTTCTTCTGATCCTTGGTTAGTAAATTAGAAATCTAGTAGACATGTCTCACATTCTTTTAATAAATGACATGAGTTCTCTAATTCTCAAACAAACCCTGTTCGGTGAGATAAGAGGCTTTATGTGGCAACCTTAAAAACATATCCAAAGTTCTTGACTTTGTCAAATGTCTGGAGCTAACTCAAACTGAAACATAACGTACTCTTCTTTTATGTAAAGAAACATAATTTAATCATAAAACTAGTGTTAATACGTACATCATGTGTTACCACTTCTAGTGAAATATCAGTTTCTTAAGTATTAATATGACCAAGATAAAATGAAATAAATAAGTTAAGAAAAACCAAAAAAAAAACCAAAGAAAAAGGTTTGCTTGTAGCTTAATCATTAGTCCTTACCTTACTGGATTTAAGTCAAGCTGGGAACATCATTAAACAAATATGGTCTTCCTTCGACTCCAATAACCACTTACTTAACTTTGTTGTCCTCTCCAACGATGCATATCTTGTTTTGGCTTCTGTATTTAGTACACACGAGGACTTTCTTCTCCTCATCGACAAGAAGTTTTCCAAATTCCAAATTTCAAGCTCAGGCTTCAAATCCACTGCTAAGACCTTGATCCACGATACCACTTTGGTCTCACCAATCTTATTTGCCATCCATATCTCTGTCTTCGATGTAAGTTCATGTTGTAATAAGGAGGAAAGATTCTCTTCTCTAACAACAGATAGAGACATGGTTTGATAACTAGGATACTGATATGGAAGACATAGATGTTCAAATCTTTATGTTGTATAATCAAAACTGACTAAGAATATCCTAAGCTATTTCTCTTTTTTCTCCAGCAATCCAGTATGTCTTTCCCTAATCCATATTGACACCAACAACCCTCCATGAATTAGAGTTAATCTCATAAATTTTGAATTTTGCGTCATGAACATCAACAGAATAATTATTAGACCCGTGACTTAATATTTTGTAGCTATTATTGCCAGAAATTTTGTCTTGGTAGGATCCATCCAAGAGCATAATTGTAGAAATACTAGTACGAATTTTTCTATTGAATCCACTTGGTTTGGTTTTACCAGTACAAAGGTTATCTACCATGAGTCTAATATTTTCCTCCACCCATCACACTATTAGAATCACATATCGGATGTAAAAAGGAACTATGACTATATATAACTGATATATGTCAATTTATTCATTCTCAATTAGTTTTGAGTTGAAAATCCATAGAACTTATCATAATATAATAGTCTCTTTTGTTGACGCAAGTAGTGTGAACCAAAAAGGTTTTAGTATCGATTCTAAAATGAGATTCAGTTCGAAATTAAATGATAAAAACCATCACTGCGAAAGGACGTGTTAAGATCTTACATCAGATATAAAAAATGACCATCACTATTCATATATAAGTAATATAGATAAATCCACTCATTGTCCGTTAGTTTTGATTTGAAAATATATAAAACTCACAACTCATAAGTAAAATGTCACAACTCATACGTAACAGATACAATTTTCAGGTTTCTTATCAGAATTTGTTACCAATGATTGGATTTTATTAATTTTGAAGATTTCAAAGAATTTGTGATGTAAAATCCAAAAACAACATTAATTTGTGTACTAAAGTGATAAAACAACAAGTCTGGGAAGAAAATAATTAGGTATCAAAGTATAGGGGTATGGTAGCTAAATTATTTTCTTTTGTTTTCTTATCCTCTTGGCGCTTCCACTAATCTTCTCTCTCATCGTCATATCAGTTATGACATCTCTTCCAACACTCCTCGCATCTTCTCCTCTGCGAAACCTACACAAAGCTTCATCAACTTCTCAAATCCCAAAACTGAATCAAACCCATTTAACTCCACTCACCAATTCATCAAAATTTCAAAACTTTCATCTTCTAACCAAAACCAATCTCTCTATTACCATTTCTCAAATCCTCCTCACTTCCCCTGTTCTTGCATCTGAATCTATTTCAGACCCATCTTCTGGAAAAATCGATTTGGAATCAATTTTAATCTCAATTGATAATTTTTTCAACAAGTATCCATTTTTTGTAGCGGGGTGTACATTTCTCTATCTTGTTGTTTATCCAGCTGTGATTTTTTACTTGAGGAAGTATAAACCAATATCAGCTATGAATGCGTTTCGTAAGCTTAAGAACGAATCTGAGTCACAGCTTTTGGATATTAGAGATGAGAAGACTTTGGCTTCTTTAGCTTCACCTAATCTTAAGTTTCTTGGTAAGAGTTCAGTTCAAGTTCCGTTTAGTGAAGATGATGAAGAAAGGTTCTTGAAGAATGTTAAAGGAAGCTTCTCTGATCCGGACAATACAGTTGTTTGTGTTCTTGATAAGTAAGGGGTAGACTAAAAATTTGGAACTTTGCGTTGTGTGATTAGTATAGTGTTGTCTTACATGTTTTTGTATTTGATTGTGGAAGGCAGCTTTGATGGTAACTCGATGAAGGTGGCTGAATTGTTGGTCGAGAATGGGTTTAAAGAAGCTTATTATATCAAAGGCGGTGCAAGAGGGAAGAAGGGTTGGTTGGTATGTTACAAACAACATCTCTTTCTCTCTGGATTATGATCTTTGCTTTAGTTAGATAGATTACATTGTTTTCGACTCGGTTGGTTTTTGGCTTGCTTTGCTTATTAGTACTAATGTCTCAGGCTATTCAAGAAGAGCTTTTGCCACCACCTGTGCGTATGTATACTTCGAAGAATGCAAAATCGTCAAACAACAATGAAGTATCCATTGTTGGAACTGAAAACTGATTCAAGACTATGGCCTAATGGTATGTAGATTCTCGTTCTCGGTTTCTGACCTCACGCTATTACCAAAGTTTTCTTTGCTTCTTTCTCTCCCGTTTTAGCTTGTTTGCTGCAGTTTTTGCAGTGGCAAGACATGATGCCATCATAGCATTGAGAAAGCTTCTCTAGGTGGAAGACTCGGTTAGATCTCAAGATCGTTCTATGCTCGCAAAAGCTAACCTTGTCTACAGACTGATTTCTCAGGCCATTTGAATAAAATGAGACTTGTTATTATTATCAAATTTTTGTGCTTTCGTAACTTTAGCATTGTCATTTCAACCATAAAAGAAATTTTTTCATGAGTAAGCCTAAGATTCTTTGAATTTTTTTGGCGTTGATCTTTGAGATATCACCAACACAACAGAAAGATTTACTTAATATTAAACCATAGTAAAATAAGTGTTAGAATACGTTTGTAAATCGAATGAGTGAAAGAAGAAATAGTATTTCACACAAGGTTCTAACATCCCTACAATGGAGTATAAGTCTAATATTCTTCTTCACGTTTTACGGTCCCTCGGTCGAAGCGAACCAAGAACTCTATATTTCCGTCTGCGCCTTTTAAGGGAGATTCGATAAAGCCTTTGTTGGTAAATCCATAAAGCTCGACACCATTTATTATTTTCTCAAGAACCTGCACCCATAAACAAGACAACAAAGATTGTGTTTACCATGTATTTGACTTGCTATTAAAGATAAGTGCGTATCCCTATCCCAAGTTAGGAACAGAGGAAGTCCAGGAGAGCAACAAACAAGGAGAATCAACGGTTGTGAATGAACCGTAGAAGATTTAAGTTTCAAAAAGAGGACAGGGAGAAGCATACATACCTCTTGATGTACTTCGGGATCTCTCACTATGCCACCTCTCCCGACCTTGACAAGAAACAAGATGTTGAAGAACAGTAGTGCATATTATACTATACTATGATATGAACATGCACTTCTCACTTCTCAGGGTTCAGTGTATCTTCATGTCGATAAATTGATTACCTGTTGTCTTCGAGCTTCAAATTGAGGTTTAACAAGGGTAACTAAAGTTGCATCTTCTTTCATCACATTCATAACAGCTGGCATCACCTGTTCATAAATTTAAAATCTCAAAACATTTGCAGATTATATAACATAACAATCACAGTTCCTAGAAACAAACTGAACAGAAGCAAACGTACCTTAAGAATGGAAATGAACGAGAGGTCTAGGGTCACTACATCGACCTTTTGTGGGAGTCCAGGGAGGTATCGCAGATTTGTCCTTTCTATAACAGTCACTCTTTTATCATTGCGAATTTTATCCGCTACCTATTACAATACACCGAATACGCAACTGACTGATTAGTAACTAGGACAAGTTGCTAATAACATCAAACAATTTGTAGGAACAAATACTTAGTACTAACCTGACCATAACCAACATCTACGCCATAAACATGAGCTGCACCATAACGAAGCAAACAATCCGTAAACCCTCCCGTAGAAAGTCCTGAATCAAGAACTACTTTCTCAGAAACATCAACATCTAACTTCTCAATCGCAGCTTCCAACTTGAGTCCACCTCTGCAAGTGAAAAAAACAGTAGACGACAGTCGACAACAACAGATTCTTAAGTCATAAAGAAACTGTTGAAAGATAGAGTAACTTAGAAAGGAATAATCACCTACATACAAATTTTGGAACCTCAGCTGTGATCTTTATGTTTGCTGTATTGGCTACAGGCATTCCAGCTTTACTAACTCTTTTACCATCCACAAGTACTTTGCCTACATAACACAGATCATACACAACACCAGAGATTAAGCTAGACGAATAACATTAAACTATGTGAGCTTTATATATATGAATACAAGTAATAATATAGTACCTTGTATAATCCATGATTGTATTAATGTGCGACTGTATTCGTTAAACCTTTCAACACATGCTTCATCTAGTCTCTGTTTTTTGCTGTTATAAAACAAAAAAGAGTTGTAACTAAAGTTAATCAAATAAAGATTGAATCTTTCTGATTTTAATCTTAAAAGAAAGACTCTAACTTTTTCCCACGAGTAGCAGAAGCAAAACATGTCATGGAACTGTAATCTCCGACTCTAACCCATCTCCCTGAACAAAATAACACAGAGCAAAGATTACAATACATTGATGAAGCTAATGAAGAAAACCCCAAAATTTCAACTTTTCAAAATTATCTCTTTCACCCTAGCATTTGACAATTAGGCAAAACCAATTTGTGGGGTTTTTCCCAATTCGATTTTTGTCACTCACGAGTTTTCAAAATCCAGTTTTTAGAAGAAAGAGAATTCAAAACTGATTATGCACTCCAAGTGTTTGTAGAAATTACCAGGGGGAAGAGGATTGTGAGATCTGGATATGAAGCTGAGAAGGGAGCTGCGCAAGGCTAAGGGAGGTCTAAGAACATGAAATCCCATATCTTCTTCCTGCTAGTAACATTTGACAAAGCCAAGATTTTTGGATATTTGTTCTAGGGCTGCGGAAATGAAATACTCTATCTCAGGAACAAGGTTTCCGATTCTCTATATTTTATTATTTTTATAGACATCAATCAAACCAATGTAACTAATTTTTCTTTTACTTTTTTATAACTTTGCTATAAAACAAGGTTTTGAACCCACAGGTAGCGTAGATATTTTAATTTATCTTTTATAAAAAAATTATGTCTGTCTATATGTTTTACATATTATATGACAATAATATATAGTTAATATTTAAAAACAAATTATAGTGGTTTTAATCTTAAATTTTCAAAGCTCAATAAAAGTTACATAACTTAACTATAGTCTATAGTATTGTAAAAATACAAAATAATTTGATTATAAATAGTCTACTGGAAAGGTACCATGCTGTAATCCAACTAGTCACATGATCGAGTGCCAACTGGTCACGAGAATGGCCCAGTTAAAGAACCTAAATCTAAGCGTCGAATGATTCACATATAAAAAAACATTTATAAACTAGTTCAAGCATAAGATACAGTCCATGAGTTTCTGTGATACCTGTACTAGTGAAGATTAGTGTTTGTTAGCAAGCGTAATCTACTTAACAACATTGTAAATTGCTAACAAAGAATTAAGTATTGAGCATGTAAAGAAAGAAAATATACCAAGGACATTGTTAAACACCATCAGTTGAACCAATTTGCGAGATGAGCAAAAAATGATGAAACTAGAATCTCTGATGATTACTATCATTCATCGTCTTCTCTTCTTTAAAAGTGAAGCAGCCCGAAGAAACATCTTATCCACTTCATCAAAGTTTGGGGACTTATCATCATTCTCCTCACTTTCTGATATACCCTTCTCTGGATCCGCAAAGTCTTCATCTTCTATATCGTTGTTGTTTATCCCAGGGAATTTCTCAAACTCTTCAAGAAACAGCGGTCGCTCTGCCTTCTCCTCTTCTAGTTCTGAATCTGTCTCAAAAATATCCGAATCTGTTTCCAATTCTGCTTCTTCTTCTTCTTCTTCTTGGTCATCTTCCAAAAACTCTTCACTTTTTTCCATAATCTTTTTCAACTCTTCTGACCTATGATCTACACTCTCTTCAGTATCAACAACCTTGGCATTCGGGTATTCACGCTTTGTATCAGCTTGAGCTTGGAGCAACTGTAACTCTTGTTCAAGCCTTGGAATATACTTTCTAACTGCACGAAGTGCATCCCTACATTTGGATTTATCCAAAGCTTTTTTCCTCGGGAGAGTAATCCTCGGCGACATGATTTCAGTTGGAGGTTGAACATAGTTCTTCCCTCTATACATAATTATCGTGCTCCCTTCATGTACATCAAGCACAATCCCTCCACTCAATCTCGCTATCTCAACAGCAATCTCCTTCACTTCATCAGGCGTAAACATTTTGATCACAACCTGTAACGTCTGATGCTTCTTCCAGTGAAGATGCATATTCAAAATCACTCCTTGGTAAATCCCGCGTCTCCCCTACTGGAACGTAATTCTTGCACTTCAACCCCATTTTCAGATAATAGAAATGCTCTTCAGGTGTCAATATCTCAGGGTCATGTGTTGTTTCCCCTGACTCTGAAGGTTCTAGTTTCTTCATTGTCTCCATTAACCGCCCCTCTTTCTTCCGAGCCTGCGGAAACAACAGATAGAAACACGAATTACAAGATATAACAATACACAATTCTTGATCTAAATCAGTAACAAGATTCAAACTTTTTAGGTAGTAAAACCTTTCTTAGTTTGGTAAGTATCTTTTCTTCAGAAGTCATTCTTTCAAACTCTTTCTTTTTCTTCCACCGGAAAAACTTTAGCCACCGCACAACTGATCGCTTACCCTTACGCTTTTTCCTCTTCAGTTTAGTAGCAACCACTCCATCTTGACTCAAACCATTCTTAGATTTGCTTGCGCAATCACCGGTCTCACGAGCTGAAGTTGAATGAAACCAAGAGGAGGATCTTAAGAAGCCAGTGTTCCACCTTGGTTGATTAAGAGACTCCTTATGCAAAATCTTGCACAAATGATCACTAGAGCTACTACATTATAATTTAATTCTTTGTGCAATTAATCTAACCTCTATGAGAAAATCAAATGAACAAAAACAAGAAATTACAGCAAAAATGAAAATGAACTTAAGATAAACAATTTACACAACTGTGAAACCAAAACTCGATTTGGATCCATTTGCACAATGAAAAAGGAACAATTTTTCTAACCACTAAGCAGTGAATAACATTTTTTCAGAACGAAAAATTCTAAATTGATTTGAATTCCAAATACCCAAAATCCAAAGCTTGAGCTCGAATGGTTTGATAGGAATTAATGGTACCTGATAGGGCCAAGGATGGGGTAAGAGGAGGCTAAGAAACCTAGCTGCCGATATTTACGACGTAGAAGCATTGATATCGATGTCGAAACCCTAGCCGCCGTTGTAAATCCCATTTCTTCTCGCCGACGGTGTTAACTGACTCTGCCGTCTTGCCGGTGCTTTCAAACAGGCTTCACCACATTTTTTAGGTTTTGTAAACCGGTTTTAACCGGTCGTGGTTGTTGATTATGTTTACGCTGAGTTCTCCAGTTATTGATGGCATAACCAATATTTCGGTTTGATCAACACATTGTGAATTAAGCTGGTTTAACCTAATATATGTCGAGATTGTCTCTTACATTACAAGAAAACTTCGGTAAATTAATAATAGCCAAACCGAAATATTTTATTATTTTATGCATAAGTTTTTCGAAGAAAACTATTGAAAGTAAAATCTGAATCCAGTATTTTCAAAATTTGAAATATAGTTATATATAGTTATACACTAGAAAACAATGATAACATATATTTTTTTATAATTTTTAATGTAATTTGATAAGATAATATACACTAGAAAAAATAGAGATAAATTTCATTAAAAATATAAATATAAATTTGAATAAAAATAAATAAAAAACTGTAGAAATATATTTCATTAAAATGTCTTATTTTTATTTATTTTATTTAATTGTCATCATAATATAATTATGATGAGGCTATATATTTACAAAATTAAAAAATATATATCCTACTAATTTATGGATGTGTTAATTATTACACTAAGACCAAATAAATTAATTAACTTATAATGATCATCAATTTATGGAATATTAATTCATAGAGGTTTTAATGTACTTTTTAGCAAATACAAAATCTAAAAATGTGTCTTACAATTGAAAGCAATTAACGAATAACTAAGCTAATGAAATAGCCAGAAACTATTCATAGCTCATCAAAATTGATAGCTAATTCACTTGACCAATCAATCTCTGAAGCTTCAATATCCGAATCAAGATCCATATTTGAAGATTCCAATGTTTTATCTAAAGAATCTGCTAAGTCAGCTTCCCAGAAACCTAAGCTACATGCTCTCTTGTAAGTCTCATAACCTGATGCTCTTAGCCCTTCCCCAACCATTTCTCTTAAGGAACCATCAAGATGCTCTTCATTGTTAACATCACTGATGAAAGTTTCTGAAAGACCAGACTCCCAAAATACCACAATAGCACAGCTCTTGTCTAAATATTTAACATCAAACTCTTGCGCGAAAACAGGATGCGAGGCTTGGAGAACACTCTTCAACTTTGCAGCTGTCATATTTTTCATTAAACCCCATATGAATACCAAGTTCTCTGAGCTTACTCTCCTGCTGTTCTTTGACCAGACTTTAACATTTTCTTCGCCTTCGTTTTTAGAACTTGCATGTTCATCAGAAGCCAAAGCTTGGCAATCTTTATTTGATTGGGGAGTGGATAAATCTGACTTCTTTATGGTAGATAGTTTTGCAAAGAGCTGAGATATCATTACAGCGTTCTGCCCGTGACTTGGATGGCCCTCGTTTGATTTAACAAGACAGCCTAATAAGAGAAGCAACTTAAATTTCAATGTCCATTCACCCTGATAGCCAAACCAGCCTGTTTTCGATATTTCAGAGAGCGCACAAAGCAGAAATAAAGAGAACTCTGACCTTGATTTGCCACTTCTACATCCACAGGTGCGAAGAACCGATTCAAGGAGGACAAAGCTGCTGGTAGATTACTTATATTACTTAAGGGACTAATTTCTTTCATTAACTGACTGAGATCCACAATATTGGGAAAAGCTGAGCTTAGTGAACTGTTGAAGTCATCTACGTTTGAAGGTAGAGGACCTAGGAATTTGGCATGAATAGAAGTAAAATCTGGCAACAAGTTAAGCTAAAGATTATCATCCATAGATGAAGGGGGGGGGGAAAGTTAATTTAAATGCAAACTAAGGAGGAGAATTTGGAATTACCACTAAGATAATTCTGAGAAACAACAGGTTTCTGTGAAGAAGAAATCAAATCAACCACTTCTCTGAAGCCACGAACTCGCCTGTTTTCTTCGTTTTCAATATCTTGAAGCTCTCTCTGTCCAAGAACATAAATTCAGATAAATCTTATTAAAGAAAACTTCATTATCACTATGGATCACACTGAAAGGAAATATCCAATTATTCTTGCTACCTTAAAAAGATCCTTGTCCTCCTTCGAACTCATATAGACAACACGAACCGCTTGTGTTCCTCTGCTCTTTGAAGCAACGAGTAGAGGAACAACATCATCAGAGAACTCATTTAACATCTGCGGGTGACAAATATAGAAGCACACGAAGACATTCATCAAACTAAACAATCGATACAGACTGAATTTATCGTGCTAAGCTTATCTACAAACCTCTAAGATAAGTTGTACTTGACGCTCACTACAAACATCAATAGTCAAACATAGCCTCGAACCATACTGCTCACTACCCAAGACAAGTCTTCTCAAAGAACTCACCAAGTCATCTAAGAAATCAAACAAAAACAGACGCATTACATTAACAAAAAAAAATGGAAAACTTGAGAGCAAAAAGAGATTCAAATGAATTAATCCAACACTAGCTGTTACACCATCTCCAGTTCTTGAACTTGACTCTATACAAGATTGTCTCCAATTCTTAACACGTGACCTAATCCTTCCAACAAAGACTGTATCAGCTACAGTTGCTGGAGAAGAAGAAGAAGATACAGTAATAGGATCAGCTAAAATCGGATTCCCTGATAGAAACTTTGATGCAGACTCTTGAGCTCTTGATAAGTATGAAATTCCTGTAAAAATTATCGAAATTAACAGACCAAACTTCTTAAAGAAACAAATGAGATGAGAGCAGTAGCAATAATAAATAACAAACCTTCATAGATACAAGTATTGAAATCAAACCCTTCTCTAGCCATAGCTGTTAAACGTGAAGCTTGACAAGAGAAGCTATAAGAAGGCATTCCCAATTTCAATTCATCTCTAGGAAACAAATGGAAGTTATATCTACAAAAAAACCCTAATTAGTCAATTTGCAGCAAAAAGGAAGAAACTTTAGAAAACAGAGATAGAGATTTAAGAGTTATACGGATGAGCTATGAGTTTAGAGCCTTGAAGAGAGAAAGGGCAAAGAGAAAACTGGAGAATCTGGTAACGTTCGGCGGCGTATTTAGCTTTTAAGTAGCTAGTTTGCGGTGTGTCAATGGCGGAGATACGGTGCCACGCGGCGGCGTAAGAGCCGGTGTTTTGTAATGAGAGAGCTATGAAGTCAGATGAATCAATGGAAGTGCGAATCTCATCAAGGGTTAGATGAAAGTTGGATTTTTTCACTTGTTTTACACTCCATTTTGCTTGATTTAGGGTTTTGGTATTGCCGGCGGTGGAGGAAATTGATGAAAGGAAACGTCTTTGCATTTTTTTTAAAGCAGCAGTCGAATTGGGAGAAGAAGAAGAAGGGGGAATTGCTCACATGCCTTCTGGGCAATAAATCACTCTCAAATGTTATTCATGATAAAAAAACAATTTTGCTTTTAATGAATTTCAAAAGTCCATTAAATAAGTATATATATATATAATTATATATGATATCAAGAAAAATACGATACACTAGTAGTTCGGGATTTTCTAGATCCTGCACGCATATCCGGAATCTAGATTTGAATCTAAGATTTGGGATACAATTGGTACAAAGAGAGATATATTGCAGATTTAATATGCAGTTGTACTAGGTATCTAGTACGATTAATCATATAACTGGTACGATTAGAGATATATTGCGATTATAATGCGTACGACTAGTAGTAAGTTATACTTAGTTGTATTTGTGAATTGAAAACAATTTTAACAAGGGTATTTTCGTAATTTCGAAAGTATAAAGATTGAAAAATGATATAAAAATTAAATTATATGCTCATAAAAGAAGATTGAAGAAGATTGTGTATTTTATATGAAACTCCATTTTGTTTCACACTTGGTTCGGTTTTAATTTTGGATTTGTCTATTTTCTTTTCTTTTCTTTTTTGGGTCGCCATATTTGATTAAAGCCCAAATGGGGTGAGGATTTATAAGAGTCGGAGAGACATATGTATTTCTGAAGAATCGAAGTAAGATTCATCAAAATCTGTCACTTCTTCTATTCAACTCTAAAGTACCGTTTTGGTCGGAATTCAGTCAAATTTAACAAATTCCGACGAGGATCAGATGCAATTTTTTAAAAAACAAATATTACAACTACAAATTAATACTTACTTAAATTAATACTTTTTTAAATTAATAATTTTTTTTGATTCCAAATTAATATTTTTGTTCAAATACCATATTTCTAAATTAAAAAAACATGATAAATTAATATATTTTTATAAAAAACATATTATTAATTTATAGAATTTTAAATGTAGTTTCTAAATTCTAATACATAAATTGGTTGGGATATGGGCCACATATCTTTCAGATATCACCGACAAAGTACCTATCAATATTCCTAAACCAAATTTCTACCGCTACTATACCGTTAGAATTTTCTAACCATTTTCATATTAACTCTGTTTTAACCGAATTTGGTTGGAAAATCGTCAAGAAAATTCCTACTAACTTGTGTTTTCGTGTAGTCGACCTAATAAAAAAATGAATAATAACACTATTTAAGAAAGGGGAATAAAACGTATGGCAATCTACAGTGCCAATTGAAAAGTCGTTTTTGTTTTGTCTTATGATAAATGACGAAATTGAACTACTCAACCGAATGATCGATACATCTGATATATTTGCTAATAATACGAGTCTTATTATTTGAGATAAAATTGTTTTATAATGGTTAACTGTATATTTTAACGTTATGTGCAATCTATATTATTAAATAGGAAGCACATTTAAGAGAATAATCTCAAAATTCTAAAGAAATTACATTGAAATGCCATTATATAAAAAATAATTTAATTAAAATAATATATTGAATTTAATTTGAATTTAAAAAATAAAAAATCTATCTAAAATAACAATAACAGAAACATAATTGTTGAGTGTTTTTAGGAAATTTAAATTATTTTCTCAATAAAACTGATATCAAATGAATAATATTTTTCAAAACTAATAAGATAAATAAACTGATATTAAATCCATTAATTATTCGTCTTCAAATAAAATTATTATTAATTTCGTTTCATTCATTATATTATTCAAAAAAACAAACCTAAATTCTAAAAATTTCAAAAAAATATTTTAGAGACAAAATCAGTGTGCCAATCAAATTTAAATATAATTTATAAAATATCATTACAATATTTTGAGAAAATGTTATTTTAAATTTTATAGTATTGATAAAGTATATAAACATTGAAAGATAAATATTATAATATTTATGAACTGATATATTAGTGAATTTCAATATAGAAATTTGATAAACAATCATTATCTCAAATTTTAAAACTATAATATTTTATTTATTAAATATAGAACATTCAATTAAAATTAGGTAAATATGTTACATCACATATAAAATAAATCTATACTATTAATTTTGAAGCAATTTTAAGAGAATGCCCTCAAAATTGTAATTTAAAAAAACTAATTCGAAGAATAAACTAATTCGAAAAAATAATCCTTTCCGGTTTACAGAAAAAATGAAATAAATCAGTGTGTCAAACGATATACTGTACAAAACCAAAAATATTATATTATATAATTATTCAAATGAATCACTAAAAATATGGTAGTGTATAAGCGTGTTTCTGTTTTGTAGAGCTAACCCTAAGTGTACAGAGACTGAAAATACTAACGGAAAGCCTACGAATACTACTATAGGATCGAGAGTCATAATGAGATAAAATGAAATAATAAATATAGTGAAGTGTTTTTTGAAACTTTTTTACAACGAGTGTTTTAAAAACATTTAGGAATACGTTTTTGAAAAAGGAAAAAAAAATCATATTTGCTAAAGGTAACAATTCATATTATATGATTGTTTCAAATCCCTTTATCTATCATTCACCTAAAAATGATGGATGTCAATGGAAACCAAGATTACTCCGCATTTTCAAAATTTTCAATAATAGATTTGCATTGCCCAAATTAATAATAATTACGTGTTTCTTTTATCATTTTGAAATAATTTTTTACTTACAGAAACAAGAAAAACTCTTACAAAATAGCATGTTAGGAAATTTAAGTTTGCTATAATTAGTAAAAACATATGTTTACCATTGTATATCTTGTGTTTTGTTAGATTAATGTGTGCTATATTATATCAAAACTACCATCTACATAAGAATATAATTGTCTAATGCAACATAAAACATAAATGTCTAATGCAAATCTAATCAATAAGAGTAAAAAAAATTGAAAACAGGATGGAACTTAACCTTGGGGCTTAGGTTTAACCTTAGGTAGCATATGTTATTATGTTATTATTGAACACATAGATTACTTAATTCAATTTTAAAATAAAAATAAGTAACTAAATTATTAAACTACAAATAATGATATACTATTATATTTAATATTCATAATCTAGATTAAAACAAACGGATTATTAAACACATACGTACCGGTATTAGTCCAGATTATAAATGATATACCGATTATCAAACAATATATTTTAAATATATATATAGAAATTGATCCCTCACTTCACCAATTTATCCAACTCATTGGGTCAATGATGTACAGTAAATTTTAACGAGTCTTTCTAAATTTATTATTGGTTGATGAAGAATAAAATTTTACAAAAACTGTCATCCGTATTAATCAGTTAGATGTGTCAGATTGATCAAAACGTAAAAACACTAAAAATATTACTATTATAAAACATTTATAAATTTTATGAGATTATATATTTATAATATGAAACTCAACTGTATATTATAAATTTATAATTTATCCAACAATAAAAATATATATAATTCACTAAACTATTTTCCAAAACCCAAAATATAAAAGAAATAAAACAAACCAAATATATATATATATATATATATATATATTCATTATAAATTAATTATAAAAATTATTTATAATTATAATCTCGCACGTATATGCGGGTCATATCCTAGTTTAGCTTATAAATGAAACTTTTAGCGCCACATGTTTTTTTTTTCTTTCTTTTTGATACAATTTAAAACTTTTATCTAAAACTTAAATGTTTTTTACAGAGTTTTCAATACATACTTCTCTATAAACACATTTTTTTGAATCCCACACCAAACAAAAATCATTCATTTCATTAGTTTTGACTCTTTTCACCAAACAAACAACAATCTTTCACCCAAATTCATCCAAATAGAAAGAAAAAAAAATGCTCCAATGAAATTAACAAAAATATATATAAATGCTCGAATGTCTATTGACTATTTTTTTATATGGTAATTAAGAAAAAAAGAAGAAGAAAAACACTAAAAGAATTGTCATAAAGAACCAATCTCAGCCGTTGACATTTTGAATACTTGTCAATTATGTCTAAACCTTAACAAATATTTCCCTTCTTAAATTTTCTAATTTTCTGTATTATCCAATGTTTTAAAACTTGCTAGATAATAGTCAGGTGGTGAGACTGGATCTAACGCCTAAAAATTTAATTGGGGAGTAAACGGAAATTAATCGGGGGTTAGTTTTAGGTTATTTTAATATTTTTAAAATATATTTATCTATTATATTAAACTTTTAAATAATATTATTTTAAAAATTATAGTAAATACATAAAAATGTAGTATTAATAATTTATTTTATGATTTTTATTTATAATTTTAATCTAATTTATTATAAAACATCACAAATTCTCGGATTAAGCAGGGAGTAATCACGGGGAGTAATCGGATTAGGCGGGAATTAATCAGATTAGGCGGAGAGTAATTGGCTGACTGACTTTTTCAAGGGATTAGTCATTAATCGAGGCGGTAAAGGTGAATTAGCAACTAAACGGAATGTAATTGGAGCTACGCCAAGATTTTTAGAACATGAGTATTATCACTTCTCTTCTTCTTCTTCTTCTTCTTCTTCTTCTTCTTCTTCTTCTTCTTCTTCTTCTTCTTCTTCTTCAACTCCGAACCTCACCCTCTCAATTTCCCATTCCTCCGCCGGTCCACGTCGCCAATTCACGGTGGCGCTTCACCTTTCTCCATCATAAAAATCCAATCTTTATAAAATTCTCATAAAAAACAGAGAATGACTTTAATCGCTTCCTTATCTTTCCCACCACCATCTAAACCAAAACAGCCACTTTCTGATTCTCATCTTCATACAAAAACTCAGTGCTTCTTCAATTCTCAGTTTTGTTCTTCTTATTCATCTTTCTCTTCTCTCCATTCATCATCACTTAGTAACTTTCTTGATTTTAGACCCCGGAGAAGAAACGGCGGTGGATTAGTACCAGTGGTGGCTTGTTCAAAAACACCGTTTATGGGTAGAGTTGGATTACATTGGAGAGATGGGAATATGTCTCTGTTATCGTTTTGTGGTGGAACTGAATCTCCCGAGAGAGCTGAATCATCTCAGTTTTGGTCTGCTTTGCTTCCTTTTGTTGTTGCTCTCACTGCTGTTGCTGCTCTCTCTTATCCATCTTCCTTCACTTGGTTTGAACATACAGAATCTCTCTTTAGCGTAGGTTTTTTTTAATGATTTTAATGCTAAAGTTTGTATCTTTATGCAAAATTGGTGTTTTGGGCTCAGAATTAAGAGAAAGTTTGTGGCTTTTACTCTGTTTTTAAGTTATCTGTTGTTGAAACGTTTTCAGGGTATCTAAAGAATTATATGCTCCTGCTCTTGGAGGGATTATGTTATCTATTGGAATCCAGCTTTCGGTTGATGATTTTGCTCTTGCATTCAAAAGGTAATGCATTTATTGTCTTAGTTTTTGCAACTAGTTTTTTTTTTTAAAACTCTTTTGAGAATATTGTTATGTTTTATTGCAGACCAGTGCCGTTATCTGTTGGCTTTGTTGGTCAGTATGTTCTGAAACTGCTTCTTGGGGTTTTAGTTGCTAATGCCTTTGGGATGCCGAGGAGCTTTTACGCCGGTTTTGTACTCACTTGTTGTGTGGCAGGAGCTCAGTTGTCTAGCTATGCGAGTTCTTTGAGTAAAGCAGACGTGGCTATGAGCATTCTTCTTACTAGTTGTACTACTATTGCGTCGGTAGTGTTTACTCCTTTGCTAAGTGGTCTTCTAATTGGATCGGTTGTTCCTGTTGACGCAGTTGCCATGTCTAAGTCCATTCTACAGGTAAACAAGGTTTTGCAATATGATCATGAAGAACCAATCTCTTTCGTGGTCCAACTTGCGTTAACGTATGTAGGTGGTGCTTGTTCCAGTCACTCTTGGCCTTGTGTTGAATACTTACGCAAAGCCTGTGGTCACTCTTCTTCGACCTGTAATGCCATTTGTTGCTATGGTATGTTCTTCATTGTGCATTGGAAGCCCGCTTTCGATAAATCGAAGTCAAATTCTGTCAGATGAAGGTCTTAGATTGATTTTTCCAATTGTTACATTCCATGCTGTAGCATTTACCTTGGGATACTGATTCTCTAAGATCCCAGGCTTACGGTAATAACATCATCTATCTTCAATGGACTCTGGAAAATGTTTTGGGTTTTACATATGTTGCTTTGCTCTTTTCACCAGGCAAGAGGAAGAAGTTAGCCGGACTATCTCCCTTTGCACGGGAATGCAGAGTTCCACACTAGCCGGACTTCTTGCAACTCAGTTCCTTGGTAGCAGCCAAGCCGTGCCAGCAGCTTGCTCTGTGGTTGTAATGGCCATAATGGGTCTATGCCTTGCCTCATCCTGGGGTAACGGGTTTCGAATCAGGGACATTCCGTCTCTACTAACACAGCACAGCAGTGGCTATACCACTGAATCATGAGCAATGTCAGCAGCCACACCTTAGTTGAGACATTCATCACATATACTCTCCGGTTTTGAATTTGATGTACAAACAACATTTGGGAAGTTAAAGATAAGATTTAGAGGGGATGGTATAGAGTAGTGTAGACAAAATGATGTTCATCAATCATCTTGTAAGTTGTATGTAGTCTGCTAATTCATTATATATAAAATTTTTTTTCTCTCTCATTACTTTGTTTCATCTCTTTCAATTTCTGTATCCATTAATCAATTTATTTAATCTACTAATCTCATATTTGCCACATATAATCATGTAGTAATCAAATTTATTCAAACCAAAATATAATTAGGAGAATTTGATTTTGGCTCTTGCTCCTATTTCATAACACTTACGAAACCACTAAGAGAGATTAGTTTTCTTCATTCAACTTAATCTTGTTGCTTGAATCTTCACCATCATCACCAACACAATGATCATTAGTCTGTTTGGATGTTGGATACTTAATAGCATTGAGCTGGATCTTGCGTAGAGCGGCTTTACCTAAATCGACTCCACACACATCTGAAAGCCTCACCAAATACAATAACACATCTGATAACTCTTCTCCAAGATGAACTTTCTCTTCTTCTTTAAAATCTGGACAGCCTCTTGTTACTTCCCCTTTCCATTGAAATATCTCTGATAGCTCTCCCACTTCACCTACCTGCAACATTTTCATTGCTTGCATCATTTCTATAGCAACATACAAAGTTTTAACCTTTTCTGACTTTGCTGACTATAGATTGTAGGACATAGACATCAAAGTTGAACACTTTACTCAAGAAAAGAGACAATCATATGTTGTTGTCATTGATAATGTTAAACGTGTCTTCAAGTTTATGTGTCTTCAACTTACAAGTTACTTTCTAGTCCAAGTTATACAGCCAAAACAGAGCAAGTCATAATCTTCATCGGTTTAATTACAAAAAGATGACATTTTTTTCATGGCAATAAACATGAAAAACCAAATCCAAGATCAATGAGATGGAAAGAAGAAGGAAAAAAAGTGCAAAATTTTTATCAGACTAACAAATAAAAACTAGACCCATTTCATAATTGTTACCTTATTTTTCTAAAAGACATAAACAAAATAATTTGAGATTTTACAGATGAATAAAAATAGATTGGAGTAAAAAGATACCATTGCAAGGAGGAGATTCCTAGGGCTATGATATTTCTCCCAATCTCTAGCTTTTGCAAAATCATCCATTTTTTTACGGAGAGTTTCAAGAGAAACCACTTCATTGTCTTCTCCCTTATTCATTATTACATCCAAAAGTTAAACAAACTTAAACCCCTACCTATCTTATAAAAAGAGGGAAAGACCAGAAATCAGAATAAATATGTTACAAAATACAAATACGAAACCCAATAACCCGATTCGATTCTCTTCTTTATAGAGATGGAGAAAGAGAGAAAAAAAGAGAGAGAGAATCTGAAAAGATGACCGGTTACCGGATGGTGCCTGTCTATACTGATTTATTTGAGGTTTTAATAACAGACACGTGTTAGCTATGTCACTGTGGCTTTATCCTATTGGTGATCTGGGAATAATAATACTGGAAATAGAATCGTTTATTACGGTGCTCGCTAGTCTTTTTTTTTCTCTACATATGCTCCAGATACATTCTGTAGAAAGTAGGTGACAACTCCATATACATTTCTTATAAATTTGCACAAATAATACTTTTAAAATTATATTTGGAAAATATACCGTTAAAAGAATTTGATTCTTTAAATGAAAGAATCACAATATTTTATCAAAGAAAAGAATGACAATATTTTAACCTTTAGAAGATAATTTACTATTTGATATAGAAGATAATTGACTTTTAACCTACATTACATTTTTTTGAAATGATTTATCGAAAACAATTACGTAAATATCTAACTATATTTGGTTTAACAAGTGTTAATAAAGAAAGTTCACATTGGTTAGTTGGAGAAATTATTAATATATAAAAAGATAAGAGTTAAATTATTCATAATCCATTAGTTTTGAATTACAAACCCATGATAATCTTGAGTTTAATATGGTATGAGGGTGTGGCTGTGTATATTAATGAAGAAAATCTTACATTAATCTTTATATCCCTCTTCAATTTTTATGCCCTCGATATGAAATTACGAAAATATCCTTCATTTTTGGTTAAAATTGTTTTCAACTCGCCGATTACAACCAGGTACAACTGACTACTAGTCGTACTCAGTATAGTCGCAATATATCTCTAGTTGTACCAGTCATACCCTAAATCCCAGATTTAGGGTAATATATCCCTAGTTGTACCAGCTGTACCATATTAAATCCGCAATATATCCCTAATTGTACCAGTTGTACCCCAAATCCCAAATTCGAACCGGGTCATGCGTACACGCGCGGAAGGGCAAAATATATACAATTATATATACATATACTTATTTAATCGATTTTCGAAATTCATTAAGGGCAAAATTGTTTTTTTTTATCAAGAGGGGCATTTGAGATTAATTTGTTGCCCATAAGGGCATATGAGCAATTCCCCTTTGATAGTTGGAGAAATTGTGAGACAAGTGCTGTAATCTCCCCCTCTATTTAAAAAAAATCTCTTATATCCCCACTTAATCTCAATTTCCTAAATCAATCTAACATATCTTTTTTACAAAGTAAATTACAAATCTACCCTATTGTAATTGAAAAAAATAAAATTAAAATTAGATGAATTAAAATTAAAATCAAAATTAGATGAATTTAAAATTAAAATCAAAATTAGATAATTTAAAATTAAAATCAAAATTGAAAATTCAATAATTGAAAAAGAAAAAGAAAAAAAAAACGAAAACTGAAAAAAAAAATTGAGCAGCTCGAGCTCGAGCTCTCCTCCATCGAGAAACGATCTTCGATCTGCCGTAGGTGCTCCGTCGATTGCATCTCCGACGAACTCTAAAATCCCGCAGGTTGAAATCGCCGCCGTGAAACTTGTAGCAGGTAAGTTGAGCTTCTTTGAACTGCTATAACAATTTCAAGATTTAATTTTTAAAGTCTACACATTATGTGTTTTAGCATATGGGTTGTGGGTCGATTATGACTTAGAATTGATAACAAATGTATTTCAGTGGTTGAATCATAGTGTATTGTAGATTAGAACATGAAACGAGCGAATTAAAATTTCTTGCGATAGTAAAATTGGGTAAAACTAATATCAGTTGTAATACTGATAAATATAGTATAACTAGTAAAACTGGTACTACTGATCATTATTATTAATATATCACATTTGTGTTTGACCATGTTTTGTGAATTTCTAAATGTATTTCATGGGATGCATCATAGTGTATTATATATTAAAACCCAAAAACGATATAATATTCATGTAGTATAACTGGGTAAAACTAGTAATACTAGTCCTACTAAACATGTAGTATACTTAGTTAAACTGATACTTTGACAATTGTTATAGTTGTAGCACATTTTTGTTTGATCATATTTTATGAGTGTCTGAATGTATTTTCAGTGGGTACGGTCCTGTAAAAGACACAAAGTATCAGTGAAGAGCGTGAAACATCCAGATTGTTTTAATAACTTTGACATGAATAATAATGTGCAGTTCAAGTTATGCACAAGCAACACGTTCTATAGAGTAATAGCTTTAATACTCCTCGTTGTGTTGCAAAAACCTGACAGCCATCAGAAAATTTATAGGACATGATAACATATTGTTATTGACATTAGTACGCTCGCATCACCTGTCATATGATGCGATGCGCCCGTGTCAATTATTACTTACCTTGATTGTACTGTACCAGATAACTATTCAGGACTTGAAAACGAAGACGAAGACGGACGTTGCCCTATCATCTGTGTGAGCGGTGTCCATTGTTCTTGCGTGAAGCCCGGAAGTGGCGTGGTTGAAGCTTGAGCAATGTTTGCATGCGGTGTACCTCGGCCTCTTCCTCCTACCAAGCCACATCCTGTTCCTGTGCCTCTTCCAGCCTGCGTGCTTGCAGTTGCCTGATTTCCTTGATATTTCATAATCCACCAATCAGGATATCCGATTACCTGCAAGCACTCACCCTTCTCATGACCCTTCTTTCCACAATGAGCATACACCATTGCTCTATCATGTTGTCTTGTCACAGATGCCATAATGACTCCTTCAGGTTTAGTCCTCATTTCTCCTCGAGTGAGAAAACTGACAGCCTCAGATCTATGTTCTGTTCATAAAGAACTATGCCGTCTTTCTTCTCGTACAATCTTTTGATACGTCTTATTGATCTGGCTGTTGAAATTATAAGTTTAAAGAGATTGAAGAATGTTTAGAGACTAAGAGTGAGAATAAGAAGAGATTATGAAAGTTTGTATGTATTTTATTTTCTTAGTCATACAAATCTTTACAAGAGGTTACACATATATTTATAGACTTTGAATAAGAGGAGGCGCAGAAGAAGAGAAGAATGGCGTGAAGAAGGAAGAAGAGAAGAGAGGTTTTGCGTGAAGGAGAGAGGAGGGAGCAGCTCACCTACTCCAACAGTATTGCGCTCCATGCCTCTCTCTGGCACCCCATGCTTGTGCCCATACCTCTCCTTGCTTCCTTACTTAGTTTAGTTAGATCATCTAGTTGAGATCCAACAGCTTCCTTTTTTCTAGTTCCTTCTTAACTTGTTCTCCTTCTAGTTCCTTTTCAACTAGTTTTATCCTTTTCCCTCCTTCTCTTGTGTTTGAATTCTTCTTCTTGAGATCACATATTTCAACACTTCCCCTCAAGATTGGTCGGTGGAGATCCTTAAGACCAATCTTGCCATGAATATGATCATAAGTAATAGTTGAAGTTGCCTTAGTGAAGATATCAGCTAATTGATCCTTGCTTGCTACAAATACGGTTTTGATAATTCCTTCTTGTATCTTCCCTCTCACAAAGTGGCAATCAACTTCTATGTGCTTGGTTCTTTCATGAAATACCGGATTTGATGTTATATGCATTGCAGCTTGATTATCACAATACAATAGCATTTCTTCATCTCCCTAGATTCCAAGGTCTTTTAGAAGCGCTTTTATCCATATCAACTCCTTTGTCAATTCTTTCATGGCTCTGTACTCTGCTTCAGCACTTGATAAGGCTATGAGCTTCTGTTTTTTGCTCCTTCAAGTTACTAGATTTCCTCCCACAAATGTGCAAAAACCAGATGTGGACTTTCTATCCTTTTTATCTCCAGCCCAATCCGCATCACAATAATCTTGGACCTTTGTGCTCCCATTAACATGCATCCATACACCTTTTCCAGGGCTATTCTTTAGGTACCTTAGCAACTTCTCAATCATGTTCCAATGTTGTGAGGTTGGCTTTTGCATATGTTGGCTCACACGGTTTACTGCAAAGCATATGTCAGGTCTTGTAATGGTAAGATAGATAAGTTTGCCCACCATCCTTTGGTATCTTTTAATGTTCTCCAAAGGCTCCCCCTCAGGACTATCTTGGTATCCTTCTTCTATTGGAGTTTTGGCCGGCTTGGATCCTAACTTCCCAGTTTTTTCCAAGAGATCCAACACGTATTTCATTTGAGATATGAACATTCCATCTCCAAATCGTGTCATCTCAATCCCTAGGAAGTACTTGAGCTCCCCTAGATCCTTTATATCAAAGTCGGCCTTCAAGAGTCCCTTGATTTGATCTACTCCATCTTTGTCACTTCTTGTGATGATTAGATTATCAACATAAATCAAGACTACCACTACTCCTCCTTCGCATTGTCTTGTGAATAGAGTATGATCCGCTTCAGATTTTATGAACTCCTTCTTCAAGAGGCAAGCGCTTAGCCTTTGGTACCATACTCTTGGAGATTGCTTCAGCGCATAGATTGCTTTCTTCAATCTACACACTTTGTTGCCTCCATTATGATACCCTTGGGGTGGATCCATATATACTTCTTCTTCCAAATCCCCCTGCAAGAAGGCGTTCTTGACGTCCATTTGCCATAAGTCCTATTCCAAGTTTACAGCTACCGAGATTAGAATTCTTATGGAATGGAGCTTAGCCACTGGAGCAAATGTTTCAGTATAGTCCTCCCTATAGACTTGAGTATATCCTTTTGCTACCAGCCTTGCTTTGTACCTTTCTATTTCCCCATCACTTGTGTATTTAATTGTATACACCCATCTACTCCCGACCGACTTCTTATCCTTTGGTAAGTCGGTTAAGTACCAAGTATTATTCCTTTCCATGGAATTCATTTCCTCTTCCATGGCTTTCACCCATACTTCACTCTCACATGCTTCTTCATATGAGCTAGGAATGTATTCCTTGCTGATTTTTGTGAGAAACACTTCATGCTCCATGGGTAATGTCGCCAAGGAACATAAATGCTCAATGGGATATGTGATAATACTAGTTTGAGTGTGATCTCCTCCTTGTAATATGAGAGTGCTGTCGCCAATAGGATCGAGATCTAAGCTCGCCGTACGCTCAGGACACTCTCTTATCACACAAGGAAGATTACTCGTACTAGACTCTCCTTGGAGCATAGCAGAATTGTTGTAGCCATAAAAAACACGTTGTCGCCTCTGTCTTGTACTTCTTCTTAGAGGTATGGTTGGCTCCGGTCTTTCTTCAGCATCCGCTCCCTCTTCATCCAAATTCTGATCCGCTTCCTCATGTGCATTATCCGCACTATCTTGCTCTATAAAGTTCTCAGATGTTTCTTCTTGTACTTCTTCACATAGGCTTGGCGTTTCATCAAATACCATCCAGTCCATGGATGAATAGATCATTCCTTTAGAAGCATCATGATCCTTAGCCCCATAGAAACTCTCTTGTTCATTAAACCTTACTTCTCTAGACACATACACTCTTCTTGTTTCCGGATTGTAGACCTTGTAGCCCTTTTGTGTTGGTGAATATCCAATGAACACACACCTCATGCTTCGAGGTTCAAGTTTGCTTCTGTGTCCCTCTGGTAAAAACATGAAGCATGTGTATCCAAACATTTTGATATGATTTAAGCTTGGTTTCTTCTTGTACAACACTTCAAATGGGGACTTATCATCCAGATTTTTGGTTGGAAGTCGGTTGATTAAGTAGCTTGATGTCATTACGGCATCTCCCCAATGGAACTTTGGTACTCTTTTGGCAATCATGAGAGTCCTTGCTACTTCCATTAGGTGTATATTCTTCCTTTCAGCTATCTCGTTCTGCTGAGGAGTGTATGCACACTATGTTTGAAGAATGATGCCAAAGTTGTTGAGCAACTCTTTGAATCATTTACTCACATATTCCCCTCCATTATCACTACACAATACTTTGATCTTTGTTTTGAATTAGGTAGAGATATAGTTAATGAAGTTGGTGAAGGCTTCATAAACTTGATCTTTGGTATGTAGAAGAGTGATCCATGTATATCTTGAGTAGTCATCAATGAATGAAACAAAATATTTATATTGATCTCTTGAATTACATGGTGAGGTCCATACATCTGAGTGTACAATGCCAAACGCTTCATCACAAGTTGTAGATGAAGTAGGAAAAGCTTGTCTACAATGCTTCCCTAGTACACATGCCTCACACACTGCTTCTTCTTGGATGAGATTGGGTAAGACCATCTTGAGGACTGCTAAACTTGGATGTCCTAACCTTCCATGGCATAATGGGCTATCTTTAATCTCTTTCCTCCAAAAAAACTTTGCATCCGCCTTCATTCCAAGAGCCATTGGTTCCTCTTTTTTATTTGATTCCAAGATATACACACCATCTTCTATCTTCCCTTCTCCGAGCACATGGTTTGTTTTAGGGTCCTGAAACTTAACAAAGTCAGTCCCAAACACAGCCACACACTCCAAATCCTTTGTAGCTTTATTAACGGATAAAAGATTAGATGAGAAGTTAGGCATGTATAATGCTTTTGTTTCCCTTTTAAAAAACTCTAACTCTCCTATCCCTTTAATTGGAACTGAGCTTCCATTGGCTACTTGTACACTTCCATGGCCCGGTTCAAGATTCTTTAACATATCTTGATCCTTGATCATGTGATGAGAAACCCTTGAATCCACAATGATTCTAGTATTCTTTATGGGTGTTTTAGAGCTGAAAAAACTCTTACCCGAATCTGTGAGTTTGGCTAGGCTCTTGATGAGAGCTTCAAACTCAGACCTTCTAACCAGTTCTTCAACAGGTTGTGCAATTTCCGTGAAGGCTCTAGGTCCATTCCCATTCTCCCTTAGCCGCTTAGGCCTCAAGTGTGGATGGAGGGTCCAACACTTCTCCTTAGTGTGTCCTTTCATCTTGCAATGCTCACACTCCAACATCCTTTTGTCTCCAAATGTGAGATTCTTTCTTGCAAGATGTGCAGCTTCACTTGGTGCACGAAACAGGTCTCTAGACCCTTCTCCCCTTTGTATCATACCACATACTTCTGCTAGACTTGGCAGATTCTCAAATCGAAGTATATACTTGATAAGATCCTTGTATGATGCATTGAGTGCCAAGAGAAGCCCAAACACTTGATCTTGGTCACGCCTTTCTCCTAACTCCTTGGGGTCTATAGTGTGTGGCCTCAAGATCTCCAACTCGGCCCATAAGCTTCTATACTCCCCAAACATTTCCTTGAATGACTTTTCCTCTTGTTGGAGCTCATTCAATGCCCTTTTCACCTCAAATATCCTTGATATGTTTGAGATGTTTCCATATACTCCTTTGAGTATATCCCAAAGTTCCTTGGCGGTATCCGCATATGAGTAAGCCACCAAGATAGTTGGTTCTAGTGAGCTTTGGAGAAGAGAAAGAGTGTATTGTTCTTCTTGCTCTTCCTTAGCTTCCTCCTTCTCATTTCTCACCACGGCTTCTGTTCCTTCTTTTGGCTCAACATATTGCCAAAGTCCTTGGCCTCTAAGAGTAGTTTTGGTGTTTTTTTCCCAAAGGAGGTAGTTGTTTCCCTTGAGTATAACCGAGATTGTTACCCTATTAGTCTCCATTTTCTAGTAATAATACACAATCTTAGTCCTTTCACAACTTAAAGATCCTATGATCTCAAGGATATTAATCTCAGAGTGAATAGAACGAATAAAGGTGTATTGTTATAGATTAGAAGCCTTGTAGAGTATTAGAGGAATCAAGAAGGGGATAAGCGGTTTAGTAGATAACCCGCTCTGATACCATGTTGAAATTATAAGTTTAAAGAGATTGAAGAATGTTTAGAGACTAAGAGTGAGAATAGCAAGAGATTATGAAAGTTTGTATGTATTTTATTCTCTTAGTCATACAAATCTTTACAAGAGGTTACACATATATTTATAAACTTTGAATAAGAGGAAGCGCAGAAGAAGAGAAGAATGGCGTGAAGAAGGAAGAAGAGAAGAGAGGTTTTGCGTGAAGAAGAGAGGAGGGAGCAGCTCACCTACTCCAACAGTATTGCGCTCCATGCCTCTCTCTGGTGCCCCATGCTTGTGCCCATACCTCTCTTTGCTTCCTTACTTAGTTTAGTTAGATCATCTAGTTGAGATCCAACAGCTTCCTTTTCTTCTAGTTCCTTCTTAACTTGTTCTCCTTCTAGTTCCTTTTCAACTAGTTTTCTCCTTTTCTCTCCTTCTCTTGTGTTTGAATTCTTTTTCTTGAGATCACATAGTTCAACACACTCAGTTACGATGATTGTAGTACATATGTTTCCGAATCACGCCTCGTCCAGACCCAATAAAAACTGATACACATGATCTTCCTCTCTTTCTTTAATATAGGGCTCTGTTCCTCCACACGAACACTTTGTTATTGGTTTGTAATTTTGTAGCTCCTCTTACTTTGACAATAGCTTGCCAAAATAATCTTGAACCGAGAGACCATCTTGTTTACAACCTGCAAGCTCTGTTTTTAGTTGATAAACCCACACCGAGTTTCCAACAGAGAAGCATTTTCTCAGATTATTCCATAACTTTTGTGCTTCATCAACAAACGTCACTTTCTATCTGATTTTGGAGAGATGGAAGCTCGGATCCATCCTATGATCATGGATTTCACCGTTCTCCATTGTTCATAGTCTTCTGATGTCTCTGCCATCATTGTCAAACTTCCACCAATAAGTCTCGTTTCTGTTTTGCACGAAGAGCATTCTCTAGTTCTTTAGCCATTCTGCATAGTTTTCTCCATGTAATTGTACCCCTGATATCACAGTCCCTGGATTATTGGAAGAATGAAGATGATACAGAGTTCCAAGAGGATACTCCTTCACCGCGACAATACCCGTTTCGGCCATTGTTTTATATGTATGTGTTTATGTTTATGTATTTGATGTTTCGATCGATTTAGGAACAAATTTTTCTTAAGAATTTGGGATCAAGCAATCTGCTTTGATACCATGAAAAGTGTAGAAGTATTGTTTATAATCGATATGTTTATTCACTTTGGAGGATATCCCTATGTATAGTTCTTTACAAGATTTGTGATAGACATCAATAATATATACTTATACCATATGCCTAGATATTTGGAGATATGACTCTATCTCTAAGAGATATGACTCTATCTCAACATTAAGTTCCCATTAATATGTTTCTGGAGTTTTAGATCTTGGGAAATCCTAAGGCCTTCTTGTTGAATAATACTGATCAACTTTCCATATGTGAAATCATCATACTCAAATATTTGGGTTCCCATGGAATCTCTAATCTTATTTCTAACCTTTACTTCTAGGAGGTTAGGGAGTCCTGCTAGGAAAATTTCTTTCCAAAAAGGTTGGTTTGAATGTTGTCGGAATAAATCTCTTGTAAGAAAAGTGTTTTTGTACAATTGGAAATTGCTTAGTTTTTTGCATTTTAGATTTGAAAGGAGTTCAGCGTTTTCTTATCTCTAAGGACATAAGAATCTCCTATTAAATGTAGAGTTATGGCTATAACTAAAGTGGCTACAGCATCTTGTTGGGGATTTCTTAAATTATCTAATATTAGGGCATTGTACTCATACATTTTTATGGCTTCAAGTATTTCAATACGTTGCTGATTTGTAAGGTAGTTATCCCACATCCTTTAAGCTGGCCCGAAAACCCAGGCATAAGGAAACAGATTTATCTTCATTTCCTATTTGGGTTCTATATGCATTTTCAGTTGTCATTTTTTATAGGAAACTTAAGATATTATACTCAGATATGCCATAAATATTCCAGTCATATACTGAAGAGGAATTGAACCTAGAATGCTCTATTGATGGATTTGTCCTAGATTGGAAGAAAAAAATAATTAACGTTCCTGATGGTTTTTAAAATCAAGACGTTATATTTTTGGGATGGTATTTTGAAAGCTTTCAGAGTATTCACTAATCTATGAATCATTAGCCCGGGTACTTATTTGAATTTTAGAAGTATGAGTATCACGACTAACTTACTTAGTGCTAAAACAAATGTTTTTAATATGGTTTATTCAAGTCTACCTTTATTACAAGCGAGGTTCGACTTTATATAATCAGATACCTTAGTTTTCCCTATGATTCTCAAATGAAAAGTGTGACCCTAAGCCTTTAACACATGGGAAAACAAACCTCCTGGTAAATAGTAAAAACCTCTTGGTAAACCTCGGTCAATTCTCGGTGAAATAAAAAGGAAAAAAGGAAAGGATGCAGATTATATTTCACGTGATTACTCCTCATGTCATGTTTTTGCAAACTAAGAGTAATTATCTCATTAAAAACCTCATGGCAAAACAACTTAGAGATAAAATCCAATGAAGGAAAAGAGTACAATATCCAGAGGTGACTTTAGTTGAGCGTTTCACCGGTAAGGGTGAAATCGCTAAGGGACATGGCCCATGTATTCCTGGAAACCTCGGAACCGATACTCGAGAGTGGTTCGAGGGATTCCTTGCACATTTATTTATTCAGTATTTGATCCACGAGAACATGATGTACCTTGTGTTGTATCTCTTCTCATTATCACTACTGATTCTGATTTCTGGTATGATTGGTGCTCGACCTGGAACTCTCTGATCGGATGCTCGAGACTTGGATTGTCGGGTGTGTCCTCACTAGGTGGGGGTGTATCATATATGTTCTTCGATTGCAATATTATGATAAGGCAAACTGAGGGAAGGTTGCAGCTACTAAGTTTAGTTACTATGCTTTGAGTTAGTGGGATCAGCTTGTGACATCTAGGAGAAAAAACCAAGAGTATGCAATGGACTCTTGGAAAATTTTACAATTATCCGGACATTCATAGTCAACTTAGGAGTATTGTACAAGATGGTAAGACAGTTGAGGATTACTATCAGGAGCAGGAAGCACTAATGATCAAAGCTGATGTGTGTGAAGGTCGTGAAGCGACTGTGTTGAGTTTTTTTGGGGTTTACAACAAGAGATTTGAGACTGGCTGGAGATGCAGCACCTTTTGAACATTCAAGAGTTGTTACACCAAGCTATTGCTATTGAGTAGAAAATTAAGAGGAGAGACTCTACACGACCAAGGTATGGAGTTTGAGGTATGATGTGGGTGCATTTGTGTCACTTGTGTATCAGGTTTTAAATGCGCCATCATCTCAAATGCCCCTTAATGAGGAAATATTTCCTCAAATATTCCTTCCTGAAAAATTACGTGCGTGTCTGTGCGACCAGGATTCCAATCTGGGATTTGTGGTACAACGGGTACAACTAGAGATATAATGTAGTTATATTTGGTATAACTAGTACGACTGGTGAAACTGGTACGGTTGGTACGAGTATAACTGGGGTTAACTAGATATAATTTGATATAACCTGGTGCGGCTGATACTAATAGTTGTACTCAATACCAATAAGTTTAAAATAATTTTACATAAAAATGAAGGGTACTTTTGTCATTTAACATTGAGGGGTATATAGATTAATGAGGGATATAATAGATTTAATTTGTGCAACTAAGAACAATAGTGACAATTACTCGTTTTAAATACTTGATAACATAACCTCAAAGCTGCAAATGCACAGCCTGTTAGTTGTCGTATTTATGTTATTGAATCCCACAAAGCGAAAAGTTGTATTACAAATGTATCAGATAAACAAAACTAGAAAATAATATAAAAGGGATTGTTGATGCAAATAACTAAAATAGAGTAAAATGACACATAACTAATAAAGAGAAATTGTTGGGCATTCAAGAAATTTTAGGGTTTCGATGATCTATTCATTCAAGAGAGTATATGTGAATGCATGTCTACTTCCTAAGTCTCGTACTACAAAACACGAATGGTTGATTAGCCTACAAATCATAAAACTAATCGGGTAAAATTCTTATGTTCCATTATTCAACTCACACAGACAACGATTTTGTCATATAATCTGAACTTTAATCTTATGGTAACATTTATGCTCAAGTGTTTAGTGTTACAATGATAATATTGAAAAGAATTATGCTTATATTTAGTTATGCAATGATACTAACAATAGGGCAAGGGAACATCACCTATTTTATCAGGTTACCTTGAAATAGACACCCGGTATTTTCAATTGTGTTGAATTGGCACAGCCGTAAATCTTTTCCATTTTTAGATTTTAATTTTCTCTAATTTTAAAGAAACCTATTTTTGGGTGTGTTATGTGTATGTATAAAGTAAAAACAACAAATTCTTTCAAGTAAGATAAACAACCTTTTATTAAATTTCTGAATCATGAGATCTGCAATTTCATATATAGTTTTCTTTTTTTTCTCATATTCCTCCTGATGAATCATGTTAAAGGTAAACTACAATTTTCATTTAGATTGTACTACTTATTTGTTGTTCGTTGGATATAAAAACATTTATTATTTCTATAAAATGTTATAAAAAAACTTTACTACACAAATAGCCAGCTTTCCATATTTTCTGTAATTCTTTTTTTCTGTTGATTGAAAACAGGACGCGTGAAAAAAAGACCTTGTAATATTAAATTCGATGCCAACAACCCATGTGGGCCTAACGGACCTAAGTTGTGTGAAAACGAAGTGAAACAGAATGATAAATATTCCAAAATCTATAAGGGTACCGGTTGTAAATGTAAGGAGGGCTCATATACTATACTTAAAAACCATAGGTGCATATGTCCTGCCAAGCCTGGGTCTTATTGCAATATTGGTAATTTCGGGTAGATAAGTACACATATATAATATAGTCTATTTATTGTACTAAAATATTATTCAACTAAAATATGTATTTGGATTTTTGAATCAATTTAATTTATTAAAGTATTATTGAACAATAAATAAAATTATATTCAAAAGTAATATGTGTATCAATAATATTTTTAGAATACACTCTTAATATACTTAAATCACATCACAACAATCATTAATCGAGAAATTACTCTTAACATACTAGACAAATCATTAATTTAAGTGCAAAACCTATGTGAAAATTAATCGAGAACAAAAAAGGAAAGCCATAAATTCCAAATGTGTTCCGATGTGGTTGTGTTTGTAATATGTATCATGAGTGTCAGCTTTTAAATCCGATAATAAAACCTCAAAATTGCAAGTGAAAAACGAATAAGTTGTAGTTTTTAAGGTATCAAATCACAGAGAGAAGTTGTATTACAAATCAAGAGGAACAAGTAAAACTAAAACAATAATATGAAAGAGGTTGGTTTTGTGTCCCTGATGCTGGTGATGAAAAAGCAATAAAATGATATGTAAACTAATGCGTTTAAGGGATCTCACGGGGTTGATGTTTAATTCATTCAAGAGACTGCGATATATGAATAATCAATTAACCTTCAAATTATATAATCAATTGGCTAAAATCCTTATACTCTGTTACTAACTCAAGTTGGAAAACGCATATATAAAAACAATAATTAAGTGGTATGTGCGTTGTATGACGTGATACTCATCAGAACTAGGTTCTCGCAAATAAGAGTGCGGTTAGTGAAATTTAAGTGTCTTAACCCAGTCGCTAGTTCATAATGCTAGCTATATGCATTAAGGGAAAACTCAAAATGAAAGAACAGTGTAAGCGATAATACATAGACAAAGAATTCACCACCTAAACTACTTGATCATAGACAAAGAATTCACCACATAACTAATAAAGAGAATTTTTCGGGCATTCAAGAAATTTTAGGGTTTCGATGATCTATTCATTCAAGAGAGTATATGTGAATGCATGTCTACTTCCTAAGTCTCGTACTATGAAACACGAATGGTTGATTAGCCTACAAATCATAAAATTAATCGGCTAAAATTCTTATGTTCCATTATTCAACTCACACAGACAACGATTTTGTCATATTGTCTGAACTTTAATCTTGTGGTAACATTTATGCGTAAGTGTTTAGTGTTACAATGATAATATTGAAAAGAATTATGCTTATATTTAGTTATGCAATGATAACAATAGGGCAAGGGAACATCACCTATTTTATCAGGTTACCTTGAAATAGACACCCGGTATTTTCAATTCTGTTGAATTGGCACTGCCGTAAATCTTTTCCATTTTTAGATTTTAATTTTCTCTAATCTTAAAGAAACCTATTTTTGGGTGTGTTATGTGTATGTATAAAGTAAAAACAACAAATTCTTTCAAGTAAGATAAACAACCTATTATTAAATTTCTGAATCATGAGATCTGCAATTTCATGTAATTTCATTTAAATTTTACTGGATTTGTTCTGGAATTTATATATATAAAACCTAAAACATTTTTTGAATTATTTATTGTGTATAAATCAAATAAATTATAATATTTTGAGTTACTTATTAATCATCGATTCAAACTTTATTAATTCACATCAATTACAATAACTGATGTCATTGCTAGTTATTTGACATCGTTTAGATAAAATTGAGACTAATCTATCTTAATTTACATCATTTAAAAATAAAAATAAAAAAATTAATATCAATTGTTTAAATGAGTTAAAATTTGTATCAATTAACAAATGATGCAATTTGTTTTCTTACATTTGTCCCATAAAACAAAATACTTTATGAGGAGAAAATGATTTCTACATAAGTAAAGTCATAATTTATAATAAAATTTAATAAGGATTTAGATGAAAGAAATTTCATCAACAAGTTATTATTTTAACTAACTAATTTTAACATTAATTGTGTACAACAGATGCAATTATAAAATCAATAATAAAATGATACAATTATGTAGCATTAATTGTTAGAACTGTAATAAATACTATTTGTGTTATCATATCAACTGTTACAAAATTAACATTATTTGTAGTAAACGATGCAGATTTTCCATCATTTATTTGTAAAATGATGGATATTAAGATCTATTACAACAAAACCATGAAATATTTTTCAACTTCTAAAATTACTTACATAAATGATGTAAAATCAATTGACATCACTTATAAATAATTCAAATACACAAAATAAGTGATGCAACATACCATTTTTGTAGTTAGGGGTGGCTCTCAACTTTGGACAAAAAAACTAACCAAGTATTTTTCAAACACATATATACAATATACTTTCAAGTTTTTGAGATGGGCATTATTAAATAATTTCATGATCTCTTGAGGTTTTCTAAGGATGATTCATATTTTGCTATAATGACAATGACTTCAAGAAAATCCTATATTTTTCTACATTACAAAGTTTTGTTTCTCACCATCTCTAATTGAATAAATCAAATGCATAGATGAGGTTTTTGTATCTTTTCAGTGCCTATGGACATACATCATCAACCAAAAACTATAGTAATTTTTATCATTTAATAAGTTGAATATTAAATTAATTATTAATAATCTACTTACCAATATAGTATTAACATATATAACAAAAGCTTCACACTATTTTCTTGTATGAATTAATTACATTCTCTTGAATGTGAGAATAATATATCCAACATCAAAAATGTTGTGTCTCGGTGCATTCTAGAAATGTTGGAAAACTTTTAGTTTTCAGATATTATTTTTTTGGCTAGACTTTGCTACATCATGATTTTGTCATCATCTATAACTCCTTTATGAGAGCTAAATATTGTTACTCTGACCAAAAAAATGATGTGTCAATCTTTCACAGAGAATTTACTAGTATACAAGCAACCTCTCATCAATGTTATTGAAAAATCTAAGAAGAAAAAACAGATGCTTATGTGAAAATTAGTAAAAAAACATTAATCTTTGGTTGAAATCACTCATCACCTTTATATGTCATTTTGACCTACATTTGAGGACAATAGAAAACATCACAGGGAATGCTTGATAAAAACATCATTGAGCTGCAGCATAAGTTGATTTTCTCCACTCAAAAAAGTCAAACTGCCTTATACAATGGATATCAAGCAGTACTCCAAAAGTGGATTGAAAAGCTGTCGAGATATGTACATAAAAGATGATCAGTGCACTGTTTATATTGTGATTGTCTATCACAATAATACATCATCATCAAAATGTGTTACTTGGTGGGTAGACCATATTCAGATTCAAAATTATGGCACAAAGGATAAAGATTTGTAGTCTTATTGATTGTGGGTTTAATTATTAATTTTTTATTGTTTCATTTAACATATACCAACTATGTTTACTTTTTTGTAACAAAAAAACAAAATTTGTCAAACTTTTTAGTATATATATATATATATATATATAATGAGGTTGTTGATGGATATGTCAAACTTAATTTGTAAAGTTGTAATTATGGAGTTGGAAATTTTGCAATCAAAATGGTAATCTTTAAAAACTTAACACCACATGTATACAAATACGAAAAAGTTGAGAGAAATGACAAGATAGTTCAACATATTTCTATTCGTTTTATTTTTCCTTTTTGTAGATAACAAATTTTTTAATGGGTTTACATCTATAAATTTAACATTCTAATTTTTTGTATAACTTTAATGATTATATCATAGACATCCAATTGGATGTGGTTGAAATATATTTTCAAGTGCTAAATAAACATTAAGCAGTAAAAAAAACAAATAATTTCATAATTAGACATGGGCCTTTTTTGAAAAAAAAATATTTATCATATTTCAACTTTTACTAAGTTATGATTTTGACTATCTACTATAATGGAAGTGTTTAGTCATTTTCCATTTGATTGCCACTTGGATACAAAAATGATTGACATGTGTCCTTTTTTTTTTTTTAAATTTAAAAATCTTATAATATAATTTATGACCAAATCTCTTAACTTTCGTCTCATTGAAATAATGTTTACGTTTGTTTACTCCTCATCCCCTTCCCCTTCATCATTTAGGGTCTTAAATGTGCACTTTTTTTATTAAAACTTCACAACAACCATTCGTCTCTTTATAATTAGATCTCCGATTACACGGCTTCACGTATAGCTGATGATTGAGCAGACTTGAGTACGCTCGGTTTTGCTCCACCAACACTATACATGGAAATGATGCTACAAATTTATAGTATTGAACAACTTACAGTTTCTTTTTAGAGTAATTGACACTTGAACATGTAGTTTCTGCATTCTCTAAACACTTGAACCTCTACGAAATATTTGATTTGGTAAGCTAGCTTGCTATGTTACCATTTCTAGAATCTTTTTGAAAGATTGCAAATTTCAGATTACATTATTTCTTTAAAGCAGTCTCAGAACTTGCCTTTTCGAGTGTTTTGTATTCCGTGGAGGTGCAAAAATTAGTTGTTTCTTCCTCTATCTACTTAATATAGATACTATATTCTTAAATATTATTGCAGGACTAATAACACATGTTCAATAGCTCTTTTTCAGATATCTCTCTTGCTTATTATTCATAAGAAAACGTAAAATTCTGACAAGTATTGACCTGTACAAATACACATTTCATTCTTAAGCAATTGAAACCGGTTTAAATCTCTGACATCTATCTATTTTGATATAATGGTGACACTATGTGGTAGCAGTTATTAGTGTAGAAGACATAAATACGTCAAGTGTTTTACGAGAACGTAGACGTTATCCAAATGCCAGAAACAACGTTGACTTTAAGAAAAATATCAAATAAATTTTCAACAAGTCGTTGAAAAGAAAAAAAAAACAAAAAAAATTCAAATGAGATTTCTACAAAAGCTTGATACTAATTTCGTAAAAAAATTCAAAATTTGCTAGGTTAATATGTTTAATGACTAATGATTAAACAAGTAGATTTTAGTAAAAATCTTTTTTTTTTTTTTAAAAAGGCACATGGGTATGATTATGTCTTGGCACCATAATTTTTCTGAGACTAGTTTCAGATTTTTTACCTTATGATTATATTTTTCTATTTTCATTCTTGTAGAGGATTATTCTACTTTGAATCTCTGAATTATTTTTCAATTTTTCAACGAATAATAAAATAGTCCTCTACAAAAATTCATTGCCCAAGATAACATAAGAAAGAAGGTGACAATTAATAACTCTATGAGATAACTATGTATCCACTTCTCCTCCAATAACTGGTTTGAAATTTTATCACTTCTTCAATAAGGAGGAAACAGCCTAGAGTTAGTGAAGATAAAGTATTGTCAGAAGCAAAAGAGATGGTGGAAGGGAGTATGGTTCGCTTATGCTACACAAGTTTCACTTTTCATGAATGATTGGTAACAAATAGTTGACTATCAACTGGGGATCTAAGGTTACAATGGAATACATCAGCAAATGGTTCAATGTGTGATGTGTCAAAATTTTGTTTTGAAAAATACAAATCACCTCTATTTCTCATACACATTTTCGGTGGAGATATGTTATAAGCTTGTCAAGAAGTTATTTCGGATAAGATGCACACGAGAATGAGATCAAATTATGATGCTACTAGTGGATACATCATCAACAAAAAAATCATCATCTCACTTTTTTAATTTGAATTTCTGATTAAATTTCGAAACGCTCAAATAGAATAGCATTTTATTGTAAAATATATTTTTAAATTAAATAAATTTAACATTCAATTCAAAATACTTAAGAAGATGTTACTTTCACACTTTCTTTATTAAAGTAGAATCAAAAAATATGAAACTTAAATGGGGTGACAATTACTATTTCCTCCAATGATCCATGACATCAACCAACTTGTGAACCACCACACAAAAAAACCATTACAAAAATTACTTGGTTTCGACTTCCACTACATGCATAGCATCTTCACTAAAAACAGATTTATAGATCATAACAAGGCAAGGAAACTAAGAGAATAAGGAAAAAAATTAATACAATCACAAATATGTGCTAAAAATGGTGGTCCACCAATCAACCACATCATTTTTAAAACAATAAAAACACTAAAACCATCTATATCCCAGATATTTGATGTAATGTCTTATGTATTAATTATAATTAAAATTAAAACTCCTTCCTTTTAAGTGTATATAGTATTTTTGGGAAGACACAAAAATACATTTAAAGATACTTTTAATTTTTATTTAATTAATTTAATATTTAGATACATCTATCCTTAGACCATCTACATCACAGAACTCTACAAAAAATATTTTTGCCCAATTTTATGTATTAAATTAAAAATTAAGAACTAATAAAATGGTGACACCTATCTTTACTATTAAAAAATTAGACTCTAAATATCTTTAATTTAATTATATAATATTTATAAGACAGCTACATTTATTAGCCATGGATGTGGTCTTAGTTAACCAATGGGGTGCTCTAATAGGTGTTTGATTTATTATTTTATTAAAGAAATAAGTAAATAGTGTTTGGTCTTGTGAATATTACTGTTACACCAAAGTAATATTATATAACACATTCAAATTAGATGGTGTTATTTTTAGTGTTCCATACTTCCATTAAAAACATTTAGTGTAAATTACACTAAAATAGTGTTTTACTGTTCCACTAAAGATGGTTACTTGTAAGTAGGTATACTAAATTAAACTAAGTAAACAAGAAGCAAGGCAATCATGGCAATTAACGATTTATCAATAAAATTAAAGGCATTAAATCTCAGGATATTTTGCGGGGATTCATTAGAATAGAAACACCTAAAAATTCAAACCAGCAAATTAATTATAATCGTTCAAGAACTCATTGTCAAAAACAATTTGGTAATTTTTTTCAACAGCGGTAATCATAAAAAAAAAAAAGTGGATCATTGTGCCCTCACTCAGCTAAAAGGAATATTTCGGTGTCTGTTCTACTCAGAAGATGTTACTTTCACAATTTCTTTAGTAAAATAGAAACACAAAATATGAAACATAAATGAGCTAATTACTATTTCCTCCCATTATCACATGACGACATCAACCAACTTGTGATTGTGAATGTGAACCACCACAAAAAGACCATTACACAAATTAGGTTTAGACTTTTACTACATGCAGAGCATCTTAACTAACTTAAAGAGTTCTCTATAGACAAGCAACATACTTTATTGTTTTGCTTAATATCTTTTCGCCCAGAAAATATAATTAAATAGATTAAGAGTATTAAGAACACATAATACCACATAAAACAGTTCGAGCTTAGACTCATTAAGATCGTCTTTGCGGAGCCATCCTGTGACAGCATTAATGACATCCACAAGAACCGAGCTGAGGAAGAAACCCATTGCGGTGGAGCACCACCCCAACGCCGTGCTTATACTCCTCATACTCGCCGGAGCTTCTCTATAGAAAAACTCCAACATTCCTCCAATAGTCAACATATCAGAGAAACTCAACAAAACATACTGAATCTCTAACCAAAACACAGAGATTTTGATGTTGTTGTGAACCGCTTCATGTTTTCTCTTGACCTCCACGATGGCTGCAACCGCCATTGAAACAGAGGTGAAAGCTAAACCGAGTCCTATACGTTTCAAATTGAAGCTCGATGATCTCATGTCATTGTTTCTTGAGAAGATTCTTTTGCCAAAGAGTTCGTAAAATGCTAAAGAAGAGATCATGCAGAAGAGAGGAATGGCGTTGAGGGACGCGACAGGGATCTCGAAGGAGTGTGTGAGTTTTTTGTTCATCGCCATGCCTTGTTGTACGGAGAAGGTTGCGAGTTGTGCTACACAACAGTTCATTATAATTGTGCTCGCAAAGATTGGTTGAAGAGCTAGAAACGTTCTTGTTTCTTCAATTTGTGTTGCTGAGATCTTGCTGTTAAGCTTCGCTTTATTCAAGAACCTGGAAATTATATTTACATGATATTCAATACTAAGATCCCAAAAATATATAAAAAAGAGGCTCTAAATTTCACTGAATTAACCATTACTATATATATGTTATAAGGACTTTGAATATCAAATAAATAATAAATAAAAAGTAGTTAACATATATATATATATATATATATATATATTAACAACAATTTTGACTTCCAGAAAATGTTCTGCCTTTTACTATTTATAACAAAGTCCTTCACTAAACAAAGTCTAATATTTCTCTATATATCTCCCTTTTAGTTGAAAACAAGCGACATATAGACCAACATGAAAAAGATATTAAAAATGTATTGAAATCCACAAAATATATATACGTGAACAACGTAAAATTTAGGACCCAAAACGACGGTTTAATTTGGCACTTGACCGATCCTGATATTTGTGGAGAAAAGGATTAGTGAAATGAATCACTAAAAAAAAGTTGAGTTTTCACTATTAGGAGAGTGATAAAGGATTTTTTTTTAAGCTGATTTATGTTAGTTTCGTGCAAATGAAAAGAAAAGAAAAATATGTGTGGTTAGAATAATTACTTGAACTTGTTGTAATGAATGCTTTTGTCGGTAGAGTTATGACTCGGTGCAATCTCTGTATCCGTTACAAACCTATTTCGGTTTCTTGCGGCAGAAACAAACACATTCACCATTCTGATCAAAAAACTTCCTGTTGGGCGCTTGAACCGATACATCGGAAACCCCAAAGAAAAAATGAAGAGGGCAGTGGCCAAAACCGCAGTAGTAATATAGAAGCTGGAGCTCCATCCTTTGTTCTCCTCGATCCAAACCATAAAGGTCACAGCCAAGAAACCTCCAAAGCATACAGAAAAGAAATACCAATTGAAGAATCCTGAGATCAACCTTTGGTTTCTACTACCGATCTGGTCACCTCCATGAGCAGGCAAGGACCCTTTGACACCTCCAACACCAGTAGCTACAGCGTAAAGTCCAGTGAAAAGAAATGTTGCTTGAAGAGTCGAAGGTGTTTTATCACCATGAGGTTGTAACTTAGGGTAATGAGCTTGAAGTGTCAACAAGATCAAACCCTATTAAAATAATCTTAAGTTATACATAAAAAATGACAGCTTAAAATGATTTAATGGAGGGTTTTTTAGTTACCAAGAGTTCAATGGAGCAAAAGAGGACGAAAGCTGCGGGGCGAGTGAGAAAAGAGTCGGCAACAAAACCACCAAAGATAGTGAGCAAAAAAGATGTTCCAATGAAATTGGTAACCATGTTTGCTGCTTTGGCTGATGGGTAATGCATTGATTTCATAAAGTACATCATGAAGTTGGTTGAATATGATAAGAACACCATATTCTCCATCATCTCTACAACTATACATTAGACCACGCCAAAGCCCATGAATACAAAATATTTAAATCAGGGATTTACTGATTTACAAGAAGTTGCTACTTTGGGTTTTAGAAATTTACCACAAGCAATGGAAGCAGCTTTAATCCCACCATGTTTTCCTGAAATGGCCTCTTTACCTCTCCAATCTTCAAACTTTTCTTCCATTTCATTCTCCATCTCTGTGTTCCCTTAGATTAACTTTGAATGAATAATTGTGTATGTGGTTTACACGTTTATTCTACCTTGAAGTAACCGATGGTGAAGTTGCCTTTTGGTTTATAGTTAATAACTTTATATAGAATCAGGAAAAATTGCGTGAAATAAGAGAAGAAACGGAAAACAATTACTATGTATTGACCTCATATACAAATGTCCACTAACTTTCAAGTTTAATTTGTTTTAGTATGGACGGTTGCAATAATTACACTATCTTTAAAATAGAAAAGGATTTTTTTTTTGAGAAGAAAATTGTTAATTATATATATTATATATATATATATATATTCACGACACACAAGGATTTTGTTATATTTCTCAAAACAAACTTAGACTCATTAATTTTTACATTGAATATAAAAACCTATATTCACACGAATCACACCATAATTTTTCTCGTAATGATATTTGGAAATTATTTCAAAATTTATCAAACCTTTAATATTTTTTCTAAAAGTTTTAACTCAGAAATTAGATTGTATATTGTTTTCTTACCTTTTCATTTTTAATCATTTTTAACAAAGATATTTTAGACTTAGGCTATAGAGGTCAAATTTTGATAATGCATGTTTTGGTCCAAAATTATTCTTTCAAATGGGGATTGGGATTATTTTCAACGCCAAAAAAAAAAAGAAAAAATGGGGTACGAACGACCAAACCATCTCCACTATCCAACAACATATATTTGGTTCATTTATATTGTTTTTGGTCAATAAAATCAGAAATTCAAACCAAAAACGATTTATTTTGTTGTATTTCTGCAATTTCTTACTATTTGGATTTTTTTTTTATAGTTGAGTAATTGTATTCATATTTTGTTATTGGAAGATCTCGTGGCAATGCAATACAGGAATGCACCTTTATTTTTATTTATTTTTATATCCTAGTAAAAATTCCGAATGCTTGAGAAAAATAAAACCCTTTAACAAAAAAAAAGAGAGTGATAATGGATATCAGTGGTGTCAAAGGTTCATGCATCCACAGAAGTTTCGAGATTTTTTAGACTTGCAAGATAAGGTAACACCGACACATATTTCGACTATATACTAAATTTACATGTAACAGCCGGTTAGCCATATCCAGAACCTTCTCCTCGATTTAGAAAATGAAAAAAAAAGAACAAATAGACTGAAACAAAACACCAAACGATTATTATCACTTTCCAAATGGTTACTAGGATTCAACCTCTCTAAACCCATTCACCTCTTTATTCACCTTGAGTTTTCATATTATCACCGCTCTGTTCTTCTCTTCATAATGTTCCCATCTCCATCATCTTTATATTTTCTATTGAGTACATCGAGAAAAGTCGTCATTTCCCAACTTCCAACATAACCAATGTTATGATCAAAACATGTACTATCCGTCGATAAAAATTTATCTTCGACTAACCAAGTAAATGATTATGGCCAGTGTTTTACTGATTATCTGCAATTTCACGTTGTATACAATCAGAACATAAAGTATTAACTTATATTCTGGCCAAATTTTCATTTTCGAACTGCCAAAAATAACCATTGTTATTACCAAAACATATTATCATTGTCTTCAACTAGCAAAGTAAATGGTTTTAAACATGTTTAAGATGTAAATACTGAAGGCGGCTGACTTAACAGTTTCGTTTTAAATGAAACATTATCTTATTCAGTACCATATCTTCTCTCTAGTGACTAGCTTCATCATTAGATAAGAGGATGGAACAGAAAAAAATCTACTCGTTAAGTTCTGACGCCATTAAGAGGATATAAAACGAAGAAACCATATGAAGCAACATAACATAAAAATCTACACAGTTTTTATTTTATTTTTATTTTTATTTTATTAGGAATGTAAATATCATATAAATGAAAAGTTGAGGTTTTACAAGAATGCTTAACCAAAATTGTTAAAAAAAAAAACAATGATCAAAAAGAGAGAGTAAGAGTAATAGAAGCAGTCACTTCCACCTTAATAGCAAATGGTCCCTTGTTTCCTCATAAGTGGAGCAGATGCAGCATCTTGTAGGGATCTGCATTCCCCATGAAGCTACTTGCCCTGGTGGAGAGTCTATCAAGATTTAAAAGCCACATGCATCATGAAAGCATGTTTTGGTGTAGCTCCTTTGAACCAGACCAGTGATGACCAGTCCTTTTGAGAGTCTCTTGTTCTTAAGATTTCCCATGTTTTGCTTGATGAGTAGCTCAGATAATAAATGTCACTGACACACCATTACACAACTTGTAGACATCCTCAGCTGATTGAGCATAGGAGATGTCAATAGTTGTGAGATGAATTTTAAGTGCTAAAGCTGGCAGAGACTGAGAAGCAGGCAATCTCTACCCAAACTGATCTACACACTGTTTTGTGATATTAATACAAACAATTTTCAGAACTCCGAACGACATGATTAAAAAAAATGTTGAGAGATTTAAGTAACTATGAGCTTATCTACATTCACATTGAAAGAGAAGAAAAACCTCTGTATTTTATTTTTTTGGTCTAATGAACATAGTTTGCTAGGAAGCCGTCCAAAACTAACCAAAACAAGTATGAGTAATGAGATATTAAGATACATTGATGAACTCGGTAATAAAAAATTTCAAAGAACATAAGAGCATAAGCTAAGGTAAACATTCTCCAATATACATTTTCTATCGACTCCAAATATGTAAGCTATTTTGTTGGGAGTATATTTGTCTTTATCAAGAACCACTTGCAAGACAAATCATTACGACAAATTCTCAATTTAATCGTAAATTCCACGTTAATTTTTCGTAGAGCCTCTAATTAATTCATCAACCGTTTTTATTGTTTCTAAAGAGAATTCAAAATCCTACTTATGATAGTTGTTGAAAGAATTTTGCCAGTTGTTTTCTTTATTATTATTTTATTTTTCAAATGTGCTATTTTTGTTTATATTATTCATCAAAGACTAAAATATGGAATTTTCAATTTTCGTATACATTCTTTAAAAGCTAATTTGTACACTATAAACGACTATACATTAATATTTACTTGAAACAGCCGATTAAGGATTAACGATACCAAAACAAAACCTTAATTTCAGTTTAGAAAATGAAAAAAAAAAAGAACAAATAGAATCAAAATACCAAAAAATCATTATTACTTTCCAAATGGTTATTAGTATTCAAACCCTTAACCCATTCTCCACCTTTTTCACCTTTAGCTTTCATATCAACATTGTTACTATTATTACCGCTCTGTTTATCACGTTCTTCTCTCGCAGTAAAAATTTCTTGGACAATATTCTCCACATCCATTTTCGTGTTTTCATCTTTCCCTTGGACATCCTCATCGTCCGGCGGCGGAATATACGGTGGTCTAGAAACCAATACCACATTATCCCAATCTACCCCTCTAAAGAAATCGTGACCCTTGATTTCCTCAACATTGATCCGACGGTTAGGATCTTTCTCCAACAATCTTCTTATTAAATCCCGCAACGACGTCGCTTCACCTACTAAATTCGGTGGTTTAGATAATATCCGATAAAATGTCTCTTTCCGGTTTAGTCCACTAAACGGCGTCGTTCCATACAACATCTCATAAAGAACCACCCCTAACGACCACCAGTCAACGGCAAAATCATGACCATCTCCGGTGATAATCTCCGGCGCAACATATTCCTCTGTTCCAACGAAGGAGTTCGACTTTTTTCCTGAAGAATCTGACATGGCCGTTGTTGAAGTTGTAGATGATGATGAGCGCATCGAAGTCGATTCTTCCGGTGAGATTCCGGAGTTACAGAAACTACCAAAACTAAAGAGACGTTTCTTTCTCATCGTCTCCGATGAAGATTTAGAGAATGACGGTGACGGTTGCGGTGTTCTTGGAGCAAGATTCGTGGAGAGGTCGAAATCTATTAACATTAAATGTCCATTTTCTTGGATCATCACATTCTCCGGCTTTAAATCTCTATATACGATTCCTTGATTATGTAAATATTCAAATGCTATTACAAGCTCCGCCGCATAAAATCTGAAAACAAAACAATAAACCGGAAAAAAAGAAGATCAACAACGGAATAAAAAAGAAAGAAATAAATCGCATTCTTGAAAGAAACTCAGACTAATCAAGAAACCATTAAAAACATTTAGAGTAATCGAAGTTACCTAATAATCTCGTCGGAAAACATATTCTCCGTCTGCATTTTCCTCAAAGAATTAAGATTCCGGCCGGGACAATAATCTATGGCATAACCGATTACTTTATCAGTTGTCAATACACCGTGAAGAGACGGGAAAAGAGGATGATCAAATCTGCTTAATACTTTTTGCTCGAAACCAACGCGCTTATACTCATCTTCAGCTTTCTTCTTCTTCTTTTTCTCAATGGCTTCTCTAAGTATAACTTTTAATGCAAGTAATTTAGCTTCATTGTCTTTAACCAAGAACACAACTCCTTTAGCACCACGACCTAGCAATGACAAAACCTCGAGTTGATTGAAGTCTAGAGTCCGGTTCTGTTTCTCATCTCCCTCTCGTTGCATTATGTTGACGTTAATTAACTCTGTTAGAATTAGGAAAGTAATGAGAACGTTGTTTATATTTCTCTTTTGGTTCTGTGTAGTAGGTGACTTGTTATATTATAATAGAATTTTAACGAAGCTTCGTAAAGGTCTCTACTCGTTTTTAACTTTTCTTTGCCTTGCTGGGGAAGATTTCATAAAAGGGAAAAAGGTCAAAAGAACAAAAAAAATCTAAAATCGCCTGAGATTCGTGGCCATGTGTTTGACCAATTTAGGTGAAACTGATTAAAAAGTTGCTAAGCTGGTTGGACCAAATGCTCCGGTCGTGTCGGAGAAGGGGACAAACACGTGTTGTCTTAAAGGATGTGACGTCATTGATGACGTTTACGTAGAGACGAAAGTATCTAGAAGGCGTGGAAGTTCAATGCCTCCGAATCTAGACGCGGCGGCCTCCGAATCTAGACGCTTTGACCAACAAGCTCCTTACTTACGTATGATAATTTTATTATCTAAGTATCTAAGGACTAAAGCCCAATGCCCCAAACCACAAAGGAGATAGAAACACATTATTTTAGTCACAAAAAGATGGTGGACCTTAAGAATAGAATCTCATATTTGGTGTAACAACATTATGAATGATAGTGCCATAGATGTGTGCACTAATGACGGTTCAATGACGTTAGATAGTTTTTTAATGTTTTGTTTCATTTAACTAAAATCAAAAGTTATTTTATAATTAACAAACTTTTGTTTTTATATTTGTTAGTATAAAAAGGAGATATCTGATTCAATCTAGTTGTAGTTGATGGTATTTTAAAATAATTGTTAAAGATTTAAGTAGAAAATATAAAGAAAAGTAAAAAATATATATATATATATACTAGATTTTCAAAATATAACAATTTATTTTAATAAAATGTACGAAAAGAAAAAGAAAAGTTACAAGAGTCACAAAGCTAGACGGCTGATATAATGACAAGCGTACAAAACATGATTTGGTCAAACATGAATAATATGAGGCTATCTCACCAACACATACAGAAACGGCTCATTAGATATCAATCTCATCGGTCTCAAGCTACAACAATCATTCCTTCTATCCTTTTCTCTAAGTCATTTGATAATAACCCTCGTTTAAAGAATTATAGTTTCTTATACTCTCTAACTATAAATATATAGTACTTTCAGTCTTTAGAAGATTCTTTTTTCGTTTTCATTCTCATGGCACTGGAAGTTATATCAGACAACTCTGTTGTCTCCGAAGGGTTTGATGATCAGATGAAGAAAATATAATATGGCGAATAAACTAAATGGTTATTAGTATTTTCTTGGTATTATGAAATTGCAACAAATCTAGGCTAATTATGTGATAAACAAAAAACTCCCTACTTACTCCCTAACATAGATACAACCGTGTAAAACTTCTGACCGAATATCAAATATACTAGTGATCGTTTGACGTGAACAAAAACCAATCTTAGATAGAAGAAGGTTTTTTCTCTGCTTTCATAAGATTAATCTCTAATTCAAATCAAATGTTAACCATAGAAGTATCTTCTGTTTTATCAATCTTATCTCACTAACGCTCAAATTAAACAACTAAAGTCATTGCAACAAAACGAAAGAGATGAAAAGTGAAAGTGCAGATTTCTTGAATTCGTTTTTTCAAGACTTAGGTGCTCATGGCCTCCTCATCTTTATTTTTATGCTTCCTTCTGCACATTCCCACCAAAATAAATTTGATTATCATCATAACAATCCCTCTTTCTACTTTATCTTCTTATACATATGACCAACATTGGATTAATTAGAAATACTTACAGTTAGTTTTGCAAACATGTTTCCATAAAATTTCGCCTCCTTTTTGTTGAACTCTTTCATTTTCTCCTTCAATCGCCTCTGCTCCAACTTCACTTCCCTGTCATTTCGAAAAAAGGTTTAGAAAACAAATCCAATGTTAAACCTGACATGGATAAAGAATTACGAGTTAGATATAAACCTGTTGTTGGGATCGATTTCAAGGGCTTTCTTGACATCAAACTCAGCCAAGTCTAAATCAGCCATCTCCATGTAAGCTTGTGCTCTTCTGTATAATGCCTTCACATTGGCGCTTTCCAATTCTAACACCTAATCAAATACGAAAACACCGTTTTCATCATTTTTGTTCAGCTAAGCTTTGAAACCAAAAGAAAGAATTTGCATTACCTTTGTGCATAGTTTTTCAGCCTGCTTGTAGTCTTTCAACTTCAGTTTGCAGGCTGCATCGTTTAGATTGCACGCCACCTTCAATGCTTTTGCTTGTTTTTTCTCTTCCTCACCAAAGGATGTGTCGTATTCAATAAATTTGACAGCCTGAGAAGAAGCTAAACCATGTGAGATTATGTTCAACGTCATTCACATATTAACAAGCACTTCATAATTACATTTACCTTTACGTATCTCTTGGAAGCCAGAGCATATTTGCCTGCTTTAAACTTGGAATTTCCTTCTTCCTTCTTCTTACTAGCAGCTTCTATCTTCTCTTCAGTGTTCATATCCCATGATTCTCTTTCCTTTGAACACAGTACCACACAAGCGTTGGACACATTTACTACCATATTGGCTGAATTGTTAACTGCATAAGCATCCAAAAAACTGCACTAACCTTGTCGAAAGACACCAGGTCAACCTCATAATAGACAGTCGAGTTTGGTGGCACCACTGCCAATTCCTGTTGTGACTCATTAGAACCGAAGGCATACTCCGGTTCTATGGTCACCAATGCCACTTCACCCTTCTTCATCTTCATGACAGCTCTATCAAGTCCATCAATCACTTGTTCTGTTGAAGCATTCAGCAAAACATAACCAGGTAAATGAGAACATTTCAGATTCATCCATGGGAAAAGCTTTCAAGAAAAATTGGAAAAGTGTAGTTAAATTACCTTCATCTAATTTAAACTCAAAGGGCTCCTCATTTTCACCATGACCTTTCTTCACGAATACAGTACCATCTTGAAGTTTTCCTATCAATTTCACTGCCAGAAAGAAACACAAAAAGACCATGTATGTAAGTAACAGTTATGAGAAGACATGATGTGTCAAATTCTAGATGCAAACCTCTCACAGCGGCCCCCTCATTAGGACGCTCATATCCTTCCCCTTCCTTCAAGATTTTCTTCACAACCTTGTTATCATCAGTCACTTCTGAAACTGTTTTCCAAGAAATTAACTCCAGACTGATCTCCAGCATCGCATTTGGTGGAACAGCACCTTCACCAGCAGAGGCAGGCTTGCCCTTCTCCCCAAAACCATCTGTCTCATTTATAAACAGAGTTGAATAAGAGACGATATACACACAATACCAGGATCACTGAAAACACAATTAAAAGCAAGGTAGGTCTTACATTGTGGCTTAACTGTCAGAAGTACTTTTTCCGCCTTTTTCATGGTTTTCACCGCCTTAGCAAGAGCCGGGCAGAAACAACCTATTAATGACATAAATCACAAAAAAACTGTCAGAGACCAAATAAATGATCTGACAATGCCAATCATTTCAAAAGAATAAACCAGAGGACTAACTAACCTTCTTTAACAATGAACTCTACACCATCAGATTTCCCAACAACCGTACCATCCTCAAGTTTAGCCTCGTACTTAACTGAATAAACAATTATCAAGAAACATCGTCAGCAAAATCAAACACACACAAATCTCTAAGGTAAGGTAATAAGAAGGTGAAACACACACCAAGAACTTCATCAAGATCTTTTGGATTCTCCCACTTCTCTCCAACAGCAAGAATCTTCTTAAACACACCACCATCTTTGCAAATATCCTTAACACTAACCCAAGTAAGCAACTCCACATCAAACTGAAGCGTAGCATTGGCAGGAATAGTCGGCGGTGAGCCAGATTCACCATAAGCCAACTCCGAAGGGATAGTGAATACAGCATTTTCACCTTTCTTCATCGTCTTAATACCAATATCCCATCCTTTAATAACTTGACCTAATTTAACCAAACAAAAATAATTACTCCGAAAATCCCATTTATAAACTTCACAACAATGGCAGCTCAACTCAATAAACCAGAAATCTCGATGCTAAGTTAATATCTACCAAATTAGTCTATCTAATACTCTAGATTACAAGATTCGAAAACTAATACGTCGTTGGAACTGATTCAACTAAGCTTAAACAATAGTTAATCCAGAATCTCAGACTCATGACAAACCTTGACCAAGAGTGAACTTGAACGGAGTTCCTCTATCACGGCTCGAATCAAACTTAGTTCCATCAAGCAAAGTCCCAGTGTAATGCACTGTAGAAAACAGATCAAGGTTCAGCTTCATTTCAAAAAAAAAAAAAATTAAGCAGATACAGAATCGAATCGAATAATAAAAAAATACCTTCAACTTCATCACCATTCTCAGGAGTTTCATATCCTTCACCTTCTTTAACAAGTTTCTTCTTCAAACCTTGTTGGATCTCTTTCTCTTCTCCAACTTTGAGAAACGAAGCAGAGTCACCGAAATCCATATCGTCGTCTTCGTCCATTCCACTAACGGGAGGCATCTCGAAATCTTCATCCATCTTGATTCAGAAAAAAAAAACGAAGGAAGCTTTAAGAAGAATCGAGAAATGTATGTTTATATAAGGTTTTGAGTTTTGGGTGCACTAAAAAGGGTTCTAGATTGTTCCTTGACCTTATAGGGAATAATCGAGAGAGATGACGGAGTTAATTAACTGGTTGAAAGATTGTTCGAGAACACACAGATTTTGTTTGTTTCCGTTGTAACGCTGTTAAAGGGTTTTGCGTACCATCTTTGATCACGTCGGCCATCAATCTATATTGGGCTATAGTACAATTGTAAATCTGGCCCAATAAATCTGATTAAGAATTTAAATGTAAAATAAAACCATATCATTATATAGTCATATCATAAATATGTATAAAGTTCGTATTAAAACAAACTTATGTATCTTATAAAATCTAGTCAATACTTTTCTGCTTTTTTTTTGTGATTCCACATAATTAACTTCCATCCTAAGTAGGCAAATACACTGAGCCAAGTTGTCATTTTCGAACTAATGTTATGAACCAACCAAAACATATTATAATTGTCTTCAACTAGCAAAGTAAATGGTTTCGTGTTTGAGGTTCAAATACTAACGAGTGACTTGAAACAGTTCCATTCTAAAAGAAGAAAGTGTAATCAAAGCTCCTTCTCGGTTTTTTCTTCGCTGGGTGGTTGCCCATTTACAGCAACAAGCTCGGTGTCGAATATCAGTGTTGCCCCACCTGCAAATTCACCACACGTTCACTTTGTTTATCATTTCAATATTTTTTAATTTTCTTCAGGGCAGAGATGAAAACAAACTCAAGCTTACTATAGTTATAACCATATCATATTCATATCAATAAACATCGAATCTTAGTGCAATATCACATTCTTAAGCAATGCAGAGACTGTCGAAAGTTTACAGAATCCTATGGTCTACGTTTTGATGTACTTATGGTGCAAATGCATTGTTGATTTATAATGCAAAGTGTGCAGCATTTCTTTATTTAGCTGGTCAACTCGGTATCATCTAAGCCAAGTTTAGCCACCACAAATAGGATAAATATGAAACGGAACTTATATGAAGCAACATAACATTAACATACCAGGAATTTTTGGTGGCGAGCCGCTATCACCATAACCAAGTTTGGATGGGATTTTCAGCTTTCTCTTCTCGCCTACACAAGCGCCCAATAAACCCTGGTCCCATCCTGCAACATTTAAATTTTATCGCATTACAATCAATTTTCTCCATCAACAAAAAGTAAAAATAAAAGGAAACGGAAGACGGAGTTGCTGCGGAGCAATTGAAACACACCTGGGATGACTTGACCAGTTCCAAGCTCAAACTCAATAGGGTCACCTCTCTCAAAACTTGAATCAAAGACTGTTCCATCAGTTAACTTTCCCTGCATGAGAGGACTACGTTAATCGCCAAGCAATTTTCAAATCAGTTTCATTATCTTTGTGCGCTCTAAGCAATCCAATATCAACATCTTACTAAATACTAATGAAAATAATTCCATATTTTCAGCAAACCATCATGCACCTGCGACTATCAATCAGAATAATATCAAGCTAGCAGGAAGGAACCTTCCCAGCAATAAGTTAATACAACTAGTAGAAGCTTCGATTAAAACTCACCCGATAGTGAACTTTGATCTTATCCCCTTTGTGAGCCTGAAGATCACATTTCTGAGGCTTGAACTGTACAAAATAAACAAAATGAAAGCAATGATCACAAAAATTGCAGAAAATTTAATTTCATAACCAAAAGAGTGTTGAAGCCAAGTCCATTTAGAATTTCTTCATTTACTTACCAAAGTAACAGAGCATAGAAGATTAAAAACAAAAGCAAAACTTAAGTATCTATACTAGCTTGATGCAAATGACTGTAAACAATAATACAATTAAACTACGTAATCAAGACTAACTAAGATCAGATTCAATTGAATTTTGAAGTTAGACTACGTAATCATGACTAGTACCATCTTCTAATCACGCATAATTGAAATCAAATTCAATATCACGAACAGACTCCTACACAGAGAATCAAACATCGAAGATGAAATTAAGCTCCGATGAGAGATGTGAAAGAGAGTTATTACTCACCTTGACACCAATCTGTAACTCTGTCACATCACCTGATTTCTTCGCATAGGCTTAAGATCATCATCATCATCATCATCACAATCAAAGAGAAACGTCAGAAGAAATCAACGGAGAATACATCAATAGGATGAATCAATTCGAAATCGAATAATGATACAGAAGACGAGGACAGTTTTACCGAAAGTTAGAACCGTAAGCAGAAGCAAGACTCCAGCAGCTTTCACGGCGGATGCAGAACTCATCTCTACGTGTCTTCGATCTCTCACTCACTGATTATACGATAGATCTGTTTCAAGTCGTCTTCTTTGTTGACGAAGACGAATTAAATGTAATGGGCCTACTTCGTATTAATATATAGGCCCACTCAGCCCATATACAACCACTTGGTCGTTACTATCCACAATTTTCTCTTACACCTAATTAACGTGTTTCAACTTCAACCGGTTGATCACGGAGCCATTCACATTGCGCCTTCATTCTGTAACAGCAAAATATTATATTTATGCGTCAACAGATAGTAAAAAATTATGGTATTATTTCTAAAACTCAGTGAACATTTTACAGCTTTTGATATGCAAGTAAACATCACTAACCATAGATATTATTGGGGAGAAAGACTCATAGAATGGTCATAAGACCTCATCAACACACAATTTATAGAACATGATAACAAGACAACAGCATCTTGAATCCTTTAACCAATAGAAACCGCAGAATATCTCTAAACTATCATGCCTCAAGTCTTCAGTCTTCGAATCACTATGCTTAAAACCAGTAATGTATCTAAAGAACACATAATCTTGAAGATCAAAACTTGATTACCCGGTAATCTGGAACATCACTTGAGATCTGCGGTTCACTCACTAGATTGCAAAACAAAGACTTGGCACGAAAAAGACCCGATCTTTTAGCCCTTTTCGAGTTACAAGAGCTAAGCGGATTGATCACCTTTCCCAATCAATCATCCCTTGTTCAAGAAATAAACCTCATCCATCAATGTTCTATAATTCCTTTCACCCATTACCGGATCTTTTTTCTTCCATTCCTCAAGTACCTCAAGAGCTTCATTCCCTCTACCTTCCCTACACAACTCTGCTAAAACCGTATTATAAGTCAACATATCTGGAGACAACGAATTGGCCAACATATCACACACAACCTCAACAGCTTCATTCAATATCCTTTTCATAGCAAGACTACAAATCAAAACCATATAACAACTCCCACTAGAAACCATCCCTTTGCTTCTCATCTCTTTATAAAACCCTAAACCTTGTTCAATCCTTCCTTTCTCACAAATACCTTTTATCAAGTAACTATAAGTATAAGCATTAGGCTCAGAGCCATACAAAGCCATATCTCTAAACACTCTTATAGCTTCATCAACCTCAAGACACTTAGCATAAGCTTTAATTATCATATTCAACACAAACGTATCTGGAATCACACCATTCGATTTCATCTGCTTCGTAAGTGATCTAACAGCATGAAGATACACATAACACACATTCAACTTGTTGAATCTCTTCAACAATGAGCTTAGTAGCAGAGTATAAGTTTCCAGATCAGGTTTTGAATCATCCGATCTAAGCATTTTGTTATAAACATCAAAACCTCTATTGAATAAAAACTTACGACCACAGCAAAATCTGATAATTGAGTTGTAAAGAGGAACGCTAATTTCACAAGCGCCGGCGATTACTTCTTCAATTAGGGTTTCAACGAATTTGTTACGTTTTCCGATAATTGCTTGTTTGATCATAGTATGATAAGCTTCGTGGTTATGTTTATAGCCTCGTTGCTGAGAAGTCCAACGGAAGATATCGAGAGCTAGATCTGGATCAGATTGAGCTCGTAACGCCGCAACTACATCTGAGTGAGTGAAGCCTGGTTTTAGATTCTGGATCCAAGTTTCGAATTGAGTTTCTAGTGGAGTTCGGGTTCGAGTTCGGGAAGAGGAAGCGTGTGATTCCGGCGGGTTTGATGGAGATGAAACGGAAGAGAAAGATAGAGATATGTGATTCAGAGAAGTGGAAAGGCACGGCGGAGATAAAATACGGAGGGGATTAGAGGAGGAGAGAAGGATGAGGCGTCGGAGAGTCGCCGACATCGGAAAATGGAATGAGAGAGTCGGATTTTATAGCTTCTAGTTTGCTTGGGGAAGATATTTTCCGGTGTGACCGTTCGTAATACTACGATGGATTTGATAGTAGGGTTTTTATAGCATTTTGAAATTAAATAGTATATTTTTTTATAGAGAAATTGGGAAATAAAATTGGAAAGAAATTACATTATGATTGTTTTTTTCAACACAGAGACTATTTCATTAATACTCACGATTATATTAAAAAAAATCAGTAAAATTAAACTATTACAGAAGAAAAAAAAAACTTTTAAAATTTTTGTCTAAGAAAAAAAGGTCGTGAGAGACGAGATAATAAGCTTTTATAATCCCATCTGATTATAATCTCTAGAAATTAATAACATTCGAAACTATGTTATAAAAATTATTAATTTATAGAATTTATTAATTTATAGATATGATATTTAAGTTATATTATCAATTTGAAACTGAAAAAAATAATTTAACGAGTTATTACTTTATTGAATATTAATTTATAGATATTTAACTGTAATTTTTTATTATACTTGAATTATCCATACATAATAATTCTTCAAGTACATAAATAATTATAATTAATTATTCAAGTACATAATTATTTTTTAAATAAACTAAACTGAAAAATTACGTCGATTATAACTTTTTGAATATGGTGTTGACAGTGGTTAGTGGTCTGTGGAATAACTACAAGGGCGCTTGAGAATATGTCTATCGAAAATTACTTGAGTAACTACATTTGTTGTAAACCGATATATACGCATTGCAACAATATTAATGTGTTGTTGTCCGTTCATTTGATTGTGTTATTTGTTAATTATGTTTACTATATTAAAATATTCGAGAGTTGATGTTTTATAGTCAATTTTCCCGAAACCTTTCTAGTAGTGGTGAATGCACATATATATATATATATAAATATTTGTGACTGTTAATCATTTTTCTACACTCTCTGTTCCAGAAAATGTTGTTTTGACATATTTCATACAAATTAAGATTTGTAATTAAACAATTATGTTCATAATTAATGTTATTAATTAGCTGATGATAACTTAAACTCAAAGATTATTAGTTTTGCCCCTTTTGGGTGTATAAGTAAAGTATAAAACAACGATAATCTTACCTTATTAGTCTTGAGTTTAGCTGTGGCAAAATAATACTCTTTTCTAAACAGTTTTTGTAGTTATGTTTTTGGAAATGAAGATCTATGTTTAACAAACCATTAGTTAACTTTTATTATGGTGTTTGATGTGCAATAGATAAGATAGTAATCTACATCACATATACAGTTGGGTTGATAGTGTGATGGTTAAAAACTTAAAAATACAAACATTACAAGACACTAATTGGGACACATGGAAACAAGAAAATCACTGAAAGAGCCTTTACATTTGCATGGCTTCAGTGCCAATGAACTTGGTGAGACCAAAGGTAAGAGCCATAGCTATCCAACCACCAAGCACCACCCTAACGCTCGACTTAACCACACTTGTTTTTCCCAAGACCGCACCGGTCACTCCAAACACCAACAATGCTATGGTGGCTACAACAGCTACAACCGTCATCCTTACCTTATGATTCTCAATGAATACAGCGGCCATAAGTGGCATTGCTGCCCCCACTGAAAACGCTAATGCTGAAGCCATTGCTGCTTGTCCCGGATTTGGCAGCCTTTCTTTTTTCTCCTCCTACCAATAAACTTACACATTGTTAACTATTTATTTAAATATTCATATAGAAATGTCATGTCAGTTAAAAAAACAAATTAAACATTGTTAAGGTCAATGCATAAGTATCATCAGAAAAATCAAATGAGAAATAAATAGTTTGAAATCACATATATATATATATATCTTATATACGACAATATTAGAAACTGATCTTGATTGTTTCAAATGCCAGTATATATATATATATATATAATCCAATTTTTCTTTCACATGTAAGAAATCACTTTGTTACATAAAAGGTACTTTATCGTTAATTTTTTTTTTTCAAAATATGCATAAATCCTGAAAATCCAAATGAAGGCAATCATGTTAACTGATAAAGTGATTTTTTTTTTGGATATGCTATACGTTGTCTGAAAAAAAAACACACACTCTATCATATAATGTAAAGCGGAACACGAAAAAATAATCTAACACAAATTGAAGTAACATTCATATATAACATAGTGATGACTTTTTAAGATGCAAAACAAAATAGTGATTAACTACCAATTTGACACTAAACTATGAAAAATATCCATAGGAAAATACTTATAATATTTTTGATTATTAATATGACACTTCTCCACTACATTGTACTGTTTATATATACAGAATATAATATATTACCTCTTCTTGTTCGTCAATTACTGACAATGATGTCTTATTCTCAATAGCTCTCTTCATCTGAGCAGTTTCAATATCCCTTTGGGTGCACACAGACACAAACTCTCCAATGGCCATACTGCACGCACCGGCCACAAGGCCGGCAAAACCAACAAGCAACATTGCTTTAACGTCTTCTTTGAGAGAACCAACACCCATCATGAGTGACGCGACTGTGACTAGACCGTCGTTGGCTCCAAGCAAGGCAGCTCTTAGCCACTGAGCTCTTTGCATGTAGTCCACTTCCTCTTTCTCTTCTCTTGGATGGCTTTTCGGATGCCTTGGGCTAATTGTTTCTGAAAGCTGAACGTTGGAAGCCATGGTGTGGAGTTAATAGTTAGTAGTTATGCTTACTAAACTTTGATTGATGAGAAGGCTTGCGGAGAACTCATGCCTTATATAGAAAACTAGGAGGTAGAAGCTTTTTTTATTATTAAAAGTTGTTACCTAATAATATATAGATATAGAAGAAATGAAAGAAAATGGTGATAGTGGTGGAGACGGTAATGTTGGACACTATACTTATTTAAAGTGGAAATATTAATCGGATGGGTCTAAATAGCCACCCAGAATCGTGATAAAACAGTGTCATTGGTGAATTGGTTTTAGTTAAAATCTGTGGATCTGTTAAATAATTATTACTAGTATTATTTCATGTTATATAAAAATTTATACCTAACTCCAATTACATCCGGTCTAATCGCTAGGCGCAGGCTTACTGTCTCGATTAATGACTAATCCTTCGAAAAAGTCAGTCAATCGATTACTCCCCGTCTAATTCAATTATTTTTTATTTCAAGTATAAAAAAAATTATTTTTGTTATTCAGACATTTATTTTGAGAGTTTGTAATATTTTATAATAAATTATGTTAAAATTATAAATAAAAATCATAAAATAAATTATTAATACTATATTTTCATGTATTTACTATAATTTTAAAAATAATATTATTTAAATATTTACTATAATAGATACATATATATTTTAAAATATTAAAATAACTTAAAACTAATTCCTGATAATCCCCGTTTACTTCTTGATTAATCTTTGTTTACTTCCCGATTAATCGTTTAGACGGTAAATCCAGCCTAATCACCCACTAGCGCCTACCTACTTTTAAAAACATGTGTATTATTACTAGTGACTGTGGTGATTAAATTCATTAATGGTTCATTAAGACTATAATATATATATATATATATATAATTATTAACACACACTAACACACAGAACCAGTGAGTCAATTTCTTTTATACTTACTTTTTTTTTCTTATTGGCATGGGTTTCATGTAATTCGTGAATACAATTGCAAGAATGCAAATCTTAGTAATTTTATACAAACAACATCTTACACCAAACTTAGAACTACTAAAAAAGTGATGATGATGTCTAGAATATTGTTTTGTAAGATTTACCTCAACATTATCACAGGGAAAAAAAGGAGAACAACAACAGAGTTACTTTTTCTTTTACCTTCTAGAGTGAGTGTAGACAATTCCCAATTTGTGTGAGTGTCTCTGTGCGATGTCATTGCTAACATCAGTATGAGTGCTATGTCATCGCTAACATCATCTCAGAATCTATTATTTAGTTATTTACTTTTTTGTAACATTTCATAATCTGGTTTAGTGTTTCTTTATCTTAATGAAATAGTATGAATTATGTTTCTTAAACAAAAAATAAATGTCTATTTTTGCTATTTTATTGAAAACTGATTTATGCTGTACCAATAAAATGTTACAAGGAACCGGAAAGGCCTAGTGTTAATAAGCTTTTAAGATTTTTCGTAACTAACTTCTAACGATTAATAGTCTGTAGATGTATCCGCTAATACAATTCATCTTATTAAATGCCAAAGCAAAACATAATATAATTGATATATCATTATTTCTCAAGTTATTGAATAGTGACTTTAATAATAATGTGGAAGATTAAATTTGAGATAAATATTATAATTCAGCATAATGTGGAATCACTTTAAAGAAAAAACAATTGCGGCTGGAACCAACCAAACAACACTAGAAACATAGTTCAAACTACCAAGTAGACTGAAAAGTTGAAAACAGAGCACAAAAGCAGAGCTTATTCACAAAGTATTCCAAATCAACCAAAGGAAGAAACGCCTTATCTCCCAAGGGAATGGATTATTTTTTTTCTATTCTTCCAAAATATGTATTCACATAATTGAATCATTATTATAAAATATGTAATGAAAAATTTGGATACATAATGGAAGACGATTATAATCAATATATATCACAGAAGCATATACATTTCAATTTTCAAGTAGAAGAAGATATCTATGAAGTATTAATTTATGAGCGGATTAAGACTTTATGTTAACTGCATTTTAGATCTATCAACAAGAAGCATATACATTAATAATTTTCTGGTCTCAAATTAAAATTTTAACCTAAATACCACCTCTATAAATTAATAATTTCGATAAATTAACAAAATTTTATAAAATACTTAGGTTTCACTATTGTTAATTTTTTATAGAGGTTTAATATAAGTAAAGAAAATAATAGAAAGATTTCAAAATACATATATATATATTCATATTATAATTTACAAACTGAAGAATTTCTCGCTCGGAAAATAGGAATAGAATTACAAAAAAGGGAATATGGGCTTTAACAAAAAAAATGGAAATAACGGAAAACGGAAATAGGGGCTGAAATCATAATGATAACTAGAGATAGGGATGTCAATTAGGGTTGAAAATCCACAGATTACCCTAAATCCGCACCGCTATGGGGCGGGTTAGGCTTCATGTTTTGATTGTCTAAAAAAAAGCGGACATTGCGGGTTGATCCGTCATGGTCAATGGTCTTTGATTGATAAATCCGCATAGGTTGCGGGTTGATCCGCGGACTAATAGAGTTACACGTTGAAGACAAAAAATAGTAGGAAAGTCTTTTTCATATTAGTTTTATTTTAGAAATTTTGAAAAATACATTTTATTTTCTTTTGTCTTAACAAATTGGAAACGTTGACAATGCTTAAATCAATTTCATATTTGAATGTTTGAAAATTTATTGATTTAATTATGCATTTTATGACTTTTATTACTATTTTCTTTTTGATTTATGATAGATATAAGATGCATTTATTTTATTATCGATAAATATACATTGTAAAACTTTAATTTTTTTAGTTATTAATTTGATTTTAAATTCCGCGGACCAACCCGCTTAACCCGCGGTTATAGTGCGGGGCGGGTTAGGGTTATTAGTTTAGAACTCATAGGTTATAGTGGGTCAACCCGCTAAAACCCGCAAATTAACTCAACCCGCAATGGGACGGGATAAATGGGGCGGGTTAACCCGTTTTGACATCTCTTCAACGTGTAACTCCATTAGTCCGCGGATCAACTCGCAACTCATGCAGATTTGTCCATCAAAGACCATTGACCATGATGGATCAACCCGCAATGCCCGCTTTTTTGGGCAATCAAAACATGAACCCTAACCCGCCCCATAGCGGTGCGGGTTTAGGGTAACCCGTGGATTTTCAACCCTAATTGACAACGTTAGCCTTACATATCAACGAAATGGAAACTTGACAACGGCTACAATTAGTTACTAACCACAGTAATTAAACCACTAAAAGAAAAAATAGAAAAACCCTAAATTTAATGTAAGCAGTGAAGGTGTTTATTTAGCCCTCTCCAAATTTCATTTTCGCTCATTTGCTCTCTCTCTCTCTCTCTAATTTCCTTGTCCCTCACGCTTTCATTCTCTGAACTTTGAGTTTTCGATTCGATCACAATGAGTGTGTATTACGATGATCTAATCACGGCTTCGGGGAACCAGATGTGGTCTAGTTTCTGTTTACTGGTGGACACAGCGGTTATGGTATCTGAAGAAGAAAGCAAGAAGAGAATTTTCCAACTCTTCCCGAGAAAAACAAGGTCGTCTTTGATGAAGAGACTAGACCTAAAACAAAACCTTAATGGGTCTTCTTCTTCTTCTGCATTGCTTATCGATCTTAACCAAATCCCTACTGACTCTGAGACAGAAGGAACACAAAACCATCTTCAATGGCTATCTTCTTCTTCGGAGACGAAACCCCTACAAAATCCTAGTTCTGAACCTTCTTCTTTAACCCTACACTTGGATTACAATACAGATGAGTCCGAGAAGATGGAGAAGAAAAACCCTATAAACCCTAGTTCTGAAACTTGTTCTTCAACCTTAATCCTCTATTACAACACGGAGATGAAAGACCCATCAACCCTAATTCCCACTATTCTCAATCCTCTTCGTGCCTAATGGAGAAGACAAGCCGCAAGAGACGTGTCGTGCAAGTGAAAAACCGTACTAGAATCAAAAAAAGCAAATATTGCTTCTTTTCCAAATACGGCGAGAGAGACACCAGAGTAGATTGTCCAAGTGATGAGAGACATGAAAGGAGGCGAAAACGCTAAACTTACCTTTGAGAAGACTCTATTCACGACTGATGTTAACCCAACACAGAACCTTCTCTCAATGCCGTTCAACAACTTAATTAGAAACGACTTCTTAACACTTGTTGAGTCGAGAGTCATTAACGAAGACATTAATGTTAGAAGTTGAATGAGTCAATGTATGTCCGAGTTTGTAGGAGCGTGTGTTAGTTGAGTAGTGGAGTATATGTTCAAGTTTCTTCTCTTTAACTTTATCTCGTTTCAGTTATTTTCTTTTACTTATTTGTAAGGCTATTAAAAGCCATAACTTCTGAATCAATGAAAGTATCACTTTCAGTTACGTATTTCACATTTGGTATCAGAGCTATTTACTAAAAAAAGGAGAGAGAGACAAGAAAAACAAAACCTGTGTGAGAAAGTGTTCAAAAAATATGTCTGATAAATCTGAGAAGTTTGTACAACCTGCTATTCCAAAGTTTGATGGCCATTATGATTTCTGGTCTCTCACGATGGAGAATTTTCTGAGGAGCAGAGAATTGTGGAGTCTGGTGGAAGATGGAGTTCCGGAGATGGCGACCGGAACAGGACAAGCGAGTGAGGAACAGAGAAAATATGTAGAAGATGCAAAACTAAAGGACTTGAAAGTCAAGAACTTTCTTTTTCAATCCATTGAAAGAGAGATTCTAGAGACAATTCTTGACAAAAGTACCTCCAAGGCTATTTGGGAATCCATGAGAAAGAAGTATCAAGGTTCTACGAAGGTGAAAAGAGCACAATTACAAGCTTTGAGAAGGGAGTTTGAATTGCTGGTCATGAAAGAAGGAGAGAAGATCGATGTCTTCTTAGGAAGAACCTTGACCGTGGTAAACAAAATGAAGGTGAACGGTGAGGTGATGGAGCAGAGCACGGTTGTGAGAAAAATTCTCAGATCGTTGACCCAGCGATTCAACTATGTGGTGTGTTCGATTGAGGAATCGAACGATCTGAGTGTGATGAGCATTGATGAATTACATGGCAGCTTACTTGTCCATGAGCAGCGAATGAATGGACATGTTCAAGAAGAACATGCACTACAAGTGTCTCAAGATGAAAGAGCTCTACGAGGAAGAGGTCGTGGTGGCTGCGGAGCATTCCGAGGAGGACGCGGTAGGGGAAGAGGAAGAAACGCATTTGATCAAGCTCTAATCGAATGCTACAGATGTCACAAGTTAGGACACTATCAATATGAGTGTCCCGAGGGAGAGAAGAAGGCAAATTATGCTGAAATCGAAGAAGAAGAGATACTCTTGATGGCCCACCTGGAAGAACATCAAGCAAAAAAAAGGAGACTTGGTTTCTTGATTCTGGATGCAGCAATCATATGACCGGGTGCAAAGATTGGTTTTGGAATTTGGAGGAAGGTTTTCATCGATCTGTGAAACTTGGAAACAACACAAGAATGTCGGTGATTGGGAAAGGAAGTGTGAAAATACAAGTTAATGGTGTTACACAAATCATACCTGAGGTCTATTACGTTCCAGAGCTCAAAAACAATCTGTTAAGCCTTGGACAGTTGCAGGAGAGAGGCTTGGCGATCTTGATTCGTGATGGAACATGCAAGGTATATCATCCAGAGAAAGGTGTAATCATGGAGACTAACATGAGTGAAAACCGGATGTTCTTTATCCTAGCATCGATATTACAGAACGTGATGTGCTTGAAGACAGAAGAAGAGATGGAGATAGAGACGAACCTGTGGCATTGTCGCTTTGGGCATTTAAATCATGAAGCCTTAAAATAACTTGCACAAAAGGAGATGGTTATTGGGCTGCCAATCCTGAAGCCCACAAAGGAAATATGCTCTGTGTGTCTAACTGGAAAACAACATCGTTTCTCAATGTCAAAGAAAAGCTCTTGGCGTGCATTGAGACAACTTCAGCTGGTGCACTCAGACATATGTGGGCCAATTACACCGATTTCACACAGCGGAAAGCGGTATATTCTGACTTTTATTGATGATTTTACTCGGAAAACATGGACTTACTTTCTTCATGAGAAGTCAGAGGCATTTATCATCTTCAAAACTTTCAAAGCAAGTGTTGAAAAGGATATTGGAGCTTTCATCACTTGTCTGAGGACAGATCGCGGAGGAGAATTCACCTCTAATGAATTTGGTGAATTTTGCAAAGCTCATGGCATCAGCAGACAACTGACAACCGCATTCACGCCTCAACAAAACGGAGTTGCGGAAAGGAAGAATAGAACGATAATGAATGCGGTGCGATCGATGTTACATGAGAAACAAGTTCCAAAGGAGTTCTGGTCTGAAGCTACACGATGGAGCGTGCATATCCAGAATCGATCTCCAACAGCAGCAGTAGAAAACATGACACCTGAAGAAGCTTGGAGCGGTTCAAAACCTAAGGTGGAGTATTTTCGAGTTTTTGGTTGCATAGGGCATATGCATATACCGGATCAGAGAAGAAGAAAACTAGATGACAAAAGCAAAAAGTGTGTTTTCTTAGGAGCCAGTGAGGAATCGAAAGCATGGAGGCTTTATGATCCGATATCAAAAACTATTGTAGTAAGTAAAGATGTGGTGTTTGATGAAAGTAAAAGCTGGGATTGGAATCAAGCTGGTGTGGAAGAAAAAGCACTGGATTGTGGGGATGAGGAAGATCAGAATGCAGAAGAAGAAGGAAGTGGTATAGCAATACACCTTCTTCCAACTCCGGTAATGTCAAGTGACAATAATTCGTCAGCGTCTTCATCTTCAAGTAGTAACTTGATGCCTCAAAGCTCTGTTTCATCATCACCAAGTCCAAACTCATCATTATTACCAAGATCAACTGAGAGAGAGACAAATACACGTGCAAGAAGAAGACCAGCTTACTTGGCTGACTACACCACGGGAGAAGGTGAAGATGGTGAACAAAATTTATCGGTGATGCTGCTAATGATGATAACAGAGAACGATCATGTTCTATTCGATGAAGCAGTAAAACATAATGTTTGGAGAGAAGCAATGAGACGTGAGATTGAATCAATCGAAAAAAACAACACATGGGAGTTGACTACATTGCCTGAAGGATTTACACCAATTGGTGTAAAATGGATTTATAAAACCATGTTGAATGAAGATGGTGAAATCGATAAATATAAGGCAAGATTGGTTGCAAAGGGGTATGCTCAATGTTACGGAATCGATTACACTGAAGTCTTTGCTCCAGTTGCAAGACTCGACACAATACGAGCTATAATCGCAGTCGCAGCTCATTCAGATTGGGAGATTTTTCAGCTAGATGTTAAAAGCGCATTCTTGCATGGAGAGCTAAAAGAGGACGTGTATGTAACACAACCATAAGGATACATCAAAAGCGGTGATGAAAGAAAAGTATACAAGTTGAGAAAAGCTTTGTATGGGCTCAAACAAGCTCCGAGAGCTTGGTACAGTCGAATTGAGGGATACTTTCTGAAGGAGGAATTTGAAAGATGCCCAAGTGAGCACACTCTGTTTATAAAAGTGAAAGGAGGTAATATTCTTATTGTCAGCCTGTACGTTGATGATTTAATATTTACAGGGAATAGTAGAGCTATGTGTGATGATTTCAAAGACTCGATGATGCTTGAGTTTGAAATGTCTGACTTGGGTAAAATGAGGCATTTTCTTGGGGTGGAAGTAAAGCAGAGTGCTGCTGGGATTTTTGTTTGTCAAAAGCGATATGCTTCTGACGTGTTGGAGTGGTTCGGAATGGAGGAGAGCAATGCCGTAAGAAATCCGATGGTACCGGGAGTGAAGCTCACGAAGGATGAGAATGGTGAAAAGGTGGATGAAACTATGTTTAAACAATTAATTGGGAGTCTCATGTATCTTACGGTAACACGACCAGATTTGATGTTTGGAGTTTGTTTGTTAAGTAGATACATGGCTAGTCCAAAAGTCTCTCACTGGGCTGCAGCAAAAAGAATTCTAAGGTACTTAAAAGGAACCACAGAGCTTGGAATTCTCTACAAGAAAGGAGAAAGCAATAGTCCAAATCTGATGGCGTTCACGGACAGTGACTATGCTGGTGACTTGGATGATCGAAGGAGCACAACAGGCTGTGTTTTTCTTATGGCTTCAGGTGCGATCTCTTGGGCGTCGAAGAAACAACCTGTTGTTGCACTCTCTACTACCGAGGCTGAATATATAGCCGCATCATTCTGTGCAACTCAGTGTGTGTGGCTTAGAAGAGTGTTAGAGACGATTGGAGCTGAAGAAAGGTCTGCAACATTAATTAAATGTGATAATAGTTCGACGATTCAGCTGTCAAAACATCATGTTCTTCATGGAAAGAGTAAGCACATTGAAGTGAGATTTCACTATCTCAGAAACTTGGTGAATGATGAGATTGTCAAATTAGAGTATTGTGCAACAGAGAATCAAGTCGCATACATCTTTACCAAACCGTTGAAGCTAGAAGAGTTCGAGAAGTTGCGGGCATTGCTGGGAATGGTTAACTTGTCGGAAGTAAGCTAAATTCAGAGGAATTAGCTTAAGAGAGGGTATGTTAGAAGTTGAATGAGTCAATGTATGTCCGAGTTTTTAGGAGCGTGTGTTAGTTGAGTAGTGGAGTGTATGTTCAAGTTTCTTCTCTTTAACTTTATCTCGTTTCAGTTATTTTCCTTTGCTTATTTGTAAGGCTATTAAAAGCCATAATTTCTGAATCAATGAAAGTATCACTTTCAGTTAAGTATTTCACATTTAACAACAATAAAAAGATCGGAGTAGGAGTGATTCTTGTTGATCAACGGTGTGAAAAGTGGGGTGTGATGTTAAAGAGATGGGAGATGAAGAAGGAATCGGGTAAAGGAAGCTGGAATTACAATTTGATTTGTGGGTGGAACGATGTCGTTAAGGCTAATGGATTGAAAGATGGAGCCAACATCAGTCTTTGGTCGTTTAGATGCTGTGGAGTTCTCTGTTTTGCCTTGGAACAGAGTAGTTCTTCTCTTGTTCTCGCTCTCTGCTAAGTCTCATGCGTCTGTTTTTTTTGGTCTAGTAACTTCTTGGAAGAGTATAATTAACAAAATTAGGGTTTTAATAATGACTTGTTCGTTCTATTGTTTCAGATCTTTAGTATTGTCTGAACTTGGCATGTTTGACATGAATCTTGTCTGTTATTTGGTTTACTTTAGTTAATGCATTAGTTAATATTTTGATTTCTTGAAATATATATTGAAGTCTAATTTTGTGCGATGTAATTGGTACAACCCTGCCACAAATGCTCAATTCAATCAAAACCAGAGATGGTTTCTATCAATTAAAATCTGATTTTAAACCCCGTTTAAAAAGCAAAATGAAAAATTTAAGAACAAATATTTGTTGCTAAGATAGGTTTTTTGTTTTAGCAAGTTTCATAGGTTTTATTTTTGACATGACTCTTTAATCGAATTCACAATCACCAGCAGTAGAATAGAGATGACATCTGAAGTTAGAAACAGAAATGACATCATTGCTTCCGTTCTTCACATACATTGCCAATATTGGTATATAAAATAAATAAGCCGGAATCAATCATTAGGGAAGATTTTTCCCTATAGATATATTAGTATTATTATAGGTTAATAAAAATGTGCTAACCGAGTAGAGTATGTGGAAAATTCTAAAAACTATTATGTGAAAAATTCTGGAAACTATAACATTTACAATGACGAATAAACTATGTATGAGACTAAAGATACAACTACACCCAAAAATTAATGTGAGACACTAAGTGAAGAATGCAGATTAAATGAACTCTTTCCACACATTATGCGAGACCCCATTCGTTATGATCACAGCAGACCACACATTTCTTATGCTTTTGTTCGTATAATATGTGACATCATAGTACAAACGAATTTTAACAAGGGTCTTTTAGGTAGATGCCCAACATCCTTCGGTCAATGGAGCAAATGTTCATGCCTTAGAAAAATTCTAAGACGGAGAAATACCTTTTTCAAGGATGAGAAAATTCAAAAGTGCTCTTATATTAGAAAACATTGAATTATATGGAGCTGCGTAACTAAAACAAATATCAAATAACATGATATATATATAGATAAACCATTGATATTAAGAAAAAATATATTGCTCAATACAAAATAATAATATACTATATAAAATCATGCCAAGAAATTGATATGTATAACGTGAAACTCCCGATATTAAGGATGGCCACACAGATATAATCATATGACTAATAAGTCGTACTACTCATGTCCCTTTGCTTCTCATGTATGGTGTGAATTTAGTTATAGACTTCACTCTATATTCAATACCAATAGGGACGTAACAGAAAATAAAAATTTCTCTGATAATATTAAGGACCAACTTTGTATATTAGCCCGTAGCCCAACCCCACAAAAGTGATAGTGTCTTTGGATCTTATCCAGCACTAACCTAGCCAGCTCCACTAGTATTTAAGGCTGTAATTGACATTTGAAACCCTTAAATAATTGAAGATAAATGATAGGATTTACAAGATTTCTTCATATAAGGTGATGAAATTAGAAACTTTTTTAAATCTTCCTTTTCAATATATATACAGTAGGTATTATGGAAAATAGAAATAGTATTCACTTGTCATTTTAATTTATATTTTTAAAGTCAAAATATGTCGCTTTGGCATATACTAAAATAGGCTATTGAACAAAAACAAAAATCCTTACAAATATTTTCATACTCTATAAAAAAAAAGTCTTATAGGACTCATGATCAACCTTTTCATTATTTTCGTATGATTTGTAATATTCGAATTTTGAGGATAAATGCAAAGATCTTTATCCTACCTAAATTTCTTAAAGCATAATAAACATTTCAGACAAATAGTTCTGCAAGTAAACTCCAAAACTGTTTTAAATTACATTATTGCAAGTTAACTCCGAAACAAATGTTTGGTCAATATTTCCCATCTCTGACTTCTTGAATATTGTTGTCTTTTTTTTCTTTTTTTTGGCAGAAGATGTTACGAAGGATTATATTTACATTGTGTTCTATGTATACTTACTGGTCGAACTTGTACTATATATACAAGCGTATATGATAGCTAACATTCTCATACCTAAAACACAATATTCAACTATGATTAATATTCTGTTTATTACTCTCCAATTTCCTCTCTCTTTGGCCCTTGTAATCTTCGTCGGTTACATTTTCCTCACCAAAATACTGAGTAAATGTGAAGTTGATCACAGCTCAACGATCCCTGAGCCAATGGGAGCTTTGCCTCTATTCGGCCACCTCCATCTTCTGCGCGGTGAAGAACTCATCTGCAAGAAACTAGCTGCCATGGCAGACAAATTTGGTCCTATCTTCTCCCTCAAGTTAGGGTTTCATAGGCTAGTTGTTACCAGTGACCCTAAAACAATAAAAGAAAGTTTAGCTACCAACGACTTGGTTCTAGCCACCAGACCAAATATAGCCTTTGGTCGGTACATAGGCTACAACAATGCAGTTCTTGCGTTGGCTCCCTATGGAGACTATTGGCGTGAGTTACGTAAAATTACCACTGTACATCTCTTCTCAAGCCATAGTATAGAGATGCTCAGCCACATGCGTTCTTCGGAAGTAAACGCTTTGATCAAACACTTATACAAAAATAGTGGTGGTACTTCTACGGTGAAGATTGATATGTTACTTGAGTTTTTGACCTTCAATATAATCCTTAGGAAAATGGTCGGTAAGACGATTGAATTCGGTGAAATGAAGAGCGAGGAATGGCGTTATAAGGAGGCGTTGAAGCAAAGCGAGTATTTGGCTACGGTTCCCATGATAGGAGACGCGATTCCATGGCTAGGATGGTTAGATTTCTCAAAAATTTCTCAAATGAAGAAAACGTTTAAGGAGCTTGATTCGGTCATTACCAAGTGGCTGCAAGAACATCTCAAGAAGAGAACAAGAAATGAAAAAGATCAAGAAAGGACAATCATGGATCTACTGCTCGATATATTACCAGAAGACGTTGTGATATGTGGACATGAACGTGATGTCATTGTCAAGGCAACAATTTTGGTATTCACTGTTTCTCCACTCTTGTTAATTTGAATTTATACATATGTTTGAAAAATCTCAAAAACAATAAATTGTGAACAAATGTAATATATAAGACGTCATTCACTTATTACCAATTATTTGAAAAGTTCTGTTTCTTGTTGTAGGTTCTCACATTAACGGGATCAGACAGCACATCCATCACTCTGACATGGGCGATCTCGCTACTACTTAACAATCCTGCCGCATTAAAAGCAGCACAAGAAGAGATTGACAATAATGTCGGTAAAAGGAGATGGGCTGAAGAATCCGACATACCAAGCCTCAAGTACTTACAAGCTATTGTCAAGGAAACTCACAGACTGTACCCGCCAGCTCCTCTCACAGGTCTTTCATTTTTGTTTACACACGTCCTTATTGATCTTGTTAATTTTAAACTTATTTGGTTACAAAAAAAATGATGGATGGTTAGGAATCCGTGAAGCTAGTGAAGATTGTATCATAGGAGGATATCGTGTTGAGAAAGGCACACGCTTGCTCGTCAACATTTGGAAAATTCACAGGGATCCCAAGATCTGGTCAGACTCTGAAAACTTCAAGCCTGAGAGGTTCATGGAGGAAAAATCGCGATATGAAAAGAACGATTTTGAGTACATTCCTTTCAGTTCGGGAAGAAGGTCATGTCCAGGGATCAATCTTGGCCTAAGAGTTGTTCACTTCGTGTTGGCTAGGTTGCTTCAGGGGTTTGAGTTGCGCAAAGTGTCTTGTGAACCATTGGATATGAATGAAGGGCCTGGTCTAGCCTTGCCAAAGATTAGCCCGGTCGAAGTAGTTTTAATGCCCCGGCTCGATCCGGAGTTGTATTGTTTACTCTAAACCATTGTGTACTTATAATTATTCGGAGTTTCTTGGGATCATTACTTGTTGATTTTAGACATGTATGGTGTCGATTGTTTAAAAACAATTTGGAAAGGATAGGAAAGACATGTTTTTAAATCTCCACACAAACCAGATTTAATATCTTTTAATAAAAAAAAATTCAGTAGTTATCCACACAATTCTTATATGGAATGAACTCTATCATTTCTTATGATAATATTCAAAGATCCTAAATGGTTGGATTGTAAGGTGTTCTTATAATATGATTGTTTTTCTAAAATCTAAATTAAAAAAATATAAGTTATGGGGTGATAATTCTAAAATCTGTATTTAAAAATAGATAAGTATTATGGGGTGACAAAAAAATAATTTATGAATATTTTTAAAATTTAAATTTAGATTAGGTCTCATGTGTCAGTAGTGAACATGTCCATCGTGGGTATAATGCAGATAGAATTATCAATCAGAGATGGCATGACGAAGTCTCTACTCACATTAGTCATTCTTCAACATATGCAACCAAGCAATAATATTCAATAATGTTAGATGTCTATATATATATATATGTCTTTCTTTATGATAAAGTCCAGTTGATTATAAATCTTACTATTTAAAAAAAAAATTGATAAGAAAAAATAATTGATATAAGGCAAAATTGGAAATAAGTGACATTTTTACCTTTTTGTCCATACATGTCTCTTTCTTTTAAATTAGTGAAATAAGCTTTTGAAATAATGTAAACATAATTATACCATCTTAATAAAAAAATCGATAAATTTTGATAACTCTAATCAAAACAGAGTTTTTGACTTTTTGACAATTTTCTTAATAAATATATATATATATATATATATATATATTCATATATAAAACAAATTTTGGTAATTCCCTATATATCTCCCATATTGAAATAAAAAAAAATCATATTGAAGAAAACCTAAATTCCTTTCCCCAAATCTATTTACCCAATTCATCTTCTTCTTCATCTTCATCACCAGTTTTTGATTTTTTCACACTTCACTTTTACACTTCTTTCCCCATTTTCACACTCGTTCTTTATGTTTTTCATCAACAACAAAATTCCACTTATTTTTCTCATGCATTCTCCAAACACCACAACTAACATAAATATTCATTATATTCATGAAGTTGAAAAAACACTAGTTTGATATATAAGTTCACAATTTTTTAAAAAAAGAAGAAGTTTTTTAAGACAGATTTTCATATAATAAACTTTTTCTAAATTTTAATTCACTGAATAAATTTTTAAACTAAAATTATCATAAATAAGATTTTCCTATATTTAGTTTAAATCAAAATATTCAGTTTCTTTATATTCAGATTTTGAATCAATCTTTATAAATTCAAATTAATACACATTCTAATATATCTTCTAACATTTTGTAGAACACGAAGAACTACAATAATACGTTTTCTAAATTTTTTGAAAAACAAGAAGAAGTAAAAGAATACGTATTATAAAATTTAGAATGTGTATTATGATTTTATAATGCATGTTATGTTTTTATCAGAACATGTATAATTTTAGAATACACACTCTAGTTTTTAGTATGTGTATTCTAACAAATGTTAGAAAATCATTCTAATATTAAAAAAAAATTATTAGAACATGAACAACTAAAAATATGCGTTCTAATTTTTTAGAACATGGCCAAGTGTTAAAACACTTATTCTAAATTTTGTAAAATATGTACAACTGTTAGAAGACACATTCTAATCGCCAGAATGTGCATTTTTAACTTTTTTGAACAAATTTTATCCACCTAAAAACCTACTTTTAAATTCTTATTTTAAAAAAAATTTCGTCTACAGATTTACTTAGAAGAAGTTTCCCCTTGAAATAAATATGAAAATTCATCATAATTTGGAATTACTTTGAAAAAAGAAAATTTCAGTTGGAACCAACCAAACAACACTGACGACTTAAAAAACAAACAACCCCCACAACTAAACAACACAAGAACATAGTTTCAAAAGAACCAAATAGACTGCACATAAACATCCAATTGGCTCTCAAAATTTGTTTGGTCTTTAGCCAATCCCATTGTACTAATGTTTATCTTGATCGAGAGCTTTCTAAAAGCTATGTTAGTTTGATTGAGAGAAGATGGATCATATAAACTTTGAACCTCAAACCTTTGCTAATTGCTACTACATCATCTACTCGAAATAAACACCTTCCAAAACAGAGCTCATCTCCAAAGTATATTAAGCATCATCCTAAAGAAGAAACGCCTTATCTCCAAAGGAAATTTATTATTACTCCCATTCTTCCGAAAAGTATGTATTTGCATCATTGAATAATATAATGAAAGATTTTTTCAAAAATATGGATACATAATGAAAATTATAATTTATATAAAAGGAAAAAACCCTATACATTTTAATTTTAAGAAATATATATATATATATATATATGAAGTACTAATTTATCGTTTAAGTTTTTTTTATATTAACTGTATTTTAGTTTCATCAACCAGAGGCTTAATAAAAATGTAAAGCTAATAAATATAAAGTCGCATATTAAATAGTTCAAAATACATTTGTATTCATAGTTTTATGTACAGTCTGAAGGAAAAAAAAAACTTCCAAGTATTCACTACTTCTACTTCTACTTCTCGCTCTCGGAAAATGGGAGTAGTAACTTTAACAAAAATGGGAAGTGGAATACGAAAATAAGGGCTGACTGAATCCTAATTATAACAGTATCCATATCAACGAAATGGAAACTTGACAAAGGCTAGATTTAGTTACTAATTACAGTAATTAAACAACTAAACTCAAAGGAACAATGTAAAAACCCCTAGATGTAATGTTAGTATTTGCATTCATTATCAAACAACATTAATATTAGCAACATCATAATAAATGTTTAATTAATTATAAATAATTTATGTTACTATTATTTTCTGGCAAACAAATAATTAATGAAAAAACATGTCAATTAAGGATGGCCACAAATATAATTATAGGACTAATAAGTTGTACTACCCATGTCCCTTTGGTTCTCCTATATGGTGTGAATTTAATTATAGATTTAACTCTATTGTATGGTGTGAATATAATTATAGACTTCATTCTATACTCAATAAGGACGTAACCGACAATAAAAATAACTCTGATAATATTAAGGACCAACTTTGTATATTAGCCTGTAACTAAACCCCCACAAAAGCGATGGTGTCTTTGGGTCTTATCAACCACTAACCTAGCTAGCTCCACAGCTAAGCCAATATTTGACTCCTAGAAATACGTGTCACATGGAGTTACAACGATTATAAATTTGTTGAAACTAAAAAAGACGAGTATTGTTATTACCCTTTTTTAAAAAAGCTTTAATTTTCTTAGTTGGAAAACTTGAAAGAAACAGTAGCTAGATCACTAACTTTGATTCAGATGCCTTACGTATAAGAATCATGTACGTATTTTTTTAGGGTAATTTTGTTTAGATATAGGTTAGTCGTACCAATTTCAGTTCATCTAACTTTTGTCAATGAACGACTTTTTCTAGTCCCAAACATTTATTTTTTTGCTTTAACAAAATAAAATCATTTAGTCTTATATAATACATATTTTTGCTATATAATTAATACTTAACTCTTAATATTTTGATTTCATCGAGTTGGGATTGATTCTTAAAATGGAATATAACGTATTTATTAATCTGTTACCGAGGAAAGCACTCTTATCAAAAACAACATGTAAATGGTCTATGTATTTATTGATATGTATTTGATTATGTATCTGTTTGATGTATTCTGTTTGTATACTCGATTACGAATTCATGAATGAAACAGACGTAGAAAAACATACACGTAACTCTTACGTACGTTTTCTTTTTATAAAATTCTTTCAAGTTTTCAGTTAGTTGTTTTTAAATTATTCCCCAGCTGGTTAATTTTGAAAAACAATTGATTTTTATGTTTTTTTGGCTAGTACACTAATTTAGTAAAAACTGGAAAAAAATTCCTCAATTAATTTAACCTTTGTCGAGTCAGAAACATTTACTTTTTGTGTTTTTACTTTTTAACAATGTTCCTCATATGTCAATCTCGTGTTCTATGTATACTTTTGGTTGAACTTGTACTATATATACACCATGCTGCTATGTCTCAGACCATCAACAAGATCGAGTGGATGCTTTTCTGACAATCTTGAATCATATAACTTTAACAAAAGGGATCAAAATTTATTTTTATCCATAAGTTGTAGATAACTAGTAAAGAATAATTATGATTAGCTATATTTTGAGATTTTTTTGCCGGCAATATTTTGTGATTTTAAAATGTAAATAACCAAGACATTAGCCTATTGATTTTAAATAGTGTCATCTTTGTTAGCATCATGTTTTTAAATCAAGCCAAATAACATGCATAATGCCTTTTTTAAAAAAATATATACATCTCCAAAAATGTTCCAGTTGTACTAAATGATTAAGAATAATTAAATATGTTTCTCAATGTATGGTTCTTCTTCAAGTGTATACAATATAGAGATCTGGGGAACTGGATCATATTGAGTTAGAGTCTAAATATTACTCATTTAGCTCTCAAATATACTAGTTCAATACAGCCTCTTTTGTTTTTTATATTTAATTTTAATTTATTATTTTATTTAAATATAATACTACATACCATTATCTTATTGGATGAGTTTTAAGGAGGTACATAAAAGGGATAATCTTGGGAGTGAACTCAAAAAAACTCTTTAAGAATTGAATTTGAAAATTTCAGCTAAGATTTTATAGGATTTATTAGTTGAAAAATATATATATATAAAAAATCAAAATATCATGGTTTTAAGTAGAAATTATGACAAGTTAAATAAAAAATTTCTAATTCACCAAAATTTAACAAATTCTCTTAAATTTTTTAATTAAACTCAAATCACTATTTCAATACATCCCTAAGATTCGATTTTTTCAATTATGAAATTAGGTAAAAGTAGTATTAAAAATATATTTGCATGCTTGAAAATAAAGAATAACTTAATAAAACTGTAAAAGTTAATGAAAATAGTCAAAAGACATAATTTAATTTTCTAATAAAAAGGCCTTTAAATCTAAGATTTACATTAGTTGTGATACCCAAAAATCGCATTTTAGATTTGATTACCCAAAAACATGGTCACACGTGTCAAAAAACGATTCGTCGATCAGGTCAGAAGATACAAATCGCCACGTCATCGGCCTCATGCCGTCGTCGTGTCTCCACTCGCTCAACAAAACGTATCGTTTGCATTTTAGGAACGTCGCACTAAAGCTCTGAAACACAACACAACACAATAGATAGAGAGAGATTTGTGTAATAATCAGAAACCAAATCATGGGGAAGAGAAGAGGCGTCTCCGCCGTGAACGTGGCTGTTGGGTGGCTGAGAAAACAATCAAACAAGGTTAAGATAGCTCTAGGGATTATTCTCTCTTTCATCCTCATCGTGTTTTTGAAATTCACCGTTCACAATTACAATCACTTTTTTGTCGCCTCCCAGCTTATCCATGCCGCCGGAATCTTAATCCTCATCTACAAACTCACCCGCCAAAAGACATGTTCCGGTGACAATAATAATAATACCATATCATAACATTTATATTACACTTTTGTTATTGTTAATGTGATTAGAAGTGAAATGTAAAGTTCTATGGGCTTCCAACTCAAAACCTGGCAATGAGTGGATTGCCTCATATCTCTTATATATTAGTGTTGGTCCCTTCAATTATCCAATGTGGGATCCTAACACACCCCTCGAGATGATAGTTCTTACCATCTCATCTCGAACCGAATCCCACTTTTAGGACCGGTCATAAGCTTTCTTGGGCCACCCTACTTGGGTCAATGAGGTTCTGATATCATGTAAAGTTCTATGGGTTTCCAACTCAAAACCAATTGGCAATGAGTGAATTGACCCATATCCCTTATATATTAGTGTTGGTCTCTTCATTTATCCGATGTGGGATCCTAACATGAAACATTTATATATGTGTGTCTGAGAGTTTATAGTGTGTTATTGTTTTGGAATCTTATAAGAAATGTAAAATGATTTAATTTCTTAGGTCTATCTTTAAAGTCTCAAGAAGTGACAGCAATATTTCTTGCTGTGAGATTGATCTGCAGCATAAGCATGGAAGGTGATATACATACAGTTCTTGATTTCACCACCTTGGTTTCGACTTTATGGACCATTTATATGATTCGATACAAGCTGAAAGCATCTTATGTAAAGACTCTCGACACTTGCCACAAATACTATGTGGTAATTTGCTTTGATCTAAAGAGTTTGAAAAGTGTTGTTTGGTTTTTCAATTCCCTCAAGATGATTAACATGTTTTATCCTTTTTTCGGCTACTATATAGCTTGTACCATCTGCTATCCCTGCATTGGTTATTAACCCAAGAACTAGTTATTCTTACATCCACCGTGTCATGTGTGCATTTCGTGTTTACTCAGAATCTGTCTAGATCTGTTCTACCTCAGCTTCGATTGATGCAAAATGCTCAGGTCAGCGGCTTTTGACATATCTATGTATATATCATTTGATTGTTTGTCAATGTAGAGTTAGCAGTTTAACCAACTATGATGGTCTAATGGTTAAGTATTCGTCTATTCGTCATGTTGGTCTAGTGGATGGAGTCTCATACACTATACATACTTCCATGTTGGCCAATGTTGGAATTTTAAGTTGTAAGAAATTCTGGTCTCGGTATTAGATTAAACTTAGGTCCAAAACTTTTCCGGTTATAATAAAAACAAGTTAAACATTTTCTTGAACAATCATTTTAGATCATAGAGCCTTTCACAGCTCATTACGTGTTTGCGCTTAATGGAATCGCAAGATTTTTGGTATGCGCCCACTGGCTTATCCAGGTAAAGTTCTACCTCCATAATCATTAAGCTTCCACTGATTGAGTTCAAGAGACTTATTTGACCCCAAAAAGAACAAAAAAAAAGATCAAGAGACTTAATGGTCTGAAAATGTAGGTATATGAGACTCGTGGACATTACCTATGGCTAGTCGGAGCTGGTTACTTTTGGTTCCCGGTAGCTATAGCAGCCGAGGGAGTTCAAACCTTCATCCTCGCCGACTTCTGCTGCTACCATGTCAAAAGGTAATCCAGATTTTCGCAGACTATGTGAACCTTATTCATATAAGTGGTTATTGTTATTTAGCAATGTTGTTTTGATGTGTGTTTATTATATGTTGCAGTGTTATGGAGGGCCAGCTTGTACTGAAGATGCCGGTTTAGATATCGGTATAGATTAATCGATACATTTTGTTTTGTTTTTATTTTTTCAACTTAAGGTACCTTTTTACCAAAGTAGATGATCAAACTTAATCTAGAAAGGTTTCGTTTCTTTATAACTCTTTTCTGTTTTGGTTAAGACGAGTATCAAAATGGTTTTCTTCTTTTTTAATTATTTGAACTTTTATATACACATAGCGGAATATGTATAAACACTGTTACGGTTATAATAGTTAAAATTAATTAATCATCAGTTATAGTTATAATTTTTTCTTTAACTTTAACCTTAACCGTTTTAATACGGTTACGGTTGAAATGGTTACGATTGTTTACGGTTATGATTCTTTACGGTTACAATTATATATGATTAAATATGATTCAATTATTTAAAATTAAAAATATATAAAATTACAATAAAAATAATTATTTTATTTTTAAAACTGTTACAGTTAACCGATAATTTTTATACGGTTATGGTTAATTTATGATTAACTATAACTATATAATTTTACAGTTCCAGTTATGATTTTTAACCATTTTATACGGTTACAGTTCGGTTACGATTGAAATGAATATGATTACGGTACGAAATACGATTACGTTTACATTTTGGTCATCTTTATAGCAGAGTGCCGAATATATTTAATTACTTGAAATTGAAAACGACGATGTTTAAACCACCAGTGACATAATTCAAAGATTTTAACCTCGTAAAAATTAAAGAAAATAATGAATTTCTATGTAGAATTTTGAACAAACGTCAATCTATACTAATAAAATGGACTATTTGGGACTAAATAGGATGTACACATCAAAAAAAAAAATTCATATAAACTTGACACATCAGCAATATTAAATCTCAACTGTTTAATTAAATGATTTATATTATTAAAAATAGTCAATTTCCAATCTTTTCGTCTACTCTTATTCTCTCCCATCAAAATTTGTTTTGTTTATTAGTATGGTAATTTTAAAATATATAAATATATATTTTAACTTTTTCACTTCTATGTGATTCATTTTGTTTCCTCTGCATTTATGGTTGTATGAAGCCATGACATATAAAAATCGTAGATCAACTGGGTTGTGATTCCATGAGATAATGGTCATACGGAAGATACGAAAAGGTACATCGAACAATATCATATGATTATTTGTTTTAATGTGTTTCACCAGATTTCTACCGTCTCACATATTTTTTCAGTCTGTAATGTGTACTTTTGATCTTTTATATATTGTTGTTATTGGTGTAACTATAGTTAAAGTTAAAGATTTTGAGGTTCAAGCAGCAGCTTCTTCCATAGTGAATATAGATCACACAAGGTTCTTTCTTTTCTAATCCTCTCGATAATTTTGTGTCTCTGTTTTCTCCCCTTAGGTTTTGAGCTACATACATCACACATTTTTATATATTGTCGAGAACAAATTGAGAATTTCTCCTACGTATTTTCTATTCATTATATGGTAGACAACAGTTGGGCAAATTATATGTTTAGTATATATCATTGAAAAATATCTAGGATTTATATATTCATGAGGATAGAGCTCATGAATTTTATCATACCAATGCATAAGAGAGTATTTCCATTTTTAGTTGATCTTACCTTTATAAGATTTTAAATTCGAGATCACTTAATTAGAATTTATTTTCAAGTTACATAAAATTTGCTATGAAGTATGACGTAAAATATTTTTCAAGCTAGCTAGGATTCAAGCAATATATTCATAGAAACGACACAAATAAATATGATATATAATATTTTAAGAATCATGGGTTACTGTTGATGGTTATTGTCATCTTTTAGAACTTTTTCACCAAATCTCTTGTCAGTCATTTAGAGCACTTTGTATCATAAAGTTAACTGAATAAAAGATACAAAATAAAAAACCCTAAAATTGTGAAAATTTTAAGTTTACAAAACATACTTACCATTGCACAACATATGCACACATGTACAAACCTACTGATATGTCATCATTTTATATAAAATTTTATAGTTTAATCTATTCAAATAGACAAACATGTATAATAATAAAGTGAGCAAGAAATTAATAATATATATAAAGTTACGCTGCGAATATAGAAAATTCAATAATTTTTTAATCAGGAAAATATGTTGAAAATTTAGGTTTAATTTTTCTTTCTCTCATTAAAAATAAAATAAAAGTTTATAATACAAGCATACAAATTATTTCATGCAATGATTTTAAATATAATTTTTTTTTTAATTATTATCTTATACATATAAAATTTCAAATTCATTTTGATAATTTTTTAATAAAATTAAACATTTTATCATATAAAATAGAAAAACATATAGATAAATAATCCGCATGTAGCGCGGGAAATCCTCTAGTATATACTATATATAAAGAAAATAAATCATGTAAATTAAAATATCTGTGCACCTTAAATTCAAAAGGAAAATAATAAAAAGAATAAAATATCTTTTTGCATTAAAAAAAACTAAAATATCTCAAACGTACAATTATACATAAAACTCTACGAAAGTCACTTTTTTCTTCTATCTTTTTATTGTACTTAAGGTTCTCATGTCGCTATCTCTCTTTCTCATTTCTATTAGAGATTCAGAGGTAAAAACCCTAACTAGCGCCATAGCTTAGTGAAGCTCCTTTGCGAGAAAGAGAGCGAATCGTTCAATTTCTCCGGTTAATCGTTGTTTTTTATCCAAAGGTAATACTCGAATTCGTCTCCGCCGTCGTTTTCTTCCTCAGAATCATCTCCACTCATTTCATATTTTGATCTTTTACTTGATCGATTGAACTCTATACTGTTCTAGTACTTAGATCGGCCTTTTACAACTCTGATTTGAGCTAAATTTGTATTCATTCTTCGTAAATATTCGTTGCATTACTTTACGAACTGATTTCAAATGATATTTGAATCCAGATGAGAAATGATCTCTCGTTTCACTGATTTGTTTTCGTTTCCAATTGGATTTGGAATCACTGATCAGTGATCGCGATGTCTTACTTTTGTTGATGCTTGATTTTTGATTTTCCAGGAGAAGAATTAGGCTATGGCGATGTTAGCTGCACAGCAAGTTCCAGCAGCAGCTTGTACTCCAGATATCGTATGGATTTTTAGATTTTTAGCAGATGTAAATTGTGTTGTTTTGTGAAAATTTTCAGATTCTTAAATTGTTGTTTATTTGTGTGTGTGTTTATAGGTTGGGAATGCATTTGTGCATCAGTATTATCACATATTGCATCAATCTCCTGAGCATGTTCATAGATTTTACCAAGAGATTAGCAAGTTAGGTCGTCCTGAAGAGAGTGGTATAATGAGCATTACTTCTACTTTGCAAGTGAGTTATAATGCTACTTAATTTTTTGTTTGAACCTCGTCTTTGCTTTGCATTCTTGAAGTTTGTTTTACGCTTAAAGATGTATGCTGCATATGTTTTGAGAAGGCTATTGACAAGAAGATAATGGCACTTGGTTATGGTCTAATCAATGCGGAGATAACAACTGTGGACACACAAGAATCTTATGGCGGTGGTGTTCATGTGTTGGTGACTGGGTATTTGACGGGAAAAGACTGTGTCAGGAGGACTTTTGCTCAGACCTTCTTCCTTGCTCCTCAGGAGACAGGATACTTTGTCTTGAATGATATGTTCCGATACATTGATGACGCTGGAATCGTATATGGAAGTCAGGTTCCAGTGAATAACATCCAAGTTCCTGATAACATTCACCAGGGTTAGTTGAACCTAGTTCTTGTATTTGGCTCCTTCAAAAATTAATGAATTCTAAGCAGTGATTAGTATTGGAGTCTTGGTTTTTTTACAAGCGTTGTATATCTTCTTGTTCCTTAGATCCAGCTGCTGCTGAAGACATTCCAGATGACCTTGTTCAGGAGAAATATGTCCAAGAGAATCATGCTGTTGAGAAATCTGTGTTGCCCAAGAGTTTTAATGTACCTGAAGTGTTCACTCTCTCTGAAGATGAACAAGTATCAGCTACAGAAGAAGCTCTGGCACCTGAAATAGTTCATGAAGCTCCAATTGATGTGCAGAAGGTTGGAGAATCTGATTCTAAGACTGGTGAAGTTCCAAAGAGATCTTATGCATCCATTGTAAGTAACATACATTTGAGTTATGTAATGCCTCAAATGTGAGATATTTAGCTACTCTGCCCCCAGGATTTAATGACATTGGTGTATGTAATTTTGAAATGTAGGTGAAGGTAATGAAAGAGAATGCTGTACCAATATCTGCTGCAAGAACCCCAACAATGGTGGAACCAAAAAGACAAGAAGACCAAGCTATTCATATACCTCTACCAAGACCGTTGATTGAGAAATCAGATTCAGTAGCTAATGTAGCTGTCAATGGAAACGATCAAGATAATGAAAGAGGTAATTGCCTCTTTTTTTCTGGCAGTGTTTATCGTCAAGCATGCTCTGCGTTAATCTTTCTCATTTCTTGATTCCGTAAAAGCTCTAGGTCCGTCCATCTATCTAAAGGGTTTGCCCCTTGATGCAACCCCAGCCTTGATTGAGAATGAGTTCCAGAAGTTTGGACTTATTAGGACCAATGGAATTCAAGTTAGAAGCCAGAAGGTACAAAGAGTCTCTTATCTTTATTATGTTGCATTAACTACTAATGTGCATAGTAGTTATCGTTATGAATATTGTGTTTCTACAGGGATTCTGTTTTGGTTTTGTTGAGTTTGAATCCGCAAGTTCCATGCAAAGCGCTATCGAGGTAAGAACCAACAGTATTACTTTCAAGGCCCAGCCCCTCCCTGACCATCTGAGGCTAACGAACTGTTACGGGAATTTTCAAACAGGCATCACCTGTCATACTCAATGGGCACAGAGTAGTCGTGGAGGAAAAGCGATCTACGGCTAGAGGCAAGTTTACTTTTAAACTTCGAGAAATGAACTCTCAGAAGCTTAAGACATATATTCATCGTCCATTGTTGAAACAGGTAACTATAGAGGACGTTCCACGTCTGGTGTAAACAATGGCTACAGAAACGAAGGAGGAAGGGGTCGTGGGGGCTATGGAGGTGGAAGAGGAGGAGGAGGTTATGGTCGGACCGACTTCAACGGATATGGTAATAATAACAGAGGAAACAATAGAGGAGGATATGGAAACCGAGCCAATGGTGACGGTGGTGGGTTCCCGAGGGCCAATGGTAACGACAGACGTGTAAGACGTGGTGGCGGAATTGTTGATGCTCCTCGCGTCTCTGTTACTGCGTAAATGTGCTTTTCAAAGCAAAACGACTCAATTGTTTTTAGAGAGTTTAGGCGTAGAGCTATGACTTCATAAAATTGACTATTATTGTCTTTTCACCGTGTCATTATTTCGTTAAATTTCAGAGCCAGAGGAAGTTTCATCGGTTCTTGCTTGTCTAATTCTTTTTTACCTCTGAATGATGGAGCTCTTATGAATCGGGTTGAAATAGCATAATGATTTTAACAATGATGATTTATTTGAGCTTTAATATAGAAATTGCCATAGACTTTACTACAGCTATAAACAAAAATTACAATATTCTTAAACCCCAAGATTATATAAATAAACACGCCAAATAACTAAGGTTAGAACATAGTAAAAGTGAAGTAACAGCTTATGCTTTTAGATTTGTTTGAAAAAGAAACTTAACTTAGTTCAGAGGCCGAAATTGCAAGCCTGAACAAACTCGAGATCGTAGTCGACATGTCTAGTCCAAAGCGGTCGAAACTGGTTCATAGCTATGTCCAGCCATGGCTTCATATTACCGTTGAAGTGTACAACTGCAGCATTGCGGATCTCGTCCATGCTAATGCTCGGATTGTATCCTAGCCCAAGTACATGCCATGTTTTGTCCAACGGCTTTGTGGTCGAGTAAAACGTGATCAGTCCAGGAGGTAACGTTCCCAGTTTCCATAGAGCTCTGTTCTCATTCTGCAATAACAAAATTTGTAAAATGTCACACAAAGAAAACACATTGTCAAATGGCGAAGAAAATGATCAGAAAGGTTACCAAATTTTGCCAGTAGTGATACTCTTCTGTGCACTTCTCCCTTCTCCAAGCATCGAGATCGAAGAAGTTCATTCCATAAGCCCACGCACAAGCCTTGGGATTAAACTTCTCTTTGATCAAAGGATGTGAGAAATTCATATATTGAGCATACCGATGAAACGAACCAAAGCAAGTCTCTACAGCTCCATTTACTTTACCATCCATATCGATCTCCCAAAGCCCCGTTAAATCCTTCTGCACAACCACATCGTCATCCAAGAAGAGGATCCTGTGTAGCTTCGGGTACATCTCGGGTAAATAAAACCTCAAGTGATTCAATATGGACAAATACTTTGGGTTCCTGAACTTCATATTCGTAGTATCCTTGGTTGCATTCTCCAGCTTATTCTCGAAATAAAACTTCTGAAGATTGGCAGATTCCAACTGCTTCAAAACAGGCACATACGAAGAGTTCAAAAACGTATAATCCTCAACCGCTTTCACCTCTACATGAGCTCCATTGTACTCCTTCAACTTAAACATAACCTGCATTGCACCAAGATTCATCTTATCCGTCACAACGTGAAACACATGCTTCCACGGCTCCTTAGCATTCTTCACAGCAGAGTTCACCACCACTGAAGCTGCAATAACATTATCAGAGAAAATAGCGTAATGGTAAAGATCCGGATCCTCAAGCTCAGAGGGTCTAGCTTTGCCATCATCAATATACTTTTCAGGATGAGCAATCCTCTCTTCCATCAACCTCATAGCAAGACAATGCAACCCTTTAGGTATCGATTTCGCAGCAATCAAACTCGAAAACGCTCCTTGTTTCTTAGCATTAGTTAACTGTTCGTTAACCGCGAAAATCGTATCTTTCAGCTTCTGTATCTTCAACTGATTATCAAATGACTCTTTAGCTTCAGCAATCACTTGCCTAGTCATCTTAATCCTTTCTTTAACTTCTTTCTCAAATTGTCTAAGCACAGATTCTTCAATCGAAGCTCCATCAGAAGAATCATACAAAGCTCGATACGTTGGTTTATTAATCAGATCTGTGTAGTTTCTAGAAAGATCTGCGAAGATCCTAACGAGTTTTGAATTCTCAAGCTTAAGCTTTCTCGCATAAGAAGCATAAGCTAATGCTAATGAACGATGATCATCAGCTTGTTTACGGATCTGAATTAACCGTGGCTTAAGCGGATCCGATTTGATATCCAATATGGATCTTCGAATAGATCCGACTCCAACACTCTAAAATCCAACAAAAAATTTCACACAAAAAAATCATCTTCGTGAAAAATGCTAAAATTCAAATTATAAATCCAAGATCTGATGAGAGAGCTTACGGGAAGAAGGAGATCAGGTGAATCGTTAGATTCAGAAATGGAGAAGAACGAGAGAGTGAAGAGGATAAGTGAAGCAGTGGCGACGGAAGCTGTGAGTCTGATTTTGATACCGAAGCTTGTAATCGTCGGAGATCCGGCGCCGCCGCGTAAGAGTCGGTGGTGATTAGCCATTGGACGGTGAACACTTAGCAACTTTGAAGCTTTACAGATTCATTTGCAGTTATATAGCTTTATTAATGGAAGCTCTCTCTTTGTGGAACGCGGCCAAACTCAAATGATAGGTGAAGAAAAAAAAAAATGTCGGTATTCATTTTTTAATATTAATTTAAGTGTAAGTGTGTAACGAGAAATTAACAACTGTAATTTAATTTAAAAACATTACAAATGATTATTCTCATTTTTTAAATAATTTTTTATTTTAATAAAAGGCCGCAATATTTTTTTTTAGCCACTCTAAATTTAGGACCGACGCAAGTGGTGGGATGATGCCAAACTCTCAATTGATAAATAGATGAAGGAAAAAAAAAATTGTCGGTAACTATTTTTCTTAATCTTAGTTTAATCGTAACAAATAACAATCATATTAATAAAAGTTTTGATAAGAAGCCGATTATACACTCATATGTTCACTTCATTAAAGCCAATAAGTGAGATATAAAAATGCTAAGAAACGAAAAGGGACCAAGAGTTTATATATATATATATATACATTAATTTTACGAGGTTCAAAACTAATATGAAATTCTAACTACTACATTAGACATTTATGTTATCATCCATAAAATGGTTTACTATCAAAGAAAAAGGAAAAAAAAAGACAATGTAATATACGACAAAAACAAAAGAAATTCATAGTTTAAGAAAAATATAGTATATTATAACAGCCGTGAAGATCAGATCTAAATAAATATTGCAAAAATATTGGGCATTCTTAACAACATCTTTTAGTATTAATTACCCTTAACTTTTGCATATAACTTACCAAAGAGTATAGATACTACAAAAACATAACTATCCCTAATAACTTATATATATAGAGAATGAAATTAATACAAAGTTTATTTATCTCCTTTAAAGCTTTCTTGGAATGTTTGTTTGCATTGTAAAACCGTGCAAAGCCTTTGAAAGCCTTAGATAGCTTCAGAAGGTTAGGCTTAGCAATTCCCAAATGCATTTTCCCTGTTGAAAACTTCAAAGCTTGTAAGCAGCAAAGCTTCTGCTGATCAATCACATCTTCATCTTCCTCTACCACTATTACTTCCTTCTCTATGCTCTTCGTCTTCATCATCATCATTGACTTCTTCTTCTTCATCATCTGCTTCTTATTCTCATCTTCTTCGATCTGCTTCTTCCCTGCTTGCGTCTCGTAAGTCTCCCACAACTGATCCATGCCTTGTCCAACATCAGCATTGTGTCGTTCCTCAAATAGCTTGCAAGCTAATGTTCTCCTCCATTCTTTATCTTTCCTCATTGATCTAAAGCTCTCTAGCACAACATGTTCTTCTTCTTCTTCCTTATTAATCACTTCATTCTTCCTAAAATCTCTCGGTTTTGGGAGATCATAGCTTTCATCATTACCTTTTTGGACAACATCAACTTTTTGAGCCTTGGATTCTTCTTTTGTCGGCTCTTCTCCATTATCGAGGACAGCTTCACTTTTTGGCTTGACTTTTTGTTCTTCTTCATCTTTCTTTTCATATTTCTTTGTTTCCTCTTTCTCCACCACAAAGTTCAACGGTTGGATCTCCACTAGCTCCTCCTCACGGGTCTCACTGGTCAAAGCTTCCGACACGATGCTCTCATGACTACAGAATTTGTCAACAAATGTCAGTTCATCCGAACATATCTCATTACATTCCATTGAGCAAGCTTCAACGATCATCTTATACGTATCCAACTCTTCCAAGGACTTAAAACCCTCATCGTTGACATAAAACTTGGGTTCCAAGACACTTCCAAGTTTACTATAAAAGGGAAAAAAGAAGCTTTGTTGTGTTTCTAATGATTCATCAGAGTCAGGACAAGTGTTGTGAACATGCAAAGTACTACGTAAAGCAAGAAGCAAGAGTGTAGTGGTGACAAAGAGTGGTGAAAGAAAAGAGAGAATCTTGAAGATGTAAGGTGTGAAGAAGAGTAAGTAAGAAAAATATAAAGGGTGTAAGTGGATGAATGAACAAAAGAGATGAAAGTCAGAGAGAAGAAGAGATGATAAACCAATCTTTTTGGTATCAGTATCCTCTTCTGGAGACATGTTTGCTGAAGAAACCTTTGGGAGATTATGTCAATGGTGACAAAGAAGATTTAAAAAGACTAGCCAAGCTTTTTCTCTTTGCTTTGTTCCGTTAAGAGTGGCGTGAATATAAGAAAGAGATTAGAGAAACAAGGACAAGAAAAAGCAACTTTAGAAAGTTAACTTTCTTTTCACCCGTTGGGCCATTTCAATAACCACAACATTGCCTTTTTCTTTTTACTCCGATTTAATGTTCCTGACCTTGACAAAAAAAACGATTAAACAGATTAATCAGAACAATTACATCAACTTGTAGTGATTGTGCAATTGTCTAAAGGGAATATCAAATCTTGAGTTCAACTGATAGTAATTTCTTATGTTAACATGAAACTTTAATCTGTTCCCTTGTTCTAAAAATTCGGTCGTTTATCCGATTAATCGGCCGTCTAGGCGCTAGACGCAGGTGGACCACCACGATTTTCCTAAAATCGGGTCGATTCTGCAGTCAATCGATTAATCGGTCAAAATCCGATTAATCGCCGATTTTTTTCTTCAAATTTCTGATTTTTTTTGAAAATTAAAAAAAAAACTCTTCATCCAAAAAATCAAATTTTGGTTGAAATTACTTGTTTAATTAGTTTAGTACAATAAACAAAATTACTTTTATATATGTTTGGAACTTTACTTGTTTATTTTAAATATATGTATGATAAATGTCAATTTTGTGAACTAAAAATTTAGAACTAATCCGAATACTTGAAATATATTTATAATGATAAGTTTATGAAACTTTAAATATTATATTATATCAAAGTTATAAATTTAGTGAGGATTTATAAAATTAAAATAAGTTAAAAATACTATAAAACCCTAAACTAATCTCTGATTAATTACTGTTTATTCTCTGATTAATTTTTTAAGCGCTACGCTCACCCTGACCGTCCCACTAGCGCCTAACGAGTTTTAAAACATGTTCATATCCCAAACATGTTGTTCTGAATTAGGGCAAATTAACAGAATTTGAGAAAACAATATCAATGAAAAACTGTGTGTGTGTGTTTTAGGAGAATATCTTTTGTTTCTATAAATTCTTTATTAATCTCGTGAATAGTGTTACAAACTCTTACACCCTTCATATATATATATATAAATATATACAGACTTCAAATCTGATATAATCCAAAAACAAAAGATTTTCTAAATCATATTATACCGCTTGTGACACTCCTCTGCCCATTCGAATATAGCCCTTAGAAATCTATTTTAAATTTTAATCACTTTAGATGTACACATGTCTAACTAGCAAGAGCCTAACGTATATTGTCGTAATAAATGTTTTGAATGCCCCACAACATGAATGATCTAATCCTAAAACACCTTCAAACACGGATATGGTTTAGGGTTTATTAATAACCATTGTTTTAAAACTCGCTAGGCGCTAGTCGGGCGGTGAGAGTGGGTCTAGTGTCTAGAGAATTAATCAGGGAATAAACGGGATTAATCAGGAATTAGTTTTAAGTTATTTAAATATTTTTAAAATATATTTATTTATTATATTAAACTTTTAAATAATATTATTTTTAAAAGTATAGTAAATACATGAAAATATAGTATTAATAATTTATTTTATGATTTTTATTCATAATTTTAACATAATTTATTATAAAACATCACAAACTCTCAATATAAATGTCTGAATTACAAAAACAAAAAAAATGTATACTTAAAATTTTAAAAATAATTGGATTATAGATGATTATGTGGAAAATAATCGGATTAGGTGAGGATTAATCGAATTAGGCGGAAAGTAATCGGTTGACTGACTTTTTCGAAAGATTACTCATTAATCGAGGCGGCGATGATAGGCTTAGCGACTAGGCGAGATGTAATCGGAGCTAGACGGGAATTTTTAGAACATGGCTAATAACTAACTGAAGAGTCTATTAGTGGTTGCATATGGGGAAAAACATCATGGCCATGGCTACTCAAGTATGGTTCATTATTAGCTCTTTTGTCTCTTTACTTTTGCTTTTTTACTTCTTCTATATGGACCCATAATTAATGTGTCTTCTTTTCAATCTCTTTTGTCCTTAAAACTTAATTTTTACTTAGCCGAGAGGTATCTTGAGAAGACTTGATCCCAAATTTCCATTATAAATCTCTCTCCAATTATATCAAATGGGATTACAATTTGGTAAAAGCAAAAATGGTTATAAAGAGTGAGTGAATTTAAGGTAATCTTGGAGTATCTCATGTACTACCAACATATTGATACAACTCAACGGATTAAACCATGTAATAATAGATTACGTAAAATGTTGTAGAAAAACCCAATTAATTAATATAAAATCTGCCGTAAAAAAAATGAAAAATCTAACATTTTTGGGCAACTTTCAATTTTGAAACATTGAGGGGACAAAATGAAATCTGTAGTATCTTGCATGCTCATTTCACAATTAAATAAAAGTCAGGGTCGGGTTCCGGATCTAAATTGAGCTCGGGTTAGGGTTTAATTTCGGGTCTTGGATCAACCCGAATCATAAAACCGGATTGAAAAATTGGACTCAATTTCGAGAGCTCACGAGTTCCGTAGCTTAAGAATGGCGTCGTCCAGTGATCGGAAATCCCCAGGACGTACAAATAAGCCATTATCTCCGCCGACGCCGATTACACAGTCAAATCAAACTCCGACGAAGCGAGTGTTGATCACTTCTCTTTTCGCAGGTTTCACATTTCTGTCACTGCTTCTTCTTCTTTCTTTGGAGTTTACTGTGTTTTTCTGAGTATTACTTTTGAACCAATTTGAGATTTTTGTAACACAAATCATCAGAAAATTGCAAAAGTTTGAATTTTTAGCTTCTAAGTAGAACCAATGAGATTGTTATTTTGATTTTGATTTTGATTTTCTAGGTTACACAGCTCTATGAATTAGAAGAACTCATAACTGTACTTTGATTAATTCTATAACTTAGTTATTGAGGATCATTAGCTTAAGCTGTTTATGAAGACAATGAACTTTGGCTTTGCTTGACTATTCTATTGAAGGTTTATAGCATAGAACGTGTAAGAAATGTTTCATATGTGTTGTCTGAGAAGATGTTCATGTTGTGTTGTAGGAGTGATTGGAGGAGGAGCTGGTTTAGTGTCTAAACACAGGAAGACTCATCCTAATATTCCAACTATATACGCTACTAATTTTGCTATTGTCGCTGGTTGCTATTGCGGTATCTAATTTTCTTCTTCTTTGACTATAATCGTAACAATGCCTCTTAGTGTGTTATCTGAGTTTTTCCATCTTCTCTAAGAAGTGGAATGTCATGCTATGTTCAATCTTTTCGGTTTTGTTGTAGGAGCTCGTGAGTTTGTGAGAATAACTCGAAGATCAGAACATGATGATTTAATGAACTCAGTTATTGGAGGGCTTTTTAGTGGTGCTTTGCTTGGACGACTTCAAGGTTTGTGATTCTTGAATATGTCAAGCAGTATCTATTCTAATATTGTATCGTCCTCATTCTTTGTTCAATCTCTAATGAAACTCTCTGAAGGTTTGGCTGTCTGACCATGAGATCACATCATAATAACTCTAGCGTTTGAATCGATTGGATTGAATCTTTTGTGTCTCTTTAGGTTATAAAGTTTGGAACTAATATATTATCGGTGTTTACAGGAGGTCCTCAGGGTGCATTACGCTACTCTCTAGTGTTTGCTGCTGCAGGGACTGTATGTGATTATGCCTTTCTTAAAGCAAAACCAATGTTAGAGAGCTTCCAGAACAAAGACTCACTTAAGTTACCTGAATGGTCTCCTATTCAAATCCTCGACGAAGAAGCTTTAGCAAAGAAGAAAGCACAAGAACAGAAAATATTCCCAGAAAGAGTCCTCGGCAGATTGAATAAAGAAGAGTCTTAACAACTTAGATATATTTCCTTTTCCCCCGTAAATTTCTGAAGTTAGCATTTTGTTTCCCTGGTTTGCTGTTTCGTGAAAGCAACTTGAAACATTTTAGATGAGACTTGAATATGATTCTTTTGATTTTCCTCAGAGGAGAAACTTTTCTTTTGACACAAGAAAAACCTCTGGTGGATATAAGTTGTGTATGTTGACAAACCTACCATTAGCGTATAGATCTTAATCATGGTTGATTGATTATGGGCATACCTAAAATTTCGAAAAATAATTGTTTACCAGAGGCAAGAAGACTTATGGCATAGCATTGTAGAATTGATAGACTTATGGCAAATTAATGTGACTGTAGTAAACTAATTACTTAGGAAAATTTAACCTAGTATTGTTGAAAACTATGAACTATTTGAAGCTTTCTTTTTCCAGTGTATAATTTCTACATACATATGATTTCTGAATTTTAACTCTGATTATGACACAATTGTAGTACTTGACTACAAGTTATGATCAAATATTTGGTTAGTATTACTGTTTCTTGTAAATGTTGTAGGAGGCATTTCATATTTAGCCCAATATTATAAGGTTTCTTGTTTTAACTAGTCCGAACACAAATAAGCATTTTAATGTTTTAGGTCATTAGGTCCTATATTTTTCTTTAAGATTACCTTTTTCTTTTGATTAATAAGAGGTTTGTAAGTATACGTTTGGATATTACGAAACTGAATATATGAAATTTTATCTTTTACATTAAAAACAGCATCTAATATCCAACCCAAAATATAAAATGTAAGGGATAGGGATAAAATAGACTTGCAATTTTTTAATGAGGATTTCAAAACAAATTATGGGTTTCCAAACTATTTAGTAATCCCCTTTTAATTAAAAGTACTGACCATGTTAATTTATTGATCTATATAAAGATATAATTTATCCATAAACTAATATTTAATATTTTAATTAGAGATTTAAACAATAAATATAATAAGACGATTTTACCGTAAAATATAATTATTAACAAATGTAAGAATTATTAACTTATTTCAATTTTTATATTGGTCTACTTCAGAATCAGATATATTTATTAATTTATACAATATAAATTTATAAATGTTTTATTGTATTTGGTATACATTCCAATTATATACAGACAGAACTTATTATTAAAAAAATCGTGATATAAGGTTGAATCGTCCGATATAGTTGGTGTGGAGTGGGTTAGACCATTAGAAGGAAGATAATAAATTTTCGAATTGTTTATGAATATAATATACTATTAGATTAGTGATACGTATCAGAGAATAAGAAACCAAAAAAATCTCAACCAACACATATGGTTGTGGAGAAGAAAAAGTCCAAATCTCTCTCTACTCTACAAACAAAAAATACAAATCCCAAAGTCACGTGATTAAGCCGAGAAGACAGGAAAGACACGTGCTCACCTCTATTTCCAAACACAAACCAAAAAGCCAAAGCTCGTCTTTGACAATTGGCCAACAATGGCATTACGATGGCAAAACCGTAATTTAACACTCAACCAAGTGGCAAATTAAAAAAGTGATTTTTATTGTTGTCTTTCTTCTCCAACCTCGGACCCATCGGAGAAAAGACACTATACACAGATTCATAAGAAAAAACTCGAAGCTTCTCGTTTCTCTGTTTTATCACATTTCTCTTAATTTTTTATTTTTTTTTTATATCAAAAGAGAGATGTTGAAGCTTTCGTGTAATGTACAAAGCTTATGCTTTTCACATTCTCCTCGATCTGATGAATTGAGTTTCACAAGAAGAAGAATTGTTTCTTGTTCTCCGGTGACGAGGAAGGTGTTTATGGATCCTGTAAAGGCTATTGTATCTGCTGATCAAGGAAGTGTGATTCAAACTAAACAAGGTTTAGGTACTTTAGCGGATCAGCTCCGATTAGGTAGCTTGACGGAGGATGGTTTATCGTATAAGGAAAAGTATATTATTAGATCTTATGAAGTCGGAAGTAACAAAACCGCCACTGTTGAAACCATTGCTAATCTTTTGCAGGTCAGATTTGTAATTTCAGTTTAGGCTTTGTTGTTTGTGATTTTTTTTTTTTTTTTGGTTAATTTTCTAATGATTGGTTTGTCTTGTTTTTCTAAATTTTGTACTAATTGTTATATGTATAAATGAATCATTTTTGGTCAATTTAAAGACAAGAACTTGTTTGATGTGATGAATTTGTTTTGGATTATATGGTGGAAATTGCCACTGGTTTAAGTATTGGATTAGTGAAGTGTTGAATCTAAAGAGTAATGTTTATTTTTGTGATGAATCTTGTTTTGGTATAGGAGGTGGGATGTAATCATGCACAAAGTGTTGGATTTTCAACTGATGGATTTGCAACAACACCAACTATGAGGAAATTGCATCTCATTTGGGTTACTGCAAGAATGCATATTGAGATTTACAAATACCCAGCTTGGTATTTTTCATATTTTGCTTTGCTTGCTTATCTAATTGTTGTGTTTTTTTGACAATAGTGAGAAAGTTTGAATCTTTTTTGTTTTTTTTTGGTTATAGGGGTGATGTAGTTGAGATAGAGACATGGTGTCAAAGTGAAGGAAGGATTGGGACAAGACGTGATTGGATTCTTAAGGACTGTGCCACTGGGGAAGTCACTGGTCGTGCTACTAGGTAGACAAAAAAAAAACTGACCTTATTATTGTCTCCTATTTGTGCCATTTGACTTATACTTGACAAAAATAACAGACCTTTTTTAAGTAACTTGGATTTATTGGCCTTGTTATGATTTGTTGTGTGATTATGGTTTCAGTAAGTGGGTGATGATGAACCAATATACAAGACGGCTTCAGAAAGTTTCTGATGATGTTCGGGACGAATATTTGGTCTTCTGTCCTCAAGAACCCAGGTAAAGAACACTTTTCTTTACCAGGGAAATGCTTGCTTGTCGATTAAATCGTTATCGCCATGAATGCTAACTAGTTTGTGCTATGTACGTTGTAGATTAGCATTTCCAGAGGAGAACAACAGAAGCTTGAAGAAAATTCCGAAACTCGAAGATCCAGCTCAGTATTCAATGATTGGGCTTAAGGTAACTAAAACCTCTAGAACTATATCACTTTGTCCATCTTTAGGCGTCAAGGTTCCTAACGACTTTGTAATCATGTTTCTTTGCAGCCTAGACGAGCTGATCTCGACATGAACCAGCATGTCAATAATGTCACCTATATTGGATGGGTTCTTGAGGTGAGTCACCAAGTTTACCAAAAAAAAAAAAGAAGCTCAACTTGTTTAAATGAGAACTTTAGTAATCATATGATCTTCTTTCTTGGTAATGACAGAGCATTCCTCAAGAAGTTGTAGACACGCACGAGCTTCAGGTCATAACATTGGATTACAGAAGAGAATGTCAACAAGACGATGTGGTGGATTCACTCACCACCTCAGTAATTGGTGGAACCAATGGCTCTGTCACAAAGTGCCACAACGATAGCGAGTTCACACATCTCCTGAGGTTCTCTGGTGATGGTCAGGAGATCAACCGCGGAACAACCCTGTGGAGAAAGAAGCCATCAAGATAATAAAATAGCCATTTTGTTCTCAAGTTTCTATCTTCTCAATTCGCTTCATGAGTATGAGCAGGTCTCATCTTTTTATTTTCTCGTATTTAAATTTGGAGTAGTCTTTGTTGAACTTAATTATGTTTTTGTATAAATTTTGTGGATTTTTAATCCAAACCCATTTCTTCTTTGGTCTAAGTCTTGTGCTTGTGTGTATTTTGTATCCCTCTTGAAACACAAAGATTGTTCATCAGATGTTTTATGTAAATGAAGTTTGAGACCAAATAAGTCAAAGGACCACATCATCTTTTCACATAAAATTCTATTTGTTGTTTGATTAAACAAAGTTACATGGTTGATGACAGTTTCTGCCTATTACAAAGGCTCGTAAATTTTTGTAAACAATGTGAGATTTAAAAACTCGAAAAACTAACAACGAAAACACACTGAATTGAAGAACAAAAAGATATACTGAGTTCTACTACTATGTCAGAGCTTCTCAGTTAATCTAATCATGAAAGAGTTTACCGCAGAAGCATCCAATACGATCCACGAAGACTCGAATAGTTCATGAAAGTAATCAGCTCTACTCTCTTGAGCTGCTTTTCTAAAAGCATTACCAAATGCATTTCCTCTGACTGCTCCAAGCCTTGGCTTTCCGCAAACTCCAACAACAAGTATCTTCGCGGGTTGTTGAGATGCACAAGCACATAGCATTGGTTTCATTCTTGCTCCTTTCTCTCTTAAAGCATCCATTAGAAAGTAACAGAACTTTGTTAATGCCTGAGGATATCCTAAATACTTAGCATCCATTGAATCTTCAATCTTCACCCATCTGAATTTTCTACCACTTCGGATGCATCCAGATTTTGTTATTGCTGCACTTCCTTGTCTAAGTATTGCTCGTTGAACTTTGATTGCTTGTTGCATACCAGATCGCAGTTTATCCAGATTGTTTAAAGACAAAGCATCATAAGCTTCACCAAACTGTTTAGAAGCAGAGGAGTCATCTGAGCCAAGAAACGATTCAAGAAGAGCTGTAATACCATATACAACATCTGCAGCAGAGACCCTTGAGCTATAACCATGAAGCCGCAAGAAACTCCGGTAGTAGAAATCATTTAGACCATATTCTGGTAAAAACCGATCAAACTCTTGCTTCATTTTCCTTTTCACATCAAGGCTCATGTATGGAAACTTTTGCTGGCACTCGATAAGCGCAAATCCCATACGAGCTAGAAGAAGCTTAAGTTTCTTGATGCCATTATCGCTCCATGTCTTCAATTTAGTCGCAATGTATGAAGAACAAAGCATAGAGTCAAACAACGTCCACTCCCTCAAAAGCATAAGCCTAGGCTCTTCTTCATAAGAGATTCTTGAACAATCTGGTGCTCGAACCTTAGTTCCATCTTTCAAAGTCACAGAAGTGATCTTATCTATATTACCTGAGCTATTGATATGCTGTTCAAGCTCCATTACTGCAGCTTGATATCTTTCATCAGTTAACCTCTCATGAACAAACTGATCAGTCAAAGAAACACAAGCCAACCACAACAACTCATTCGTATTCTTCCTCAACAAATGAGATAACTCAAACAACAAACATCCAGATGGCTTCCCGTGAAAAGTCCCCATCTTGTAATAATCTCTCTTTAACTTCTTGAAAACACCATCTCCCATTTTTCTCCTCTTACTTGGCCTCTCACCATCATCTTCTTCCTCCTCTTCGTCATCATCAGCATCATCATCATCATCATCGTCTTCACCTCTTTCTAAATGCAACTGAAAGCTCTCATTGGCTAACTTCAACACATCGAAATCATAAGCCAAATCTGCTTGTATCTCATCATCATCAGTATGGAGAACAAAAACTTGGTCATTCTCATCACTCAAATTATGTAAATGAATAGGTCTATGACTATCAACAACGAAAACCTTAGCAGCAGGACCTAACTTCAAGAAAAACTTCAAATCACGATGACAACCCCAATTAATCAACAATATAGTCACAGGAGTCTCCGATGAAGAACAAAGCCCAGGTCCCGCATACTTATGAATCTCCAAAAACGAAGATACAGGAAAACAAGAATATTGAATCGAATCTGATTCGAGTATATGAGTTATAACCTTAAGCGCACAAATTGAATCAACATCAGATGTAGAAGGAAATATCAAAAGTGGATTTTGAGAAGACAATGAAGTAGCTGATTCACGAAGCTTCGTATAGAACGATTCTACTTTTTGAATTCTCACCATATCTTTAAAATTGGATTAGATCAGGGTTTGTAAATTCCTAATAAGAAGTAGAAGAAAAAGGATCTGAATTCTGAAGGTATTGACTTTTTTTTTTATTTTTGTGGTAATGAAAGTTTTGAATGTGTTATAGTTTTTGGGGTTTGTGTAATTTTGCGCATTTGAAAATTTTCGAAAGATCTTATGATCGAGCGCCAAATTTTGACGTTGGCGCTGAATCTGAAATTGAGAATAGAGGGAAGAATTATGTGTACTACTGTGTAGTGTATCTCAAGAGAAGGAGTGATCTGGACCGTACGTGACTTGTATGAATAATTGACGGTTGATAACTTGTGTTTTTTAGTTTGAGTGATAACTTCGAATAACTCAAAAGTCAAAATAAGAATCAACCAGCTGTGTCACGATTCATTTTTCGGGTTTTTTTTTCATACGGGATTTGTCATTTCGGGTATCCGTTTAGATTTGGTTCAAAAACAATTTGGTTTTTGAGTTTATAGATGTAAGATACATTTATGTATCGAAAAAATTTGGTTAAATTTGAATAAAAATGGTTAAATTTACATTAATATAACTAAGAATTTTGAGATATTTTATTTATTTTTGGTATAATGGTTAATTTATTATTTAAATAATTTATATTTTTTGGTATGGTAATTTTGTATAATTGGTTTATATTTAATCAAAATAAAATTATTATTTATTTGCTACATACAGTAAAACTTCTATAAACTAACAATTTATTAATGTTTAGTTAATTTATCGAGTATTAATTTATATAAGTTAATAATTTTTTTGTCTCAAATTATTATTTTGATTCAAATATATCTCTATAAACTAATAAACAATAGAAATCAATAAATTTATAATATATTTGTATCAATATTATTAATTTATAGAGATTTTATTGTAATTGTAATAACTCGAATATTTTAGGTATCTAATCGGTTTTTGATTTGGTTCAGGTTCAAATTCTATTTTTAAGATATAATAGTTTAAAGCTCATTCAGAGACTAATTCTGATTAAATACCTTTCTGGATTGGATGCAGATATCTTGTTCCGATCAGGATTTTTTTTTTTAGTCGTACATAATTACACTGTTAATAATAATTTAAATAACTTTGTATGTGAACAGTTAACACTTGAGTTTTACTATAGGCCCAAATCCGAGTTCGGCCCAACGAAATTTACATCTCTTCCTTTTCAAATATGACTAGGCCCGTTTAAGTACACTGAATTACTTACTTCTTAGTTAATACTCTATTACTATTAGCATTGCACTCTTCAATTCAGCATTGCATATGTGTACAGTATACTCAGTTCAACAGCATCAATAAAGTGTTCATTTAGATCCTTGCTAATATAACAAAGGTCTCAAACTCATCTTTTAAAGTGTGAATCCTAGCATCCACATTTTGACGCCATTTGCGGGATATTAGATTTTCTAACTCCAGAGCATTTATTCAGTGAACCAGCACAATTCATCTTCACAAACAAGTCTATAGGACCATGTAATTTCAAACCAAATTTTGTATCTACACGTCTCTGTCTTTGATGAGCCTTGTCTTCAACAAGAAACATGTGAAGCTTGTCTTTGATCACCAAAGATCTTATTAATTTTGATTTGATATTGGTGCAGAGACTTTAAACATTGTTTAAAAAAAATCAAGTAAGAGTTATAAGTTTATAACCAAATATCTCTGTTTCCAAATCAAATTGGTTAACCAAATTGGTCAGCCCGTACCAGAATATAATGTGTATGTATCTGCAAGCAGGTCCAAAACTAGAATGTGACTCATTAAAAAAAAACCTTATGAAAAGATACATACAAAAAAAACTATACTATAAAATCTTATGCAAGTGGAACTGATGCCCTTATTCATTTAAAGATGCTCCAAAGTTTTATCATCAAGTGTGCATACATAACATAATTTCTCGATATATATACAATCTTCCGGATACATTTCACTTTCATTTTCCTCCAAAGCTAAAGCAGCAACACTGAAATTGCAGAAAGACAAAAACAATGTTTTCAGAGATTCTTCCTACTTGAAGAAATGAGATTTGTAAGGATGATGTCTTACTGTTTTAGTGTTGGAAGGGCGGGCATTTGGGTGATTTGGCGTTCTTGAAGATCCACTCACATTAACTCCTGAACTCCTTTCTTCGCGAACTTTGTTGAAGATGTGCGTGTATCCATCAGCTGATGCCGGGTTATTCTCGTCCCAGTCTCCGAATTTCGGAACCACCGTGACTTTCTCAGGCTGTCAAGATAGTTGAATACTCAGATAAATAGATATAGAAGAACCAAGGAACATATAAGCAACAAATCAAATGGACAGCTTCAACCAAGAATCTAACATTCTCTGAAACCAAGTAATGCAAACAAAGAGGCAGCTTAACCAAGAAGTAGACATTCCCTAAAACAAGTAATGCAAACAAACAAACAAACAAACAAACAAAAGGGTTCAAAGTGAGAGTCTTACGCTTTCATCAGCTCTAAGGTTTCCTCTGGGCTTGGATCTTCCAGTACCATCATAAGAATTCTTATGCAATGGAGACTTATTATCATAACTATTGTTCTGAGAAACCCTTCCTTGTCTTTTGTTAGCAGCTTCATTAGATGAACCACCAGCATCACCAAACTGCTTCAGTTCGCTCTCTTCTCGGCTTTTCATATGCTCACGCGATCTTCTAACCGGCTCAACTGGCTCAGGTTTGGTTCTGGAAGGAGGAGGAGGAGCTTCCGAGTGGTATTCAGGTTCATTCGGATTTGTGGTTTTGCCACCAGGAGCTCGAACTTTACGAGCTTTGTCAAAGTAAGCTGTGTAAGGAACATTCTCCTCACCTTCCCAGTTTCCAAATTTCGGTACGTTAGAACGCTGTTGCAGCCACAGTGATGATACCAAATTCAATCAGTTCCACAAAACTTCTAATGGCTTTGAGATATACATTACATACCAAACCAAGATAACAACAACAAGACATGATCTTTGCAGTTTAATAATCAATAAGAATCTAAAAACATTGATTTTTAAATCTCATTAAAGCAATGTACATTCAAACGCGGTTGCAGCCACAGTGATACCAAATTCAATTAGTTCTAATAGCTTTGAGATAAAAAAAAAAAAAAACATCACAAACCAAAGATAGCAACAAAAAAATATGATCTTTTTGCAATTTACTTGTCACTAAAGAATCTAAAAACATTGATTTATTGATCTAATAAGAAAATTGAAACTTTCTCCATAAAAATGGAAACTTCAACAAAGCCCTTTTCTTATCAAACCAATAAGAATAAAAAAAAAATTTGAATAAATAACATCACAATCCATAAATGCAAATAGATAAGACTCACTTTTCTCCAAGACCTCAGAGATTCACAGAATATAAAACAAAACAAAAAGTAGAATCTGAGAGAGCTATAGACATTAAAGAAGAGAAGAAAGAACACTTACTGCCATGAACGAATTGGAGAGAGATAATAAATTGAAGTCTAAAGATTTAGGTTTGAGTTGAGAGAGATAGAAAGAGAGAGATGTGAGAAGGAGAACAAGAGACGAAGAAGTTTTGTGAAAGTGTTGACTAGTGATGTTTATATTCTCATATCTTAATCTTCTCTTGGTTCATTTTACAACTCTAGTTAATGAGTAAATGGTTTCATAATGTAAAATTAGTCTTTTGTGAAAACACACACAAACGCCGTTACCGTTAAAGGCGGCTAAATTTGGTAAGTCCATGTTACAGTGTTTACTCTTTTAATGATGTAATAAATATTTTTGTCCTAAGAGAGTAGCTGGCTGTAGGTTAAGAGTAGCTTTATGTTGAATCTTCTTCTATTGATATAAATGGTTATTTTGTGTGTGGGTGTTTTTAAACATAAAATTAATTATAAAAACAAAATTTCAGTGTTCAAGAATGTTGTGTTAACACACTTTAGACACATTAATAAAGTCAAGTATCTTTAAATTTATTAGTAATCAATTTTTAAGACATCCTCAATATTATAGGGATATGATGGTTTTAAATATTAAATGATAATAGAATTTAGTGAGTTAATTTGACTGTAGATAAATTACTTTTTTAAGTTTACAAATAGCGAAATTTCTACAAATATAAACATATCACTATTTATGTAAATGCTTGCAATGTAAGTATCTACAACAAAATAACAAGAAGAGGGAACAAATGTGGCTTTCAATAAAAGGTGGTTGACCACTAACCCATATCTTTCTATGGTTTTGTTTTTGAAAAACATAATTATATGATTTAGTCTAATGAATCAATATAAATTTCTTCCAAAAATAAATAAAAATTGTGTTCACTCGAGATATTAAAAACCAGAAAAAGTACTACAGTCAGTTTCTTCCATACAAACTTTGTTACACTAAACTTTTTGATCATGTCACTAATTTATTTTATTATACCATTATTTACGGTTGTTCAGTCGAAAGTTTAAAAAGTTATATATTACAATTGTAACACTTAACATTTTGATTAACAAACAGAAAAAAGACTGAAAATGTTAACGAGAGTATTAACATATGGTGGTAAAAAGTCGAGACGACTTTTGAGTTAGCAAAGTCAATACTGCCTCTTTATAGTTTATACCAAAAGACCATTTTGAGAATTTAGGTACCTCTTTCTTCCAAAAACAAACATGTGTGGCATCTTCTACTTTATTTATTTTCTTCAACTACCTATTACTTAACCAATAAAAACCTATATTCTAAAAATTCCCGCCTAACTCCGATTACATATTGTCTACTCGTTAGGCATATCCTCACCATCTCGATTAATGACTAATCTCTCGAAAAATTCAGTCAACCAATTAGTCTCCGCCTAATCCGATTAATCTCCACCTAATCCAATTAATCTCCGCCTAATCTGATTAATCCTCAGCTAATCCGATATAATCTAATTATTTTTAAATTTTCAAGTATAAAAAAATTATTTTTGTTATTCAGACATTTATATTGAGAATTTGTGATGTTTTATAAATAAAAATCATAAAATAAATTATTAATACCACATTTTCATGTATTTATTATAATTTTTAAAAAATATTATTTAAAAGTTTAATATAATGGATAAATATATTTTTAAAATATTAAAATAACTTAAAACTAATCCTCGATTAATCTCCGTTTACTCCCCGATTAATCTTCTAGGCGCTAGGCCCACCCTCGCCACCCGACTCCGAATTTTAAAACATTGATAAAAACTAGTTTTTAGTTTATTTTGAAATAGGTTTTTAGTTGTTCACTAGTTGGGGGAAAACTATTTGTTCACTAAAAAGGATTGTAAATTGATATGTTATATAATAGATAAATATTTACATAAAAATATAATAATAAAAATTTATATGAATTGTTTTGTGTGTTTAAAATTTTTACATAGTAATATATTTAAATATTTGTTAAAACTAAATTAAACTAGTTTCATCCTATTTCTAATTAATTTTATTTTCCAATTTATATTATTATTTTAAAATTTTATTTATTTTTCAAAGATCTGTATATCCATATCGACACATTTAAATTCAAATAGCAATTTTCTAATCCGACAGATTCAAATATCCTTTCGAATATTCTATTTATGTCCATGTCTAGAGTGCCTAGTGTTCACATTAATAATGTGTGGTTTCTATCGATAATTATTCAATGCGCTGGTAAATATACACACGAGGTCTTAGTCTCCAAAAGTGTTTCACATGGGTAATGGGATTGTAGTCACTCTGGGCGTCGGATTTGCACCGATTAAACCTATTCGAGGAAATAAAAAATATTGGTTATCAGAAACTGTTACTTTATCCTTTTTGATGTGGATAACATGATTTTGTGTAGTTAAAAGTTATAACTTCTTATCATTGTGTCAAACATATTAATTTTTAATGGTTATTTGATATTTTTGTAATGCTTGAACTTGATGTATGCTAGATTAAACATGATGTAATGCTACTACATCAGCTTCTGTAAAAGTTGATACATGTAATGCACGTACACTTTTTTCGGTAATGGTTAATATGTTTTATTGCTATTTTTCTGTTTTTAAACAAGGTGTTCGGTTTTAAAAAGCAGAGAAAGACATTTTTTGGTTTAAGGCGGACGACTTTGAACTACAGAAAACCAACCCAATTAAACCGAGTTCTGAACCAACCCAAAATTTGTCAATAATCAGTTTAATTTGGTAATATTTTCTAAAATTGAATTTAAAACAAATAAAAAAACCCGAACCGATTAGCACGAACAAATAAAACGTCCAGGACGAGATTGTAGTATTTTAGAGGAAACAAAAGATGCTAAATTTGTGAAAACGAAAACCACACAAAAATTTGAGGAAATATTAAACATGTTACAGCATTCTCATTGGGGAAAGACTCTTTTAAGTCTTAAATCAATATAATAATAATAATTTCAAGATAGTTTAATTATATAATTAAAGTTTATATAATTAAAAAAAAATGAACGGACTAAAAGAAGATATAGTCTCTAATGTCTCTTCATCAGAATCTCCATGAAAAAAACGAGTTCTAACACTCTTTCATCTATTTCTATTTTTATCTATTTAATGTTGAGGTGTTTTTATGAGATATTCTGATGAAAATGCTCTTAGATGACTAATTTAGCTTCAGTTTTTGGAAAAGTCTAAACAAGAAGTCTTCGAAAATCTAAATGATGGTCAATGTTGATATTAATTCGGATGTATTTTTTGTATAACACAAATACAGAAGTTGTTTAATTCAGAAGAGTTTGATTGGGATAAAAAAAAAAAAACAAAATAAAGCTGGAAAGCACTCCAAAAATAGACAACTGTAAATTTCTTTTGATATATATTGTGTGTACTAATAAAATTTTGCACCATTACGTTTATGTTAACATAATGAAACTTTCGATCCTAGGTTTTGTTAACATTGAGAGTTGTTTCAATTATCATCACATGTTAATTTAAATCTCTTTAAAATTGTTAGAGCTTTTCAAAAAAAATATTCTGACAAATAGAGGAGATTTTTGACAAATTTTCCTAGTTTATTTTTGTGAGTGATCAGGATGAACCTACATTATATAAACAAGTCTATTAGTTAACTCATAAACAATGTTAAAGTTTTAAGTGGAAATCAAATCCATATATCTGTAATATTTTTGCGTTAAGATTTAGATTATCATTTTTCTACACAACCATCATCGTTGGATAAGAAAATATGTTTTAAAGTATTTTTTTCCTTCCGAGAAGACTTCTACACACTTTTTCCCAAGTGGTTTGGAAAAATAATACCACAAGACTTTTGGCCTAAACAAACACTAGACTAAAGGTTTCCTGCATTTTTCAATTACTTTGTGTGATACGTTCCAGGAACGTTGGTTTCAGAAACAGGCTGAATCGGGACGAAACCGGGAAGGAGCCGGTCGTACGTGTACCGGTACGGTACCTCGGTTGGCGGAAAGGCCGCGGTATGGGTCCTCGGCGGTACGGATGGGGGAAACGGAATGGTAAAGTGGTGGTGTCAAGGCGGGGTTTGGACGGCGGGAAGGTTGGATGAAGGTAGAGAAACAATGGAAGATGTTTAATGGAAAGTTACAACCTGACGGATGAAGCTTGGCTCTGATACCAGCTGATACGCTCCAGGAACGTTGGCTTCGGAAACAGGCTGAATCGGGATGAGACCGGAAGGAGCCGGTCGTACGTGTACCGGTACGGTACCTCGGTTGGCGGAAAGGCCGCGGTACGGGTCCTCGGCGGTACGGATGGGGGAAACGGAATGGTAAAGTGGTGGTGTCAAGGCGGGGTTTGGACGGCGGGAAGGTTGGATGAAGGTAGAGATGGAAGAGGATGGAGGTAAGCGTTTGGAGAGTGGAAAGGATGGAGCGAAGTGAGAATGGATAGATGGAAAGGTAACAATGGATCGAAAGCCGGCCACACGGTATTTGGACAATGCCGTGATACGACTGATCGGAGTCCGAGCTGAGCTTTCAGGACAACGATGTTTAAACTACTTGAGATTCGAGAGCAAGCTTTAAGCTAATTGCATTCATTCAAATCTGCGTTCAAAGGGGGAGGTTACACGCCTTTATATAGGCGAAAGACATAGGGCAACAAGCCCCTTACAAAGGACCAGCGTGTCCTTGGGTGTTTACATACCCGTAAAACAGTAACTTAAGTTCTTAGTAAAACGGTAAAAACAAGAAAACAGGAAGGGATAGAGATTAGGGCCGGACGACAACCACGCGGACCATGGACGGGTAAAGTGATGATCGGCTCGGTCCTAATGCGTCCGGGTCGTGAACCTCGTTAAAAACCTTGATGGGAAAACCACTTAGGTTTAAAACCTGATCAAGGGAAAAAGAGTGTTCCTTTCCCCAAACGACTTTAGTGGGGCGTTTTCACCGGGTCAAGGTGAAAACGCTAAGGACTTGGTCCTTGATGTTTGCCGTGGTTGCCAGCTTGGGTTGTTGCCATTTGCCTTCCTTCAATCCTTGGGCAATCACCATGTTCATCCTTGTTTGGTATGGCCTTGAGTATGCGCGGTCAATGACCGATACCGGCATATTTGGCAACGTTCCTTGGCTTTCGTCCGTGTCTATCCCGGCATCATCTGGCTGGCTATCCTCCGGATCGGATGTGGTTTGGGCCTCATCATTGTGTGTGTGTTTCCACCTCTTTAAGTAAGCATCACAACAACAAAGATTCAAACACCATAAGTTTGTTGCTGCGGCCGACGAACGTGTACAAAGAAATGGATGACACTAAGTAATCTTGTTCGTCACATTAGAAACAAAACTCTATATAATTCCGTCAAATAGTCAAGAAACTCAAACACTAAACATAGTTTAGATTAATGGCTTCTTATTATTTTATTTTATTTTTGTTTAACAATGACTTCTTATTATTTTAGTTATAGTTTTAACATGTACGTGATTAGTAAAAATAGCAGAAAACACGTGAAAACAGTAGTATTACCAAATCGACTCAAACTAGTTTAGGTCAAGTATTTACTAAAGATATTTATCTATCTTAAAAAAGTTTTTTTTTAATTATAAGCCCACATATATATTTTCTTATAATTATATTTAAAATTTTCTTAAAACTATAGGCTATAATTTGTATATATATATATATTAAAGTTTTTCTTTTGAAGCAAGACCTTATCCGATCGGTACACTTGCATGTGCTAAAAGACATCCCTGTTAATACCATCGATCAAAACGAATTTTCGAAACAATTAAGTAATTTTTTGTTCACAACTTTGTTCATAATACATCAAGTATGTTAAGAATTTCATTGAAATTTAACCAACCCAGGACCAGAGTGAACAAGCATACATAAATAGAAAAAGGATACAAAATCCGAACGCATTTACATCCTTCTTAAACGTTGTCATGTTTAGAAATATTTTTAAACCTTACTAAATTTAGGAGAAATTCAAATTTCAGTTCCATGTGACAAAGATAACATTACTCCTTTTGGTTTCTTACTCAGTCTTAACCAACTCGCTCTGTTTAAGTTACAAGTGTCAAGTGTCTTTTGACATTTGTCATCTAGCTTGGATCTGTCTTCAGACTTTAACTGGGACCATATGTTAACGTGTACTTCTCTAAGCAACACGGATCCATGTGTCATCGTAACGACTGAAGAATTTTCGGTTCTACTTCAAGACCCCTGAAGCGAGAGAAAGAGAGAGAGAGAGAGAGAGAGAGAGAGAGAGAGAGAGAGAGAATGAAACATATTTGGTTTCTGCTTACCATTTTTTGGGGGTTGGCTTTGTCAAGGACATGCAGCAATGGTTACATCAAGAATGATTTCCCCGAAGGTTTCATCTTCGGATCAGGCATTTCTGCTTTTCAGGTTGGAATTCAAACTAATATTGAGGGGCATTTTATATAGTTGATGTTCGAAAAATGAGTTTGATTTATGAAAGTGGGAAGGAGTTGATGATGAAGATGGAAGGACGCCTAGCATTTGGGATACATTTATTCACTCTAGTAAGCTCAAATTTGAATGTAATATTCATCAAGATGGTTTGTTTTATTTTTTTATGGGGTTTAAGTTTAATTCACAACAAACGATTATAGGTAGCGGACGTACCGGAGATATAGGATGTGATGGGTATCATAAATATAAGGTTGGTTAGTTATCAACAAGCTAAAAAAAAAGCACTAGGCTAGAAATCTTGGTCATTCCTATGTGATTTGTTTGGTGCTCAAAATTTGATAATGCTATGCAGGATGATGTAAGGCTGATGTCTGATATGGGTTTAGATGCATTTAGACTCTCCATTTCATGGTCGCGGCTTATACCAAGTGAGTGCTTGTGTTTCTTGCCAAACTTTGTTACCTTGCTCGTGTTTTTAAACGCGTATAGGTTGGTCTTCAGGTGGAAGAGGTTATGTGAATCCAAAGGGTTTACGATTCTACAAAAACTTCATAGATGAGCTCATAAGACATGGTAAGATTATGCTTCTCATCATCACCATTTTGGCGTGATAATATACATATTGTTAGAGTGATGAGTGTTATACGAATTAGAAGAATATTGTATTGACTCTCATGAATATATAGGTTAAGATACATATATATGAGAGACATTTCATAATCTAAATAAATACAAATGTTACTTTATATATTCAAATATTATTTACTATATCTATTGATATCTTCTGGATGATTACAGATCCTTCTATACATACGTTCTCATGCATGCATTTGAGTTTGTTATGGTTCTCTGTTTTGGCATGAACGGAGAGAACAGGAATTGAACCGCATGTTACATTGTATCACAATGATCTTCCTCAGGCTCTTGAAGATGAATACGGAGGATGGATTGACCGAAAAATCATGTAAAGCCAACATTTTCTTGCAACTAAATGTGTACTCGTAACTTTCTATGTCAAAGTGTGACTTATCTAATATGATTTTCTGTCACAGCGATGACTTCACGGCTTTTGCAGATGTTTGCTTCAGAGAGTTCGGGAACGTAGTAAAATTTTGGTCAACAATTAATGAGCCCAATATGCTAGCAATGGGAGGTTATGACTTGGGATATATCCCTCCTAGGCATTGTTCTCCTCCATTTGGAAAAGTCAATTGCTCCAGAGGAAACTCTTCTATTGAGCCTTATATTGTTCTTCATAACATGTTGCTTGCACACGCATCCACCGCACGATTATATAACCAAAAGTATAAGGTAATCTTACAAACACACACGCTCGCAAAAACACACACATATCCCTGAGCTCATGTCTCTTGTGTGATGCTATAGGATAAGCAAAATGGATCTGTAGGTATAACATGTTTTGCGTACTGGATGGTTCCTTTTACAAGGTCTAAAGAGGATGAGATTGCAACTCAAAGAGCCAAAGATTTCTATATAGGCTGGTTTGTTGAACACATGAATCATCTCAAGATATTTGCGTTCATAATGAAATTTGTCTTAACGTTTTTTCTTTATCTATGAATTTAAGGGTTCTGCATCCATTGGTGTTTGGGGACTATCCTGATGTGATGAAGAAAATTGTGGGCAAGAGACTGCCAAATTTTTCTGGAGAAGAATCAAACCTTGTTAAAGACTCATTTGACTTCTTGGGACTCATACACTACGTAACATTTTACATCAAACACTCATCTAATTCCCGACAAGGAGATTTTACTTCGGACGTGAATGCTGAACTAATCCGTATGCTTCTTTTGCTTGAGACCTTTTAATTTTATCTACTATACCTAAGTGCATAGGCTGATTCTTTATTTTATTTTCTAGGACAGCCTTTGGGAATACTACATTGGTCTCGGTTGGTTTTCAAAGACTACTAATTTCAGTAACACGTTTTCGTACACCATAACACTTTATTAATCTTGGATTATATTGTCATATATATATATATATCTACAGTTTGATGTGCTTCCTTGGGGACTTGAAGGAGTTTTGGAATATATAAAGCAGAACTATGGCAATCCTCCCATTTACATTCTTGAGAACGGTCTCTTTCTTGATCTTGTTCTTTACTTAGTTTCGGAACATTATATGGTTCTTGAGAGTTTCTTTGTAAATTACTACAAATCAGGTCGACCTACGAACCATCATTCATCACTTAACGACATGGGAAGAGTTGAATATCTTCATGCTTATATCGGTTCCGTGCTCAATTCAGTGAGGTATGATTTGCTCTTGCCTCGTAAACCCAATCATAAATTGTGACAGATTTTTTAATATTATTATTATTATTACTATGCAGGAATGGGTCAGAGACAAGAGGCTACTTCCAATGGTCATTCATGGATTTATTCGAGTTTATCAATGTTAATTACACATATGGATTGTATTATGTGAATTTTAGCGACCCTGAACGTAAAAGATCTCCTAAAACCTCTGCTCATTGGTACTCTGCTTTTCTCAAAGGGACCTCCAAAGAGCCCAACAAGAACCTTTCGGTTTCTTCTTCTTCTGGTTTTTCTTCTCAGTAAATTAGAAATTGACCCGGTCTGGTTTGGTTTTCTTATTCAACGTGTAATTTTGTTGTGTGTGTATTGTGGGAATTCTTAATCATTCCGGTCTTCTGTTTTTGTTGATGTAAATAAAAATATACCCCACGGTGCTTTTACCTTAAACTCATACATTTTTACTTCTTTAAACAAAACCTCATGTAGGTAAATTAGTGAAAAGTGTTAAATTATATCTGTGTTTTATCATGTAGGTAAACTCTTGGTTTTGATTTCTGAACCATTTTAATTTAGTTCATAATTATTGGCACAAAAACAATAGTGTTAGCTAAGCTTAATCTTCTGATACTGGAAAAGTCATTGGTAGTGATTTTTATCCGGTGTCCATGGCTCAGCTTTTACGCATCGTGGGATCGATGTTACATTCCACATCTCATAACTCACAAGTTTCTCATCACTTGCAACGTGTGATCGATAATGTTAATGGTGTTGGAACCCAATTTCAGAAAATAAGTTGGATTTCTTGCAATGAAAATTATAACTTAGTGTATTTACGTGTATGTCAATTTCAAAAAATGGAGGTACAATGATCTTACAAAATTTATTTAAAAAATTAAAAAACGTATAAAATCTTATAAAGTTTAGAAAGCTTAAAAATCATGAAATTGTTTAGACTAAAATAATTTGATTTCTTAAAATTTAGTTTAATAAAATTAGTTTCCAAATCAAGTCAAACATTAACTAGTCTTCAGCCTTGATTTACACTAATGATTTATTTCCTAATTTAATCCCCGAGATATTACCCCTTTTGGTACTTGTTGCTATGTCTCGACCAACTAGCCCTGTTTAAGTGACAAGTGTCAAATATCTTTTCACATTTGTCAGTTAACTTGGATCTCTCTTCGACATTTTCAATGTTCTAAACGCATCAAATATCCAAACATGGATCCATGTGCCATCGTATTCACTGATAAACTTTTACCTCAAGACGGCAACACCCCTTGAAGCGAGAGAGATAGAGAAAATGGAACATACTTTGTTTCTACTTACCATTTTATTAGGTTTGGCTTTGTCAGGGAAAGGCAACAACGGTTACAGCAGGAAAGATTTCCCAGAAGGTTTTGTTTTCGGATCGGGCATTTCTGCTTTTCAGGTTTGGAATTCGAACTAATTTTCACAGTATTTTAATCCAATACAGAACGATTTTTTTTATTATTGGAAAATGGTTTGATCATCTGTAAAAGTGGGAAGGAGCTATAAATGAAGATGGAATGACGCCTAGCATATGGGATACATTTATTCACTCTAGTAAGTACAAAGTTTTGTTTAATTGTATTGTATTGATAGAGATATTTTTATGGGGTTTAGTTGATAAATAAAGATTGTAGGCAGCGGACCTAATGGAGATATAACATGTGATGGGTATCATAAATATAAGGTTAGTTAGTGAATAGTGATTATGTTCCTTTTCTTGTTTTTTATTAGTTTGGTGCTCAAAATTTTGATAATGCTATGCATGCAGGAGGATATAAGAATGATGTATGACATGGGTTTAGATGCACTTCGACTCTCCATTTCTTGGTCTCGGCTCATACCAAGTGCGTGCGTGTGTGTGTTTCTTGCCAAATTTGGTTACCTTGCTCGGGTTTTTAAACACGTATACAATGGTTTTCAGGTGGAAGAGGTCCTGTGAATTCAAAGGGTTTACGGTTCTACAAAAACCTAATAGATGAGCTCATAAGACATGGTAAGATTATGCTTCTCATCATCACCATTTGGAATGATTAATTATGTATATATTTCTTGTATTTTGGTCGCTCGTGGCCTGGATTTTTTACCATCTAAACCCAAAAGAAAACATAAACGGAGAGTACAGGAATTGAACCGCATGTTACGTTGTATCACAATGATCTCCCTCAAGCTCTTGAAGATGAATATGGAGGATGGATTGACCGCAAAATCATGTAAAAGAAAGGCCTATATTTTCTTGAAACTTAAGTTTCTACTCATAACTCTATTAACTCAAGTGTGCCTTATCTTCTATGATCTTCTGTTACAGCGATGACTTCACAGCTTTTGCAGACGTTTGCTTCAGAGAGTTTGGGAATGCAGTAAAATTCTGGTCAACAATTAATGAGCCCAATATACTAGCACAGGCAGGTTATGACTCCGGAATTATACCTCCTAGGCATTGTTCTCCTCCATTTGGGATGGTCAACTGTTCCAAAGGAAACTCTTCAACTGAGCCTTATATTGTACTCCATAACATGTTGCTTGCTCACGCATCTACCGCGAAATTATATAACCAGAAGTATAAGGTAAGCTTACACACATACACTTACAAAAACACACACACACACATATCCATGATGATGTCATCGTCTCTTGTGTGATGCTATAGGATAAACAGAATGGGTCTTTAGGTATAACATGTTTTGCATACTGGATGGTTCCTTTTACTAGCTCTAAAGAAGATGAGATCGCAACTCAAAGAGCCAAAGATTTCTATTTAGGATGGTTTGTTGAACATACTCATCTTAAAAATATTTGCGATTATTATAAAAAAAAAAAAAGGTATGTGTTTTCTATAAATTTACATTTTTACTCAATGAATTCAAGGGTTCTTCACCCATTGGTGTTTGGGGACTATCCTGATGTGATGAAGAAAATTGTAGGCAAGAGATTGCCAAATTTTTCTGAAGAAGAATCAAATCTTGTTAAAGACTCATTTGACTTCTTGGGAGTTATACACTACGTAACAACTTACATTAAACACTTATCTAATCCTCTCCATGGAGATTTTAATACAGACGTGAATGCTGCACTAATCCGTATGCTCATTATTTTTTTTTTCTTTTTAAATTTATCTACCTTGCCTAATTCCATAGCTGACACTTTATTTTATATTGTAGGACAGCCATAGGGAATTCTTCATTAATCTCGGTGTGTTTCCAAATTTAGAAACATGTTTATCATTACACCGTAACAAAATTTATTAACCTTGAATTGTTTTCATATATCTACAGTTTGATGTGCTTCCTTGGGGTCTTGAAGGAGTTTTGCAGTACATAATGCAAGACTATGGCAATCCACCCATCTACATTCTTGAAAACGGTCTCTTTCTTGATCTTGTTCTTTTGCTTAAGTTTTGAGTTACATTGTGGTTCTTGAGAGTTTCTTTGTAAATTACTACAAATCAGGTCGACCTACGAACCATCATTCATCACTTAACGACATGGGAAGAGTTGAATATCTTCATGCTTATATCGGTTCCGTGCTCAATTCAGTGAGGTATGATTTGCTCTTGCCTCGTAAACCCAATCATAAATTGTGACAGATTTTTTAATATTATCATTATTATTATGCAGGAATGGGTCAGAGACAAGAGGCTACTTCCAATGGTCATTCATGGATTTGTTCGAGTTTATCAATGTTAATTACACATATGGATTGTACTATGTGAATTTTAGCGACCCTGAACGTAAAAGATCTCCTAAAACCTCTGCTCTTTGGTACTCTTCTTTTCTCAAAGGAACGACCAAAGAGCCCAACAAGAACCTCTCGGTATCTTCTTCTTCTCCTGGTTTTTCTTCTCAGTAAATAAGAAATTGATCCGGTTTGGTTTTCTTATTCAAAGCTTGGATTATTATTATTTAAAGGAAGTTTTGTTCTTTGTATTGGAGTTCTTCTTAATCATTCCGGTCATCTGTGTTTTGTTGTAAGCTAGATTTGTACCCGCACGGAGATAATATACATATAAACAAATTGATATGACTTAAAATATCATTTGTTGCAAAATTTTAGTAATATTAATGATATATTTTGTCAGCTTTTATGCTTATATGATGAGAGATGTTCCATATAGTTTTGGTTTAAGGTCCATTAACGTTATAATTAATTCACATTGTTTATGTATTACATGGATAGTATGGTAAGATTTAATTGTCTAGACATTTTTTCAATTAATGATTTGTTTTTTTTGTTCATTACACTATTAGATAATTTTAGAAAGAGGAATATAGAAACGAATGAAAAATTCTCAAAGAGATGTACTACTAATGGGAAATAACAAGTTCAGAAATGGATGTAAATACATTTTTCATCTCAGAACTCAAGTTTCTCAACACTTGCAACATGTGATAATGTTCATGGTGGCTCAGATCCTCCATGAGAAAAGTTCTAAGCTGTCCATTCAACTCGATCACACTGTGCCCTGGTACTTTCTCCATTGCTCCACTTCTCATCAACTTCCTCACTTTTGCCACTTCCTTCCACTTATTAGCAGTTGCAAAGAAGTTAGAAACCAGTGTTTGGATTCCAATGCTATCCGGATTCAACTGGAGGATCTTATTGGATGCGATGTCTCCAACGGATAAGTTCCTGTGATTAATGCATCCTGAAAGAAGAGCAACCCAAATGTGTAAAGCATTGTCAAGTTTGGCCGAGTTTATCATGCTCAGAGCTTCTTCAACTCTCCCTGCACGCGCAAGAAGATCGATTAAACAAACGTAGTGTTTTTCACTCGGTTGGATGTCATACTTGCTTATCATCGCGCTGAACCAATGCTGGCCCTGTTCTACGAGACCCGAGTGGCTAAGAGCAGAGAGAAAGGATGCAAATGTGGCGTGGTCGGGTTCTATGTTTGATTCCGTCATTTTGAGGAACATTGATATAACTTCTTGACCATTTCCATGGATTCCATAACAAGATATCATTGTGTTCCAACAAACCAAGTCTTTCTTTCCTAACTGTTCAAAGATCTCTCTTGAACTTGAAAGAGCGCCGCATTTTGAATACATATCCATCAATGCGGTTGCAGGTATTCGATCAAGAACATGCCTTTTTAAGATGTAACAATGTACTGATCTACCGGTTTTTAATGACCCGACTTGCGAACAGGCCACGAGTACCCCAACAAGAGTCACTAAATCTGGCTGAAACCCAATGCTCTGCATTTCCACTACAGCTTCAAAAGCCTTATGAGCTAATCCATTTTGAGCAAATCCCGAGATCAAGGATCCCCATGAAACTGCGGTTTTAAACATCATCCTACAAAACATCCTAAAAGCAACCTCTATAAACCCAACCTTAGCATACATATCGACCAGGCTAGTTTCAACAACAACATTCATAGGAAGACCTGTTCTAATCAAAAACCCGTGTACAGAACAGCCCATTTTCGAATCCCCGAGATCACCAGAAGCTTGTAAGAGACCCAACATCACAACTCTATCTCTACCAAACCCTTCATTTTGCATTCCTCTGTAGAACTCAACTGCTTTCAATGACTTCCCAGCTTGTGCAAACCCAGTCACCATTGTTGTCCAGCAAATACCATCTCTTTTCATCATCTTTCCAAACAAAACCTCTGCTTCATCCATTTTCCCACACTTCATGTACAGATTCAAAACAGATGAACATACAAATACATCATCTTTATACCCAAATTCCACAGCTTTGCTCCACACAGCTTCTCCTTTCTCTAAAACCATACCACTCAAGCACGCTTTGATTGTCATAGTAAACGTTGAGCTATCTGCCTTAACCCCTTCAGCTATCATTTGATCATAAAGTCTCAAAACCTCATCTGGATTGTTTCCACGTGAATACGCCACAACCATGGAGTTATAAATAGAAACATTTCTCTGAGGCAATTCGACGAACAACTTACGGGCATGAGAGATTTCGCCGATTCGTCCAAATGAAGCAATGAGATCACGGCTAATGAAACTTCCATTAAGTAAATTACCAGTAGTGATTACGAGGGCGTGGACCTGAGTGATATGTCGCTTGTATTTAGTAGTGGATAGTAGAAATTTGAGGTGTTTCGGACAGAGAAGAGTCCGATGTAACATGCAGAACTGTTTTGTCTGTTAACTCAGAAACCAGTTTTCGAACTAAACCGAATCTTCAGACAACAAAAGTCAATGTTGGATCTGACGGAATTCACAAATCTCGTTCGTTGTTTGGATTAGGTCCAGTTGCTGAATAAGTTTCTTTAAAACCAATTGATTTAACAAACCGAAACGGACCGGACGGTAAATGCATTTACATCGATGTTGAAGAAATTTTTTACGGTCAAATTTTTTTCTTTTTTTTATTTAATTTTATTTTTGATTGTATTAGTGAGGAATGAGGATACATTTAAAAGTTAATTTAGTTTTTTCAACATATGGATTTGAATTTGGGGGAAAACGTAGTGACATATTATATACAGTCTCGATAAATTTGATTTTTAGGTTAGTATTTAGCAGCTATTCCTTCAGTTTTCCAAAATGTGTGTTCTGACACTTTTTATACAAATCAAGAAAACATTCAACTATACAAATTTATTATTGTTTAATATCTTTAGCAGATGATATTAAATTAATTTAAAAAAATTAGTATTGGATATAGGGTAAGTTAGTAATTTTTATTTTTAAAATCACATTGAAAATGTAAAATAATATTATTTGTGAAACAAACATTTTATTCTATAATTATTTTTTGTGAAACGGAGAAAGTGTTGAATAAACGATTTGTTTCAAGGCCCTTAGTTACCAAATGTATATTGAATAATTGATCTTATACAACCATCATCTATATTATTCTCAATTTTATTGTTTCTTGTGATATAACCTCCTTATAATCAATCACCACTTCTCCCTTCCTAAGAAGTTTTGTTTCTCAATGAACACGAGATTAATCCCCTGAACATATATAGTAACGTTATGTTATAACTTCAACATTCTCTTGGACGTGGGTACCTAGAACGATCGGAACAATAGTCATAGTTCATGTACTTGCTCCTCAGATGCTCATAAACGATCTGTTCGTTTTTGCTTAACCCTTGATAACTTCCAGCATTCCACCAGTAGTTAGAGGATTCACAAGCCGCAACATTATTACTCCGACCATCTATGTTGCAACCGTATAGGGAGAAATCTTGGAAATGGGCAATGAAAGGAGAGTATGAATAGTTAATCTTGGTCCTACCACCATCAGTGGCCCAAGCGTCACCATTCCAGAGACTAGCCTCGACTTGCATAGGCTTTGATGGATAGCTTACACCATTTTGGTTTCTGTATACTCTTATTGGGATGTTGTCCGCATAATACCTATCAATCAATTATCATCGTCAATCTATATGTTTGATTGTAAGGAACATGAGATTAAATTTTGGACTCTAGTTTGCAAAAATGTCTATGGGGGATTTGTCTTTGCAAAATATCCTCAACTAGGTGAAAATGTTTGCGGTTTTTAGGGGGAATTGGATAACTATCCCATATTTTACAAAAAAAATTGAAAACTATACCTAATTTTTTATAATTTGAAAAAGATCCTTATTTATTAATTATTTATTTTAAAAAAATATAATTAATACTTTATTTATATTTCAATGATATGAATACAATCATCATTAATTTAAATTTATTATAAAAAATTAATACCCAAATATATATATTGTTGACTAATTTTTAAAAAATATATAAAAAATCAGAAGACTTATATTACTTTAGGTTGATTTATTATTAAAGTTGATTTATTAAACTGTAAACTTATTTTTTACTTCTCTCAACTTATTTTTTTTTGCATTAACTTATTTTATAACAGTCGACTTATTTCGATTGATCGATTTATTTAAATAGTCGACTTATTTAAACTGTTAACTTATTATGATTACTTGTTGATTTAATTTATTTTTTGTAAACTTATTGTTTTCTTGATAGACTTTTATTATTGTATGTTGACTTATTATTAAACTTGATTTATCTAACTGTAGATTTATTTTTCTATCTATTAACTTATTTTTTTCACCACTGACTTATTTTTTAACAGTTGACTTATATTTTTATTGTTTGATTTATTTACATAGTTGATTTATTTAAACTGTTGATATATTTTCTTTGTTCATTGATTTATATTTTTTCTAGTAGACTTATTTATCCTTAATAAATTTATATTATTTTATATTGATTTATTATTAAAACTGATTTATTTAACTGTTGACTTATTTTTTTTATCTATAAAATTATTATTTTTCACCATTGACTTATTTTTAACAGTTAACTTATATTTTAATTGGTTAATTTATTTACATAGTTAATTTATTTAAACTGATAATTTATCTTTTAATTTTCGTAAACTTATTTTTGAAAATTAAAATGAAAAAATATATATCTTAAAAACTTATTTTTTGTAAGAACTTATAAATTTTTCTATTTACTAATAGTATTTTTTATTTCCATGAAATTATTTTAATAATATTAAAATTATTATAAATTTTTAATATATATTAATATGACACTAAAATTTAAATTCATAGTTAATAAAAAGTAATAGGTTGACCAAATAAAAAATAAAAAATAGAAGTTTTTATTAAAAAACTTTTATTTCACTAAATAAAAATATTTTATTGTTGAATTTTATTTTATAACATTTTATGAATTATTTCTCTTAATATATATTCAAATAAAATTTATAAACAATAAATTTGTAATATTTATCTTTAAATTTATAATAATAATAATTAAATATTTTGTGAATTAATTTATATTTGATATAAAATATGATATCATTATCTTAAATCTTGAAAAAAATCTAAAAAAAATATAGAATTTTTAATTAATTTTAATCAATATTTATTATAAAATATAGTCAAATAAATCCAACAAAATATTTTTAAAATCTATTATATTTTTAATTTTCGTAACTAATTTTTAATTAAGTTAAATGTTTTATTTTATATTTAAATTAAATATTCTCTAATATATGTAAAATATAAATAATTATAATAATTGTTAAATACTTTCTTTGTATATTATTTATTTTCAATGATTTAATGTATAAAGATATATTTTAAATTTTGAAAATTTTATCATATTTAAATTAATTATTCTCTGATATATAAAACTAAATAATCAAAATATTTGTTAATTATTTATTTTTATATTATTTAGTTTTAATTATTTTATGTATAAAAGGTATATTTCAAATTTGGTGTAGTTTTCAAAATTTGGAAAAGATGTAAGGTATATTAGCAAATTTTCTCTTTCTTATCATATTCTTGATTTCTATTTGACACATTTTCTTCTTTTTCAAGATGATAATTTTCCAACATACAATATTGATATTTTGTTAAAATAACCTGCGAACAAATTTCGCCTTTGATAAACAATTTTATTCCTAAATTTAACCAATTTTGAGCAAAATTTTGGCTATCTACCTACTTAACAATTGACTATAATTATAATTATTTTTTAAAAAAATTATATTTTCTTTTCAAATTATATGACTTCTTAGTGGAATATAACATATACATGAACATCTTAAAAAATTGTAAATATCTCAAATATATTTCATCCATTTTGGACTGGCAGATGTTATGGTATTTTGTCTTGTTTTAAAATATTGACTTATTCTTCCTTTTTTTTTTGGTTAGAAATCATGAATTATTGTTGCATGCAATGAATAGAGAAGATAACAATAAGAAGAAGGATTTGTAATTAACGTACACAATTTGGTGTGGGTTCCAAAGAATCCTATAAGTGTGGAAGTCTTTGGTTGGGTCGAACCAAAGCAAAAACCTCTCTTCTCTGTTTCCTTCTCCATTCACAAACAGATTTGTTTGTAACGTTACTGGTCTTCCGTCGTTGTTCCCTAGAAACTCGAAGTCAATCTCGTCGTGATTACTTCCCTTTGAAGTCAACTGTAAATTATTTACATATGTAGACAGTACTTTATCAATCAATATAAATTTTGAATCATTCAACACATGTATTAATATTTGTGTGTGTGTGAATAAACAAAGATACAAACGTAAAAAGCGGTGACAACGCCGCCAGTATTTCCTCCGGGCACTTTGATTCTCATTTCGAAGAGACCTGATCCATAGCTGTTCTTGGACTCGAACCCAGCACCTGTTTCGTGTAGAAGCCAAATCCGTGCATGGAGCTTAGTATATTCAGTAAGTAAATCTTTCATTTGTATCCTAATTAAGCTTTTTTTTTATTTAATAAATATCCTCATCCGAAACCCATGCTAATCTTTGAGACATGCATGGAAAATTTTGGGTATTTTAATTTGCCAATAAAGTTTTCTACAACTATTGGCAAAAAATGGTTCACAACATTTTTTGTAGATGGTGGAACTTAGTTTCCTTTTAGCCACATGACTAATCCTAACCTAGACACTCGAACAAACTGCTCTTGAATCCTATTTGATTAAGACTTTGGATTATACAACCATATTGGGAAAAGAGAGATATTAACCTGAAGATTGATCCATGTAGAGATCAACTTCTTGGCCAGAGTGGAGTGAGGATACATGACTTTGTCCCCACGTAACAACATAATTCTGACCGAAACTAACATATTTTTCGGCTTCTATTCCTCGGAGAACCCTAGCATCAACTCTTATGATCCAGAAAGCTACTACAAAAACACCAAAGATTCTCTTATATTCCATCTTGATTTATTTTTTTGTTGGTAAGGTACTATAGTGTTGCATGCATTGGTTTAATAAGTTGAAAAAGTTGAAAGCACGAAAGATATGGAGGAGACAAAGAGAATAGAGTCACATCAAATTCTCTATACATCTTCTACACGCCATTCTTATTGTCCCATGCTCATCGACCATCACCACTTTTTTAAAAATCAAATGTTCTAATGATCCTTTAATTACTCTCTTCTACAATAACTAATATGAGAATTATGTTGATTTGATTGGCTATGGGAAAAAAACTATCAAGTATTTGGTTTGAATGCAACGAAAAACTGATGTAATTAGAATATGAAAAAAATGTTAGATTAATTTAAAGATCTGTGTTCTACGTAGTAACACAAGTCAAGCTTCAGATTTAACGCTCCTTTGAGACTACTCTAAATTGCTACCTAACATAGATAACGATAGTTGTAAATTGGTTATATTATATTTTATCGGTACCAAATGGAATCTGTTAAGGAAGTTCTAGAGAGTTCTAGAATCTTCCGATATCTTTATAAGATTAGAGATAAGTTCTAATATAGTTAGAGATAATATTGTATAGATTGAGATGAATCAACTCACCATTATCTCTTGTTATACGAGTGTGTATATAAGCTCAATCACTTCATAAATAAAGGAAGCTTTCCAGATTTCTCTTGTGTCTTACATGGTATCAGAGCCACCACAATTTTTTGAAAGGAAAATCACTAAATTACAAATACGATGTCAAAAATAGAGCTAAAAAAAGAAGAAACTTCCTTTAAAATCGGCGACGTGCTTGCCTCACCGTATCAACTCTCTGCTTCCGATAATCCCGGAACGGCGATCTCGCCTGTTGTTCTTAATGGAGAGAATTATTCAGAGTGGGCCTCAGAGTTAGAAAATGCGTTACGAGCTAAGCGCAAGCTTGGATTTATCGATGGGAGCATCTTGATGCCTGATCCAAATACAGAGCCCAATGAAACTGAATTGTGGAAAACACTGAATTCCATGATCGTAGGGTGGATCCGAGCATCAATTTCTCCATCAATTCGATCCACTGTTTCTTTTACCCCAGATGCGTCACAGTTATGGGATAATTTGAAGAAACGTTTTTCAATTGGTAACGCAGTCAGAGCTTACCAATTGAAGACTGAGATGGCGGCGTGTAGACAAGATGGTTCTACTGTTCTTGAATATTTCGGACGGTGGACCACGAAGTGGGACGAGCTGAAAAGTTACAGGCAAATCCCGAAGTGTTCGTGTGGCGCCACCAATGTTTTTGAAAAAGAACAAGAAACAGAGAAAATACATCAATTCTTGATGGGTTTAGATGACTCTCGCTTTGGTCATGTTTGTACCTCGATCATCGGAATGGAACCACTTCCGGACCTTGATTCGGTTTATCAACGTGTGGTTCGTGAAGAACGACGTCTTGCTTCATCACGGACAGAATCAAAACTCGATGTTGTTGGTTTTTCTACAAAAACAGAGTCACAACCAGTGGAGAATAATGTAATGGTCGCGTTGGCTCGTGGTAGATCAGCGGCTACTTGTTCTCATTGTGGAAGGATAGGTCATGAGAAAAGTGACTGCTGGCAGATTGTCGGGTTCCCGGAGTGGTTTACTGAGCGTGGTGAACGCAACACAAGTGGAAGTTTCACTGGACGAGGCAGAGGTGGCTCGTTTCGAGGCCGGGGTCGTGGTAGATCAAACCAGCCGAGGTTAAATGCAGTACACGCATCACAATCAACCACCTCTCCCAGTGCAGTTCCGACATTGAGCGCAGAACAATGGGCGTCATTGTCAGCCTTCCTAGAGAAACAAAAGTCTGATTCCATACCGGACAGATTACATGGTAATGTTCAAACAGGTGAAGTTATACTTGATACAGGCGCTTCTCATCATATGACAGGAGATGTTCTTTTGCTTAGTAATGTGCGAAATATACTGGCGTGCTCAGTTAGCTTTGCAGATGGTAGTCAAACATTTGCAACACAAGTTGGTTCTATGCGGTTATCAAACAAGATTACATTAGTTGATGTTCTCTTGGTGCCTAACCTTAATTGCACATTACTGTCTGTGGCTAAGTTGCTTAAACAAACTAATGGTTTTGCCGTGTTTACTGATACGTTGTGTGTATTACAGGACCGTTTTACGAGGACCCTGATTGGAGTCGGTGAAGAACGGGATGGTGTTTATTTTTATCGAGATGTGACAATACGACGAGGATACAGAGTCAAAGCTGGTGAAGATCAGACTTTGTGGCATCGACGTTTAGGACATCCCGCTTTTGGTGTTTTGGGTTTTTTACCTTTTATTTCCGGTTTTAAACACATTCCGGACAAGTTTGGCGGATGTGATATTTGTTTTCAGTCTAAGCAAACTCGAGAGATGTTTTCTGATAGTTCTAATAAAGCATCAAGTGCATTTGAGTTAATACATTGTGATCTATGGGGGCCATATCGGGTTCCGTCATCATGCGGTGCTATATATTTTCTTACAATTGTCGATGACTACTCCCGAGCAGTATGGATATATCTCCTTCTTGAGAAAAGTGAAGTAAAAACGATTCTCCCAGGTTTTGTAGCATTAGTATCGCGACAGTTTGAAAAGAATGTGAAGATTGTACGGAGTGACAATGGGACAGAGTTTATTTGTCTAGCTTCATACTTTGCTGCTAATGGAATTCTACACCAGAGTTCATGTGTAGCTACACCGCAACAAAATGGAAGAGTAGAGCGAAAGCATAGACACATTCTCAATGTCTCCCGTTCCTTGATGTTCCAAGCCAATCTTCCTATTAAATTTTGGGGAGAAAGTGTTCTTACTGCCGCACATGTAATAAATCGGACTCCCTCAAAACTTTTGCAAGGAAAGACTCCATATGAACTTCTATACAAGAAGTCTCCATCGTATGAAGAGGTACGGACCTTTGGATGCTTGTGTTATGCACACAATTACACTCGTGACAAAGATAAGTTTGGATCACGAAGTCGAAGGAGTGTTTTTCTCGGGTATCCCTTTGGCAAACGAGGCTGGAAGTTGTATGATCTTGAGACAAATAAATTCTTTGTCTCTAGAGATGTTGTGTTCGATGAGATGACTTTTCCCTATGAAGAAAACAAAGTCGCCGACCTTACGGAACAGTTTTTTTACCGTCCTGATATTGTTGTCGATACACCGGAGCCACTGTTGTTGCGTGCTCCTGAAGAAAATCATAAGACTGTTGAAAATAAAACTACGGAGAATAACTTGGCTGATAATCTTGAAGATAATGAGCCTGTTACTATGAATGATGGGGTTGAAGATGAAACACCAGTAGCTCCGGCTGTCCTCGGTAAACGTCCTTCAGTGCCACCAGCATGGCATAAAGACTACATTGCTCACAGCACTCGCGTATCACCCAACAATAAAAGTAAACATCCTCCCATCGTTCTTCCCGACCTCGACTCCTCTAAAATGTGTCCATGTATGATCTCATATCCCATTGAGAATTTTGTCACAAATGAATTATTTTCCAAACGCCACCAAGCCTTCCTTGCTGCAGTATCAGCCGGTGTCGAGCCCCGAAGTTATAAGGAAGCTTATCTTGATGAGCGTTGGAATAAAGCCATGACTAATGAGATAGATGCGTTGGTTTTCAATAAAACATGGGATTTAGAAACTCTACCTCCAGGTAAGAGAGCTATTGGTAGTAAGTGGGTGTATAAGTTAAAGTACAACGCTGATGGAACTGTAGAACGACACAAAGCAAGACTTGTTTGTTGTGGAAACAATCAAGTAGAAGGTGAGGACTTTGATGAAACATTCGCCCCAGTTGTAAAAATGTCTACAGTACGGGCATTATTGAAAGTTGCAGTAGCGAAAGGATGGGAGGTACATCAAATGGATGTACACAATGCCTTCCTCCATGGTGAGTTAAAGGAGGAGGTCTACATGAAGCTACCTCCCGGGTTTCATGCAGATGATCCCACAAAGGTATGTCGATTAAGAAAGTCGCTTTATGGTCTTAAGCAAGCTCCACGGTGTTGGTTTTCTAAGCTTGCTACGGCTTTGACACAATTTGGATTTGTGCAGTCCTATGCCGATTATTCCCTCTTTACTTACATCAAAGGACAAAAATGTCTGCGGGTGCTTGTGTATGTGGATGATCTTGTCATTGCAGGTAATGACCTGAGTATGCTCATGAAATTTAAAGATTACTTGAGTAAATGCTTCCACATGAAAGACCTTGGTAAACTACGATACTTTCTTGGCATAGAAATAGCAAGAGGACCTATGGGAATGTTTCTCACACAACGAAAGTATTGTCTTGATATACTCAATGAAACAGGCCTACTCAACTGCAAACCGATTGCTACTCCAATGGAACAGAATCACAAGCTGCTCTCGGATGATAGCAACTTATTTGATGATCCGGTGCGATTCCGTAGAATTGTCGGATGACTTGTGTATCTGGTAAATACTCGACCTGAGTTGTGTTATCCAGTGCATGTCTTATCTCAGGTTATGCATGAACCAACTGAGGCACATTGGGATGCAGCTGTACGAGTTTTGCGGTATCTTAAAGGAAATCCAGGTCAAGGGATCATGTTAAAAGCTGATGAAGATTTGAACATTCGTGCTTATAGTGATTCAGACTATAATTCTTGTCCGACTACTCGACGTTCTCTATCTGCTTTTGTTATACAGTTAGGATCTTCTTCGGTCGCATGGAAAACGAAAAAACAGGACACCGTGTCTCATTCCTCGGCGGAAGCAGAGTACCGTGCAATGGCTGCAACATTACGTGAGTTGAAGTGGTTTAAGCGTTTGATGAATGATCTTGGAGTACCGCAAGTAGGACCTATGGAGATGTTTTGTGACAGTAAGTCGGCGATTCATATAGCGGCTAATCCCGTTTTTCATGAAAGAACAAAGCATATCGAGTCAGATTGTCATAGTGTGAGAGATGCAGTGCAAGATGGTCTTATTACAACTCCTCATGTTAGTACGACTGACCAAAGAGCTGACATTTTAACTAAAGCATTAGGAGGTTCTACATTTCGATATTTGTTGTCCAAGTTGGGCGTTAGTGATTTACACGCTCCAACTTGAGGGGGCGTGTTAAGGAAGTTCTAGAGAGTTCTAGAATCTTCCGATATCTTTATAAGATTAGAGATAAGTTCTAATATAGTTAGAGATAATATTGTATAGATTGAGATGAATCAACTCACCATTATCTCTTGTTATACGAGTGTGTATATAAGCTCAATCACTTCATAAATAAAGGAAGCTTTCCAGATTTCTCTTGTGTCTTACAGAATCCGTAGGGTTTCCCAGCATCGATAATTTAGAAATTAAGCTAGTGAAAATGAGGCTCCAAATGTATATCTATTGAATCCAAATGATAAAATTTAGTCGACTTTATGTGCAAAGGACAAGGGCCATAAAAGGAGTGGCCCCAATGCATTATAATATAGTGAGAGCTCAACACCACATAGTGTAACTACCACCGGTTCATGTTGGTAGGTTTATTATTAAATGTACTAAATAATTCATACCAAAAATTTGAGCGTTAAATTTAAGAAACCCCAATTTATATAGCTAACTACATCCTAAATGAGTAACTCAGCGAGTCATGAAAAAACAAACCTCAGAGATCATCATTCGATTTTACTAGCATAGATTTTTGTTAAGTGACTTTCACTTACCAATGTCGTTTGTATTCCCTTTTCTTCTTCGTATACTGAGACTAGTGGCTTTCCAGAAATTTGAATTTTTGTTCATGTATTTTTGAAAAAAAAAATCCCGCATATCTTATGGAACACATGTTTACACAACATAACTTATGTTGCAGGTGTTTTGGTTTAAGATCTAGTCCCTAAGTGTAACAAACTCATAAGGTTACAGATTCTGAATTTGTTACGCTTGGGAATGGATTTCAAACCTGGTAACCACAACGAAATTTATGTTGTTTAAACAAATCTTTCATATGGATGCTAAGGTTCTTTCCAATAGTCATGGAAATAATCGAACTTTTAGAAAGGGTAAGAAATCTAAGACACAGTTAGGCTATTTGCAAAGCTTTCTTTCGAACCATATACAACCCTGAAGGACCCAAAGAAGGTACCATTGTCGTGGTGCACTACCAGGTAAGGCCTTTGAGTGATGACGAGTATTCAGACAAAGATGGTGAGAGGAAGAAGAATTTGAAGTAGGATTAGTCTCAAAAGTCTTTTAAAAGGTTTGAATTTGGAGGGTTTTTTAAATCTAATCTGTCACTTCGGTGTTAGTTTCTTTTAAAGATTTGTAATTTTATTTGGTTTTAATGTAATAGCCGTTGTAGTTTATGGTGTTCTACATGAAGCTGTTCATTTTTCGTAATTTTATTTGATTCTATACAAGTCCGTTTTGGGAACAAGAGTTTATCACAAACAAACAAGACATTTGTGGAACAACATACAAAGAGACTAATTTTGTGTGTGTAATTAGTTGATGGTTTAGGTGATAGTCACATTCCGGAATCTTGAAGACTTTTTCAACTCTTTGCAATCATAGCTATTTTGACTAGGGACGACAACTTTAGTCTAGATCTTGTGACTCAAGCCATTATCATTTCTACTCCATAATAAGCGCCTCTAGATATGTATATGCTTTTAGTCTATAGTAACACTAACTCGAGAGTAAACGGCTGAGAGGCAACAAAAAGTTCAAAAAGAAAAAAAAAATGTAGACCAGTGGAGTTTACACATCTATGCTCGTTTTCTCCTTTGACCACCAACGGACTAAATTGGTAACTTCGAAATTGACTCTGTAGGGTTTCCAAGCTTCGAAATTTAAAAATCAAGCTGGCAATTGGAGCTTTTTGTTGTTCTTCCAGCTGCAAAACATAAAACCGGAAAAGAAAAAAAAAGTCAAATGCAGAATAAAGAGTAGGAAAAATAAAGTTGGGAACATGAGATAATATTGTCACCTCAGGAAATAATAGTAGAAGAAGTCGGCATAGAGCAATGTTTGAACAGTCCCAGCAGTCCATGCTGCATCATCGTAATCAAAACAGATCACGAAAAATAATGAAAACAAATGTGAATCATGAGAGATGTAATGAATGACATTAGGTGTTTTTTTCTGCATGAGAACCAACATGCTTTCTACAAGATTCGTGTGGCAAAGAGCTAAAAAGGGATCCACATGTATCTACTGAATCAAAATGCTAAATTTAGTCGACCTTATGAGTTAAGAGCAAGGAAAATGACAATAATTAACATCACATTTCAGTAAAAGTTGCAAAAATACTTGACGAAAACTAATCCAAGTATGAGGAATATCAACAGATGCTTATGGGCTCAAGTGTGCAATGTGTAAAATGGCGAGGAGAATTGAGGGAGAAAGAGAGAAAGAGGATCATACTTATCCAATGAACAAAGTGCGGCTCAGTGAAGTAACGGTAGATCCAGTTGAGGATATACAATCCACGATACCCCCTGCAAGAAGAAAGCAGTATTGGTATTGCAATCAAAACATGTAACTCAGAGGCTAATATATCATAAAGTTTGGCATGAGAACAGTCAAATGATGTAAACAGGGCAAGATGTTATTCAAGATCATATTCATACCCAAGGAGAAATATATATTGTCCGGTCAAGTTGTCAATATTTCTAGTCCTTTGAAGCAAGACAAGCTGAGGTAATATAGCAACAGCCTCCAAGTACAATGAAAAAGTCCAAAGTACCTAATATAGTAAAAAATCAACCTATCAAACAAACGAGTTAAGACTCATTGGATAACAAATAGCAATTACTTGACAATACAAACCTCGAGAAAGGTAAACTTTTCGTGAATCAAAAGAGCTAAGAGCAGGCAAGGAAGAACAAGGAACCAATGGCGAAACGTATCTTGCTCCCTATCATAAGTCCTATGAACAGCCTTATGATACTTCATGTACCAAACAATCGAAAACGAACTTCCTAAGAATACCAACTTCATAAATGTATTATAGAGAGACACAAAACTCGTGAAAATATCCAAATATCGCGTTGCAAAGACAATGAAATAGAGTTCTTGAGTCTTCAATGACACACCTGCCCAATTACACAAACACAAAAATTTGAATTTCTCATCAAATTATACATTAAAGAATCTTATTTACGTTAGATCCATTCACAAAACTTTCACCAATTGGAATTATATTTAGATCAAAGACAGCTCGAGATCAATTTCTCCTAAATTACTAATAAAAACTCGAATTATATTCCGTAATTTCTACAATTGAGCTAACAATTTGAAAATTCCCAAAATGATTTTTTGAGAAGCGAATCGAACTAGAACATTGAGAAATCGTCTAAGCTAATCGTATTCTGATGAAACACAAAAAATTAGAAGATGAATTGAAGAAAATGTAACGAACCAGCGCAGGATTTGATTGTGTGGATCTTGAGAAGCAAGACGAGCACACTGGCGAGGTGAGTCATATCAGCAGCTAATCTGAAAATGTTCATCTTCGCGTTTCGCTAATCTAATCGTCTTCTGAAAAATGGATGGAGAAATGAAGATCTCTAGGATTTTGATGAAGCTTCTTGCTTATTTCGTCGTCGTCTTCTTCTTCTCTACACCACAATATGGATTTGTGCTAGATCTCGTTGCTGGCGTTTTCACATATTCCTTGGGTGTGTTTTTTTTTACTGGGAAGTTAAATGGCAACAAAATAAATGTCGTTTGACAAAACTAAAGTTGAAATGAAAAGCCCATCCGATAAAAAAAATGAAAAGCCCATCTCTTTCTCGTTTGTGGGCCAGTTTACGTGAGAAAATCGATTTCTGTTCGGATTTTTTTTTTTCGAGTAATTTGAGTGGGAGAATTTATCATCGGTTCGAATTTTGTGACTATTCAAATCGGTCTCTGTTTGGATAAATGTTGGATTTGGATTGGTTTTTGAAATATATATATATATATATGTATATAATCAATTAATAAAACTGGTTCAATTTCATAAAATTAGTTAAATTTTGCAAAATATTATATAATTTTGAAAAATATAATATAACTACCAAATTTTAAATATTTATGTTATCTCAATATTTATGTTATTTGGTATATTGGGTCTAAAGATAAAATTAAATAAAAATATTTTTCATATATATCATTTTATTTCGGATTTCAGTTATATTTTAATTTTTGGTTAGGTTTGGATAATTCAAATATTAAATATTAAATACTTAGAATCCGTTTATGTTTTATGAATATTAGATTTGGCAGCTGAACCGAACAAAAATCGTTTGGTTTTTTTGTCCACCCCTAAACTAGACCGATTCCATGTAATTTCTGTGGGTATCTAAATTAAAAGGAATATTAGTAAAGTTATTGTATCCGTTAATTAATATTACCTAAACAATTTACATATTGAAAAATGAAAAGACATGTAGAGTTGTTTTTTTTGTTTTTTTAAGGAATGTTTAAAAAAAAGGACAGGTAGAGTTAGTTAACCAGTGAAGCTCTTAAATTAGGTGATTGTCGTTAACCATAAGTGCAGTTGGAGAATTGTTCACGTCTAGCCTGACCACTTATTGTTATCGTTCAAATCAAACACATGCGGTGACAAAACAAATTTAATTTAAAATTTATGGTACATGCGTGTAACTTTTGGTTTGTGTTTCATCAATGCCTAATTTTTTGAAAACACAGATCTGAACTCGACCATTGTGATGATTATTGGTTAAATGGTTCATAGTTTGATCTCATATCTTTCCAAATATAACAGTTTCGATGGAAAAGTCATTTCTACAAAGGATTTCTCTCTTCAATATTCAACAACCAACATATTACAAAAACAAAATAACACAACCTGATTAAGTGATAATAACAAACTTAAGATTAAAAGAAATTAAAAAAGATCAAGGATTTCTAAAATAGAAGTGTTACAGAGAGGACAATTTCCTCTTTGAACCCAAAGCTCTCTCGAACACAATCTACAAAACGTATGACCACACGGAATAAACGCCGCTCCTTTACTTCTCACCATACACACACAACAACTTATCTCCTCCGTTGCCACTCCTCCTCCGAGGCCACCACCACTAACTCTTCCCTCCTCCTCCTCTCCATCAACAGATTCAACACCTACCAAACTCATTTGCCCTTCATTCTCCTCCAACAACTCCATTAAAGACATCCTCGCCGGCTGCATTCCCATTGCTGGTACTGACGGCGGCGGCTGTGGTGGCATTTCCTCTTCCCTCGCTGATAAAGCTCTCTCTTCAGCCAACACAGCTCCTAACCGAACCCTTCCCTCCACCGGAGAGGCTTCTTCCTCCGTTACGTTTTCAGAGTTGGAAAGGAGAAAACCGAGTCGGTGGTGGTTTTCATTATCCCGGTTAAGGATAGGAGTATTTAAACTCGGGATATGATTAGACGAGATCCAAACATTAGCGTTACGTTTAAGACGGAGCTTTTCACGGAGAGTGTTCCAAGCGGTTTTGTCTCGATTGTTGTCATCTTGTCGGTGGTCTCTTTGCATTATATCAAGAAGTGTTCGGTTTGATTGGTTCCTTAACGGTGGCTGCGGAGGTGTTCCGTTTTTGTCAGCCATTAGAATAGCTTCTAGAGTTAATCCTGTCAATGAGCTCTGGCTAGTTTCCACCGTTGACATACGATCTAATAACGTCACTCTCAGCCTATCTCCACCGTTCATTTGAATCATCTTTTATAGATTCAAAGCTCAAATCCCATCAAGAATGAGAATGTGAACTGAAATAAAATAAAATAATTGTCATTAAAACTTCGATTTTTTCTTGGGATTAAAGAATCAGTTTTAGCCTCTCTATAAACTTAAATTTTCCCGAGAATTTTTATTTCGGAAAAAATTACAGAAAATAATAGAAATGTGAAGAGAAAATGACCTTTTTATGAGAAAATTTCAGAGTTTCTTGCAAGGAATAGATGTACACCTTCGTCTTCGGACTCTTCACGTTTGCAGGAGAATCCAAAATCCAAGAATAGATCTGTAATGAATATAATACACTTTAAAATTTATTAGATTCTGGCAAAACAGAGAGAGAGAACTTTCAACTATTCTTAAAAAAAAAAAATCAATGTCAGACAATAATCATATTGCCTAAGAAAAAATGGAAAAAAAAATACAGAAGAATATATAAATTCTTCTTTACATATTTTGAGTTTTTGATTGATATTATGAGCTCTTGAACACTTTCTTTTCGCTTTCTCTTTTTATGCGAAAGAAATAAATTATACAATAGTGTGTACTATGAATGGTGGTAATGGCCTAATGGGTAAGCCTTATTTACAACATTTAGGGTGAATTTACGTATTTACCCATGCATTTGTGCGTATTTATTGACTTTTGTGTTAGTTTTTGTGGGGCCTAAGGGTATATATAAGATTTTATTATTTGAAAATAATATATGTATATATATAAGATAATTCTTATAGCTTGGCTTACTACTAAATGACGGAGCCATTTGTTTGTCTGCAAGTTTCTTTAAGGAAACGGCAAATTTTTAAGCCCATGACAAGTGCATTTGATTCTTGTCGTTTTTCTCTAGCTTGTACTTCAAACTGAAACCATAATTTTATTAGTTTTGAACTCAAACATCACAAGAGACTTGACAATTTTACCAAGATTAAGCAACATGTCTTAAGAGTTAAGAACAACTTCAGTTAGGGTTATTGGTGGTATAAATGTGGTTTGTGAAGGATCATATTAAATTTTTTAAAAACTGATAAGGAAAGAAACCATATGGGCAAGTCGAATTGGGCTGGACCGGTCTTATTTACATTTCTAATAGTTTTGAGTCATGACAGAGTAGTCAAAATCTCTTAACATTGAATAGAGAAAATAGTCACCAAACAATAGCTGCCACCAACAACTTAGCTAGGTTTTGTTATCTTGTTAGAACAAACTAATCCACTAACGAATATGCTTCATGTTTTACTTTTTTCCAAGCCCCACCTTCACAGAAAGAAAAGAAAATTACTTTAAGAAATAATAACGAGGGTGTATATTCATTAGAAAATCATAATAATAATAATAATAACAATAATAACGAGGGTGTATCATTTGTTGAAAGAAAAACATTTAAGGGCATGATACATGTATCTTATGGTGGGTCAAGATTTATCGCCATACCTCATATTTGTACGTAAAAGCTTTGATTGCGACAATAATGAGAACTATGATTCCTTTTTGCCAACGGGAAATTTGAGAATTAAGGTCTGAAAAGTGGCCATTATATAATCAAGAAGTAGTTTGAGAACAAACTTTATTATGATTCAATACCAAATTTTAAGTACGAAAATAACTAATGATCAGAAGATACATAAAACAACATACGATTTCACAAGATATCGGTCAGTTAACCAAGGTTTATGATCTAGTGGTAATAGGCTTACATGTGTAAGTTTCGACACCATGGTTCGAATCTTGGCCACTGCGGATTTCACATATGTGCTGCAGCGTCCCAAGAGCCGATACGTGGAGTACCATTTGGTCGCCCGCGTGGCTAGTCTGAACAAACCGATATACCCTGTTGGGAAACCGATAGATCTGGTTTGTCAGAGAGTGTTAGGATACCTTGATTATAAATAAAAAAAATATGGGTCAGTTCTTTCACACAAATTTTTAGTCAGCACTTACAAAAAAATATTTTAAAATATCTTCTAAATAAATAAAAAGTTTTGCTGTTCAACTTTTAGGTCTGTTTTAAACACAAATATAAACTACCTTTTCCATTTGATTCATCAACTTGTTCTTGAGAAAAAAAATATGACCATAATGATATAAATATACAGACTAGTATCACACATTTAACCAACAAAGTACATAAAGTAAATGTTTCTTTGAAATTACAGATGAAAAAAAACAACTACGAAAATTCCAACAATTCCTAAAATAACAAAGTAATGTGAGTATGCGAGCACAAATTTCACCAGGACAAAAACCAAAAAGCTTTAAATGTCAACGAAAACTCATCAGTACTAATTAAGTTCAATTCAATTCACATCCAAATCCAATTCAGTTCTTGCGTCTTTCTCGTTGGAGCTTGATGATATCAGAGATATGCGCTTTAATACCATCCCAACCAATTTAGTAAACTGTCCTCAGAAGCAAACTGCAAAATCCTTAAAAGATTAGTTTCAAGTTTTTCAATGAATTTATACGTATAAAAGAAAATTGAGCTCTTGTAGGTTCTCACGTACGAAAGATAAATCAGGGAGAGTCCCTAAATATGGATTCTCCAAATCCAAAACTGAGAAGTTTTTAGATACGATGTCGAAATTCTCAAAGTTATAATTCTTCTCCACTAGGGCCAACGAAGCTTCCAATTTATTGCACACCAAGTCATCATCAAGAACACTCGAATCCTCTGCCACTTGATCTCTTTTCTCGGATTTCGAGCCAAAAGAAGCTTCTGGAATGTTCTCCGGTCCCTGATGTTACAAGAAAACATAAACTATAATGCAAGAAAATCATCAACGATACTTGGAGAGAAAGAAACTAACACCTGATCAAATGGATCAATAACCATATTAGTATTATCATCATCAGCTTTTTCATGCTCATGGACAGATATCACTGGTCTAGGTTTTGTAGGAGTAGTACTTTTCGACGTACTTGGGCCACCTCGAACCCCAAAACTCTCACTCTCATCGATAGTTTTCTCCGGTTGCTTTTGTTGCTGATATGTGATCTTAGAAACAACAAATTCTCCAATCTCACCTTCTTCCGTTCCCAAGTGATACTGATGCAAAACCCAGTTAGATTTCTCGGGTTTTAATCCTTTTCTGGCGCTCTTGTAGAGCACCATGATTTTCTTGCATCCCTTTTGGACTCCATTGAGCATCAGCGGTTTGGTTTGACCAGTCTTGTGCCAGCGGACCGTTTCATCCCTCAAACTAGTTGGTGTGATCCTTCTCCTCTTTCTCTGACCATTTTGGTATGCATGAGCCGTCTTGTTAAAGAAGAAAACACTAACACCATCCTTATTCATACCTAAAGACATTTTAACGAGTGATGTTGATTACGTACTCACTTAACAACTTTAAACATCAAACTAACGGACGTACGGTTTTTATTAATATTACCTGGAAGGTTTTGAGGGTGAGTGTAATTGATACCAACATCTTCAGTCACTGAACATATAAAGTCTTGTATAAGAAGATGTGGTTTTAAGCCATCAATCCCACATTTAGCTTCTAAATGCTGGATCACTTCCTCATCGGTTGGATCGAATTTCACACCTTTAGGAAGACCTGGCCATGGAGTACTCAATACCTGAAAAAACCAAAAACCAAGAAAAAACCCCCAACTCAGTATTCAGATTAGTTAGACATGGCCATAAGCTTGAAGTTACAGGTGGTGTAAATGGTTCTTTACATTGCTGTTTTCAATGCAGTAAGAGCAGCTAGGGCAGTTAATATAAGCTCCACATTCTTTAGTCTGCAGAGCTGAAGACACAGACGCATTCTTTACATTCCTTGCAATCCATGGACCATCCACAATCCAAATGCTGCGTAGAGTTTTCATAGTTAAGTGAGAAGAGCAAAGCCAGAGAAGGTTTAGTTAAGACGATCTAAAAACATATTTTATTGTACAAGCTAGACTCAAGTATTTCTTGTCGGAATGAACAAAGATATCAAGAATCACTCAAAGTTTCTCTATATTCTTATGCTAATGACAATAGTTTCTAAATGGGGTTTTGGTTCTTGCTATATATTTTATTTCTCAAAAGAGTAATGGCAAAAAAAAAGAATTGAATGTTAGTTTGTTTAGACTTCAGTTTATAACTAGATTTAATATAAAATAAAATTGGGCTTGTAACTTTTTTTTGACAACTACTTTTATGTAAAACTACGAAATGAGTATATATTTTTATATTTAAATTATTGTTCATATTTGACTATAATCATAAAATATTTATCAAAAATAAACAAGGCCTATATATTTTTATCTTATGAAATTCAATAGAAAAGTAACATTTTGGATTAATGCCTATAACTAGTATTGTTAGTTAACCAAAAATGGGATTGGCCACTGGTAGTTAAATCCAAGTCAAAAACATATCAACAATAACATACTGTATATATTATTTACTAAAGGATAAGAAAAGTCTGTGAAAGAAAGGTGATGAAAAGAAGATTTTGAGGAAGAAATTAAAATAAGAGGTTTTTTCTTCTTTGAAAATTGGTTAAAACATTCAAAACTAATCTTCTAAATTTTATAAAAACTAATTTCTAAAATCTTATGACTGATAAAACAACACAGACTTTTTTTTGTGCTTACTACTCTGGGAACAACATAACATTCAAAGCCTTAAAGCTGAAAACAGAGGTTAAAGAAAAAAACAGGTAATGCTCAAAACAGAAGAGGAATAGCTGAAATTATGGATTTATTCATAACCCACCATAAAAAAATGTCTCAGATCTTTCTGAGACTTTGCAACAAAGATGATAGAGGTTTTTTATCAAAAAACAAAAAAGATGATAGAGGTAATCAGAATCTTAGGGTTCGAGTGAAATCATCAAATCAACCAAAAAATCTAAGGTTTTAACAGATCTTGACATTGGATATATGGTTTTCAAGGGCTTACCTCTCCATAACCTACAAAAAAACGATCGAGAGAGAAAGTTGTTTCTCCACTAGACTAAGTAAAATTGATAAAGACAAAAGACGGAGACTTTGGAGAGAGAATTTTCAGGTATATAAGTGTGTTGATGAGCGGGAAAGTGGAGTTATTGAGAGGTTCGTTTTTACTTTCGAACCTAAGGTTCGAGGAAAGCTTCTCAAGAACACAACTAGCGATATCAGGCTCGGAGATTGTATTTTAGTGTTGACTTAGCTTGACTAGAGTTTGGTTTGGAGACGAACCTGGGATTTGTGAGGTTTTGTTCAACTCCGAAGCAATAAAGAGCTTCGGGATTTGAGCTTGATGGAAATTTTCTAAACAAGTGTTTTTTTTGTAGGGCCAATGCTTACCGTGATCACCAAGCTAAAAAGCTTATGATTTAGTTTTTACCCCTTTTGTTGATTTACTGATTGAAAAAGACGAACTACAATAAATATCTGTGAATGTAGAATTGTAAATCATAAAAATAGATTCTGGCGAAGTTTATTTATGATTTTTGTTTTCCAGTGGTGGAATAACGAAAAATTCAAATATTTAAAATAGAATCTGACTGATTGATGTAGCGGAATATTATATAACAAATTAAAGAAATCTAAAAAGTTGCGACCAATCGAATACAATAAATAATTAAAATAGTATGAAAATAAATAATAAATTTTTTAATAAAATTAAATATTAAAACGTGAGCATGTTAAAAATGCTAATTTTAATGGATTAATAATGTTTTAAACAACATAGAAATGTTAAAAACTAAAATTTAAATCTACAAAATTTAGTGAAATAAAAATACATTATTCTTTTAGATATAATATAAATTCAGTTTTTAATTAAGAGAACAAAAGCTAGGAGTGAGCATTTCGATATTCTATTCAGTGAGATGCATATTTTTAGCTTTAAATATATTCCACTTGGGATGGCACTTTATTCAATTCCGGTTCAAATTGGGTTTATACAAAAAAATATAACAAAAACATAACTAAAACATTTCAATCATTATTATTATATTTTTATATGGAAGTATAAGTATATTTTATATATATAATTAAATTAATAAATGAGCTTTTAGTGGAATTTGGTAAAACTGTTTGGTTCAGCTTGATTTAGGATAGTTCCATGTTTTAAAAATCCTCGCTTAGCTCCGATTACATTTCGTCTAGTCGCTAAATTCATTCTCGCCGCCTCGATTAATGATCAATCCCTCGAAAAAGTCAGTCAACTGATTACTCCCCGCCTAATCCGATTAATTCCCGCCTAATCCGATTATTTTCGGCATAATCATCTATAATCCAATTATTTTTAAATTTTCAAGTATAATTTTTTTTTGTTTTTGTTATTCAAACATTTATATTGATAGTTTCTGATGTTTTATAATAAATTATGTTAAAATTATAAATAAAAATCATAAAATAAATTATTAATACTATATTTTCATGTATTTACTATAATTTTAAAAATAATATTATTTAAAAGTTTAATATAATGGATAAATATATTTTTAAAATATTAAAATAATCTAAAACTAATCTCTGATTAATCTCCGTTTACTCACCGATTAATCCCCTAGGCGCTAGACCCACCGTCACCGCCCGACTAGCGCCTAGCGAATTTTAAAATAGTTTAGTATAAAAGAACATTTGTATTGTTTGGATTATTTTTATATTTAAATTTGGTTTGATAAACTTTTAGGCATGAGCGAGCAAGCCCCAGAATAGAAAACCCGAAGCGGAGCCAACCCGAAATAGGATACCAAACCAAAGTAGAACCAATAAAATACCCTATGGATCCTAGACTCTTAAATCCGAAGAGATAGTACCAAATACGATCCGAACCAAGAATCAAATAAATACCAAATTACTCTAAATTCAATTATATATACAAAACATTAATTGCATTTAGGATTTATATAACATAATTATCCAAAATTAGATTTATAAACAAGAAGATATCAGTTCTTATACCATTGAAATATTCAAACGTTTATAGTCATATTTATGAAAATTTAGCCAAATTTTATTCAAATTCAAAAAAGTCAAAATTTTGGGTTGGATTTCCGGGTTAACCTAGTCAAACCCAAACCAAAATTCTAAAATAACTAAATATATGGCAACCGCTAAACCCCTAGTACCAAAGTATCCAAAACTTGCAAAAACTGATCCTAGCTAGAATGTATACCCAAATGTCTATACCTAAATTTTAGTTTGGTTGGGATTGGTAGTTTAAAAAAAAACAAAAACTTCATTCAACTTTAAATTTATTTGTTAGTATTTATTTTCTAATTATTGAATTCCCAAAATTTTACAGTTCCACCAATTCCTCATATCGCAAATTAAGTCATTGCAACGGATGTAACATTATTATTTTCTTCCGGATTCAATAACAATTCCAGAAATAAGTTATTACCATTTAGAGCCTAAATCTCTTCATAAGTATGTAGTGATAGTAGATGGTAAAAAATAGTTGGTAACAGTGGGTGAAACCTTTATAACTGCCATGTTCCCTAAAACGCCGCCAGTCATATGTATAATTTAGAGAAGCAACTACAGATTTAAGGTTAAAGATGGGTTGTCGAGATTCTCAGGTACTATTGGGGCAAATATCTCATATACCATGGGCAAAATGTCTAAAATCGATTAAATAAGTATATATATAATTGTATAACATATAGTAGACCAGTAGTTCAAAATCTTTTGTGCGCGTCTGCACAATTCGAGTTTGAATTTGGGATTTGGGGTACAATTTGATATATATTGTGGATTTAATAGGTAGTTGTACAAAGTATCCGGTACGACTGGAGTACGTTTGGTATAACTAGGGATATATTTTAGGTATACTGGATACGACTAGTAGTGAGTTATACTCAGCGAATGAAAACAATTTTAAGCAAAATAAAGGAAATTTTTAGTAATTTCACATTAAATATATAAAGATTGAAGAGAGATATAAAGATTAAAACATATGGCTTGAGGGGCATATGAGAAATTGCTCGGTACTATTGAGAGTCGATGAATTCTTTAGCGTCTCTGGGATCACCGTCATATAATCGCAAGAGTGAAGTTTACTATTTAAGCAATAGAGATAAAAATATAATACCACCTCCATCCGTAGGAGACAACTAGAAAAAATGATGGCCAATACAAAAGAGACAACTATAATTCAAAGTTCTTCAAATTAACGATAATGTTTCTTAAATCTCTAGAAAGAACTGTGTCTAAATTTCTCTCCCACTTTTCCTTCTTTTTACTACTTTTATATTTCAAGAACATCTCTAAAACTGATGCGATAGAAGTGCTCTAAAACTTGATTGGTTATCTCGCTACCACCGGCAAAAGTTACATTTATTAATTATTATATATTATATTTATTTTGTTAATTTTATGTTTAATCGTTATTGTACTCATATGTTAACCAATTATAAATCTCCCGTAGATTTTATTGTTTTCAATCGGTAAACCACATGTACAAATAGTTTAGTCACACTTAAAACCATGATCGTCTGCTCTTTGAACTCCAGCATCTGCTACTGCAACTACTGCGTTTAAATTAATAGAACCCATAATGGCAAAACAAACCTTTGTATATGTGGCTCACAGCTGTCCCTAGCTACCAGTTTCCAAACCGGTCAAACAATGAAACCTGCTTGAAAGAAAATAAACCATAGGATACCTTGTTTAATCAATATATATATATTAGTGACATCAGCTCCTCAAGCAGAATTAGTTCCTAAGTATAATCCAGTTACCATTTTCCCATAATTCATGCTATAAATTTTGCCAGATATTCAACAAAATTTTATTAAAATGAAGGTTATTTCATTTATTAAAGTATTTAACTAAGGTGATTATCAAAAGATTTAGTTTCTAAAATATAAGGAAAATGTGTATTTTAGCTTTATTATCTACACAAAAAGGGAAATTGCAAAATTAATTGAAATTGAAACATATATATATATATACAAAAGGGTAGACAGTAGACATACAAAAGACTCCAACTAAAAAAATGCACAACTCCAGAGCCGTTTTCTCTCTTCTACGTCAATTAGGTTTTATTCTAATACGACCAGACCTAGCCCTAATCTCCTACTTCTTTCTCGTTATTTTGAGCAATTGTGCGTTTATAGTCTTAGTTGTTTCTGTTCTTTGACTCCCTTCCAATGGAAGTTTCATTATTCTATGCTTCTTCTTTTTCTTTTATGGTTTACGCTTGCTTCTACTGATTTCACCTTATATGGTTTTGTAAACTAGACTCTGACTGCTTGAGGATTTGCATAGGTGACCAAGAAACTGTCGATGGCAACCATGGTAATAGCTTTTAAGTCTTAGTTTTTTTAGTCAAAGAAATTTTTCTTCTTCACGTTTCATGGCTGATATTTTGAGTTTTGTGACAACAGAAGGAAGAACTCAGAGGAAATTTAAAACAGCAACTTACGAGACTCTTTGATGAGTCTCTGAAACTAACAGTTCCTGATGAACCTGGTCTTGAGCCCATGATTTCTGCCTCTGATGCTAAAAATCGAAAATTTGGAGATTACCAATGGTGCTCCATCTTTTACTGTTTAAATTTAAGTTTGTTTAATTAAAATTATATCCCTCATACTGTTGTTAATTGATTGCAGTAACAATGTAATGGGGATTTGGTCCATATTGAAACCAAACTGTTCTCAAGTCAATGGTGCTCCAGCTCTTGGACAGGTTTGGTTTGTTCCGTCTTAGATTTTGTATATTGCATGTTCTTGTAGTAGATTCTTATCAGATTTTGTTCCCCTTTTATTTCACATAGGCCATTGTTTCAAATCTCCCTACCTCTGAGTTGGTGAAGTCATGTTCTGTAACTGGACCTGGATTTATCAATGTTGTACTATCATCTGAATACATGGCTAAGGTGCTCCTTTTGTTTATTTGCTCTTTTGTGGTTTATAATCATTTTTAGTGTCTTTATTTTACAAAAAAAAAAAAAAAATTGTCTCCGCAGAGCATTGAGAATATGCTTATCAATGGGATTGAAACATGGGCGTCTACTATTTTGGTTAAGAGAGTTGTGGTTATTTTTGTTCTCCAAACATTGCAAAAGAAATGCATGTTGGTCATCTAAGATCAACTATCATTGGTGATACCATAGCTCGTATGCTTGAGTACTCAAAAGTTGAAGTTCTACGAAGAAACCATGTTGGTGACTGGGGTACACAGGTATTTTACCTTTTTTCTTGCTCTCAATAATACTTTCTTAACCTTGAATGAAACCGAGTTTTTATATATTCGCGTTTTTTCTGTAGTTTGGAATGCTAATAGAGTACCTCTTTGAGAAATTTCCTGGTTCAGATAATGAGGTTGTGACTAGACCTGTCAAGCGGGTCAACTCGCGACCCGCTGACCCGTTCCGCCGCGCATTTTCAAAAAAGTTTTACCCGCCTGACTCGCAAATATTCAAAACGTAACCCGCATCCGTCCCGCATCACTTACATGTTCCTCTCTTGTTAGGTAAAGACAAAGAATGGACAGTCGAGGAGCTTGACCAAACAGCTGAAGCAGTTGGATATGGTGCCTTGAAGTAAGTATTATCTCTGTTCTAGTGATTTTGATAAATGTTTAATATTTTCATAGTTAGAGCTAACATGTGGTGTTGTTTAATTTTCTTTTAAGGTTTGCTGACTTGAAGAACAACATAACAACAAATTATGTGTTCAGCTTTGATCAAATGCTTTGTGACAAGGTACTGAAATTTCTCAGCCAGTCTACATATTTACACTATTCAATCATCTAACACATTCTTATTGATCATATGTTCATGAGCATAGGGAAAAACAGCTGTTTACCTTCTTTACGCGCATGCTCGGATCTGTTCAATCATCAGAAAATCTGGCAAAGACTTGAATGAGCTGAAAAATGTATTTTAGCAGCATAAACCTCAAATTTACTTGATTGTAATTTAAAGCTTTAGAGGAAACATGACACTAATATTTACAAGTTACATGTCAATAACAAATGTTGTATTGTAAAAAGGAAAGCTAGCATTGGATCATGCAGACGAACGTGCACTAGGACTTCACCTACTTCAATTTTCAGAAGTAAAAATCGCAATGCTCATAATGATAGTAGTTTTATACATATTTAGACTTCGTTTTCTTGGTTAACAAGAACCCATATGTGTAATGATTTGCAGACGGTTGAGGAAGCAAGCACCAAACTGTTACCACACTTGCTGTGTGAGTACCTCTACGAATTATCCGAACAGTACTCCAAATGCTACTCTAATTGTCAGGTGAGCTGTTGAGAGATCATTCCCAAAATTCATAGTTTTTTTTTAATAATATTTTAGACTAATAGTAGACAGTATATAATCAAGCTACCACCATTATTTTCATCTTTCATAGGTCAATGGTTCAGCAGAGGAGACAAGCTGTCTACTACTTTGTGAAGCAACGGCCATAGTCATGCGGAAATGCTTCCACCTTCTTGGAATCACTTCTGTTTACAAGCTTTGATTACATCACAAGTCACAACTCCTGGTTCATATGTAATTTTTCTTTGACCCATTTCTATTTAACATAGAACTTTTGAGAACTTTTGGGCCTTTACACATAACAAAATTGGACCACAAGGTTTTTTTCTGACAAAATCATAAAATATCAAGTTATAGTAAAATATTTTTAAATTAATATTTGGTAAATTAATAAATACTTTGAAATAATGAAAATTTAGTTGGACTAGTATAAAAATTAACAAAATTTGATAAGATAATAAGATATTTACTTTTTGAAATTCTTTTGTATATATTATCTCATTAGTATCATAAATTAATAATTATTTATATATATGTATATACATATAACCAATTATAGAAGAAATTATATTAAAATTTCCTCCTAATTAATTAAAAAATAATTTATTTAAATAAATATTCAATTCCGATACAAAATTAAATACTTTATTTAAATGAATATTCAATTCGGATACAAAATTAAATAAGTTATTTTGTTACTCCAAAATTAACTTATGTAATTTGTGTTTAGATTTTTATTTACCAAGATCTTATTATCTCTAAACTATATCTCTCTCTCCAATAAATGATCCCCAATAAATACAATACATGCTTTTAAAAAAGTTATTAATTTATTATTATTATTTTTATTTTAAACATGATTTTACGCAGTGTGTAGTTGGAAAAAGGTAAATTGCTAAAGTTGAAAAAATTACAACAAAACTCTGTTGTAACTTATAACATGACAACAAAAGACCCTAAAGAAGAACCAAACATACATAATAATGGCTTTATTTGGGCTTCATTAAGGAAAAAAAAACCCAGGCCCAGAACTCACAGAGGGAGAGAGAGAGAGAGTCGCATACTGCGTCGAGGAGAGGGAACGAACGAAAAAAACATCACCGAGAACCCAATTTTTTTTTTCTTCCGAGAGGGAAACCAAAATTGAAAAGAAAAGAAATTTTTTTCCTGAATTAGGAATCTCGAAACAAAGCAATTTCCACGGATTTCAATGTCATGGGAGCTTTCTTGTTTCCCTGAGAAACTTGATTTCGTGTTTATTTTGAAGCTTAAGAAGTGGTGTTTTTTGTTTTTGTTTCATTCTTTTGAAACCCTAGGAGAGAAAGAGAGAAACTAATTTTGATTGTTCCGATTTTTTTTGTGCCCTAGCTTTTGCGTTTTAGTTCGCTCTGTTCTACTTTTCAATTCAGGTAGCTTTCTTCACTCTTCTTCTCTTAACCCTAGAGTCCAGCTTTGATGGAGGTTCTGTAAATTTTATACGTTCGGTGTTAATTTTAGATATTATGAATCAGGAATATGGTTTATTTCGTGGTGAGAAATTGTCTATGTAACTCGAAATGTGTAACATTTGATTGAAGAGATCGTGAGGCATTCCATTTTCAAGTAGCTTAGTTGATCATTTCTAAGTTTGGTTCTTCGTAATAATTTTTTAGTGTCGAATTGTGTTTTGACTTAAGCTTCTGTTATGCTGGAATGATTTGAAATGGAGAGTGGCTTTAGGTTTATAAATTTTATGTCGAATACTTGAATCTGACAAGTTATTTTCACTTTGATGTTTCTTTAGATGGTTGATCAAGTATATGACTGCTAAGCTACTCTAGAATCTGTTATTATTATATGGTACCATGAGAACATACTTTTACATTTGCTATTTGCAAGTCAACAGTTAGCTAGTATTGATTCTTATTTATGCAGTGTGATAATTTGGAATGCTGTATCTATTATTGAAAGCTTTCTTGATTTATTTTTTCAGTTAGAATTTGAGTTAATGGGATATCCATGGTCGTGATGCATGGAAGCGTTTCAGGATATCTTCTAGTAAATGCTGAGGTTGATTCCATGGGAGGAGTTATTGATAGTGGAGGTGGTATTGGTGTCATAACATCTCCATGCCGTACTGAAATTGAGAAGGCTCAAGCAGAGCTAAGGTATTTCAGATCGGAACTTCCTCATCTTCTGCGATGTATTTAAATGCTAAACATTTTTTCACAGCTATCAGTTACTTCCATTGTGTTACAAAGATGCTTGTTTCGACAGGCAAGAGTATGATGTCCGTGAGGAAAGGAGGAGAGAATTGGAGTTTCTGGAGAAAGTATGAATACTTATTTCCTTGTTCTCTTTCCTTTGAAAAACTTGTTATAACATTCCTTTGCTCTTCTATCTGCTTCAGGGCGGCAATCCCTTGGATTTCAAGTTCGCTATCGCAACTTCACATAGTGTCCAATCTACATCATTCACAGATCAGCGAGCAGATCATTTTTTAAACAGGTACATTCGTGTTTGTTGTAATTTCCCATTATATTTCATGGATTAATTCCTTTACTCATAACTCTCACAGTGAAGTCAAAGATAGTTTTGCCCTTACTGCCTCACCACATGGAGACTCTGTAGAGAGTAGTGGTAGACCTGGAATCCCTACAATTTCTGAACCTAATACAGCGGATAATCTCTTACTGTTTGATTCTGAAGACAAGTCAGTTGAAGGAGAAACAAAATTGAGATATCCTCTTCGGCAAAATAGAAATTCTGAGTCAGAACAGTCTTCAAAAGCAAACACCAACCAAAATACCAGAGAAACAGAAGATTCTGCCATATTTCGCCCGTATGCTCGAAGGAATAGATCAAAGATAAATCGAGATCCAGCACGGTCAAGCTCCAGTGATTTAGTTCAGATTCGTGGTGGTGTTGCAGCATCTATCTCTATTCGCAGAGGATCAGTGGACGGAAAGGGTTACATTCCTGAAACAGCCAATCAGAAGGATATGCATACAGCTTCTGTATCTTGTCCAATATTTGCAAATACTAATGATAATATCTTTCCTAAAAATGTAGATTCCAGCAATCCGCTGAAAACTAAGGTGGATGGTGGACCTGTTGTACGAGAGAGTACTGGTGGATCCAGGACTAGTCTATTGAAAGATGAAGCAGACATCACGTATAGAAAAAGCTCTGTATGTATGCCATCTGGAGAGACTGGTCTTGCTGGAGAGCAGGCACTATTAGTTTCGACTAGGACAGAGATTGGTTCTTCCGAAGCTGCAACAATAGCTGGCCCAGAAAACAATTCTAGGCAAGTGAATGGCCAAAGAGATTCCATGGGAGAGGAAGAAAGCTTAACAAATAGAGGAGCTGCAGGGACAGAAGGGTTAGAGTCGGAGTCTTCTCATGCTAACAACACAGGAGTAGATGTAGATAATGAAAGAGATCTTTATAGAGTGGACAAACTTGACTCGGATGAAATCTCTATGCAGAAGGCTTCAAGAGTGGAGGGGTTGCTGAATCAAACAGTTGGTGAAATTGTCAAAACTAAGATTGAGGAGGATACAGGTCGGTCTACCGCTAGTATGAATGATTGCATTCCTGCAAATGAAATGCAGATGAAATCGGTTAAAACTGAGAATCAAAGTCACAGAAATACTGCTGAGCTGCGAAATGAGGAGAAATGTTCTGACATTGAGAAAAGTCTTCATGATCGGTTGGTTGTACCCGAAAAAGAAAGGAAAGTTAATACTGCTTTATCTGAAAATCCTAGCAGGTCTTTGGGCCCTGGTATTCCTCTGGCATCTGTTGACACAAATTCCTGCATAGTTGGTGATAATGTATTGTCAGGAACTGACGTTGAAACATTAAAACATCAGCCTAGCACAGATGAAATAATGTTAGATATTGTGAAGGAGGACTCTATCCTTGAGGAGGCACGGATTATACAGGTTTTCTTCTTCAAATTAGCTTTATGATCTTAAGTTGCCGAGCTTCAAAGAAGTTATTAATTATTCATTTATTAATGTATGACATAATACACTAACAGGCTAAGAAAAAAAGAATTGCTGAGTTATCTTTTGGTACCGCAACAGTGGAGTTCCGTGAGAAATCTCATTGGGATTTTGTCCTCGAAGAAATGGCATGGCTGGCAAATGATTTTGCGCAGGTATGAATTAGTCAAACAGTTTTCTAATTGAAACTCTATACATCTGCATGGAAAAAGCTGTATTTTGTGGATTGATATTCTGTTATTTCCAATAATGTCTGGACATTCCTCTGCATCAATGAACTTGTCCACTTTTATGTCGCTGGAAAAATTCATTGATCTTTCAGATTGCATTTTGTTTATTCTCACCTTTTTTTCTGTCTTCTAGGAGCGCGTTTGGAAGATGACTGCTGCTGCACAAATTTGCCATCGAGTTGCTATGACATGTCAGTTGAGATTTGAGGAGCAAAATGAGCACAGAAAACTGAAAAAAATAGCTTTAGTCATATCTAATGCTATATTGCAATTCTGGAATTCTGTGGAGTTTCCGGTGGAGCTGGAGAAGACAAGCTTGGGAACTGACAAGGTATTTGACTGTCAGACCTCTTTTCTGGTTTTTGATGATAATGGAGACCATGTAGTTCCTTCCTTTTTTTTTTTTTTTTTATCAGAATTATGCATACATGTATGCTTGTTAGATTAAAGCACACAGACGTCCTGGAACCATATTGTTAAGTTTGTGACTGGACTGTGATCTGTAAGCCACACACAATTCTATGGATACTTCCTTCCTATGACGGATAAGCCTGATATCTCTAATTTGCTTGAATGGTCTTCCATATTTACCTCCAAGAGTCTATGGTTATGTTGCTCTTCATATTTTGATTTTTGTAAAACTTGATGGTATCCTCATAAGTATTACCGCTGTCATATGCAGGAGAGCTGCCAGGAATCTAATTGTGAGAGTGGCAGAAAATGTGTAGCTGGGGGCGTTAGGGAGTATGCAAGTAGGTTTTTGAAGTATAATAACGCTTCCACCCCCTATTATTCAGCTGCACCATCAACACCGGGCAATATGTCTGAGTCAGAAATATTGGATATATCTCTGGTTGAACAGTGTACAGAAGTATGAATTTCTTAATAATATTTTGTTGCCTCAGTTGAATATTACTGCTAGCTCCAAAATAATGCTGATTGAGCTTTGTTACTTTACAGGAAAGCCTCTTTTATTCAGTTCCATCTGGTGCAATCGAGGTGTACCACAAGTCAATTGTATCCTATCTTGCACGCTGTGAGGTACGTGAAATTTTTCTGGGCTAGGAGGTCTCATATTGTAACCCCGATTACATATATATTCCTGAGAATATATATTTGTTCTTCAAATATACTTAACATAATGTTCGTTTCCCAGAAGTCTGGAAGTAGCATGCAGGAGGAGGTTGATACATCAGCCTATGATACTGCTGGAGGTGTGCACACTTCTTGGTTGGTTGAGTCTGCGTGCTGATTAAGTATTTGCTGATTTATTTATTTTTTTCCTTCAATTGTAGATATAGGATACAATTTCACTGCATTCGATGAGGATGAATGTGAAACAAGTACCTATTGTCTTCCTGGAGCTTTGGAATGTAGCAAATCATTTAATCTAAGCCACAAAAAAAGGAAGAATTTAATGAAGTCTCATTCTGCCCGATCATATGATCTTGACGGTGATTTACCATACGTCAACTACATTGGTGGGTCTAACTCATCGAATCTCATGGCGAAAAGGCCTGCCAGTAATACCAATGTGGTCTCAGTTCCAACGAGGCGTGTGCGAACTGCTTCCAGGCAAAGGATTGTGAGTCCTTTTGGCTGTGCTACTGCTGGGAATGTGCCAGTGCCCCTAAAGACAGATGCGTCTAGTGGGGATACTAGTTCTTTTCAGGATGAGCAAAGTAGTTTGCATGGTGGTTCAGCAGTCCAAAAAGGCACAGAGGTTGAGTCAAGTCGTAATTTTGAGAAGCATTTACCTTATGACATGGCTGAAACCTCAGGAAAGCCTAAAAAGAAGAAGAAGACTCATCTGGTAGTTTGCAATATCAGCACATCTATTTCTTTTTGCAGAAAAATATTTGCTATTTGTTTTAGTTGACATTGCATTGTAATTTAGAATTTCATTTGTTGCAGGGATCTGCATATGACCAAACCTGGCATCATGATTCGTCAGTCCATGGTGAACAGGTGATTTCATTGGTAAAACCCTAAGAATCAATTTGAACAAACGTTTTAGGGAAAGCATGCCAGGAGTTGAGGTGGTATGTTCTAATTAGTGTTAATGCTTGACTAGCTTGCTAAAATGAAAATTTTGCTACATGCTGAAGTGTTGGTGATGAAGTTCTGTTCTTGGCATTAAAATTCTTAACAAAATTATCCTTTGTTTCCGTTTCTATCTTGAAGAGGTGGCTGTTGACTTCATATTTCTTGAAATGAGAACTTTAAGTTACATTTGTTGGTAAATATGTACCCTGTACAGGTAATTGACTTCCTAGAAAGGATACTAATTCATCCTTATTTTGGCAGAAGGACCACTGGAAGAAGCGACCAGAGAATCATTATGAAATGAATGGTATTATTTGCAGATTATTTTTCACTGTGTTGTATTGTACTATTGTAGTTCTTTAGCCGTTTGGGTAAGCCTCAGCCCCAGTCTTCCTTTATAAATGAATCAAATAAAACTAGGAGTCATTCTGGAGGATATATGTTTTCAGCTGTTTTTTTTTGGTGTACACCTTATCATTAACCACCAAATTGTGGAGTTATTAAAACCTAGAGTGAAACGTTGTTATTAGGATCGAGTCAACTGTTTCCGGAAACTAATTGAGTTTGTTGCTTTATGACACCTGCTGTTTCATGTCTCGATACTGCTTTTATAATGAGTTTATAGTTCTGTGACCAATTTAAATTGTATTTTATAAGGTTTATATGGTCCTCATAGTGCAAAGAAGCAAAAGACCACCAAGCAATCGGTTGAGAATAATTTTGATAATGCTATTCCTGTCGGATCAATTCCTTCTCCGGCAGCTTCCCAGATGAGCAATATGTCCAACCCAAACAAATCTATCAAGTTTATTGGAGGTCGTGATAGGGCCAGAAAAATCAAAGGCCTGAAGGTATGTATGCTGTTGAAGGTTTGCTAACTCCTTCATTCACTTTATTTTAGCATATTTGTTTTAAACTAGATATTTTTTGTTTGCAGATTTCTCCTGGCCAGCATGGTTCTGGAAATCTATGGTCACTGTTTGAGGATCAGGTTTTTCATCTTCATTTACACCCGTATATCTAGGATGCTCTTTGAGTATCTAACATTATTTTTCCACCATATAGGCACTTGTTGTCCTGGTGCATGACATGGGCCCTAACTGGGAGCTCATTAGTGATGCAATGAATAGCACTCTTAAAATTAAGGTAAGTGCCTGTTGTTTCGAAAGTCTTAGGATTATTTCTTTGGTACATTTATAACAGAATGGCAAAGCTATACTTCAATAGATTGGATTGTTTGTTTCTATCGTAGTAAACTGCTGTGTTGGATATTGTTGTCCAGGTTATTGGTTTCTCGTCTCAGTGAACAAATTGGTATTTGTTGCTGGCTAACTCATTTGTCCATTGTTTAATCCGCATTTTATTTTATCTTCCAGTGTATATATCGTAATCCAACCGAGTGCAAGGAGCGGCATAAGATTCTGATGGATAGGACTGCTGGTGATGGAGCTGATAGTGCTGAAGACTCATGGACTTCTCAGTCTTATCCATCCACTTTACCTGGCATCCCAAAGGTTTTTCTCTAGCTCTGAGACGATTAACAAGGTGTCCTCTATGTTTACACTAATTAAATTGCCCTGGATATGTTTGTTATATTTAGGGAAGTGCGAGACAGTTGTTTCAACGATTGCAAGGGCCAATGGAGGAAGATACCCTGAAGTCCCATTTTGAGATGATTTGTTTGATTGGGAAGAAGTTACATAATAGAAAGACTCAGGTTAGTTCACCTAATGCTACGTTACTGTTTCCAATCTTGAACCTACAACTAGTGGATACTGTTTTTCTGCAATTTTTTTCAGTCATAACTCAACCTTGCCTGGCAATAGTGATAGTTCCTCGTGTCTGTCTTGTGTGTAGCATAAAGCAGATGACATTATGGTTACCATAGTCCAAAATTTGGTTTTTGAGTTCTTTGTTGGAGGATTGCTGGAGGGGTTTAAACTTATAATTCAGGGAATTTTCTCAGGGTTTCTCTGATTTCTTAATCAGGGAATTCAGATTTGAAGTTGCACTGAAGCCATTAACAAAATAAAATAAAGAGTTAGATTGTTAGAGAAGTTTCAGGACATAGAAAATGAGAAGATAGGTTTCCTTGACTTGTTATATTCAGAGTTTATGCTAAGAAAGGCACATCTCAATAACTCTTTTTTGACATAACCTGTCTGCATGTTTCAAAGCATAGCTAGCTACAAATCTTGGCGAACATTTGACGAAGTCATTAGGAACCTTGACAGTGTAGTTTAAAGTATGAATCTTCTAAGGTCCTGAATCTGTTTTCGTTTTGCTGCTTTTGTATGTATGCGACCGTTCATCTATCTTCCAGAATGATGGTCGGGATCCCAAGCATATAGTACCAGTTCACAATTCACAAGTCATGGCTCTTTCTCAAGTATTCCCGAATAATCTAAATGGATGCATTCTAACGTAAGTTTCAGTGTTTCCGTAAATTCTATTACCTGATTACTACTTTCGCAATTCTAATATTTTACTACTCTCCGGATGAAGGCCTCTTGATGTCTGTGATGCATCAACTTCTGGTCAAGATATATTTTCACTTGAAAATCCAAGTTCACTTCCAGGTCTTCCAATGTTGAATCAGGGAACACCAGGTCTCCCTACTTCTGTAGCACATCCATCCAATCCTGGATCATCTGGTGTGGTTCTCGGTAACAATTTGCCTACCACATCTGGCCTACAGAGTGCTTCTGTCAGGTAGAGCTGTAATGAATGGTTTGTCTTGGTAAATGCATATGTTTGTGCATCTCCGCTCAATTTACTCGAGGGTAATTACTTTTTTTAGCTGTTGATATATTTTTTCTTTGTAGGGATGGTAGATTCAACGTTCCTAGAGGGTCTTTGCCAGTTGATGAACAACACCGAGTACAACAATACAATCAGATATTACCCGGTAGAAACCTGCAGCAGCCGTCCTTATCAACTCCTGGAGCTGTCTCAGGATCGGATCGTGGACATCGCATGGGTCCTGGTGGAAATGCTATGGGTGTAAGTGGAATGAACAGGAGCACACTCATGTCAAGGCCTGGTTTTCAAGGGGTGGGCTCACCAGTACTGCCAAATACTGGTAGCATGCTTTCCTCTGGCATGGTGGGAATTCCAAACACTGGAACTATTCACTCTGGAGGAGTTTCTCAAGGAAGCTCCATGCTCAGGCCTCGTGAAGCTGTGCAGCATATGATGCGGGTAAGGTTTTTGGCTTTTGTTTGCTGCTATGTTAATTTTTAAGGTTGTTCACATGCCGGATCTTAGGGTACTTATCTGGATCCTTGTAAGACGTTGCTTCTGATTTTTTGTGTACCGCTGGTTCATTGACATTTTGAACAATCAAGTGAAGATAAAACTGATATGCATGAGTTTCAGATGCAGGCTGCTCAAGGGAGCAGTCAGGGGATCCCAGCTTTCAGTGGTTTGAGTTCTGGATTTACTAATCAGACAACTCCTCAGGCGTACCCAGGCCATCTTTCCCAGCAGCATCAGATGTCAAACGTACTTGCCAACTCTCATCATCCTCATCTCCAAACCCCAAGTCATGCGACAGGGGCACAGCAGGAAGCATTTGCCATCCGTCAAAGGCAAATTCACCAGAGGTTATTGCAGCAACAGCAGCAACAGTTTCCAGCATCTGGTACTATTATGCCACATGGTCAACAACCTCAGGGCTCTTCTGTTTCTTCTTCTCCACAAAACAGTTCTCAGACTCAACCTCCCGTTTCGCCCCAGCTCCCAGTGTCGACCTCTTCTAATACTAATGCTTTGGCACAACAGAACCCTCAAAAATCTCAGTTGCCGCTTCATGGTCTGAGTAAGAACTCTCCGTCTGGTGCTTCTGGAGTGAACAATCAAGCTGGAAAACAACGGCAGCGACAATTCCAGCAGCAGTTACAGCAGTCTGCAAGACAACATCCACACCAGCGGCAGCCAACACAAGGTCAACAGCAAAATAAACAAGTAAAGGGGATGGGTAGAGGACACATGATCCATCAGAACATCATTGTTGATCAGTCACACCTGAATGGTCTCACCATGGCCCAAGGAAATCAGGCTACTGACAAAGGAGAGGCTGCTGTTCCAGTTAGGCCTGATCAGCTGTCTAATGCAGGGACTGCCACAAGCACTCATCTGCAGTCTAAACCATTTGTTCCTCCACAGTCTTCAACTCATTCACAGCAACTGCCAAAAGTATTTTCTGGTACTTCATCTCCGTCCCAGCAACAACAGACGCAGTTACATTCAGAAAACAGCATCCAAGGCCAGAGTTCACTTGCTACCCCATGTAACAACATATCCACTCCTAGCCCATCAATTACACCAGCAGTTGCACCTTCCAACCATCAGCATTTGTTGCTACACCAAAAGCAGCGCAATCAAGTGCAATCAACAGCTCAGCGACTTGTTCACCATAATCATCTAGGGAACTCTGAGTTATTGAGGAAGTCCCAAGCTGAACGTATGGCGCAGTCTGTGACCAATACCACCCAAACCGCTAGTATGAATACAACCAAGGGTTTGCCTCAAGCGAGTAATGATTTGAAAAACGTAAAAGCAGTTGGTTCTACAGCTGTGCCTTCTCCAAATGCATTGGAACCGACACCTTCTACCCCCTCTGTGCAAAGTGCTGCTTCTAAAGTAGTAATCAGTTCCAATACAGATTCAGCTGGGAGTGATCCAGTAACAACAACGAACCAAGGACTACCTCAGAAGCATTTATCTGGTGGCTTGCCTAGTCAAGTGCTCAAGGGCGTGACACAGAAAGAACAGTCTATATCTTTAGTAGAAAAAAGACCGAACTTGGCAGATCAGCTGACTGTACAAAATCAGAAACACCTTGCTTCTGAGCAGCAGCCGCCTCAATTAGAAGAAGAGCAAGAAGTACCATCTACCAAGCCTCCTGATACAAAAGTGGAATGAGAGGCGTGACCGATAAAACCTAGAAACTCGAGTAGCTGTAGATTCTGCAAGGCTTATGCTGGCCCTTACCGACAACCCTGTACAGATGATTGATCTCTTCCACCATATCTGATCCTCATCAGAGTAGTCAGATCCTCACTTTGTTGCATTAAAAATCATAAAGTGGGTGGTCAGAAAGATTTGGCTGAGATGCTGTATAACATAACATTGGTTGAGTCCAGCTTATATAAACTCTGCAAATTGAGGATTTTGCAGATTTGAAGAGAGCAGAGGAGATAAATGGGGAATAAAAAGAAGAAAAATTTATGCAGGTCTTTTTGCCTCTTATAAACAGAGAGAGAGAGAGAAAAAAAATACTAATCATAATGTAAATTACCATTTGCATCATAGAGAAGTAGTCTCTTTCCTTCTTCTTCCTATATTTTGGTTTGGGAGAGTGGAAACAATTCATAATGTTTTGTACAGAACAGAAGTCTCTACTCTTCCATTCACTTTTTCTTTTCATCTAATTTCTTCTCTTGTGGGTTTAGGTTAAGTTTAATTTTAATGAATGTATCATCATTGTTGTTTCCACCTTTTCTTATAGTTGAAAAAAATTGGTTCACATAACAATTTGAGTACACATAGATTGGTATCCAACAAAAGCATTTATTCAATTTTATAAAGAATCAAAAGTATTATGAAGAAACTGAAGAAGCTGAGTTTGAGAAGTCTTAATCAAATTAATCCGTTTAATCTCCATTTCGTTACGCAGCTTCACAATCTCCTTAACAAACTCCATCTTCCTCTTCTCCATAATCATAACTCTCTCAGCAAAAACCCTAATCTCCGCCGCCACAGCTCTCGTTCCCTTCCTCAGCTTCTCACCATCACCATCGTTCCTCTTCCTCTTCGATCTCTCTCTTTGTCCCCATGACAACAGTCCACCACCAACTCCAGCAAATCTATTAACCGAACTAGGTCTTCTCAATATGTAATTTATACTTCTCGATTTACTCTGTCTCTCATCTTCTTCTTCTTCTTCTTCGTCGTTATCTTGTTGCTCATCCTCCTCTTCATCTTCGTCTTCTTCGTAGTGATTACGTGAATTTGGAGGTAGTCGAGTGAGAGGACGAGCTGAGATTGGAGCTGGATTTGAATCTAATTCCTCCATTTGTCTATAGAAAGGCCAAATTGAAATTGGTCCCATACTTTGTCTCTCTGCTCTAAATCTTTTACGCATCTTCTCGATCTTATGCCTACACTGTGTGGCTGACCTTTCAACGCCGGAACGAGCGGATACAGCGACGGCGATCTCTTCCCAATGAGTTGATTTGAGAGGACCACGACCAATTTCGAACCATTTCTCTTTGTACGATTCGATTAGGAGAAGAGTCTCGTCGTGAGTCCAAAGTACTGGTTGGGTTTTTCTCGCGACGAACGAGGTTGTTTGCGGTGAACGAGAAGATGGATCCGTTGTTGTGACTGCTGTTGAAGGTTGTTGATTTTTCTGCGGCGGAGTAGCAGCTGAATTAGGGTTTGAATCAGAGGGAGGAGAAGATGTCGGCGAAGGCGTCGCCATTGTTTTTAGTTTTAGGTGGAATAATAATAAATCCAATTGGGAATCGGATTTTTGTGAGTTTTAAAATTACAATTTGGATTACTGGGCTTTTGGGCCTCTCGTTGACTTTTTTTGTATTTGGACCCAATTAATGATTTTTAGTGGACTTCTCCTTAGATTGCCTATAGTATATTAGTTTGTAAACTATTATATCTTTATGAATCACGTGATCTCAAATCTAACTTTATAACTTCTATAAATTAATATCGATAAATTAATAAACTCTATAAATTAATAAATTTTCACAGTTCCGAATTACACCGATGTAATAATTAACACATTTCGATAAAATAATAAGATAATAACGTTTTTGAAATCTCTATGTAAACATATGGTCTCAATAATAACATAAATTAATAATCATATAAATATATTATATATATAATATATATATTAGTGAAATATGATTATAATATTTTTTTATTTATTAGTTAATATGTAATTTTGTTAAAAATTATTTCTATTTTTTTAAATATCAAAAATATATGATATTATTTTCTCAAATTACATTAAAACAATTAAAAAAATTATATATGCAATGATTCTTTTCTAATGTATTAAAACATATCAAAGTATTATCTTTATTTTTTTAATTTTTATATAATCTCTTTTGACAATCAGAAAACTCTTTATAAATTAATAAATTATTATTTTATGGATAAATTAGTAACTCTCTAAATTAATAAAATTCTTCAATCCCGACATTATTAATTTATAGAGGTTTCACTGTATATGCTAGGGTTCCATTGAAATCAAGTGTGATTTACTTGTAAAAGTTGGAACAATTTTTCTAAAGATGTGATGTACACTAGTACAGCACCAACATCAAACAAGACAAAAGGAGTCTATGATGATGACTTTGATCCATCCATATTAAGTAATTTGTAGCATAATCTACTTTCATTTACTGTGTTGTTATATGCATACATATATATTATTTAACTTTACATGAACATCAAACTTAATTGTATTTGTACGAATAGTGTAAAAAAACATTTGTGTTTGTGCCAATATAATCCCTCACTTGAATTTTTTTTTACTAAAATAACAATCATATGCATTAGAATTGGTAAAAAGTAATATGGTTGTAAGTTGAAGTTGAAGCTATACAGAGAGTTCAGATTATGAGATTCAAAGATCAAAATTTATTCTGAAAATCTAGTTTCCTCTGGGAAGTTTCTGCAGTGTCTTGGCCAGCACGAACGCATTCCCTGCGTTTATCAAACCAAAGAAGAAGAATGTTTCATGGTAATGCACATAGAGATTGATCCCTAGTGTTTACATTGGAGAAGACAAAGAAGCTCTTACCGTTGAGCTGCTCTCCTTCAAGTTTTCCAAGGACTCAGCGAGTTCAATTTGTTTTGACGCGGTTAAAAATAGCGCCTGTCACAAGATTGGATCCTAACTTAAGTCTAATGCCTTAAGATATACATATATAGATTTTGAAACAAAGGGTTTATATGTTTACCTTCTTTGTCTTCTGTAGATCTTGCTCAATGGATTTAATGCGGTCTAATGAATCACGAAGTATATTTTCTTTCTCCTGAGGAATGTTTGTAGGTTTATCACACAAAACTGTGACCATGGTCTCTAGATTTTGCAACCTCAACCAACATGGATGGAGAGACTCTCTTCCTCCTTGCACCTGAGGAAGAGGAACCTGTTGCTGCGGGACCAAAACTGTTAAATCCGGTCTCAGTTGATTCTCTGGTTGCTTATTTACAAGTCTTCCCAAGATTCTGAACATGAGACATATACACGCAAGAAGTTGGAGGATAAAACGAGCCAACAAACTTGCAACTCTCTGAAGAAAGTTTGAAGAACTTCTTTCTACTGTCAGATTACTCCGTAATTGATCTGCACAAAAGTGTTCTAGAGATTATTAGGATCTTATCTTAGAATAGAGCATGACATGAGAAAACAGATTGGCTTTCACCTACTTGTTGAATCAAAGTGTTCCATTCTCCCAATACCAGCTGCTTCTGCTTGATTGCTCAGCTGAACACGATTGTCCTGGAAACATTTTGACATTATTAGAAAATGAAGAAACACAAGATCATTCGACTATGTATGCAGTATACGTAAACTAACATGTTCAGTATGTGATTCTCTCTCCCTAACTTGTCCTCTATCAGGTGATGACATTTCTGTGTTCCCAAGCCGCTGCAAGAAATGAGAAGGTGATATGTATACAGAAAGTAATAAAAGCCAATCGCTTTTACAAGTTGATTACAATTAATACTCACCCGTAAGGCAAATAATTTAGCTACTTCTCCATTCTTCGGGAGCCCTATTCCATTTGTTTTGTATGTTGCATCTCTCGAGCGCACTAACTACAAGTATGATGTGAAACAGAGATTTTATCATCTAATGGTTTTCAAGAGATATCATTGTCTAAACAAAAACAGTTAAGCTGAAAAGGATCATACTTTCATTATCTCTGGGTCATTCCATGGCCCCTTGTTGAATCGCATACATCCACCCTCATTAGCACACGAACAACTTCCTCCAAGAAAATCAGGAAGCTCACTGTTTAACGAAAAAAACAGAGACTATCTTTATAAGGCTCCAAAAAACTAAGCTAAAATTTGATTATATTGAATTGCAATGGATACAGTAGCAATTCTGACATTGGATCTATAATCTCAACAAGGTGACTGCGAAATTTGTTTCCCAAAACCTGTGCAATAGCCAATGTAAATCGTTGGTCAAGTTGAAACACCTCAAAAGTACTATATAAAGCTTATAGATATGTGGAAGAGGTAATACATGTATCTTAGAAGTAGTTTTAGGATCGAGAAAGCCTTTCACTGTGTTCCAAACAAGCTTGAATCCGTTTCCAGCATTAATAATGTACATCTGATTCAATGTCTGTCTTCAATGAACCAAAACATATGTTAGTGTTCTTCAATGGTGAAGAGTGTATAGATTGACATTCAAATAACTTTCATACACCCACCTCAGGGTAGTTGTCACCATCAATTTTCTGCATACGCATTACAAGGTCCTGAGCTAATTTTCTAAAGCTCATCCAGCTCTGCATCAAAAGAAGCATTTAAAATCTCCGGTATCTCTGCAATGGAAAATGGAGAAACAAATATAAAGGTACCAACCACTCCTTGCACATCTATAATGGTTGTCGAAGAATTAATATGTCTCTTTGCTGCGATCGAACAAGCTGGAAACTTCTCAGAAAAAGTCTTTTCAAAACCCTGTACATGATATCTCAAGAACCGCTCCAATGTAGTAACCTTCATTAGCTTGCTAGGATCAATTTTACCAAGACGTTCAATGTAAACAGGCCTCCCATCTCTATCTACACCATGGTAACCATGTGGATAATATTGTTGTACTTCTTCATATTCATCGTAAACAAAATCCTGAAAGATTCAAGTCAATGCCAGTTAAGAAAACAGCAAAAACCCATGTAAAACGATTCTTAGCAAAAATTCGAAGCTTTAAAAGTTTTTTGTAGCACTCATAATCAACAATATCTTTACCAACTCCAAGGAAGGTTCTTATCCTTCACCTGCAATATAGTATCAACTCCGTTCTCTTTCCTCCACTTTAGCATCTCTTCCCACATATGAACAGCTTTATCAAGATCAAATCTCCTTGCCTTCAAGAATCTACAAATATCAAAAACCAACACTGATCAATAACAAATCTACATAATACACAAAACATGATCCTGCAGTATCCTATTACCTCAACATTGTATGATAATCATCATGACGAGGTGGAAGCAAATCAAGAGAAACCAAAGCATTTCTAAACAAAAACACAGCTTTTTCTTCTTCTTCATCTCTAATATCTTCAATCACAAATGGTGCATATTGATCAGCTACACGCTTCCCTCGTTTCCTTAAACTATGTGTTAATTTCGTTGAAGCTTTAATAGCTTTCTTCTTTAATGATCTAGAACGAACTCTTGGAATCTTTTCATCTTCTGATACCTCAAATATCTCACCCAATGCTAACAACAATAATCAAATTAGATTTGATCAAAAAATACTTCAAATAAATCATATTAAAATCCAAAAATCATAACTTTAAATTTTACCTGGCATTTGTTTTTAATCAAGAATCAGATGATGATAATGTAAAAACAACCTCTGTAATCTGCATAAAATTGAAACCCTGAATCTTATATAGTTATAAATGCAGAATTAACGTAGATTCAACCTCAGATTTAATCCAAATCCAAAATCAATAAACGAGAATCAATCAAATAAAAATTGACATTTTTTCTCCTCAATTATAGATCCAGAAAAAAAAAATAGAAACCCAGAAATAATTTTTCAATTTCTTTATCTTACCTAAAACACGATCTCACGAAATCACGGAGTATCAAATCAGAACTCTCTATAAATTTTCCCAGATTTAGGTAAAGAAAAAAAATACAATTTTTTCTCTCTCCCACAAAACAAAAACGTCGCTTTCAGATTATTACAAAGTCAAATCTCAGAAAAATAAATATTATACAGTGTTCCTCGGAGATGAAAGAAGACGAAGCGTCGTTATCAGATTAAAACATTAATACAGAGAAGAAGAAGATGAAAAATGATTTTAAGGTGGAGAAGAAATAAAAACCGATAAGTAAACCGGATTTAACCGGAGATTTTAATCAGTCAACCTTTGGTTTCTGTAGTCAATGCTTTGAGATTGAAGTAATTAATCGTTACGGCTAAGTCAAAGATAAAGGTTGTTTAATAACTTCTATTAACGGCGTGATTAAACGGCCGTTTAGTTGGTGTCGCGGTGGTTACGGTCCGCGTAGGCGCTAAACTATACTAACCATAATTTTTCTTAACTGTGTTGGTTATGTGTATTTTTAATGTGGGTCCACCGACATAATAGTTTTATTCCACGTCATATCCAGTAAGAGATTGACATGTGGCAGCTGCCGACGAAGATTCTATACGAAAAATAAGGAAGTGCCACGTAACTAACTTTTCGGTTCAAAAGGAAAGTGACAGGTAGACCACGTGAGTTGATCAATTCATGGCCTTGCAATATTTTTTTTTGCATACGAAAATAATTAAAATCTTCTTTTGTTTTGGTCAAGACAAAATGTTTTATTTTATTTTAAACACAAAGTTTTCCAGCAGAAATCTTAAAAATTAGATAAAATTTATATTAAGGTTAGAAAACATATTAAATCATTAATGAATTTGGTGAAGAAGAGAGAAATTAGGTGAATGACGATAAAACAAAATTAAACTTTGTCATTATGTTGATTTTCTTTCATTCTATTTAACTCTTACAAAAAAGCATGTTTTAGTACATAATATCTTTTTAGTATACTATGGATACGTATCTATGTAGATTATTACTAATACTAAAATGAATGAAAAACGATTTCAATAAAAAAAATTAATGCTCATAAACCTACTAAGACTTAAATTCATATGCAGAAAATAGTGATTAAAATTGATTTTTTTTAAACTCTTCTCTTCCTCCCAAGACGTCTATATACAAACATCTAATATTGATATTCATCGAACTGTGACGAAGGCAGTACAATATTTTGTCCGCAAAACCTCTCAGCAAATTATCATCAAAACTAACTCTTGCATTGCTCATGAAATTTTTGGTTTTCAAGATGTGATTACTTTGTGGATCACATCCAAAAACAATTTAAAAGTTGTTTGGTATCTACTCTTTTAGGATTAAAGAAATAGAGAAACATGTCAAATAATTGAGCTAATCAAGCATATATTTTAGGATAATGTCATAATAGTATTGTGACAGATAATTTTATAATTATTTTTATGGTATTGAAAATTAAAATATTTTATTGACCAACAAAGAGAAATTTTTTAACCTTTTTAGATACTACCAAATTTTCAAAAACTTCATTAATCTATAGCTATATACCTCATTGACCCTAAATTTCATGACAGATACCTCGTATAAGAAACAAATCTAAATATTTTAAGATTCTACCTTTAATTTGACATCTTACATTCACTATTTGTTATTTAAATTCCATGAAAATAAATCATTCTATAATGCTGTGTATTTAGTTCTTAATTTGTAAATTTATGATAAACATTATGTTATGTAATAAGATAAACTGGTATATTACTGTGTTCTAACTCCTAATAAAATGAAATCATCAAAGTATTAAATGATGAGAACTTGTAAATGACAATCCATAACAGATTGCAAGTGACAATCCATATTAGATAGTAAATGACAATCCAAAAACAAAAATGTTTACTCTTTAATATTTTGACTAAAATGCTACCAAAAAAAAAAAACTCAACTTAAATAGTAGAATCAAGACGAGCTCAAATGCAAGACTTAAACCAAAAGATAGATACCGATTCTCAGTACTTAATCGGTGCAAGAACATCAAGCTGGGATCCAAGTTTCTCTTCTGCAACCTTCTCAGCCTTTGTCCTGAGCTTGATGAGTTGCTTCTTGCGCTCATACACAGCTTGAGACCTTTCCTTTCTCTTGACCTCAAGCTCCTGTAAGATCAATAAATCAACAGTAAATTCACAGTTTCTTCCTCATAACTAGTATTTCATCTTAAGTTTAGCATTAAAACATTATAAAAAAAACACCAGACAATCTTTGTTTTGAGGTATATGATAAACTTAGCACTCAAAAAACGAATGAGATTTGTCAGAAGATGCAATTGCCAGACCAAAGCTAACCTCTAAACCATGATAACTGGTTTAGCTACAGCTCATACGACACAAGAAATTATCATTTTATGAACACTAGATTTTGTTTTATCAACAAGGGTTCTTAAAATAAACTCCTAAGCAACTTATGTTGATAATGAGAGACAGAAGAAATGAACAAACGGATACATTACCTTAATGGTATCGTAATGGTTCCATCCAACCTCAGAAGACAAACGTCCCAACAAGCAGTACTTGTGACCAGCCTGGAGCCTCAAAACCCTAATCAAAAGCAAAGAAAAAAAAAATGAAATCAACAGATAGCTAAAAACACAACAGACATTATCTTTACTACAATATAGAACAAAGTCACAGAATTAATTACTTGAGAGCATCAGGAATGACCATCCTCTTAACCTTGTCATAAGGAGGAGGAATTCCCTCAAAAACCTTCAACCTCGCAAGAGCCGCAGCACCACGCTTAGTCTTGTGTGGAATCATCCTGTAACACCACACACACATACATAAATTGCAAAAAACAACATTTCTCTAATCAAACTTTTCACTGAAAAAGACAATCTTTAGTACACATTTTCAAACATATAATCTCTAAAACTGAAAAAATTCTACCAAACTAAACAAAACACTCTAATTTGGATACTAAAAAAATCAGAACTTTTTACTCTTAATTAATTAAAAATCACACATTTACAACCATATAAACAAATCATAATCTGATTCAAATCTTCATTACTAGTGAAATTAAAAATCCAACATTTAGGTATTTTTACTAACCCACGAACAATACGCCAGAAGATCTTAGAAGGAGCACGGAAGTGAATAGGACCATGAGAAGGTTTAGTATTCATACGTTTCCTAAGAAACCTCATATACTTCATCTTCTGACGAACTAATCCACCTGAAAGACAAATCTCTTCACATCGAACAACCACAACTTTTTGACCATTAAGCACTTCCTTAGCTACCACTGAAGCTAGACGACCTGACATATGGTGACGTGCGTCAACCACAACACGCTTTGCACATATCCCTGACCCAGAAACCATCTTCCTCGATTCTGAGCTGGAGCTGATTCTCTAAGCTTCCACCTTCTCGAAAGAATGTTTCTGAAGGTGGATTTATATATGAAGGTGAAATTAGGGTTTCTGTTAAACCTAATTTCCTTGGGCCATAGGCTTTGTTTTATTTTCATTGGGCCTTTGGTGTTATAATATAGGCCCAATAAGACTTCTGTGCTGAAATAAATGTTTTTTTTCTTTCTTCTTTGTTCATCTTCAGAGGATCAGTGATGAATATAGCTTCGAGGATTCGAAGAAATTTTTATTTCACCGAGGAGAAGAAGAAGAAGGAAGTTTTTAATGGAATTAGCTCTGTGAATGGATCTAGTTAAAACGAAGATGAGTTTTTGGGAGTGACTGATGAATTGATTGATCATGTGAGATCTTTCTCCATTGATATATTTAAGAACTTCTCTCTACAAGGTCAAATTACAAAATTTGGGTCATAATCTTTGAGGGGTTTTCGAGTTTTTGTGATTTATGAAGTTCATTTTAGTAAATTATGTAGCAGATGAAGAAGAAGAAGAAGAAGAAGAAGAAGAAGAAGAAGAAGAAGAAGAAGAAGAAGAAGAAGAAGAAGAAGAAGAAGAAGAAGAAGAAGAAGAAGAAGAAGAAGAAGAAGAAGAAGAAGAAGAAGAAGAAGAAGAAGAAGAAGAAGAAGAAGAAGAAGAAGAAGAAGAAGAAGAAGAAGAAGAAGAAGAAGAAGAAGAAGAAGAAGAAGAAGAAGAAGAAGAAGAAGAAGAAGAAGAAGAAGAAGAAGAAGAAGAAGAAGAAGAAGAAGAAGAAGAAGAAGAAGAAGAAGAAGAAGAAGAAGAAGAAGAAGAAGAAGAAGAAGAAGAAGAAGAAGAAGAAGAAGAAGAAGAAGAAGAAGAAGAAGAAGAAGAAGAAGAAGAAGAAGAAGAAGAAGAAGAAGAAGAAGAAGAAGAAGAAGAAGAAGAAGAAGAAGAAGAAGAAGAAGAAGAAGAAGAAGAAGAAGAAGAAGAAGAAGAAGAAGAAGAAGAAGAAGAAGAAGAAGAAGAAGAAGAAGAAGAAGAAGAAGAAGAAGAAGAAGAAGAAGAAGAAGAAGAAGAAGAAGAAGAAGAAGAAGAAGAAGAAGAAGAAGAAGAAGAAGAAGAAGAAGAAGAAGAAGAAGAAGAAGAAGAAGAAGAAGAAGAAGAAGAAGAAGAAGAAGAAGAAGAAGAAGAAGAAGAAGAAGAAGAAGAAGAAGAAGAAGAAGAAGAAGAAGAAGAAGAAGAAGAAGAAGAAGAAGAAGAAGAAGAAGAAGAAGAAGAAGAAGAAGAAGAAGAAGAAGAAGAAGAAGAAGAAGAAGAAGAAGAAGAAGAAGAAGAAGAAGAAGAAGAAGAAGAAGAAGAAGAAGAAGAAGAAGAAGAAGAAGAAGAAGAAGAAGAAGAAGAAGAAGAAGAAGAAGAAGAAGAAGAAGAAGAAGAAGAAGAAGAAGAAGAAGAAGAAGAAGAAGAAGAAGAAGAAGAAGAAGAAGAAGAAGAAGAAGAAGAAGAAGAAGAAGAAGAAGAAGAAGAAGAAGAAGAAGAAGAAGAAGAAGAAGAAGAAGAAGAAGAAGAAGAAGAAGAAGAAGAAGAAGAAGAAGAAGAAGAAGAAGAAGAAGAAGAAGAAGAAGAAGAAGAAGAATTTTTTTTTTCAAAAAATTTATGAAAGGAAAAGGACAATAAAAATAATTAATTGGTGTTATTTTAATTTTGTAGCCTATAACTCATACAAGAGTATAAAAGTAGTATTAGTTTTAATGTCTTGGTCAATTGATCTTCGTATAATATGTACTTGTTGTGTTTACTATTTTAATTCAAATGAACAATTGGTAAAATTTTAATCAATTACTAAAAACTTAATAATATGAATAACTTTAGTCTTACACGCTAAAAAAAACATCTACTGTTTCAAAAGATTATCTCTATATTTTTTCCATATTTTCAAGAAGAACATCATCAGCATTCAGCAGAGGAAATTGTTAATATACTTTTTAAATAAAGGCAAATATTAGTGTGCATTTTTTTAATACTATTTTTATCTGAATACAAAAAAGATTGTGTTATGTGTATCAAACATGTTTTGGCTTAAGAAAATAAGGCAGTTCGTTAGCATCCTTTTCCATTGTTTTCCTTATAAACAATAGAAAAAAGTATCTAGCATTAGCCATTAGGATTTTCAAATGTCATAAAGCTAGCCAGATTATTAGTTCAAAATAAAAACACAAAAAAACAAAGAGAAGAAAGAGTCAACCATCTATTAACTCTTCACATTTCACAAAAACGTACACATTAATTGAATGCAAGTACTTTTTTGGTTAAAAATATACAGGTACATATTATGGTAACTTGTGTTTCTTTAGTAAACAAGTGTCTTATTCTATTCCTCTAATTCTCTTCAATGCATTTGGAGTCATTCCTCTAATTCTCTTCAATGCATTTGGAGTCATTCTTCTAATTCTCTTCAATGCATCTATTCTATTGGTTATGCTTCTACCGTTATGTATCATCTCAACAACCATTACCTTTATGATGTAAAACTTGAGATTATCTTTTGATAAGGTGTTCTTAATAAAATTGACTCGTTGCTATGTTGAATAAATAAAGTATTTTTTTACCATGGTTATAATAGAACTGAGTCCATATATATTTAATTTTTAAGCAAAATCTATAGTTTAAGATAGTTGAAATGTAAATATAAATGTCAATTTGGTTTTGCTACTTTTTTTTTTACTTTTTGTGGGGTGATATATGTTGGCAAACACATGAGTTTCATTCTTGCTTATCTGATTAGTGTCGCAGAATCGTGATGCGATACTTAAATGTACATTTACATGAAACATAAATACACAAAAAGGTTCTTTGTGCCATTTAATTAATCACTCTACGTACGCTATATCATATGTAACCAACGAAACAACAAGGTGAAATAGTGTCCTAATGCCCCGTGACTTTTACTACAAAGATCGAGAGGCTTATTCATTATGAGCAAGAAGAGGAATTGCTTTAAAATCCTCAAAAACTTGCTGGAAATTCTCATGGTTTTTTGTTATCGAAGATGTAAAAGTGAATTCTCATGATTTTGTGGGCTTAGTTCCAACCGCATGCATGGCAAACACTTCTTTATGTCATCTTTAATACTATAATTTTTGTTTGTTTCAAAAAAAAAATGTATATATATAAAGGTTTTTCTTGTTTAAATTCTCATATTTTTAATATAACTTTACTGAATTGTTTTTACCAATATTATTTTATAGTCCTTGTTATCATTGGCCGAATTGTTTATTTTTTAATGTATTTGTATCACTCAGGAAACGTTTAAATGATCGTTGAGTAAACTACTCCTTAGAAATCTAGGAGTGTAATAAACAGTTTGAGAGATTACAACTTGATTTTGCGCTAACTTAGCTACGCTATTATCAACAATACTGAACTCTCGAGGGACTATCGAAAATTCTATATTACTAAATCGATCTGTTTATCTGCAGATATTTTCAATAAGATTCACCATGCATATATTAATTATATATTTATGAAGAATATCAATGAATTGTTTGCAGTTTTCTTCCATGAACACACTTCTAAAATCAATTATTTTAATAATATTTTTAAAGTAAAAATAATTTCTTAATTTTGTGATTTTAAATAAAACATCTTATATTTTAAAATGGAGAGAGTACTTTTTCCGTTCACAATTATGCTACCCATAGATCATATTTTCGTGGATTGGATTTCACAAAGACATGATTAGATGGGTAATTAAAGTGAAAGAAGTAGGGAATATTGCAATTTGAAAGTAACCGATTTTTTTTTTTACGTGAACAAAACGTTCAAACCGTTTTTAATCATAGACTCATAGTAGTATCTTATTTAAACCGTCACAAGTTACAACGAAGGCACACGTGCGATGACTCCGGCAATCATGAAACAGCTCCGATCTCGACGTTACCAAATGCCCAAAATCAGAGAAAAGGGCAAAAAGGGGAATAAAAAATAAACAATAATCATATGCAATAAACCCTCTTCACGTCCTCCCGCCCTTTTTCTTAGGGCGCCAAAAAAAAAAAAAAAACTGTTATCATAACATGCGCCTAGTGAAGTGAAACAAAAACAAGACTTTTTTTTGGCTTTTCTTTGAGTAAAGTCATGTTAAGAAGACAGAACCCGAGAAACGATTTTTACGAAGCAAGAGCAGTTCTGGTCCCACTTCCGACCAATAACATCGTAGCTGCCTTACACGCACTCAAAGGAGAATCTTTCATCGTAATGGGTCCATTGGTCTAGTTACTATTATCAATTCTTCAAGCAAAACCCACACGGCCACATGATATAAGTTTCACAGTGGCCTCAATAGTTTAAAAAATTTCAACCCTTTTTAGCATTTACATGGCTAGTTCACTAGGCGTCATCACCTCGGTTAGAGATGGAGTTACAAGCCAATAGGATTTGGGTAAATGTTTCATTTTTTGTTTGTTCAACGAATTAAATACTTAAGTGTATGCTTACAAAAAAGGGTACACTTAATATTTAATTCGTATATAATATCTCTATCTGAATAGTTACGGTTCAAATTAGAGTTTAGGTATTTCAATTATAAACATGAATCAAATCAAACAAAATAAGAGTTTGTTAATAATTTAATTTTCTTATGTATATATATTAGTTAGAAATAAAAAAAAATTATTATTATGAAAATATATTATAAACTAAGTCATTTGATCAATAAATATTGGGAGTGATTATTATAGCTACTTTTTAAATAGTAAGGTTATCTTTAGACAAATTTATCTTCAAACAATCTATAAAAAATCAAGTGATCAAATGAATAATTACCTAAACTTTAATCTATTGGAAAAAACTGTCCCAAAAAAGTTTAAAGGATTCGGCCAAATTTATACGAATAAAGTCAGTACCAGTATGACAAAAAGAAAAGGAAATTATATTTTTTAAACATAAAAACTATATATCAATCATTTATAGAATTTTCTTGCAATATACATACGAAAACACCAAATGCAAAGTAACAAAAAAACCAAACATAATAGTTATATTTTTTTTTCTTTGGCGTTTTACGCCCACACTTAACAAATACATTTAAAATATTTAAAACCATAGAATTTATCTAGAAAATAAATTTACAATAATAAAATGTAATAACATACGCAAACACAACACAAAGTCTTGCTATTTCATTGTGTGCTTGATGATTCATTAGAATGGCCATTAGGCCTTTCCTCGCCCTCATCTCTACCTTCACCTTCAATGGAGTTAACCATCGGTCCAAGAAGGAAACCAATAGAATGGAGATTGATCATAAACTGAGGAGTCTCCGCGAGCTCAAGTCTGTGGTCTGGAGTGTGTTGCTGGTTAAATCTCCCTGGAACTTTTGAAGGAGTCTCGTAACAGTCTTTGCAAAGGTCATACCCAATTTCTTCTTTGCAGTCTTTGCATCTGTATCGATCTCCTACGATTGGATACACCTGCATAAACCATACCAATGTCACAATGCCGTTCACAAATATCGGTTTTTTACTATCCATAAAGATAATAAATCACTTACTCCGCAAGAATCACAACCAGCATGGAAGTGAACATTGGATCCAGGGTTTGCCCACCATGGCATATCATTGTCGTTGTTATTGACGGATAAGGATGAGCCTTTGTCATAGTTTTGAATATCTAAGAATCAGGATAAAATGATTACAAACTATGTGTGTGTGTGTCAAAAAGAACTAAGCTTTGAGAGCACATACACAAGACATGCGTCGATAACTACAAATTGGTTCAAGGCATAGATGTAGGGACTTACTTCCTTTGCTAGTATTGGCATGCGTTTTTTGAATCCCAATTCTCCTTAAATTGTATTCTTCAGGAAAGTTTTCTTCCAAAAGCTGATGAAGAACCAAACAAACTTTTGGAAATCCTCTTGGGTCATAAACATTGCACTCTTGACATTTGATTTTTTCGCTTTCTTCAGCCATATCTACTACACATACTTCACAATACACTGGAAAGAGGGGTAGACAGTAAATTAGCACATAATAAAAGTTAAAGGCGCAGTTCTCACGCAGCTGAAAGTTAAAACATGCAAGATGATACCATGTCCGCAATTGAGAACTACAGGTCGCACAAGCAGCTCCTTACATGCTGAACAGAGCAAATCATCTTTTGAAATTTGCTTACTGCCTTTGTTATTCTTAGGTAATTCATTCTCATGAACATTAAGAGTTTTCGTATCATTGAGTTCTTCATTGCTGGGAATACATGAACTGTCACCTCTACTCGGTGAACTAGATGGTAACTTCGCTACATTAGAGCACTCGTCCACCTTCAGTTTATCTAAATTCATAAAATTGTAAGCATCAAACAGTTTAATAGAAAGAAAAAGATTAAAATGTTCAGTGAAAAAAGGGATCTCAGTTGTGGTACACTCACCAGAAACAGTCAGAGAAGCTCCACTACATAGAGACTCATCTTCAGCCTTTTGTTCATCCAGAACAAGATCAATCTGAGGAGAAAAACAATCTTGTTCTTCTTCTTCCTCTGAAACATAATATTGACAAAACTATAATCAACAAAAGTTACACCTAAAAAAAATTCAAAACGTGCATAGGACAAACTTTAAATCAAACTTAACATAGTAAATGTAATAAAATGACTTACTCAAAACTTGTTCTTCTCTGTTCTTATGTGCAAGTGGGTATATCTTCTTTAGAAGAAAATGAAGCTTTTGACACACAGATGGAAAGTGAAGATACGGGTCTCTACATATAGGACAATGAGATTCACGAAAGCCATTCATAGACTTATGTACACACCAGAAACATGATAAATGACCACATGCTACATTGAAATCCACAAAAAAACATTAGAAAACAAAAAGAAAGAAAAAGTCTTGAAACTTTTAGTCAAAACTTACATAGCACAATAGGTTTGTAAAGAAGTTCCCTGCAGAAGAAACAACACAAAGTCAATTTCCCAGTGGACAACATAAATATATGTATCAGAAAATGATAAACGCGCAATATATGTTTAGTCTTTATCATCACTTTCTTGACTTAAAAGAATTGATCAATTAAGCATTCAATTGAAACCCATTATAAATGATAATATAACTGAGGCAGTACGAATTCAAATTCAAATAAAAGATTAAGACTTTTAACAATTGGCAATATGAAATTGTAGAGACAATACAACCAAATCAATTACAGGACAAGACTAAGCATGTAATCATGAGATGTTTCGAATTAGCGGCTCTAATTCCCTAAATGTTAAACCTTTTGCAAGATTAGGGCAAATATTGCAAGAGGCGAACCAAAATCTAATAGAGAAAACGGGTGAAATTATATATTAAAAAAAGGCTTACAGGCAAACGCAGCAGAGAAACTGATCGGAGATTTCTTCATCGGCGGCCTCCATTGGTTTGGCCAATGTTTTTAGTTCAGCCATATGAGAGCCAGAGAGAGAGAGATCTGAGATGTGAACGGTGGTGCGATGCTTTTTTGCTTTTAGCGGCAAGAGCCTAAATCCACCGCCGTACCCACTTCTGCCTTCTTTCTTTTTTTTTTTTTTTAATGAGAAGAGATAATTATCGTTAATTTATTTACTATTATATTAGGCAAAAACCATTTTAAAAAAAGAATTTAGGAAGAATTGTTAATGCATATTTTATTTGCCAACTCTTTCATGAAAGCATACATTCTTGGTACAGATAAATAGATATTAATTTTTCTTGCCTATTAAATAAAGTCTATTTTATTCAGATTTTAGTTCAATATATATTTGCAAATTTCGGTTTAAGAACTTTTGGTTTATGAATGATAGATTTTGAAAAGAAAAATCATAAACTTATATAGATGAATTGCTATGATTTCTGTTTTAGTTCAATATTCGAATTTGAATATTTGGTTAACTAAAATAATTTTATACCGAAATTCAGACTAATTTTCTGAAATTTTATCACTATAAACCTTTATGGGTCGCCAGTATATAACAAAAACCATAATAGTAGGACTCCAACTCTACAAAAAGAAAAACCTTAAGAGTGAACATGGTAAAACATTAAAATGGAGACGATATCTAACTACAATGTGTCTACTACTACTACCTACTCAATTCTCTAGTGTGGATGTTTTCCCAACGACTCGCTACATATGGAACTGACGAAGTAGGCACCAAAGACGAAGGAAGATGCAATGGAAAATAACAAACATGTAATGGGAAGGCATTTGAGAGAATAGGCTTATGCAAGATTTTCCTACATGACCAAATGGAATAGATTTTGATTGTTTTTAGCAATGTTTTAAAATTCGCTAGGTTATAGTTGGCCGGGGGTGGGTGTATCACCTAGAGAATTAATCGGACAGTAAACATATATTAATCGGAAATTAGTTTTAGAGGTTTTTATAGTATTTTTAAATTATTTTAATTTATAAATCCTCACTAAATTTATAATTTTGATATAATATAACATTTAAAATTTCATAAAATTGTCACTACAAAAATCTTTCAAGTATTTAGATTATTTCTAAATTTTTAATTCATAAAAATAACATTCATCATATATATATTTAAAATATACAATGAAAGTTCCAAATACACATGAAAATAATTTTGTTCATAGTATTAAAGTAATTAAACTAGTAATTTCAACCAAAAAATCGATTTTAGGTTGATTTTTTTTTTCAAAAAAAAAAATTTCGAAAAAATCAGAAAAATTCAGCGATTAATCGGATTTTGACCGATTAATCGGCTGACTGTACAACTGACCTGATTTTAAGAAAATTGCGGCAGTTGACCTTCGTTTAAATAACCGATTAATCAGCTACGATGCAGATTTTTATAACAATGTTATTTAGTAATTAATATTGTGTAGACAAGCTTTAGGTAATATATGGACTATGTCACGGGTCCTTTTTAAAACTATAATGGTGTCACTTCTTCCAACGTCACATATCATTCATTCAATCAAATCACATATCACTCTGGCCCACTAACCTATCCAAGTTCTCCATCCACTTTTTGGCCGGCTTTTTTAAGTGTTTCCAAGGAAACGGCTCTAAAATTTGGAAGTCCAACCATTCTTTTTAACTCTCTTTATGTAAATGAAAATAAATTTTTAAAATCTACAAAAATTAAGAACTTATTTATGTATTAATATTTGGTCTTAAAAAGTTAGTCTTGTTATGGCCGGTATTGCCAAAATAGGAGGGGCACCAACTCCAAGGAATCTTATGGCTGTAACAACATCGCTGATTAGTGGTCGAACCGTAGGCTCTTCATGCAAACACATAGTCGCTACAGCTACAGCCTGGTTTAAACATTTTTCCTGGTATTCACCTTGAAGCAATGGATGAGCTAGCTGTGGAAATCTTCTGAAGATTGGTTGTGCCTAAACCAAAATAAGAATCTTCGATGAGAGCTGCTTCATCCATCAAATTGTTTTCACCATCCATCATCACAAGAACCATTCTCAAACGTAGAACAAACTTGTCTCATAAATCCGCAAAGGACTACATTTTCAGAGTTGTTTCAGTTATATAAACCCCCAAGAACATACAAAAACATCAAAGAGAAATCGATCACAGTCTCCTGGCAAACCAGATACATACAAGACTAAGTATGAACATTGAAATTAACTCTCAAAAGACATACATCACAGATTAGGAATCTCGGTTATCACGAATATAATCAAAAGCAAAACCCACAAGCATTGATCCCAAACATTAATAACTTGTAGCAGAGACATGTAATTCTCAATGATCTCGTAACGTATTAACCCACGGGACGAAGATATCACAATGATATGCAAGAAAAAGCATCAAAAGTCTACAACACAATCACGTAGGTGCAAAGATTGATATAAAGCATATGTAATTCTCATACAAATCCAATTCAATCCGTTACAAAAAAAAAATCTCAAAAGAGGTCTTCGTTGGTCGGCAACCTTCTGAAGAAGTTCATGATACCATTGGGCAAGCTGTTGCGAACACAAGGGAAAGCAATCCACAATCCAAAAAATAGCAAAAACAAAAGCTTATGAATAACTACTACATCCCAAAGATGGTAAACCAAAAGAAAGATCACCTCACAGACCATCCAGACGCAAATCGAAGCCCCTGGATGAATATCATCAAGCAACTTAAAAACAGCTAAAAACCGTTCTCCTTGTGACGCAGCATTACCCATGAATAACATCAACTTAGCCGCTATACTCCTCAACCTATCGTACCTCATACTAATAACACTCTTCTCACACAACGACGTCGGAAACGAATCAAACTCTTCCTCTATCTCGTCTAAGTTAGGCGAGTCAAGATTCCATAGCTTCAAATCATTGACAATCAAGAGAGGAGGAGGAGCTTTGATCCCATACATTTTCACCCACTTGACGATATCTCGATAAGCTAAACACAAAAGATATAGCGGGAATACATACCAAGCCACCCACAATACTAAGCTCATAAGGAAAAGAAGCAAACCACATAGTACAAGCGCACTATACTTCGGTTTAAGTTCTGTCGTTTCTACGATCTTCGCATTGAACCAAACAAAAGGACTAATCAAATTTTGAACGACTTTATAAAGCCTTTGGTAATTAACTTTAGTTATTCTCATACTGAAACTCTTACTCTTTGGCTTTAACATATCCAACACCACTTCATTTCTCAAAGGAGGTTCTGTTTTCGCTAGATTCTTACAGTTCACTTCAACAGCTTGTACTCTCAATTGCTCTAACTGATACACTGACATTGGAAATTTGTAATGTGCTTTCGGATACATCCAACGTAAAGGAGCTGTATTCTTATTGTACCAGTTCGTAACGCAAACACAACGAATCGCTAACTTAAGCTCTCCCATTTTCTTAAGGCCACTGTTTCCCAAAACCATTATAGGAAACGAACTAGTGTAAATAAAGTCCCAATGAATACGGTTCAATGGAATCCTCACTTTCCCTATAGGAGTATCATTTGCGTTATCTTTAGTTGAGATTTGTCGGTTATCGTACACTCCTATTGTTAAGACAGTACTTGTGTCGTAAACATCCCATGAGTACTGCTCGTTCCACTTAGGTGATGTATTATCAACCACGGTTCGAGTCCTGGCCCATCTGTTTCCGTATTTAGCAACAACATAACTGTCAATTCCCGCCTTTTTCTCATCTCTTCCTTTTAAACCGGTTGCACCCAAAATCCCGATTTCTAATTTCCCTAGCACACATGGCCATAACCCTTTAGCATAAGCTCTATAGTCGCTTGAGTATTGGATGTATTCATCAGCTACGTGATAAGCTTGATCAATGGCTAATTTCATCTTTATTCTGCTAGCAAACCGCCTCGAATCGCCGGCTGGGGTGACCTTAACCGGCGTTTCGAGGTCGTAGAATAAAACCGGTGCAGAACCTGGAACTTTAAGTGCAGTAAACTCTGAGAGCTTCTTCTTTAACTTCGCTATGCATTCTTCGTGTTGATCATCGATTCGATCCAATAATTCTATGAACAGAGTTCCTTCAAACGGCTCTGACACAACGAAGATTAAATCTTGATTCCATGAAGGGTTTGTACCGGAAGAAACTACGGTTTTAAGAGCAAAATTACCTAGAGTTGCTGTCACGTAAACCGAAGGGACCCGACTTCTATCCGTTGGAAGCAAATCGTGACCTGAGACAATCGTAACCCTAACGTAACAGAGCCTTGGAGCTATGTAAAGCTTAGGTCGCGTATTGATCACGCAACTAGCGCTAATCTCATATGCATCTGAAAACCACGCCTGTGAATAAACCTCATCCACTTGTGTACCAAACCAAACCGACATTAGCAAATCCATATGATAACCGGTTTCAGGATCCTTCATAGAGTACCACTGTGGCGCGATTCTTGCATCCGGAGGAGTCCTACTAGGTATATCCGCTGCCAGCTTGAAATTTCGTTTCCCGATCATGGTTTTGTTCGTGATTTTCTGAGTCTGACCATCTTTAATAAAAACCGACAAAACAACGGACAAGACATCGCCTTTGGATTTGTCGAAAGCAAAGACTTGGTTCCAATCCATTTCTGGTCCGATTGGAAGATTTTCGGTAGAGGATTTGTAGTTTCCAAGAATGATTTCAACCATGGGGCAGCCTCTAGGGTTTTCTGTGGTTGTATTATAATCGATGGCTTGGATTACTTCTACGTAAAGAAACTCCATCTGCTCAACGAGGTCATGTGAAGAGGTTGGACCATAGGGTTTTCGACTTCCTCTTTCTCCTCCTAGCTTTGGAGAGATTTTCTTGACGGTGAAATCAGCCATCTATTGGAAAATGAAACCTGACATTGATAGGAGGAAAAAGACGTTATCACAAAAGGACCAAACACACAAACAAAAAGGAACAAAACTGAGAGAATTTTGAGGACAAAATTATTAACCTGCCGCGTCGTACTCTAGGGAACAAGGATGGTTTAACTTCGTCTTTATCTATAAACTATGTTAAGGTAGACACAATGATTCGCATTGTATATCGAGTGAAATCTTTCTCTAAAAGGTATATAGCAAACATTTTATTGTCGGAAGTCGTGACGTACATGTAAAGATTTGGAAAATGTACAATATACTTTATATCATTTTACATTATGCATTATTACGTATGAAGAATTTGGAAAACTTAAGAATAAACTATTTATATTCTTCCTTTTCTTTCATGATTAAAAAGAAAGTTTTCTTTTCCATAATCTTTGGCTTAAACATTTTTAATTAAATTTAATGTTTTGTTAAAATTTAGAATCCCTGATAAAAGCTTAATTTTTTTCATCTCTAATGGTTAGCATAAGGGGTTCTAAGAGCATCTCCAGTGAAAGAAACTCAAAGTTGGGTTTCTAATTATTAAAAATATCAGTATTTATAATAATTTGTAATTATTTTAGTTAAATTTAAAGTACTAATTCAAAAAATACCGTATCTCAAATGAGATATTTTATTAACGTTTCTTTCCCTCTCTCTTATTTTATCTCTCATCATTTAATTATTTTCTAGTTTTTAATGTTTAGATATTGGTTTAGATACCCATTCGTTTTAATGTTTATATGTAGTCCGGCTAATTTGGGTTATCGTTCTTGTATTTATGCAATATAGAAGAGATATGTTGATTAATCCAAGAGAAGTTACCAAATTGATTAAATGGTAGGAAAGTACAATATGTTATGAATTATTGGATCATTAAAAAAATGGTTGACAGACTTAAATCGACTTTACTCCTATATTGGTTGTTCTGCCTCAATCCTCATAAAATTTTAATCTTTTGAAATTTCCTCCTATACTATCACATTTAATCATATTAATACTCAAACTTCTTTTCTCTGTCTAATTCCATCTACAAAACTTGAAATTATAAATTTCCTCCTCGAAATCGCGTTTAGCGATTAGTGATGGATTAAAAAATGATTTAGCCCGTTCAGAATCTGATTGATTTAGAATTTAATAAAAATCGAGAACTTATGAATCATGCTTTAGAACGCAAGTAAATTTGAGCGTTGGTGCTTTTATAAAATAATAGAGTAAACATGATTGTTGTTTTTCAATCTCAAGATCACGTTTTTCTCTCTAACCAAACCTATCTCTCTCTCTCTCTCTCTCTTATGTCATCATCTATGAATTAGAACAAATAATCGATGAAGAAAATTGATTAAATTGATTTTGCTAAATTTATATTTATTTATTGATTTTAATTGGCTTAATCAGTTATTTTGATTAAGTTTAAGGAATTAATTAGTTATAATATGTTTTCACAAAAATGATTTCAAAATTTTGATCTTAAAATAGAAGATCTGTTGGCAATTTAAGATTCATGTAGAATTGGACAGATGAAAATAGTTAAGGAGAACTAAAAAGCAGTATCATAATATAGGAGGAAAAATCAAGAGTTTAAAAGTTTAGGTGGCTCAATTCAGAAATAGTCTAATAGAGAGGGGTTGAGACAGTCATCCCTTACAAAAAACAATCATATATTATAAAATAGTTCTACACCAGCGACTTAACTTATCTCGATCTTGAGGCTCACTGAAGTGCATCCTGAACCTTTGCGGATCGATTTTGTTGCAAATGGTTAGGGCCAGTATTGGAAGAATCGGATGATGCACCAAGGAAGCTCAGGGCTGTAACAACATCACTGATTAGTGGTCGAACCGTAGGCTCTTCTTGCAAACACATAGCGACTACAGCTACAGCTTGGTTCAAACTCTTTTCCGGGTATTTGCCTCCAAGCAATGGATCAGCTAGCTGTTGAAATCTATTCGGATCTCTGAAAATCGGTTGTGCCTAAACCAAAGTTTTTTAATTAGTGTATGAGTCGTTAGTAAATCATATACATATGCTAATTAAGAATAAAAACTCACCCATGTAACAAGATTTTGTTCATCACTAGGTCTCATTGTGTCAATAACTCGTCTTCCGGTTATAAGTTCCAACAGCACAACCCCGAAGCTATAGATATCTGATTTAACCGTGAGATAACCGGTTCTTTGATATTCAGGAGCACAATAACCATAAGTTCCCATAAGTCGGGAAGATACATGTAGTGTATCTCCAATAGGACCTAGCTTTGCTAAACCGAAATCCGATAATTTCGCATTGAAATCTCCGTCAAGCAATATATTTGACGATTTAAGATCTCTAAAAATCACGGTAGGACTAGCCTTGTCGTGAAGATACTCAAGTCCTTTTGCAGTTCCTAAAGCAATCTTAATACGAGAGTTCCAGTCTAGTGGTTTTTGTTGCGGTTCAAGATCTATTTTAATGTCAACATTAAACCGGTTTAGTTATATATATCTTTTGGTTTAGCCTTAAAAAAAAATATTGAAATATTGATTTGAGACTTGAGAGATGATGATTTTACCGAAGAGATGATCTTCCAGAGATCCAAGAGGCATATACTCGAAAACAAGAAGTCTTTGGTCTCCACCTGCGCAATAACCGACAAGATTCACAAGATTTGAATGATGAAGAAGACTAAGCATCAAAACCTCAACCAAGAACTCTCTCTGTCCTTGTAATCCATTCCTATCAAGTTGTTTCACTGCCACGACCTGTCCTGTCTTCTCAAGCTTTCCTTTGTAAACTCGTCCGAACCCGCCTTCGCCTATGAGACACTCTTGTCTGAAATTCTTCGTAGCGGTGGCTAGCTCACGAAACGTGAAAGTCTTTGGTGGCACCTCGGCCACCACTTCTTCTATTGGTGTTATCTCTGTAGGATAAATACATTTTCGTAAATGAATTTTCAAAAAAAATATAAAACGATTCATAAAAAATTGAACGTGCAAATATTGAAGAGAGCTTTACTTGGTGAAGTTGATTGATTATGAGGAGCAGGCATCGAAGAACTTCCACTGTCTGCATATTTTGAAGAGAAGCACGAGAAACAACTCATTTTTCTGTAGAATATATTATTATTTTGCTGTTTTATGCAGAGTTTTTATAGGTTTTAACAGAAGAAGGAGAGAGGTTTTTTGCAATGTAATTTTGACTGAAATTTTGGCTAATATTTGCCATTAATAAGAAAAGATATTTTACTAATTTAACATATAATTTAAAAAGAAAAGAAGGAAAAAAATATGTCTTTGACCAAATATATTGTCCTGTCCTCAAGAAGTAACGTTTGTTTATAGATTTGTTTCCTTTTTACTTCTTTTTCTTGGGTAATGAGGATTGAGGATGCTTTTTTATTTAGACATAAATCTGAATAGATATCCAAACCATAAATAATACAAATCTACCATATTTAACATTTTTCTATGTACATGGTAGAATTTGAAAGTGAAAACCACACACATGTTTGAGCTATTTTGGATTGTATGATTTTGAGCCACATACTGTAGATAAAATTTTATGGAAATCTTAGATTTTTTTTTTTTTGAATAACTAAGAGAAGTTTTGGGCCAAAACCTATATATCCCTAGGCCTGAATTTTAAAAATGTATTCTTAATAAGTACCCATTTGATCCTGCGACCTTTTGGATTACCCTATGATATCTTGCCAGTGGAACTATTTACTTCTGATTATTATAGTGTTCTTCAATTGAACCAAAGCAGCTAGATTTCTATATGGTTCAAGTAGTAATAACGGTTTTGGATAGATTACTGGATTTGATAGAAGTAGATCGACAATTGTAGATAATATTTTTTTTTTAACCAGTACATAGACAAATGAGAAGAGAAACTAAAAATTTTGATTAAATAAAAACCATTTTATAATTTTCAACTAAGAAAATTACGGTTTATTTATTTAAAACAATTATTTCTTTCAGTTTTCACATTTAAGTTCAATTTGGGGAGGTTTTATTGTCCTACAATGGTCGAACTATTGTTTTTTATTTTATTTTCCTACAATGGTCGTACAAACACAAGTCTAAGCCTTTCCTTATATTCCAATCCAAGCTGCTGAGGTCTCTTTTTCCCATGTTCAAAAAATCAATTTAGATTCTTTATAAGACATGTCTTCCTTTTTAAATTTTCCTAACTTCTAATTCTTGTTCTACAAAGTTCTATGTCATGTTCTGGTTGCTAGCTAGAGTTTCAACTGTATTTACATATACCTGTTTATTCTCCATAGCTAATGTGATAGTTGTAAACTTCACAACTCTCCTTTACCCTAACTTACTCTGTTGTCAAAAGAAAAAAAATGGAAGAGAAGAGTATGTATATGTGTCAATTGGTCGCTCGGTCCGTGGGCTAAGCCCAGTCTAACTCGATATGGACGGACTATGGACAGACTAAAATTTAAATAGATAATATGGACGGGCACTAATTTCGTCCATAGTCGAAAATGTTCAGGACCATATAGACAATGTGTACGTCCATAGTCTTTTAAAATTATTTTTGGGGATGGAAAACTAAAATTGTTTTTGACAGGAAAATAAAATCTTATAATTTTGGAGGGAAAACAAAATTTGAGGATTTTGGTGGAAAATAAGATTTTTTGTTTTTGGAGAAACCCCAAAATTTAAAGTTTTTTTTTTGCGGAAAACCGAGATTTTATAATTTTGCCGCGAAAATAAGATTTTATGTTTTGATGGAAAATAAGATTCGGTAAAAAAATTGATATTTTTGGTGGGAAACTAAAATTTTATGTTTTTGGCGGAGAAACAATATTTTATATGTTTACCATGAAAAGAAAAGTTTATATTTTTTGGCGGGAAAACAAGATTTTACATGTTTGGCGGAAAATTAGATTTTACGTTTTTGCGGAAAATTTTGATTTTATTTTTTTACTGGGAAAACAAAAGATTTTATGTCTTCTGGTGGAAAAACAATATTTTACGTTTTTGGCAGGAAAACAAGATTTTACGTTTTGGCGGAAACAAGATTTTACGATTTTGGCAGAAAAACAAGATTTTATGTTTTTTTGCGGGAAAACAAGTTTTTACGTTTTTGGCGGGAAAACAAGATTTTACGTTTTTGGCGGGAAAACAATATTTTAAGTTTTTGATGGGAAAATAAGATTTTACGTTTTGACGGGAAAATGAGATTTTAGGTTTTTGACGGGAAAATAAGAATATTATTTGGTTTATTTTAATCAATTAAATTGGTTAATTTTATTTGTTTTTAGATTATAATAATAAAATTAAATTAAATAAATTTTATTATTAGTCAAAATACAAAAAAATTGGTCAAATATGAGGTTGAACAGTACATAATCTATTTTGTATATAATTTGATATCATATAATGACGACCCCTATGATAAAACATTATATCTGCCACTGTTGATTTTCTACCAAATTCTCAATCGATTTTTCCACCTAAGATTACTTTGCAATGGAAACCTGTGATTTATTGTGTGATTTATTCAGTAGTTATAATTTATTTTTAATTAGTTGACAATTTTGTAATATAGAAATTTTAAATCATAATTATATTATATTATATTTATGAACTCAAAGTATATTAAAAATATTTGAGAATAAAATAGATCTAAATCAACTAATATAAGTAAACTATCTTTGTCAAATCAACTAATCTAAAATTAGAATCGAACTAGAATCTGCATTTATCTACTAATAAGCACGCAGATGATTTGGCCTGGTAGCTCCAACTAGACGGTCCTCGTTCTCGAGAAGCTATTTAGCTGGATTTTAACTTCTATTTCACAATCTGCATTGATCAATTCATTTCTGATTAAAGCTATTTTCTGTGTGGTAAATTCCAAAACAGAATATAGTGTTTGATGTCCAATCAAAATTGCAGCTAGTATAATAGCTATATAAGATAACCAAAGCCGTTAACAAAAATACAGTATACACAAAATAAAGAAAGAAATGGAAGAAAAGTGGATCATCATAAAGCAAATGATTGATGGCGTATAATTCAACAATAAGGAAATGATAGGATTATAATTTTCAAATCATCACTTTTCTTATTCAACTTTTTGGTTTTTTTTCTAGGGAACTGTGCTTTGATAAGACAAAAAGCTATGTTAAGAAGCGATTCTTGTCTAATAATTTTGCTTCTTCTCCTCTACAGTCTCATGTAGTTCAACCCAACGAAAGAAAAAGCTGATCCAAAAATAATTATCTTTCTGTGATAATGGGTCTTCTTACTTCTTTGTCGAATCGTATAGCCTATGCATGGTTAGATATGAATATCGGAGGGTCCATAACATGAATTATTAATATCTTTCAAGAAAAAAATAATATTATTACAACTTTTTCCCGCAGGAAAGAAATCTGCTTTAGATAATTGAGATTGGATATAGCTGTTTTGCATTTTTCTTTCCAAATTATAATCAGGAAGAAGACAGTTTTGTCGGGACAAATTAGATCGAGCAATTACTTGGGAGCTGCCTCGAGATCTTCATTTTCATTAACTAGTGTTACAAATATGGTCCTTCGGTTTCAAATCTCCAAGTTTTATGATAAGGGATTCTATAAGCCCCAAAAAACTTTGTGAATGAAATATTGAGGTGGCCACATACACACGTGAAAAATTTAAGAGTATATATTCTTTAGAACTCTAATTTCAAAACTTAAAATATGGAGAAAGCAATATTAGAACGAACAAAAGATTTAAGAAGGGAACGAAAGGGTACCAGATTGATCGATCCAAAAATATATACTAAATCCATGATAATTCATTTAAAAAAAAAAAGACAAAATCCATAATAATTAAGCTCACATCTAATCTCTATTGATTAGAAGCTTCTCCCATATACATATAACATTGATCTATATAACTTATCTTTCAAACTCACCGGTAAACCTAGATGTACCAACTCACCTAGTTGGAAATAGGGTTTGGACCACTAGGAACCTCATGAGCATCATTTCCAAACTCTCTCCTTCTAGAATTGCGGCTGCGTCGTGTGCTAGTCTTTGGATGCAGATCCATTGTCGATGAAGTTGGAACCGAGTGTTCAAGGAGAACTCTCTTGAAGGGAGAAACCGTAGATGTGGACTGATGACGAGTCATGGGGATTATTGTAAGGCTAATGAAGAGAAGAAAAGATAAGAAGATGAGAAGAAGAAGAAGAAGAAGAGTATGAGAATGTGATGATTTGATATTAGTTTGGCCATTTGATGTTGCCATGCAATTTAGAAAAAGAAATAACCTCCCCCCCTAGATCCCAAGAGGGTTCAATATCCATTAACCAGCCACGAACAACTCGAGAGCTGGTCAGAGCCGCGAGATAAGAGAAAGCAAAGAAAGAAGAAGAATGAAAAGAGATGGAGGAAAAGAAGAATGAGCTTGAGATAAAGAGAAGAAAAGGAAAAGAAGAAAGAGAGAGGTTTCAAATTTTTCACACTCGTGAATTTGATTAATAAAGTAGTCACGAGGTATATAATTACCAAAGCACCCTTTATGAAAGAAGCGCCTGGAGAGAATCGACATACATACATATATGGTGAATTCATACTAGGGTTTGAATAACGCGAGACAAAACTTGTTCCAAATTTGTTATTTGGAATAGATTACAATTTAGCCCATGAAAAGACTTAGAATTGTCGGTAGGCTTGCCACTGCGGAACATGCAATCTCAAGGAATAGGGACAACGAGTGTAGTGGTAATTGTGTCATTAAAAGATTATCTACGAATCTTAAAAGCTTAGGCAAAAGCAAAGGTGATAAATATATATATGAAAGGAGAGGTGGAAGAAAGAAGGGTTCTTGGCTTCTTGCTTTCTTCTTTTGTTTTTCATTTCTTTTCATAATTCTCTTTTCCCAAAAAAATATTTCTTTGACTAACTTAACAAAACACCAATTGAATACCAACGTGTATCAATACTAGTCAAAGATGAAAAAAAAAACACTCATTAATATATACTTATTTTCTCACTATGTATGAAAGTCAAATTATACTCTGTTACATATATGATATACCTGATTTTATTACTTTAATCAATGGCACACCAGAAATACAATCGAGATTCCTATAGACAGACTTCATTATGACGTCATCCGTATAATTCTATCATGTCTTTGAAATCAAAATCACGGAAAATAGATTATAAAACATATAGGAGAACCTAAACTTTAATTTCACACTAATTACATTAGTCTGCTTGAAAACAAATAAATATATATTATAAATGCGAATTCTTGTACATCTTTTTGTGGTAAAAATGTGTATATATGCATGCCTAAAGCACTAGGGCGGTGGCGTTAGTGTATGGAAGAAGCGATCATGTGATATCATTCGTTTTATCATTAAAATGAACATATAATAATATTCGATTAGTTGTACAAAGAAATAATAATATTCGATGACGAAGAGACTGTGCATGTCTCCGTTGCGTGGATTGCATGGGTCCCTCAATTTCTCGGAGTGATATTAACGAGAACGATTGTACTTCGTGGTCATTTTCGTCATTTTACGTCTCTTTTTGTTTTTAAAAAAATTGAGTTTCCAAAATTTTAAGCCATTCATTTTACGTATATTTATCTATCGTAGTTGTATATGCTACAACTGTAAATAGTTTAATATCATCTATCATTAAATTAAATATATATATAATTGTTACAAACAAAAACTTTTTTCATTCACAACTATTCAGAATCGTCGATGAAACAATTTGATGTGTCTGACTGTTTTGTTAGTGTTGAGATGACTTGTAGATAAACTTTGAGATCAAGACAATTTGTTTCTTTATGTAAAAAAACATTATGACTTATTCATCATTTGTTAAATGAATCCAAATTCCAAAATATGTATAGAGGGTACAATGCACTATTTTAAAATGGATATAATTTGTTTTTTTTTGTCTTTATATTGAATTTTCCGTTTAAGAATGGTTTGGAATTTATCCGATAATCTAGTTAACTTATTTTTGTTGTATATGAAAAATACAAAACACAAGTTGTGAGATAAGGTAATTCGAGAGAGAACTCCGCTAATATTTTGAATGGACGTACACAAGTTGTCTTGTTCCAGAGGGTGTAGATGCAAGTTTTTTTTTGTGGTAAAAATGTTAAGATGTGAAGATGCAAGTTTTAAAGACAATATTCATAAGAAAAAAAAAACAAATTATGTTTGAAAAGAGGATGAGATTTTAGTGAATGAAACGATGATTCTACACTAATTTTGTAGGCCGTGATAGGATAAAATGTTTCACACTGTCGTTAGTGTAATATATTATTGTCATAAAAAGTCTGTAGTGGATAACGATGGATTTATCATTTATCCTTTACTGATAGTTCCTTTTGGTTTCACTAATAGTCAAGGATTAAATAATGGTAAATTCTATATTATTCATGTAGTGAAATGTATTATATATGTATATAAATTATATATATATATATATTATATGTATGCAAGCGTGTGTAGAAATGTAAAGGTCGCATGCATGTATAAAGGCCACCAAAGTAAGTGATATCGATAAATCATATATTGCTTCAACAATTAGCGAAAGGCATGAATGGCTTAAAGATTGGTCCCATCAAGTGTGATCTCCCATTTTTAGACCAACCCTTTTATCTTTACTTTTTTTCTACTACTTTTATTTTTACTTTTACCACCAAAGCTTTAAGCCTATTTATTTCCACCATGTAAAGTATTGTTCATTTATTTATTTTTTCTTATCTCTGTCCACAGTCCACCCATATTCATTATAATCAAGTAACTTTTAACTTTTTCGGGTCTGTCTCAAAAAAATTCAGGGCCATCAGATGGCTCACAAGTTACAACAAGAGATTTTCAACTAAACCACCAACATAGCCATAAGGAAGGTATTTAAAGAACTAAAATTCAATGCGAATTATCTTAATTAGTTAAACTTTTTGGTAGGAGAGATAGGAGTAAAACGAAATTTTAAGCAAAGATAAAGTTTTTCTCTTCGCTAAAGGATATTTTCTGCTGTCGTGAATAAATGGACATATTTTATATGCTTTGTAGTGTAGCTTTCACTAGTCAAATTGAAAAAAATGTTAGGGAAATTATGGGGTCCCGTAGGCCTCTACTAGACTCCAACCAAACCAAACCAAGACAATTTCATGACAATTATTTTACAATGATGGCATGTGATGTCAAACATAAAGTTAAATGTTCATGAGGATTCTGTAGATTCCACCGCTCACGGTAGTACGAGAAATTTTCAAAAAAGGAAAAAGAAATGAGAAGATTTTGTAACGATATTTTTCTCTACATGATGTAGTCTTTGGCTCTATTCTTGACAATGATGCTTCACCATGAAATTTCTTAAAATGCTGGCAAGATAGATAATAATGTTGGCTTTGAAGTAACATGAAATTTATATACTAATTTTCTATGAATTAATTGATATAGGAAAACTTTAATTAAGAAAGAAAGTCTATGGTTAAATATTATCATGTAAATTGTTAAGTATATGGTTTGGAGATGATACCAGATGATTTTTCTTTTATTTTTTTCGGCAGAAACACAAATCTTGGGATCATACGCAAATGGATGAAGGAGAAATTAAAAATATGGACAACTTTTTCCTCCCTTTGATGCTTTATCTTTTTTTTTTAAAAGCTTTGCATGATTGGTTAGTCTTGTAGGATTTTTTCAATTAAAATTTTGGATCAATATTCAGAAAAGTTATTTGTGATATTTTAAAGACTGATTGAAGAGATATAATCAATTTTTAGTTGATATTGGGTTTGCAATGACCATAATATAAGAGTCAAAAACAAAAAATAGATAACATATGTTAGTTCCTTTCAAAACCGGTCTTTGCTCATAACAATTATATTGGTTGTTCTATCAAAAGCTGAACTAAAGATTTTTGTGCTTAAATTTGTCAACATTTCTCATTCGATGATCAACCATCCAGACCACTACAATTAAAGTCCAATACGTTAAAGATGGCTAAAGTTGGAGGAGTCGGAGAGACTCTTCGCTAATAGGGTTCTCTATAAGGTAATCTATGCTTATACCATTTCTTATTGGCATTAAACTACTTTCTAAGTTTTAGAAAATATAAAGAGAGTACTTATTTTCATGTAATACAGGCTAAAATAAAGGTATTTTTGTTATTTTTGCTTGAAATCTCTCACAATTATTGAAGCACACATAAAAGCCCAACCAAAACTAATCTTATGACCCAATAGGAATGTATAAACCATGTAGATTAGGGTTTCAGCAAGAATAGATCATTAGTATAAATAATGATCATTAGCGAAAATCATAGCATAATAAATTCAGAATAACACCTTAAATCAAATTATCACAAACCAGAACTGAACAAAACAGAATATGCAAAACATAAAAAAATGTACCAAATTAAAATAGAACGAAGAGGCGTCTTGAACTATATCATTACAGAATAGAACATAAAATATGTAGGGATCTAATGTACATAATCGAGATTTAGAGTAAATCTGTAAATATGCAAGGATCAAGTGACCATCAAGGCCACTAAGGGAATAAAAAGGCGAGCTATCCAAAGCTATGTAGTTCCTGATTGAAACTGTACTCTTCTTTAGCTTATTTCAAGAATATTAAGAACAGAGGATGGCTCATGAAATCCAACGGACCATCTGAGAAAAATCATGAAAAGTTGACTCAAGATCAGGGCCGGATCTGAAAATTTGGAGGTTTTAAGCAAAATATAAATCAACGCTTCTAATAAACATATTCAAATATAAAACATAGTTTTAAATATAACAAAAAATCAACAACAAAACATAAATTATGCAAAAACAATTCAAAACAAAAAATATTATAATATTTAAAAATTACAAGTAAAACATATATATATATATTTAAATAAATCTAAATTGGACCCATCAAAACGGGACCCTAAATGAATGTTTCGCCCGACTCCCCTCAGGGCCTTGCTCAAGATCGAGCAAGACCAATAAGATAATGGTTATAATTTAAACAATGATATAAAGATTAATGTATAAACATTCTTATGAATCGATGACATCGATACACATACAGTATCTGGAATCATCTGACTGTCTTATTTAAACAACAACTAAAAGTACTAGCAAATAATTAAAGATAACGTAAACGAAGACTTGGAAAACAATTTTCACTTATATCATCTAATTACATGCCAATGATTACCATGATAAATAAGTAACCATTACATTCCATTATCTCTCTTCTTCCTTCATCTCCACTTTATATAATCACTGCCAAGTCCCCAAAGCAACATTATCATCTAATACCACTAGTAACTCTACCAACAAGGGTCGTCATAATGATTCTTAATCTGATATAATTCAATCAAAATGAGAGATAGGTGTAATTGATCATACCAGTGACATAAGTAAGCAAACTCAAGGGTGGATCGAAGAACCAAACTGAGTCTCCTCGGAGTCGAAAACATCGGTAATAGAGATCATTGAGCAGAAACAAACAACTTTATGAAACTTATTAACCGGAGAAGGCAAATGAGGAACACTTCTCCAACTACACTTAACTTTCTCACCACCACTGATCTCACATATACAAGCTGGATACTTCTTATGACAATCTTCATTAAACACATAGATAAGTTTCCCAGAGCCAATGTCCTAAACTTATTACTATCATCTTCATCTTCATTATCAACTAATTCAAACAACAAATCTTCAGGCATAACCGCGATTTCCCTAATTCCATTGAGCTTTCTTCGATCTTCCATAGATTAAACGAGAATCCGTGAGCCGAATTACACAAACCACCAAGAACAAGCATATTATTATAAGAATTAAGAAAAGCAAAACAGAGTTCAGGTGGTCTAAGTGCTTGAACATCACTCCATGTATAAAATCCAAACAAAAATAAGATATAAAACAAGAGTAGATTCCGAAAACATAAAATCTTCGTTTGAGTAAAGCTGAAGTTAGGGTTTGATGAGCATAACCAGATCGAAAATCATCAGGAAGAGGTGAAGAAAGCTCCCAAGAATCAAGAACTGGATCATAGAGTTGAACAGCTAAATGATCTTCGATATCGACTAATCCACCGATGAATGCAACACCACCGACGAGGATTAGCTTAGAAGAGCCAGAGAGTGTTGAAAAAACACTTAAAAGAGGACTGATTCTTGGAAATTGAAATGCCAATGAGGTTTGAGGATTGGTGAGTAGGAGAATCTTGGAGCTGTGGTGAAGATGAAGTGATTGGTTCCAACAAGCTGATCGGAGGAAGAGGAAGGAAGGTGGAGCCAAGAGTTTGAGAGAGGATCAAAGGCAAAAGATTGGTTGCGGAAAGAAGAAGTGTTGTGAAGACCAAAGAGGAAGAGCCATGGAGATGAGGTTGAAGAAGTTGACGGGGGAGGTGAAATGATGACTGAACGCCATAGCTTGGAGACAAGAGAGGAACGGACTAAGGAAGGGATTGGGAGAAGAGAGAAGATTGATTCTGTAACATCGTAGTTTAGACTGTTAAAGTTTGAGGATTTGAATTGTAGATTGTTATCTGACATTTTTGTGGATTTGAAGCCTTATTTGTTTGATTTTTGTTGTTGTTCTTTGTGAAGAAGAAGACAGAGGAGACTTTGAGTGAAAAGAGCAAAAATGGATAATGTGTGATGGGAAGTTTTCAAGATTTTTGGAAATTTATATTGTTCATTTTTCTTTCTAATTTCAAAATAACATTAGAGCATCTTCAATAGTAACATATATTTAGAGTGTTTTAATCAATTCTGATTTTAATTTTAATTTTCTTTTTTAAAACTAATCAATAAAAAGGTGACACAGAAATATATTGTTTTAACCAAGATATTTATATTTTTTCTATTATCAATGGGATGGTCTTATAGCTTTATCAAAAAAAAAACTTATAGCCATGTTAATTACTACAAATCATGTTATGTAATTTTGGGTTAAAATTAATTATATAAAACAGTTAAAATTAATTATATAAAATGGTTCTCGAAAGTTCGAAAATGATATAAAAAATATTGAATAATAAATTACTAGGAAAGTTGAGTATACTATGAATATTGGATAATAAAACAAATTTTGGGTTCACTAATATTATTTAACTACTCAACTTTCTTAGTAATTTATTATCCATATTAATAGGGAAAATACTGACTAATGAATTACTAAGAAAGTTGAGTTGTAAATATTAATTTTGTTTTGTTGCAAATTTTCTGATTTTTCTAAATTTTCTATTTGTAAAGATTTTCTATATTAATTTATTGGTTTTATTGACTTGAGGAGGGTAATAATTTAGTACAAAGATATATATAATTTTGTAACAATTTAGGATAAAGACAAATCATTTTGCTTAGCAATTATTATTAATACAAAACGTTTAAGAGAAATAGGGAGAACTCGACCAAAGATTTAACTTAAACTTTCATGGTCCACTGGAAAGTTGGTTGAAGGATTTTATTCCACGAGGTGGTTGAAGGATAAGACAACGTACATTAAATAAATTTTGAAGTTTTTTACACTTTAGAATCTCACATTCTCTACATATTATTTAACGAGCTAGAAAGATGATGTTCATAAAATTATGATTTTTATATGTTGACGTCACAACAAATCTAGGAAATTGTTGTAAGCACATGACCTTATACGTAATTCAAGGGATTAACATTTCATCAAAGAGAACAAGAGAAGACAAGTCTACATAGACACAATGTTCAAGATAAAAGAAAAGAGAATTAGATAGAATGTGACCTAAGTACTTGTGAGAATAAACATTCTATTATCCATTAAATATTAGAATACACCGAAAATAAGATGAGATTCAGCTTTAAAAAAGAGAGTTCTTACATTCAAGAGTAAGAAAATCTCTAAGCAGAAGAAATAAGATGTTGTGTGGCTCAGGGATAGGTTCTCTTTAGAAAAAGTGCAGAACAAGATCTTGAATGTTTTTTTGGTGAGTGAACAAAGAGTGTGTTATAACTGTTGTTGTAGTAGTGGTGAGTTGGATAGTATATGAATCGTTTCAGGTACAAACTGTAAGTGTGTTAGATCCGTAGATTTCTACCTAGGTTGAGTAGCGTTGCATAATTTTGGTGGAACGATCTATTTGTGTTAGATTGGTTCAGTAGTTTTCTAGCTTAGGGATATATCCAGGTGCAAGTTGTGATGTTGTGTAACTCTCGTTGAACAGTCTAATTGTAATTGATTGGTTCGAAAGATTTATAATAAAACAATTGTTGTGTTTGGTATATTGTGTTGCCTTATGTTCCTATTTTCTATAATTGTTTCCAAACCCTTATTTATGTTTACGTATTATAAAAAGTTTTTTTTCCTTAAAAAATATATGTATATATATATGTATTTGTACCTGATTTTGAAACTAGTTGAAGTATTTCATATATTATGACCATTGACCAATAACTTTACATAAAATGGATGTACGAATCTAGAAAACTGTGAAGTAAAAAAGAGATTAAAAACTGTACGGAATTTTCTTTCTCTAATATGATAATGGTGGTTTTTGAATTTGAGCTTAATAGAATGAGAACCATAATTTTTCAAACAATTTATCTTATTTTTTGCAGAAATTCTATAGGCATTCATTGGTGCTTATTAGATGGCCACTAATAAAATGGTATAACGTGCCTACATCACAATAGAGAAACTATACTTGTTCTTTCATTTCTTTTTGCAACTAAGATTTCAAGAGATATTATACCAACTCACATTAGGTACCAATACATTAAAACCCATACGAGGGCTGGACAAATAGTTTCTTAAACTGTACAAAAAGAAACCATCTAGAATTTGAATATTGTTATTGAAGTTTTTCCTGAAGTTGAGCTTTGTGGTTACTAGGTGCTAAGCACTTTTTTACTGCAATCTATCACACCGGAAAGAGCCAAGAAAATCTTTGAGTTGAAGAAGATAAAAACAAAAACAGATTGAACATATAACTGAAGAATAGAAAATAAGTTAATTTAGACAAGCAAAATTTAAAAATGTAAAAATTTAGCGCTTAGAAAAATGTAAAAATTCCACAAATAAGTTTTCCTCATATTAATTACATAAGAAAACACTATAGAAAACAGAAATTAACCGAAAACAATGGTTATAAATTAATTACAAAGCGCAAAATTATTCTTACTAAATTAACTATTGCAAAAATTGTCTAGCGATGAGAACCAATTGGTTGTCCTTGTCGTAATCCACATCCACATCTATCTTCTCTTCACAACTCTAACACCACAACTGTAAAATCCAAAATACATAAAAGAAATTAGAAAATTAAATAAAAATCTGAGACTATTAAAAAATAAATAGATAAAGTAACACAAATTTTTATAAGCACTACTACATCATGAGTAAAGACACGCGATTATTCATTATTGCTGATTAGATTGGAATAAATAAACAAGATTGATTTGTGAAAAAAGTAATTAAAGCTATAGTATATAAATTCAATTTTGTTTTGTTTTTCTTGTTAAAAAGAAATAATAAATGGTCTTACATTCAGAATCAGTAGTGATCCAGTTGCCTTTCTTGGATCTGCATCGATCGAGTGGCGTAGGACCCAAGGAAACAAGTATTGCTGGTGAAGAAACTATAGAGATGTGATCAGAGGAAGAGATCGTTGTGCAACTCTCATTACTCTCCCATCTTGTAGATTCACTACTCATCCTTTTTGATTCTTTTTCAATCATCATCTTTAACTTTTTTCGGTTTCTCAACTCCATCACTATCTGAAATATTATACACTTCATCAAGAATAATCAATTTTAAGTCATCTAATGGGTTTGAGACATTGAAAAAACAGACCTTAGGGTTAAATAATTTGAGTGCTTTGTCAGATTTGGCTGCTGCAGCCCATCTCATGAGTTCCTTCATTCTTGAAAGTGTGGCCTTGGCTTTGCTCTGCTCGCTTTTCGAATTTTCTTTATTGGTTTCATCTTGTTTCTCTTGCTCCAAGACTTTGATAGCCTTTTTCGGATCAAACCTTGTTGATGTCACTTCTACTTGTTCTTCTTCTCCTCCTCCTCCTTGTGCCTTCTTCATCTTTGCCATTGAGCGAAGCAAATGTTCTCTCCTAAAGCTGTTAAGTCTTCTTAAAGTCAGTGTGCTATAGAAACAAGCGTTGGCTACATCTTTTCTACACCATAACCAGATTCCTTTGTAACTTCTCTGGTTCTTATGTTTAGACCCTCTTGTTGATGATCTTGTTTTGCGATCTGTGCAATCTGGATCACATTTATGAAATCGATCTATCAGAAAACAAAATGTTTATTGATTAGCTAAAAACAGTTTATTACAAAATTCTAGAAGTTTTTTATAAATATAAGAACAAGAAATCTACATAAACTCACAAGAAAATATACAAACAAAAAATGTAAAGACTTCTAGTAATAACAAGGTGATATACCCAATATCTTCAGAGAATCTAGTGTTGTACGTTGTGATTCTTATGATCAAGAATTATTTGACCAAAATAAGAGAAGGGATCAAGACCTAATTTGTTACTTACTTGTTAGAGTTGTAGTGGGTTCACGATCAGTGAATTTGAATGAATAAGACTCTGATCTCTCTGGTTCCTTTGCTAACTTGAAGAACCATTGCAAGATCTGGTCAAAACCCACAAAGTTTTAAAAGTGTTAAAAATATGGTGATTTGTGTTAGAGATACATGTGAATGATATAGAGCACATGTGACAATGACTAACCTCCATGTTCTGGCTGAAGATGCTTTTTGGTATATAATATAGTAGAGAGCTTGTGTGATTATTCTCTTCTGTATGTCTGGTGGGTCAAACCTAGATCTGTCCCAAATGTATCAAACAGATTCTTCCTTACACATATGATTAGAGACTTTGGATCAGAAGATGAAGACAAAAAAATGACTTGGGAGCTAAAGAAGATATAAGTGTTTAAATAATTTGTTGGACTCAATCTAATTTGGGGTATATATGGAAACATAACGTGGCACCGTACCAAAGTGGGGTTATATATATGTACACATGCTTCTTCTTTCGGTTGTGTTTTAGCCAGTTGATGTAATATAAGGATGTCACTTAGTTCCAAGGCTTTATTGCCAGTACTCGCGGCCACATACTTGTAAGTCATGTCATTTAATTTCATGGTGGTCCCTCAAAGTGATTTATTGTTTTGAAGTTAGAAATTTCCAGAGCATTAGTACATGCATGTGTATGGAATCTCACCCTGCTCTACTAGTTGTTACTCAAATTACTTGTTACTCAAATTACTTGTTACGGACAATTTCAGTTAACAAGTACTAGCCAATCATGTTATGACACGTAAACCTGGATCGGTCAGAGATCGCACGAGGTGAACCATCTCCCGCATTATAGTGTACACTACAAGAAATCATGTCTAATTCCAACCACATCCCGACGAACTTGATCACAAATATTGGTTGAAAGTTTATCGGAATTCGAAATCTATTAAGCGCATAAAAATCACGAATAATGTTTATTCACAAAATGACCGGATGTTGTCTGTCTAATAGCCAAGAGTTATTGGAATATATATTATATAAGGGTATAAGAGAAACATGCAAGAGTCAAATGGAACATTTCTTAGTAACAAGATATTACTAAAGAATCCATAAAATTAATTCTGAAGACCCTTTGAGATTCTTTATTCAAATCGAACATAATGTAAGACAGACTCAATTTGATACTTCATCCATTTCTCAAAGATTGTCATTCTTATACTTAGTTTTTGTTTTCACAAAGAATTTTGTTTTATCTATTTAATGCATATTTTTAAATTAAATATCTGTTTTGTGCATATTACTTCTACTTATTAATTATATAGAGAAGCTTATTTACACACTTTTTTAATTGTGTGCAAATTATCATTCTTATACTTAGTATAATTTGAGAAACATAAAGAGTATAATTTTATGTCAGCTTTCCGAAAATACTCCTACAGTCCTAACTAAATAAGATGAGAACATTTGCATACTTATAGAACACAACGAAAAGCTGTTGGAATAATAAAATAATTTTTGGATCATGGAAACACACCTACAAAAATGGACAATTGAAAGAAGTGCAGAACTAACTTGTACTTAAAAATGCAAATACCAAGAGATGATTTATATAAGTTAAAAACTGAAAGAAGAGAAAAGTTAGCCAAAAGTTCAGTTGTAAGAAACATTTAGTTTACTCGAGAGTAACAAAAATGAATATTCATTATATTTACAGTGACTAATTATTACTTTTTGTGCCTTAGAAGTTGAAAATTTTGCGGAAATTGTGTGGCTTTGGTTCATGTTTTAACATGAATTTGATATTTGAAATGAAAGCAAAAGTTACTTAAACTCAGTTACTAATTTGGTGTGGGGAAGGCAATCTACCTTTCGGTATCGATTTAAATTCGAATGTTAACTCTCCAAACTCTGTGAGATCGAACGTGTTATGGTTCATGCCCGCAAGTAATTTACGTGTGACGTGGCCCCATATCAAACCTCTACATGCTTTCAATTACAACAAGAGGCTATGGTTTGGTGGTCCTAAGTCTCAATTGTGATATCTTACCAATATTGTGGTTGATTTAAGACACATTGTGTAATAGAACTCATTTTAGTCAACTCCTATAATTACAATAGCTAGACCTCTTCAGACGGTCGGATTCGCGCCCGTCCAGCCCGTGACCGCCGGTGATCGCTTCTGGTTCAGACCATTGCGGGCAGCCCGTTTCGGACCGCGGTCAACAAACAAGATGTCCATGCCCGCCCTGCTAAACCCTAGCGGGTATGCGGGTCGGCCCGCGGGTCTTCTTCTTACATCTTCTGAGTTTCGATCTTCCATCTTTTGAGCTTTGATCTCTTGCAACTTCTACGTTTCTGAGCTTCGATCTTCTACTCATACTTACCATTATTGCTTCGCATGGTAATTTCTTTTATCTATAAACTATTTGGAATTTCGATTTATTGAACGAATTGATCCAAAAAAATATATTTGTGTGTAGTTGCGAGTCGTGCGACCTTGTATCTGTGCAATTCGATGCCGATTAAAAGATTGTTCCTTTGGGCTACAATTAAAGCTAACTAATAGCTGTGAAGCTACAGATACCAAAAAATGAATGAGCTTCGAGGTAGAAAAGTTCAAAAGTTTGAGACTCTGATTCCTGAATGCTTGGGGAGGATGACTAACTGATTTGATCTAGGAACTGTTGTTACTGGGAACAAGTTGCTTACTGATAAACCACATCGTATCAGGAGCTTAGTAGAGAATTTAAAGATGTTTATGAAATGTGGCAGTCGCCTCAGAACGCTCAAGGAATAGCTCGCCTCGGAAAGGAAGATATGATGAAAGTATGAATGAGAAATAGATGGCTCTTGTTCGTCAAAAGTTCACTGAAACTAAACGCCTTGTAACAGATGACACTCTTCACCAATCCAAAGATTTCATGATGCACTTGAAGTTTTAAGCTCCAACAAAAGAAAATTCCAAATACCCTGTCTATGAGGAAGGTTTGTTTGAAGCACATAAATTGCGGTCTGTCCGCATGGCCCGCCAACCCGCACGGGCAAGACCACTAATCACGCATACCCGTTTGGTCTACGCCCGCCAATTCATGGGCATCATCATATACAACGTCCATGTCCGCTCCGTCTTGGTCCTAAACGGGCATGGCCCGCGGGCTACGGGTCCTATTGACATGTCTAACAATAACCACAAAGACAATGATAAATGAGTTTAACTGCATCACGCTAGAGTTTCCAGTAAACTAACTATATATACATTAATTGTATTCTTTTGAAAATAAAATTTAAGATTTAGTATAACAGATTAACATTGGATAAATCATAAATGTTATCTTTTTTTTGTTCTCCGGTATGTTAAATGTTACATACATTATTGTTTCAGATGAAAATAATTTGGATATATGTTAGTATTTTTTCTTCACTATGTTAGATAAATAATCATTGTCAAACGTTGAACCTTCCACACAATGGTAACATTGTCTATTATGCTATAATTTCCATGTAATGTTCCATTTTTAGATAACAGAATAAGCTTAGTTTAAAAGAAATCAACAACATTTCATATTCGTAACAATGTCTAAGACCCCATCTAGATAATAAACGTCATAACAACCCAAAAAAAAAATCCATGGGTAATAATTACAAAAGACATAGCATAAAAGAACCATACTTAGTATACAAATGGGCAACATAACAAGGCTCAAAATAACATTTACATAACATCAAACAAATCCTAAAGGCTCTCGGGTTCTCAGCAAAACCTTTCCCTTTGCATCGGCCTGGTTCTGTCTGACCCGAGAGATATCGATAGTACCTAAAGACAAAACCAGTTTCAGTAATCGCAAAGGTTTTTTTACAACCAAAACCTAATGATTTATATGATTTTACCAGCTTATCGCGGATGATTTCCACTTGATCTAGGGCGTCCAAATCTTCGCCTTCTTCTTGGAATAGGAGTAGAATCACCGCCTATATCGTTCTGCAGACGCAACTCTTCATCATCATTGTTGTTATTATGTTCATCTTGTAGACCCAATAGATTCTCTCCCCAAAGGTACCGTCTATCTGAAGACGAACGCCTATGATTCCTCCATGCCCTTGACCTGTGAGATCTTGATCCACCACCATTGCCACTGCCACTAGAACCTCCATTTTCAAGAGACCCAATCATTTGAAACAATACTAAAGTCGTCCAAAGATCGCTCCCACCATTTCCTGTTTCCCTCTCACCTGAGAACCTGTCTCCGTTTTCTATAGCATAGTCTCCTACTACTACAGCACCAGGCATAGCAGAACGGATTGCACTTACTATATCTCCATACTCCCTCTGGTTCTCAAGGCGTCTCCAAGCTCTTTCTCTTGATGGATCAGTGTCTGAAGGACGAGTTGTCGGGTGTATCCTTCTGGCATGGCGACGCAGATCCTGGTAGTTTCCAGTAAACGAGCAGGATTCCCGGGAGCAACTTCGGTTCTTAAGATCAAGATACGTTCTTACTTCTTCTACAACCTTCCATCCTAAAACAGTACCTCGGCATAGAGGACATTTCAAGTTTGTGATATCTTCCGACACTTCTTCTTCTTCCACTCTCCTCCTCCTCCTCAGCGAATCAGAAGCCCCAACAGAGCCTCGGTGAAAACTGCTTCGACTGGCTATACCATGCTCGTTTTGAATTTCATGATTGTTTTCCCTTGAAGCCAAGTTCGACTCAGGAGTAGGGTCATTAGGGGATTCAGAATGAAGTTTCTTAAACCTATCGAGGCAATTGGAATGTCGGTAACTTGTATCGCAGATGTAAGACCTGCAACCTTTGTCATGAGAGCTGCACAGCAGTAGAACAGCATTATGTGGGTGATCCATGCAAACAGGACATGAAACCTCATCCAGTTCTTTGTGAAGAGCATGAACATCTGACTCGGTACTTAATTTTCGCTTAACACCAGCCATCTTGTAAAGCACTGTGTAAGCTACTCACGCATCGAGTTAGTTGGAAACACTAAACAAAGCTTTACAAATACAATTGGTTTTTTTTTTGGGGTCAAAAGTCGGAAACAAAACCATTTCTTAATCTCAATCAATCATGTAGCAGCAAAAACAAAACAAGACCAAAACCATATGTATAGCCAAACATAGTCCTCATGAACCACATCACCAAAAAACAGAAGAAATAGATATCTTAGAACTGACTCATGTTCTCGAAACAAACACAGAAGCTTAAACATGCACTTACCGATAAAGAGCAATCTTATTAGCAGCCTCTTGAAACAATCTACTTTCTTACTATTCGATCGCTGAAACTTTTAACTTTATGACAAATATAGGAACCTGAAGGATACCAAATTTGGTATAAATAACTAAACCACTATTCTTTAAGCTGCAGGGCAACCCAAATCTCTTAAAATCTGCACAACAAATTTAAAAGGTAAGAATCAAATTTTAAGAAAATTATCATATACAATTATTCATTAACACACAATAGATCCATACATACAAATGTTCATATAAACCACAGTTAAGCTAGTAATCAAGCAACTAGTGGCTTCATCAGAGGATAAAAAAACTAGAATCCTAAAACCCAAAACAACATTGGATTAACAAGAAATAAAAAAAATTGAATTAAAAACCTAATCTTTCACTACAATACCTCAGACTTCATCAGTTCAATACAAAGCCATTGATAGATTTGACCAGTTTGGCTTAAATTAGAAAATTTCAACTTTTAATTCCCAAAAGTTCAAAACAACAAAACCCAAAATCAAAGTTTTTAATCAATCTAGAATATAATCAAAAACTCAGATTCTTTTATACCTAATCATAGATAAATAAAACCCTAACACAAATCCAAATCTATCAATCAAAATTCAGAATTTTCAACGCTGCAAAAATCATCAATAATCAAAAACTTTAACAGCAACAAATTCAATTAAATCGATCCATCACAGAACAAAAACTTCAATCAGACGTACAACAGAAGATCAAAATAAATCTGGTTAAAAGGAAAAAAAAAATTACAAATTGGGAAAATTTAGGAGTAATTTCGTCTTCCCAGGGATTTGGATTGATGATAATAAAATCTTTTTGTAATGTCTCTTCTCTTTATTTGAGAGGATTTGAGATGATGAACGATGCTGAGATTTAGGAATTGGGTTAGGCGAAACAAAGGAGAATCGATGATTTCACTTACATGTTATCACAAAAAAAAAATGTTAAAAAAAAAACATAGCACTTGCATTTGTATTTATATATTATCATTTTCCACATTGTTTTAAATTCAAAAATAATTAAATAAACAAAAACTGCAGTAAAATATTTACCAAACGACGTCGTGTGATTCGCGTCTCGTGAGAGAAAAAAAAATGAGTTTTGTGAAGACGTTAACGAAGAAGGAAGAGATTGATAAGATCATCAGAGACACTGATTCCTTTTGTCTTCAACATGATGATATCGTAATTGAGTTTTCTCTTTTCTCTTCAACACGAAATCGCTTAGTTCCTCATTCGAAAAACCTAATTTTCAAAAAGTTTTGCAGCTTGTGAAATCGATTCGAGATGTATCGAAATTTGCTAAAATAGCTTTTGTGGATGTTGATTCAGATGATGTTCAAGTTTATGTGAAGTATTTTGATATGACTTTATTCCCTTCGACGATCTTCTTCTTCAATGCTCATCATATGAAATTGGATACTGGGTAATACGGGTTCGGTTTAGTTGTGGTTATGATACGGTTTTGGTGGCTTTTTAAGTTTGATTTTGGTTTGGTTTACAGAACTGCAGATCATACGAAATGGGTTGGTGCATTTCATTTAAAACAAGACTTTTATTGATGTTGTTGAGGTAACCAAAAAAAAATCATTTTCATCAATCTCTAAAAAAAATTTATGAAATTTTTGTTATCAATTTAAATACTCTGTTTTGTTTTGTTTTGTTTTGTGTTGTTGTATAGGAAATATATCGAGGAGCGATGAAAGGGAAGATGATTGTTCATTGTCCGATACCGCAAGAGAGAGTACCAAAGTATCAGCTATTGTATAAGGATGTTTAGAATCTAAAATTGGATTTTTTTTTTTTGTTTTTTTACAATGCAAAATCTGTATTTTTTTTCCTCATCATCCCTTTTATGTTGTTTGCAATAATATATACATGACATATTGAGATTTACATATATGTATATGTTTTGAACACAGTGGACGAAATGAGAAAAATTTGCGGATTTTTCGATAGAAACAAGTTGTGAAAAATGTTGATGAACTGACCAGTAGTTTCTTGATTCTGATGTTTGAAGTTAAGGTTTTGTTTCTCTTTTTTTGCTTCTAGTGCCGTGTTCCATTGACATTGTCCGAAGTCGGCTTGTTATCTCGGTGAATGGAGGGCGAGAATCCGGGTCTATGGACCAGCATTGTTCAATTAGCTTTTTCCAATCCGGGGAACATGTTTTCGGTATAGGAGGTCGAAGTGTGTTCTTGACGATCCCGCCTTATAGTGTTGGAAAGAGGAAATAGATGAGAAGCATTTAGTAGCTGCTGTGTTTTTGAGGTAAGTGAAAATGAGTTATAGTTTTTTGACTTACCAATAATTGCTCCACAATGCATATCTGCATAAGGTTCCTCTCCGGTTAAAATCTCCCACAGTGAGATCCCATATGAATAAACATCGACCTGTTTAGACCGAAAAAATGATATTGGTTATGGTTAGATTCATGAAACTAATAGGATAGTGGTTCGATTAGTGTTTTTTACTTTCTCAGAAACTCGGGTGCTGCTTCCGTTTAAGAGTTCAGGGGCCATCCATGGAAGTGTTCCTCTTACTCCTCCAGATACCAAAGTGTTACGTTTGATTCTAGACAAGCCAAGATCTCCCACCTGCAGAAATTATAATGCGTAAGTATTAAGTGGATTCTTGGAGCAACTATACGAATATATTTTCATTGATATTGTATATGTTTACCTTGCATATAGGCCGTTGTGGATCCCTTAAGTTGACAAGCAAGTTCTCGCATTTGAGATCAAAGTGAACAATGTTCTTTGAGTGCAAATACTCCATGCCAAAAGCTGCGTCCATTGCGATTATTGTCTTTCTTCGAGCATCAAGCACTCTGCATTAGCAAATCTGGCTTTATTAAGTCTCTCTATAGAAAAGCTTGGGGGAGGGCGGCGACAAATTATATTACCTTTCTTTTTTGAGAAGAGCATGCCTAAGTGACCCATTAACCATGAACTCTGTAACAGTTGCTAAGGTTCCTCCAGCTCCATCAGGGACTATACCATAGAATGCAACAACATTTGGGTGATGAAGAGTTGATAGTATTTGTGCTTCCCTCCAAAAGTCTTTGGTCTGATGAAGCAAAACAATTTAGTGATGTAAATGGATCTATAAGGATGAAAACAACTTCTCTACTCGTAAATGGGTTTTGCTGAACAAGGATGGTTATTAGAGTAAGACTTGAACAGCAGCGAGATGAGAAAAGAAAGAAAGAAACAAAAGATTTTGAGGACTAACCAAGCGTTCTTGTTCAGATGATCTCCCTGCAAAGCAACTTTTCCTTATTCTCTTTATCGCAACATCTGTTCCTCGCCATGTTCCATGATAGACAGTTCCATATGTCCCGGACCCCAGTTCTGTCAGGTCTTCAAGATCAGCATTCTTTATTATCTGAAGGTTCAGAATAGGTAAAATCTCAATTTTTTAAAGCATGTAAAAAAGTACAGTATTGTCTTCTGCATTAAGTTTTGTTTAGAGAAGATGCAACAATAGAGTTAGTCAAATACAAGCTAAAATAGACAATGCCTCAGATTTATCATATCCAGTTTTTCCAAAGTCATGTGATTATGGATTACTTAATTTGCTAAAGTAAGATGCCTAAGTACCTGCAGGCCATAAAAACTAGCTTCCATTTCAACAATTAGTGTCTCTTGCAAACTATTGTCTTTCTCGCCGGTAATTTCTTCAACTTCCTGTCAACAAGTGACTATGATGAGAACAAAGACCGTTTCCTTAGGTGATAAGGTTGCAAACAAGTAAATCACTACCTCAGAAAGGAACACAGTATCATTGCTGTTCATCTTTGTGTGTTGAATGGTTTGTGGTGAATCTATCCCTTCAACAGATGGGATCTTTAAATTGTAAATTTCACGAGCTGTGGATACTGCTGGCTGATTCAAATTCATACTTGGGATCGTCACATGGTCTGAACCATCTTCCCTTTGTATTCTCTGCATGTCAGTTAATACGGTTAGAATCTAACAGAGGATAGACATGTATTGGGATGAATATAAATTAGAAACTCGATTTTTTGCAACACTCGCATTCTTTGGCGTAGAATCAATTTTCTTTTTTGCTGATTCTGAGGAGATATTAAACAAGAAATCCTCATTAGAGTCCACTCTCTTATTTAACAAGACCCTTGAAGCTTCCAAATTTGTCGCACGAGTTCCAGGCTCCTGACTAAGATCAAACGGTTTCTCGGTGACTCTTTTTTCATTCTTCATATGGTACAGAACCCCCAGTGTTTCCTCATTTGGAGGACTAGCTGCAATGCCTTCATCTAAGGAGACTAGACTAGCGGATAAAGTTCTCGCCAGCAAACGCTCATTATCTTGCTTTGTTTGCTTCCATGGTTCAACATTAACCACTGAAGTCTGGTTTCCGTAAAAAGGTAACTTATTGCAATCCATGTCTGTAGGTATTGCTCCTGTCCCCATCACTTTCCCTCCTAGATGAAAAATTGTATCACTGTTCCCTCCTTGAACCTTAGCATCCTGATTTAGATAAATCTCATCATAATGATTGCCTGCAGATGAAATGTCTATATGCAATGTCTTGTTATCACCAGATAGTCCTTGTCCTCCTGGACTTGGGGAAAATTTTAACATAGGCTCTCCTCCCTCAATGGACTTGAAATCAAGTATATCACTTTGTGTACGACGATCTGCTAGATCATTATTCCTATGTACCTGCACTGGCTTCTCTTGTGTTTGTTTATTTGTAAAGTTCAATGTTGAATATGGGCTATGTCTCTCTTGTGAAAAGTAACTAGAATGTCCACCATTAATCTCCAGTGTAGAGTCTGAGTAAGAGTGTGGGATTCCCAAGAAAGAATCATTTGAATTTGTAGAACCAGAAAAGGAGACCTTAGATTCATCAGGCATGCTCGCTTTATCGTAGTAGACCCTTCCATTATTCACAGACCTCTCTTGGTTAAAGCCAAGAGTATCAACATGACTGAGATTGGGAGGAGTCACAAGTTTCTCGTTGAAGCCACTCTGAAACTGAATCCCATAAAGATTATCTGCCTCTTGCTTGTTATACTGACAGTTAACTGAAGGTAATGGTCGCGGTTGATGATATTTGGAATCATTCATCTCAAGGCTAGAGTTGTCTGGTTGAGCTGGACTAATGGAATTATTGCTCTCAGAGCTGGAGTTGTTGCCATGAAACTGTGAGTATGCAGCATTTGAATCCCTATGCTGCAATGGTAAAGGAGAAACAGGAGGCGATGGATAACAAGACGTGTTAAACTGAACTCCATTGAAAAATGGATTTGGATGCATAACACTAGAGTCTAGTCGAAGCATCTGACCCGGTGTTCGTTTACAAAAACTCGGATTGCGGTCCAAAATGTTTACTTGACAACGTGTATCACCAACCAACGTCTGACCACCACCGGAAAATTTCCTGGGAGTAGTATCAACATTACAGTTCATAGCTGCAGCGTATTGACAATCAGGAATGTTCTGCTGAATCTTGTTTTCAGGCTCTCCAAGAGGAATCAAGAACAGCCGTGGCCTTTGTGAACCCTCGAGCCTTTCTAGTCCATTGTACTCTTCAATCATATTCTGAAGATCCTCATCCGAAGATACCGATATTAAAGAATCAAGTTCATCCCCTGGAAGCTGATACTTAATAGAATGCAATTGTTGACATATAGCTGAAGTCTTCTTCTTAAGTTCTTCCCATGAAAGATTCTTATGAATCGAAACAATATGCGTCTCTCCCCCGACATATTTTAGTTTCTCATCAGTTGATCTCGGCATAATTCTCCCACCAAAGCTGCAAAGAAACTTCACTTTTCCAAATCTATCAAAATCTCCTCCTCCTCCTGCTCCTCCAGTATAGTTATTGGACTGAAGACGCTTTGGTATATATACAGAAGGCGGAGGAGACCTCCCTGTGACACAACCTTGGTTTGAGTTTATTTCAGCAAAAGCTTTCCTAGTTACAACTTCTTTCTCACAGCCTACATTATGGTAAGCATTAAAGTGAGGCACAAAACCACCATTGTCAACGCGTATAGAACTCCTCGGATCTCTTCCAAAATCATAAGCATCAGAAGGACATTCAGATTCTATCCTCCTTAGTTCATGGAACCAAGCACCACTATCATATCCTGGTTGGTGAGTCTGATAGTAAAGATCCCCAAATCTATGCATATCACTATGAGTTTTTGCTGAAACAATAGGAGTATGATCCTTAACAAACTCCATAGAAAACTCTTCACCAGTCTGAAGTGAAACATTTCTTCTGTCAGCTAAGACAACAGCTGGTTCCACATTTTGAAGAGTCCATCTATCTGACATAATTGAAGTCTCTCTCAAACAAAGCTATGAGTTTGTGAAATTAAATCTTTGAGCTTCCATTATAAACAAAGAAGCCTTGAACTAAGCTAAACAGAATCAAGATTTATATCTTTGCACCTGAAAACATTTAAAGGAAATAAAATTACGTAAGTATTCTTAGACATTTGAATTAGCTATTTACCTTAGAAAATAACAGAAAAGAAAATTGAAAAATCCATATCCATATATCTTCTTTATGTTAGTCTGTTTTGATGTTGTTTCGAGTAATTATGCTCTGTTTTTTTTTTAATGGATTTTGATACTTTTTTATTTTTATTTTATTAGAGTTTTATATGGAAGAAGAATTCTGGAAATATCATACATGCATATGGAATTCAAATAAAAAATAATAACAAGAAAAAAAAAAAGAACATGCATCAATTATGGGCAGCCCAAAAAAAAAAAAAACTAAAACAGCCAGCTCAAAACTTCAATGTGTAGGACCTCTAAATAACAAAATTATCATCATAAAAAATTGAATTATGAGACAACTAGAACAACAGAATTCAAATAACAATCGCATCCATAATCATATCATAAAAAGCTAAACACATAACTTGGAATCAACGCCAGCTTAAACTCCGATTTTTTTAATTCCAGATATTAAGAACATACTATATAACCAGGAACAGAAGAATGAGAATAATCAAGTTCTTAAATAAAAACAATATGATCATCAGATTTGAACTCTATATATATATATATATATATGTGGATATTTAAATTTAAAATTACGAAATGATCTGGGGAAGATAAAGTACCTTCACATTCGGAGAATCAAATATGAGAAGAAGAAGAAGAAGAAGAAGAAGAAGAAGAAGAGAATCGATGAAGAGAGAAGAAAAAAAGAAGAAGGGAGAAGGATTGATTAGAGAGTTGGGAGAGCGAAGAAGATCAACATTTCCGATAATTACGCGACATCGGACTTTACCGGATCTTTCGCTTTTTTTTTTTTATTCGCTTTTCAAATAGAGAGGCGTTTTGGAGACGCAAATAAAACTAAATATATGTACAATTAAATATAAACTTACCTCGTATCTATTATAAAATTTGTTTCATAATAGATATTGTTTTGTGTTTTCAATGGAAATGTTTTATAAATTTTTCGATTTTGTCCCTATTTTTTTTAATGTGTTAACCAATAAAATAAAGCTAAATAAATATTAACTAATAGTAAAAAATCAATTTTTATTATCTAGTATTAATTTATATAAGTTTGATGTTATATAAATATTTAATTTATATTAGTTGTTTAATTAAATTAAATTCATGTCACCAGAAAGAATTAATTATGAAAATTTAACCAGTTACATTTAAACAAGTGTTATTTGAATTACAACTAGTTACCCCTTCTCGTTATCTCTAGTTTTTTTTTCTTTAAAAATAAATTATAATGAGAAATTGACTGACTGACTCTAATGAGGAAACCTAAAAAAACTGAAGCAGCAGTTCAAGATCTACAAAAGCCCTTTCGGCTAAGTCATGAGCCAATAATAAAACATCTTAAAGTTATGATATTTGGATAAATTAGTTAAATTCTTACGTAATATTATCGATGTTCAAAATTTTGACCTCTGAGGATTTTAACTTATTCGAAAAAATTGAAATCTCGAAATAAATCAGTTTTACTTTTTAGCCATGGCTTTTTAGTGGATTTTTAAATATGACTTAATATTTTGCCCAGGATGAGCCAGCATATCTTACGTAAATATGATTTTAAATTTTATTCCGATTTAAATATGACTTAATATTAAAAATTGTAACTATAAATAAAATATTCGATGACAATTGTTGTTGGTAATGTGATACAAAGTTATTGCCTATTGGTAGTTTTTATGGTAGTGATGCGTTTTACTAGGAAATTGGACAATAAATTTGTTCAAACACGTTGTTAGGATTGGGCATGAAATTCGATATTCGAAAATCCAATCCTAACAGATTTAAAAATATTCGAACTAAATCTGAAACGAACAGTTTATAAAATCTAATCGGTTTTTATTCTAATTTTTTCAGATTTGGTTATAATCCGAATCCGACTAATATCCGATCGGATACTCGAAATATAATATATATATATATAATATTATATATATTCATAAACATACAGAATATATATTAGTTGTCAATATTCATAATTATATGACATATTTGAAAAAAAAATTCTTATACTTTTCTATTAAAATTCTTTTTCTGATTAAATTTTTTATTTATTTAAAAAGGTAAAAGTTTTGGACTTGTTTTGAATTTTTTGGATTTTTTCGGGTTTTTTGAATTTTTCAGATTATTTTGGTTATTCGAATCTATTAACCGAATCTAAAAAAATTTGGTTTCTTATCGGTTTAAATATAAAATTTGTGATCCGATCCGAATCTGATAAAATCCGATCCGATCCGAAAATATAATCGAATATTGTTCGGATTATAAAATCTCATATTCGAATAATCCGAATTCGACTCAATCCTATCCGAATCCTAAAATGCCCAGGCCTATTGTTGTAAAGTCTAGTCTAAAGTACTTCATCGTTAGCAATTGGAGTGTTAAAGTTGGTCGAGTTTGTCATCATTGTCTTAACTCTTAAGCTATGTTTTGAACTTGTTAGTAATGTACTAAGCCTATGAATAATGGGTGAAGCATATCTGGGAATAGGCCCAATTTTAGTAGCTACGATTCAACTCTTTTGACGGCCTTATATTGAATAAATCACTAAAGTATCCTGAAGTTTAATCGGGTTTAATATGATTGCGAATCAGAAAAAAATGGAGACGGGCTCGTATATCAGTTGCTTGAGGTATTTGACCAAATTATCTGAATTTAGCTAGATGAATGGATTAACCATTTGTTCACTTCTGTTCATTACTCAACCCAATTGCAACACTTAGGAATCACATTGCAATAATATCAATTTAGAGAAACATGTATATTAGTTTTTGGTTCATTGGGTATTTGGGTTGCGTTATTCAAACAAAAGTGAATTCAATGTCTTATCTTTCTTCATACTACTTTTAAAAACATAAATACCTAGTCATATATATCTATTGAATAACTTTGTATTTGTTAAGTTTAAAAAAAACTTCGTATTTGTTTTATAAAAAATCGTTTTATATTTTTAATATGAATTTTCAAATTAATTTCCTAATTTATCGTTAATCCAAAAACTACCTTTCTTTAAATTTAACTTATTAATATGTACAAATTTATTTTTATTTATTTGTGTGTCAAAATAGCACTTTTGTGATAGGGAAACAGTAAACTATGTAGTAAATGAATTAACTAAAGTAAGTGTAGCAACTATAATCCCCCTGGCATGTTTATGAATGCAGTAGTAAGAAAGAATTGGCCTTGGTAACACTTTTTTTTGCGTATATTAATTATGTCGAGAATTCAACCATCAACTCGATTTCACCACCATATATAGAAATAATTTAGCATAGCTCTTAGTAACTCACTTGAACAATGTGAATATATCAGTGTGATCCAAATGATACATTTCTCTAACAATCTATGGAAATGTAAAACCGGCGGAAGTAATGTTCATGTGTCTTGATTAACGGTGATAACCGGCCGGCCATGTGGCTTGTCTTATATGCCAAAGTCAATGCCAAAACAAATGTGCTTCGAGGTATGGCCTCCTTAAACTTCCCACTATTTACATATATTATGTGGTTATATATTTTTTCTACTCCTAAAGTGCATAGATTTCTCTCGTGTAAAAATATTAGTTACACTTTTTCAGGGTCCATTTTTCATTCGAAAAGTTAAATTGCACAATCTTTTCTTTGAGAAAAAACCCTCATAAGTATCAATAGGTTCATATAACATTTTAAGTTAATAATATAACTACACATATAAACTAACCAATTATCAAAAAAAAAGTACCCATAATTTTATCTATAATGATTAATGAGATGTATTATCTTGATTTGAAGCTACCATATGATTCTTAGCTACCGATAATACTCGTACGGCAAAACAATTGTTTATTTTCCGGAAATCCATATGTTTAAAGATTCGTTAGAAAACACCAGCATTTATGCATTCATTTCTATTAAATTTTCTTGATCTATACCGTTATACTCTTTAGATTCATGAATTCGTCGAAAGAAATGCAAGGTACAAATTCTGGATAAATAATTTTTATTTACCATATTAAATTCATTGAATATATTTTGCAAAGTTAACTGATTTTATTATTTCTTAGGTAAGATTCCGACCACAAAAGTTACATGTGTTCTTTAATTTTTCATTTTGTAGTTCATAGAACGAGAAAAAATTGCAGATAATTATAATTATTTATCTATATTTTGGGACGTTTTAGTTATTGTTGGCATATATTATATAGGCAAAACAATAGGATTATTGTAGGTATTGAGCATTATCATTTTTATTTCCGTCAGTATATAGATATTATCTACACCACTATTTTGGGTGTATACATTGTACTTACTAAACATACAAAATCCATTATTCACTTTAGCGAAAAAGACATGAAAATACATTAATTAATGAATGGCATTATAACGTTATCCATAATCACGACTTCAAAATTCTTATTATAAAACGTGACCTAACCTCAAATTTCTTAAGTCGGCCTTTTGATTGAAACTAGCGAATACTTATTTCTAACAATTAATCAATATTTTAAAAATCACTAGGCGCTAGTCGGGCCCGACTAGCGCCTAGAGAATTAATCGGAGATTAGTTTTAGGTTATTTTAATATTTTTAAAATATATTTATCTATTATATTAAATTTTTAAATAATATTGTTTTTAAAATTATAGTAAATACATGAAAATGTAGTATTAATAATTTATTTTATGATTTTTATTTATAATTTTAACATAATTTATTATGAAATATCAGAAACTAATAATATAAATGTCTGAATAACAAAAAAAAAAAATTATACTTGAAAATTTAAAAATAATTGGATTATAGATGATTATGGCGAAAATAATCGGATTAGTCGGGGATTAATTGGATTAGACGGAGAGTAATCGGTTGACTGACTTTCTCGAGGGATTAATCATCAATCGAGGTGGCGAGAGTGGGTCTAGCGAATAGACGGAGTGTAATCGCAAGTAGGTGGAGATTTTTAGAACAAGACAATTAATACAGATATTCAAGCATATAAACTAGTGGTTGCCATGAAATTTATAGTACCCGAAACGACGACCATAAAAATCTTAAAAATATGTACACTACTTGTTTATTCATCAAAAATTAACTACTCATAATCACTTAATTTTGGTTCATGAATTTAAAAATTAATTATAAATTATAGATTGGAAGATTTAGAATATCCCAATTCTTCCATTGCCACTTTGATCATGTTTGGTTACTTAAACGTATTAAATAGAAAATATATATATGCGTATTCACATGATATTTGATACATTAGTTTGGATTTTAGGTCAGGATCTCTTAGTTATAATTTATTTTTTGGATTGTTCTTCTTATAAAAGACTATTTTTAAAGTGATGTTTCGATTGAAACTAAACCAATTATAAGCATAAACCATGGAGTTTTTTCTGACAGCATAGATAAAGTTTTTAATGCCATTATTAGTGATAATGAATTAAAAATAGAAAAGTGAATATCAAATTTTTTTATTTTCCTAATTTAACCTTAGAATAGACAAAAAAAAAATTTGATGTGACCATAAATATTATTATCAAATGTGGTGAATGATTGTTTATTCTTTGAAAGTATGATTTACTAAAAATATACTATTACACTACCGAAACAAAGATGTAGAAATATATATTATTACTCCGTTTAGTGTATTAAACTAAATTTTTATGTTTCACGGTGATCATATGTGCTAATTTTAATGTTCATTTATCTAAATGACAAGGGTATTAAATTCCTATTTATCTTAATGTTACATTGTTAAAACTAATGAACTAGTTGAAATTAAATTTAAAATTTTTGAATGTTCTTTTGTTAAATGTGCAATAACTCTTAACTAAACATCATAAAAAGAAGGAGTATTAAAGAGAAAAAAGTACTTACCAAATATATGCATCAACAAAGGTAAAAATAGATGCATATTTACGATTTCTAGAAGTACACTAATTTGGTTAAAAAAAGAAGTCAAGAAAAAACCTCAAAGTTATTTACCTTCCATTTTTTATTACGGATGAAAATAATGTTTTGAAAAACAATTTATTGTGTTGTAAAAAAAAAAAGTAGTCAAACATTCAACCTTCATCACGCATGGTAAGACGGCAGTTAATAAACGCCGTTAAAAAACATATCCCACCGTAAGAAAAATTCTAACGTCCAAAAAATATAGTTAACGGAGTTAAGCTGCTTCTTCCTACCTTCGTTGCTTGCCTATATATAAATAAACTAATTTCTCCTCCAGCTTCTCCAAATCACATCTTTCTCTCTTCTCCTTTCTTCTTCATTATACTCAAAGGAGAGAGAGAGCTTCAGTAAATCCAACAATGGCGATCTGTAAAAGCTTCTTAGCTCTCTTAGCAGCTCTAATCATTCTAGCTTTCTTTGTTTGTGTAAATGCATCAACAATGTAAGCTCAAAGGAATCTTGAAAATTTTCTAATGTTTTACTAACTGTGGCTATTAAAATCGAAGAAGTAAGTTTTGGCTTTGCATTTTTGTGTTACAGAGCATACGAAACAGAGGAGCTGAAATCTCATAACTCAAATAATTCATCAACGGCTGAGAAGTGCGTAATTATTACTTATGTTTTATCTCCACCGTCCAGATTTGATTAACTAGAATACTTATATGGTCAAAAATGATGTGGTTTTGAGTTCACAGGTTATCTAACGGTGCATGGAATGAACACGCCGTTAAAAACCCAGAAGAAGTAGCTGCAATGGTCGATATGTAAGATTCTCTCTATGTTAGAATATGTTTTCTATGCAAAAATTAAAAATATTTTAATTAACAATTACTTAGACATCTCACTTTCATATAAATAACGTTTTCAGATAGTCAAACGTTGTATAATTCCTTAAATAAGTTGCACACCCATTATTTTTCTTTACTAAATTTAAAGAATTTTCTTTAATCCCATAAATGCTAAATCATAAAAATGATTTATTGTAGAAACCTCTTTATGGTTCCGAAGGTTTTTTTAACATATTTTGTGACACAGCCACGCGGTAAATCGTGATCGCCATTTAAAGCGCCTCTGTCGTCGCTATTTTTCCCCACCGACGCAATTGTATTTAATGTTTACACATATTCGTGTATAAATATATCTGATTCTGTAGACTCTAACATTTATTTAAAGTCATCATACATATAGAAAAATAAATAAATAGCAATAGAATAATATAAAGGTTTTTTTCCGTATGGTCCGTATCACATGAAATATAGTTCCGTATAATTTATTAATTACTCACATTTATTACATCACATGGGTCCCTCTTCCCTCCACGTGACATTGTTGAAGTCTAAGGGCTTTTAAATGAATTAAAAAAACTTAATAGGTTAATCTATAATAATTTTAAAATTCTGTACTTAATCTGTAATTCACAGGAGTATTAAGAACAGTACAGATCGGAGGAAGTTAGGATTCTTCTCTTGCGCCACCGGAAATCCAATCGACGACTGTTGGCGATGTGATCGGAAATGGCATCTCCACCGTAAAGCTCTAGCGAATTGCGCAATTGGATTTGGTCGTAACGCCGTCGGAGGTCGCGATGGTCGTTACTACGTCGTTTCAGATCCATCAGATAACGACGTTGTAAATCCTCGTCCGGGAACGTTACGTCACGCCGTGATACAAGATCGTCCGTTATGGATCGTATTCAAAAGAGACATGGTGATAACTCTAAAGCAAGAGCTAATCATGAACAGCTTCAAAACAATCGATGGACGAGGCGTGAACGTTGCAATTGCAGGTGGTGCTTGTATTACGATCCAGTTTGTGACGAATATAATAATCCATGGGATTAATATTCATGATTGTAGAAGAACTGGTAACGCTATGGTTCGAAGCTCGCCGAGGCATTATGGTTGGAGAAGTATGGCTGATGGTGATGGCATTTCGATTTTTGGATCGAGTCATATTTGGATTGATCATAATTCTTTGTCTAATTGTGCTGATGGTTTGATTGATGCGATTATGGGATCTACCGCCATTACTATCTCCAATAACTATATGACTCATCATAATGAGGTTAGCTTCTTCTTCTTCGTCGTCTTCAACGAGATGAAATTTTAATGGAAGTAGTGCTGAAATGGTTTTGGAATCACTAGTTTTGAAGTGGATTTTTGTGAATTTAGCAGCAAAATTTTTGTGAAGGTTTCTTTAATGTAGGTTAACTTCTTTGCTCATTGTTGTGCCTTACATTACCAAATTGAGTGAGCTTGAGATGAAAATTCAATGGAACTAGTGCTGAAATGGTTTCTGAATCACAATTTTTGGAGTGAATTGTGGTGAATTTAGCAGCCAAGTTTGTTAGTATTGTGAAGGTTTCTCAAGTAGGTTGTGATAAAGATTTGTAATGTGGATTTGTCTTTTGATCTTAGGTTAATAGCTACAGAGAGGACCAGTTTTTGATACTGTTTTTTTCGATGTTTTTATTATAAACTTTCTTGAGTTGATATGAGTTTTATTGATTGGAATTGACCAGGTTATGTTGATGGGGCATAGTGATTCATACACTAGAGACAAGATGATGCAAGTGACTATAGCATATAACCATTTTGGAGAAGGGCTTATACAGAGAATGCCGAGGTTATTATATTTTTTTCTTTATTTTGATTGTTTGCTGATTGCTATAGAAATCAGGAGTGTTGATTGCATATGTTGTTATTTCAGATGTAGACATGGTTATTTCCACATTGTAAACAATGATTACACTCATTGGATAATGTATGCAATTGGTGGAAGTGCTAACCCTACCATTAATAGCGAAGGCAATCGGTTCCTTGCCCCAGCAAACCGGTTTGCTAAAGAGGTAATACCATTGAGTTCTCTCTTTCATCAATTCTAGTTCCATCTTTGATATGGATCTTACATCATAATTGATTGGGCAGGTGACAAAGAGGGTTGGATCATGGCGAGGAGAATGGAAACAATGGAACTGGAGATCGCAGGGAGACCTAATGCTCAATGGTGCCTACTTCACTAGATCTGGTGGTGCTGCTCCTGCAAGCTATGCCAGAGCCTCTAGTTTGGGAGCTAAACCATCTTCTGTTGTAAGAATGCTTACTTACAGCGCTGGTGCCCTTAAATGCAGGTATGGTATGCCGTGTTAGTTAATTGAAGAGGGGAAACAAAAGAAGAAAAACAACTTGTTTTCTTCGTTCCCGTCTTTTACAATTTCGTCATCTCCCTTTTTTGTTCTCTTCCTTCTCTTTTACCATCTTAGACTCCTCTCTGCTTCAACTCGTCAACCTGGGCCAGCTTTGATGAGCCGCAGTGTTGTTCGATTCGACTCCGAATTATAGTACAGAGCATTCTTCTTCTTCTTTCTCATTACTCATTTGGTGTAGTATCGTCATGTATCATATATTCTTCTGCTATCAAATTATAATACCATGAACTGATTCTATTACACAATTCTCATCAACAAATATAGATAAAATCAAATAGGAATGGTTTTTTTCCAATGAAACAAATGCATATAGCCTACTTTAGTGAGGAATTACACTAAGAAGAAAAAATACCGAATAGACTCAAAATGGAGCTTCGGCATCGCTTCTGGTTTCGGTTGGACTGTACAATGCGGATCTATTCCTCGGTCTGTTCTCCTCCAACTGCTTCACAACTTCTTCCATGGTGGGTCTAACTGTTGTAACAGGAGAACAACATCCCATTGCTAGCTTCAATGCATGAACCAAACCTTCTTCCATTGGACTCCTTATTCCTTTCAATGCCTCCAAGTCGAAAATCTCCATCGTCGTCTCTTCCAATACCGCAGCTTTAACCAAAGAAGGTAGATCCACAAACTCATTACTGGTCCTTCCACTTTTACCCGGTTTCTTACCCATCAATATCTCCAATAGAAGGATCCCAAAGGCGTAGACATCACTTCTTGGATTGCATTTCTTCATCTTGTGGAGTTCAGGTGCTTTGTACCCATCGGACTTCGCTTGCGAGACAATCTCATCTGCTACTGCTTGTACCATTATCTTGTCAAGCCCAAACTCAGTTAGCCTAGCAAAGAAAAAGTCGTCCACAAGCACGTTCTTTGATCTAATATTGCCATGGATGATAGGAATGTCTTGTCCAGTATGAAGATAAGCAAGTCCTCTTGCTATTCCAAGTGCAATCTTGTGTCTCCTCGCCCAGTTCAGAGCTGGCTTTCCTGGTTTACTTTCTGCACATCATTCAGACAACAAACCCCAACACGTAAATAACTAAAATCTAGCAAGAAAGATCGATTAAACAAGATGGATGAGGAAAGCAAATACCGTGCAACAAATCATGTAAGCTTATGTTGGGAAGATAGTCATAGACGAGAAGCTTCTCTCCTCTCTTCCCCTGATAGAAAGCTCTCAATGGAACCAGATTCTCGTGCCGAATGCGTCCTAATTGCTTTATAACAGGCAAACAAGAACTTCTATCTTTGCAAGTACCTTCTCTTAATAGCCTCAATGCAATATTCCCTCCATCACTAAGCTTTGCCTTATACACTGTACCATAGCTCGTCTTCTCCATAACTTGCCCCGTTGCATTCAAAACATCGTCTAATGTCAGATTCTCGCCACCTTGAAACACAATTAACTTCCCTTCACGACCATCTTTCTCACTTATCTCATCCTCTTCATCATCTTCTTCCAAATCATCATCACTCTCTACACTACTTTTTCTTTTCTTGTTCTGCAAATATCCTATTAACAACGAGGCCACAACAACAGCCCCAGACATTAAACCAATCACAAGACCAGCAACAGCACCAGCACTTAACCCAGTGGCGCCTAGACAAGACTTCAAAGGCAAACCACAAAGGCTAGGACTGTTCCCTTCAAAAGATTCAGCCCCAAACTTTGCTCCACCAAAACTAGGCAACATCCCACTGAAATTATTGTGAGAAAGATTGAGACTTTCTAACTGTAATACACCTAAACTCTCAGGAACAAGACCCTCAAAGACATTACTTGAAAGATCAAGTGATTTAAGACCTTTAAACTTGGTTATATACTCAGGAAACTCACCAGAGAACTTATTACCACCAAAATCAAGAAATTGAAGATTACTACAAGTTGAATTTGGCAAAGCAGGCTCAGGCAAGATACCAGACAAGTCATTACCATGAATCTTGAGAGACACAAGCTTATCACAGAGGTTCCAAATCGATGGAGGTAAAGCCCCAGCTAAGTTATTACCACTCAAATCAACATCAGTTAGTGAAGAAGTGTAACCAAGCTCAAGTGGGATTGATCCACTTAAAGAGTTGATGTTAAGGAACAGACTCTGAAGCATAGAGAACTCACCAATCTCTCTAGGGAGTGAACCAGTGAGATTAGCTGAAGGAAGCTGAAGTGAGAGAAGGTGAAGTGATGAGTCATTGAAGAGAGACATATTGGTCGATTGAGGTGAAGAGAGGTCACTACATTGAAGAGGAGAACCATTTGAAAATACCCATTTTACTCCTCTCCATTGACAAACAGGAACAGATGAGTTCCAAGAAGATAACAGTAAGCTATCACTGTTTCCTTGTAGTGAAGACTTGATCTTTCCTAGAAGAAGCTTCACATCAGATGAGCCAGCGAGTGATTTCACACAATGACAATGATGAATCAGTGCAAAGAAGAAGAAAACATGAAGAAATCTCAATGCTTCCATAACCATTTCTCACCCTGAGAGAGAGTGAACGAGAAAGAGAAAAGGTTAGAGAAGGTAAAGATACTAACTTTGGGTTTTCAAGGCTGCTCCTTTGTAGCGGAAAGAGACTGTTGACTACTTTGTTAAGCACTTTGGTCAAATACATCAACGGCTATGATTTAAACTTAAAACAGAATTGGTTATTAACCGTTAGATTTAGCCAAAAGTTGGAATCTTTTTTAGAAAAGTGTAAAACTGGATTGATTATTGAAAGTCCGATTAAAGGGGTTTTAGAAACTTAAAACTTAAAAGCGATGGACAAGAATGGTATAAATCTACTGATTACTCCTGAATTTTTAAAGTTACTTTTCTTTATCCCTTTAATTCTTTAATTGATTAAATTATTAGCACGCTCAAATTTCGAACTAAGACTTATTTATCATGCCAAAATAATAATAAAAGATGTTTTGTCAAGGTGAAGTTTTTGTTCTGTATTCTGGTTCACGAGATGTTGTTTCCTATTCCTTGAATCTTGTCCGTACATGAGTCATTGGAGACGTGAGATAAGTGAATCAACGGCTGATGAGGGGAAAGGTGGATGAATCTTGGATAGTTCTTGTTTCCTAGATGACAATTTTTTGGAAGAATACAGAAAATGGAGAGCCAAGTTTTGGAAAAAGGGAAAACTATTGACTAATTCGAAATTTTGTCTATGTCCTTTTGTGTGTTGCCTATTTCGAAATTTCTAGAGTCGAACAGACCAGTCCATGATACGGTCGATAACCATAAAATACTTAGATAAGAGTTATGACAGCAAACGATGTGGATTAATTTACTCCGTTTTATTGGTTGATTTAACCAATTTTTTTCTTCAATAGTACTGCTAAATTTTAAGATGAAGTGTAAAAAAAAAAAAATGTTTAGGTGTCATTGTTTCGAGACATAACTTACTATTTATTTATATAATAAAATATTCTTTATAAAACTTCTGTGTATTAATAAACGAAAAAAATAATATTTATTTATAGCAGATCAAAATTTATGAATGGTGACCAAAAACGACTAGATTGTTTTGTCTTGTGCAACAACCATTCGAAACCAATTTGAATCTGATTATAATTTTTTTTGAGAGATTATATATTGTCATGAGTTTGATTTTTTGCAAGTTTTGTATGGAAGACAAGAAGACTAAGCAAAAGATTATGGCCAATAACTTTTTATACTTTGAAGTTTGAAGCAATGCATATTTTTAAGGTAATGTTTATATTTTAAGAGCTGCCACATTTGTTATCTTATACTGTTAAAAAAAATATTTAAAATGATTTTACTCAGTTTTAGTTATATCTTTTGAAAATTTAAATGATGGTAGGGATAAGTCACTTTTTTTTTTAATTCGAGCTACTATTTATACTGGACTGATACTTGTTTTTAGTAATATAGAGTTGGTCTAAAAATCCGATTCAAAAATAATATATCATAAACATATAAAGAAGTTTGAAAAAAAAAAATTTGAAAATTTTGGCCTAATCGGATTTGTCCCGACATACTTGGTTTAAAAATTCTGATTTGATCCACAACTTTATCTCAACCTACGTTTTTTTTAGTTGGTGAATTTTCAGAAATCCTTAAATAAAAGTAAACAAAAAAAGGTTGGTGCATTTTCAGACTGTTTTTTTTCTTATTTTTGACAAAGATTTTCAGCATTTGTTGCAAATCAGAATAGAATTCATTGTTGTATATCTATAAGGTGTGCAGCATCTTAATTCTCGACCCATTGTAACAAAAATGGTCAAATTTTGATCGTAATAAGACCCCGTAATCAGAACAAATTATGTTCTCCAGATATTATTCTCATGCAAATTTATAGATTATAGTGTAGAAAAAATGAAAACATGACTGATTAGATTACGACACTACTGTGTCACGCCTTTATCAATATCTGAAACTGTTCCATTCCCACGCCGTTTCTTTTGTATTCAACTTCACTTTCATAAGACAAATTCTTCGTGTGCTCCTCCTTTTCTTCGTTTAATTCTCATTATTAATAAGTCACAAAATCATGTGTTTTCAAACATCTCATATCTGGAAATGGTGTTTGTGTTATATTTCAGGAGAGATTATTATATTTATTTTGTTGTAGTTTTTAAAAGTCTTACGTATGAGGCTCATATCTTGATTTGACATATCAAGAACGAGTTAGGTTCTCTGAAATCGATATTATTAAGTGAAAGATTAAATTCAGTATAATACTCTCTCGGTTTTATATTAAGTGTCCAAACTTTAGAATTTGTTTTACTATTAGTGTTGTTGGCCTCCATTTAGCTTGATCGTCGGCTCACATTTCTCCGTTTTGCTTAGTGTAGTTCCTGGTAGTAGTAGTTGTTGTAGGCAGTCAATTGAGAATTTGGTCTTAGGCTCATTTTGTGGGTTGGCTTTCTTGAGTCCTAGTTCTTCCATTTGTTTAGTTCCTCTCAAAGTGTTAATTAGTGATGTGCTTGGCCTAGGTTTCATTTTATGGGTTCATTACTCGGATGTTATTTCACTTCAGTGACATCTACTAGCTCTCTTTCATTTCCTTGTGGGGTTCGAGTTTGAGTTATAATTAAGACGTTATGTTGGTCTCGGCTTCTGTTCCTTCTCTTGCATGGCGTAACCATATCTAGGTCTGTAGATGGCTTTGGTTTGGGCCTACGGAAGGTCCTTGATCAGCTTTGTATTAGGGAAGACCTTGATCTTTTACGTCTTTGTATAACTTAAATTTAAATTCTCAGTAAAATTTCTAGATGAAGAATAGGATTATGCGACCACCAACAAATTTAAACTTCAACTAGGCATTTTAGATGTTACACCAAAAATCATCCACCTGCCCCACATTTACAAAAAAAAAGGTGGTAAATTTACGAAAAGGAATATAGAGAAACTACAATAGCTATAAAGCAATAGAGCTTAAGAAGCTATGAATATGCAAACCATTAAGACAAGTGTCTCTGATAGCCTCTACGAGTTCCGCAGGGAAGGAGAGTGTTACAGATGGTACGGTCAATTTATCAAAAGATAACCAATGGAGTGGAAACAAGTTGTGGACACGATACTTACGCTCCTTCCATAAGATAAAGATTGTAGCTATTGTTACCAGACAATAATAGAGAATTCTTGATATCCTAGACCTAGATAAAAGCCAAGAGAACAATGTGTGCCAATTAGCAAATATAATTAAATTGAAGGAGGCCTAGTCTGTAGTAAACATGATGATAAACTGCTCCAAATATTCACAATGTAGGAAAGAGGTGATCCCGCAGCTTCATATGTTGGATGCAGAGACAACAAATGGAGTACATATTCTTCATTCCCCCAAATATTCATTCATGAGTCTTACTTTCACAGAAAATTTATTGAAATGAGCTGACCAAAAAGTGAATGCATGCTTAGGACCATCACACTTGAACCAATCTGCGGTAACCCAAGTCATCTACCAAACGCTTTCTTGAACCATGCGTAAAGATGAATAACTATAATTAACTTCCTAGTCCCTCTAAAACATTTGCAACAAAACTACTTAAACGACTTTATCATTTTGTATTATCATCGTCCATAAGAACATACTTAAGCACAAAACATTCACACCATAACGATATGTCAAATCAAGATATGAGCCTCATACGTAAGACTTTTTAAAAACTACAACAAAAGAACTATAATAATCTCTCCTGAATTACAACACAAACACCTTTTCCAGAATTAATCATCTTTACAATATCCTGATGGTAAACAAAAAAAAAGTTAAAAAAGATTCCACAAGAAAAAAGAAAAATGGAGTAAAAAACCTGGACCCCGAAAAAACTGCTTTAATCGTGACCGTTCCTTGTTTTCAAGAGCCCATGCATGCACGAGAAGTGGCAAAGTAGGTACGCTGCCATTTTCCTTCTGCCTCTTTATTCTTTGGTACATAATAATATTATATTGTTTCTATCTTTTTTTCATTTTCATTTAACAGTTTGAGAAGTTGGTGAAGCGACCACATTCGCCGACGGAGAGTTATTGTTAATGTTCCTCTGCGATTTGCTTTGTCTCTTTGGTGCTGATACTGACGACGGCTGAGCTTCCGGCTTTTGTCCCGCCGGTTGTCTTACTTTAACCCCTCGTATCAACTGCCATAGTATTAAATAATGATGAGATTCAATAATATAACCAACAATGAAGAGTTAAATATCAAGGAATCTATAGAAAAATGTTATGTTTCTTACATATTTGCCACATTTGACGTCGGAGTATATGACTATGAAATCACCTTCTTGGAGTCCATTTGTTTTCACAAAATCGCCTGTAAACATAACTCCAAAGAATATTAATTGGATGACATGATAATAATTACAATAGAAAAAACAAGTTATATTTTCAAAATTGTACCAGTGTTCTCGAGGAGATACATCCTGCTTTTGTTGTTAGGCCAAAATCTGCAACCCGTTTTAAAGAAGAAAAATAAATACCCGAATAGAGATTGGTCGCTTTTAACCAAAAGAATAGAGATTGGTTTGAGTTCCAATTCTTGAAAAATGCACACAAAGATAGCTAGAGATAAATAAAATTAAAATGCAATGTAAAAGTTTTCATAATAATTAACCATATATATAGTAATTACCTATACCGCATGTTCCAAACACGAGAGGTTCCAATATCTTCCATGGCGAGAGAGATGCCGTCTCTTGCCTCTAGCTCCGGCAAGTGCGTCTCAGCTTCTTTCTGTTTTTTTTGTTCATTTAAATAAGTTCAGTAAATAAAAAAAATTAACCAAAAGGGTGGAAAAAATAACAAAAATGTAATTTCAAAAAAATAAGGAAAGCAAAGTGTACAAGAAATTAAAAGTAAAATTACTTTTGGCAAGACGATCCTTCCAAGGTTACCCACGTCGCTTTGCTTCAAGACTTTTTGCAGTAGAAACCGCAAATTCTTTTCTGGTTTCCATCCCTAATATTAAAACCAAAAATCAAAATCATTTCATTTACATATTGCAAATATATTTATTAATCAAAACAGCTTGTTCATCAACCATTACGACTAGTGCAATTACACAACTAATGATCAAAGTAAAGAATGAGAAAGATGATTGTGCATGTATATATACCTGCCGGCGATCTGGAACCACTTGCTGACGTGGCATAGCAGAAGCAGAGCCAGCTCGTTTCATGGTTGGTAATTGAGTCTCCATAACGGCCGGAACGTTAGGCCAATACATCCAGGTCCCACCAGTGGTGGTTGTGGCCACAGGGTTAAGCTGTTGTGGGGCCACAGCGGCACAGCTATCTCCCATTTGAGTCTGGTTCTGATTATTGTTGCTGTTCTTGTTTCTATGGTGGTGAGACAAGAACCTTCTCTGTCTCGCCATACGTTTCTTTCTTGCTTCTTTAGTAGCTGAAGAACACAAACGGAGCAACCTTTGATCCCTCATTGGTCCTGAAGGAAGATAAGGATATTGATATGGATTCATGTTGAATCCTGTGAAACCACCAGCTCCAGGGTCTTGGAATTGAGTGATCTGCGAGTTTGGTGGCATGGCGAATTGTGGCATTGGACCGGACTGTGGTGGTGGCCATGACGGTGGAGATTCCAGCATAGGAAGGTACTCCGGTGGTGGTGGATAGTTTGAAGCAGGCATGAATCCAAAACCCGAATCCGAGACGAAACCCGGTTGTGGTTGCTGTGGAGGAAGTGGCATCCATGTGGAAGGTGAGAAACATGTTTGATCAGACGGTGTGATTAGATTGTTGTTGTTAATAGAGTTAGGGTGTTGAAAAGGTTCTTGTTGATAAGAAAGATTGCTGTTGTTGTTGTTGGTGGTGGTGGTACGTCTTCTTTGTAAGTGATTAGTTTGGACCCATTCAAGAATCAGCTTCAAAAGCTGCTTCATAGCTTCTTTACCACCGCCTAACCTTCTTGCTGCTGACTCAATTGTTGATTTCTTTATCTTCACTTTCCTCAAATCCTCAGCCGACACAGTCTCTTTGTTGTTCTTTAGCCACTCCAAGAACACAGTTGCGAGATCATCGTCTTGTTCCAACGATGAATTCATCATTTGCATGTCTCCTCCACCACTGTTGTTCTCCATCATCGGAACAACGACCTGTTCATGAGCTTGTTCTCTCTCGAGAGTTTGATCCATCAAATTAGGGTTTGGTGTGTCGTCATCTTGGCTAAAGATGGCTGAAGTATCAAAGAAATCGTTGCTATCAAGTAGATCCATGTACCCAAAAGTCTCCATCATATCAATGCAATCACCACCGCCTTCACCGCAACCAAAACCTTGACTATTCTCTAACGGAATCTCCATGGAAGCTGTGGACTGTAATGGTCCAGAAGATTCGTCACAGTTTCCTGATCCATATTGGTTTTGGTTATTAGTCGGATCTTCTCCATCTGATTTCAATATAGCCCAAGAAGCAGCTGAGGAAGTTGAAGAAGAAGCTGCGGAAGAAGAAGAGGCTGAGGAGAGAATTGCGTTGACAGGAGCTGGAGATGTTGAAGACGATGATGTAGACGACATGCATGGGAAATCAGGAAGTATTGGGAGATCTCCATAGAAGATTGAAGGATCATGATTAACAATCAAATCATCATCTTCATGATGACCATGACCATGATGATGATTATGGTCATCACCATGGTCGTCTAGCCAGATCTCTCCACCAACCTCACCTATTCCATCCATCAAAACAGTCTCACCAGCATCTCCAGCAAGTATACCACAATCCTCCGCCAGATCTCCACCGTTTGGTGCCACATGCAATGTTTTCATCGGTGTGATGGGTCCGTGAATAGTTCTTTCTTGTGGAAGTGGAAATTTGAAACTATAAACTAGATTGGAGAGAGAGGGATAAAAGTTAGGGTTTTTAGTAGTTGTACGGACAGGTAGGGTTTGTAACTTTGTATGTGAATAAGGAGGCAAAGGAAAAAGGAAATCAAGTACCCAACTTGACTATTATTGAATCCTCAAACAACATAAACTATCTGGCTATCCATCCCCATATACATACACAATATATAATCTTTATATACCACTACAATCTCTTTTGAAATTCAGAAAGAGCTTGAGAAGGTTAAAATTAGACAAAAGGTAAGAAAGAGGATCCACAACATATGAAAAGATCCGACCAAAGCTAATCTATTTCCACTAGATGAATAAAGACCAATCGTAATATGGTCTAAATTGTGCTAGTAGATCTGAAGTACACGAGATGTGATTAGGTCACAAAGATTGGTCTCTTGTTCTAATGAAACGCAGAAAGAGGTTTATTGATAGGTTCTAGGGAGAAAGAAGAGATGAACAGCTAATATGTAATCTAAAACCGTTTGGGTTACTCCAAGGATATATACAAGAAAGACTCTCTCCTTTTATTTTCTCAATTATGGAGAGAGTAAAAGCAATATTATATTGTGTAAAACTATATAAATAAACATGGTTAAATCACCCGAAGAAAAAAAAATAACTTAAATAAGAGAGCCCCATGTGTGTCCCAGTTTGTTTCATGATATAATATGGAATTGTTTTTACAACTATAATGAATTTTTATAATATAAAATAGGTTTTTATATATAATTGAACTCTTTTTCTGACGATAATTGTAAATTTGGCTTTAAGTTATTCTGTTTCTCTTTTGTAGCATTTCAATTAACTCAGTGCAAAGAAAAGGACAGAGACAAGAGTTTTTCAGTATTTGATTTTTCAAAGAGGACAAAAAGCAAACGTTTTAATTTGTGGCACTATATATGGACAAAAAAATGTTGCGCTCATAAATATTTAAAACAACTAAAAACAGTATTAAGTATCTCATCTTGTTAGAGAGTATACAAATAGAAAACATGTTTTGAAATTAAATGGTGCTAAAAAAGAAGTAAAAAAATACATATTTAAGTTGATAAAACAAATAATGACAGAGAGAATAGAAGTCCCCTCGTGCCGCTAGTATCTAAAGGTTGGTACAGAAGTTTGTGCCCACGCGCCATACGTTCGAACCTGAGTGGTGAGACCAAGCGGTGGTTCTTAACCATATTTTATATAAAGTTATATAATCTCCAATGATAAACTTTCCTCCTATGTTTATAAAGTTTCCTCGGTCGGTTTAAATGTATCTGGCCAAAAAGATTCGAAAAACTTGCACTGTCCGATTGAAGTGGGAGAGGAAGATACGGATTTTATTACCACCTAATATGTTATTACTTTGGAACAACATATGTTTTGTGAGTTTTTTTTCATGAGGTAAAATAAGTAAATTTTATTGTATTTCTAAAAAATTTAGTTATAAACAGAGTTGGACTTTGATTCAAAATGAGATTGAGAATGTCATGTGAGACCTGTTGTCGAGAAAATAGGTACTAGTATTAATTACATGTTAATAAGTATTACTTTTGTTTTAAACAAACGAAAAACATTAAATTTTGTTGTTTCTTTTTGGAAAAAATGTTCATTTTTGGACCTTGATTTTTGAAAAGTTAACAGAAAATGTTGTTTTCTAAATATTATTACAAATAGTTGTCTTACACATATATATTTACTTTAAACTCTTATTAATATAATATAGACAATTTTGAAGAAAATGCTAAACGATAGTGGCAGTGATCCTTTGCCTATAATCTAGAACATTTAGTCGAAGCCTAAACGATTTTAAATTGTTAAATTTAGATATATATATATATTCACAAAATATAATATAATATAACAAAATTGTAAAATTAAATTATAAAAACATGAAAATAGCAATGTTTTGTAATTTTAAGTTTTTTTAAAAAATAATAATATTATTTTACTTTATTATATAAAAATATGGATATTAAATCTGCTTAATTGCATAAACCGTCTAATGAGTGTTTAATCCACTTAATAATCGCATATTTTATTAAATATAACTATTCGTATAATATAACTGATTTTTTTTTAAAAATGGGTTATACACTAATCCATATATCTAAGGGGGTCTAATATTTAGGCGACACCTAGACAATTGCCTATACTGTTTTTTTGAATACTGCCTATAGAACTAAACATTTATCTAAAACTACATTAATATTGTAAAAAAAATATATATATATATATATAATATATAACTAGACGATACTATTCTAAATAGGCCTAGACATAATAACTGATACTTGAATCTGAAACCGACTCAAAATAAAGAGTTCGGATCGGATATGAGTGTAATAAAATATCCGATCAGACGTATATTTTTTACTCATCGGATACCTGTATCCGATCGGATATATCCGAATAATCCGAGCTCCACCCAAAGTAATCCGAATTTGTATAAAACTTAAATATTTTTTTTATATATGTTAATTTTATATGTTAGTTTAGTTATATTATATAATTTTTACTTGAATTTTTTTGTTATTTAATGTTAAATATTTTATAAATTCAAGAACAAATAAAAAAAAAAAATTTTGAGTTTTGGTTTAGTGGTTTGAATTTTCTGGATTTATTTTGATATTTTATCTAGTTTTAATGAATTTAGGTTGATTTCAAAAAAAAATAGTAAATATATATATATATATAAGTTTTTAAAATTTGGTTCAAAAATTATTTGAGTTCATATATACCCGAAATGATGAGTTTTTATCCAAACCCAACCCAAAATTCTAAAATACCCGATTAACTCTTATATCTATACATCCGAATATCCGAAATACCCGATCCAAACTTGATTGGATACCCGAACGTCCCATCTCTAATTCTAAAACAGAAGGAACATACATAAATGAGGTTGTTTTTGGACATTTCATTATTTTCAATATCAACGAGATATTTCCATTCCATACAGTTTGATTTATCTTACATTTGTCCATTTTCTAGTTAATGTACTCATAAAAATGTTATATTCAATTTTTTTTGCTTAGAATAGAAACTGCAAACTATTTTCATGAGAATAATAAACTGGCTTAAATTTATAAAAATAACGAATAAATTCAAATATATATTCCAAGAATAAAAACACAAGAAATCGGTAACAAAGATTCCAAAGAGAAAATGAAAAGGCAAATAACGAAATTTCAAATAAACTGATGAATTAAGGAATACGAGTTAATCTATTTCTTTCACTATTAACATGGTTATAACTATAATATTTTACTAAGTTATATACAATTAAAATTACATATATGCACATATTATATAGATCCATTTAATATCTTTTCAATTTCATTTTAGTTTTTTGGGAATTTATGTAAATCATTTTAACTACAAGTAAGAAATTTTAAAAGAAAACTGTATGTTTACTTAATGGACGATTATATATTAATTTTTATAACACATGGATATAATTAATTAATTAGTAATAAATTTTAGTCAACGGACTTATCACCTAGCCATCCCAAAAACAGTTTTTAAGTTCGAGTATCGATGACGGACAAATTTATTTAATCTATTATAGTTTTTGACAAAATAAATTTATAGATTTTGGTCTACCACTTTTTGGTTATAGTAAAAGAAAATTGGTTCAGTTATCTTATAACTGAAACTAGACAAAATATCTGAAATTTGATATGATATAATCTTAAAAGTAAACTGTCCGAAGTTACTGGATTCGAATGTGACAATCTAAAGACCATGTATCCAAATTGATGTGGATCATTCTATATATAATTTTAGTTAAAATATATTTATGGTATATATATATAGATAATAAATATAATTTTTTTATCAAAATGTCACTAAATATATATCCTATTAAAGTATTGGTGTAATAAATAATTTGAAAATAATTATAAGCTAATTTGATAATTTTGATATGATATTTTCTGTTATTTGTTTGGTTATTTTTGTTTAGTAATTTTACATTATTATTCTAATATTTTATTTATTTTGGTTGGATTCAAAATGGATCTTCTAATAAATATGGACTGAATTTCAGTAATTATGTTTAGGATCCAATGATTCTAGATCTGGATACTATAAAAATTTATGATATCTAATTCATACATACCTAAGTTGTTTCAGTGATTTGTTATGTTTTTAACTTGCTTAACCGTTTTTCCTTTATATGATGACAAAGATGATAAAATTAGAATATGAAAATTCTAATTGAAATTGGACTGAACACAAAGCTTGTATTTTATTTGTTTATGGTTTACGCAACATGTTTTGAATTTGCAGATCAGATAATTTATTATATGTATCCGTTTTATAGTCACGTGTTTAACTATTTGATAAACTCTAAATATTTGACTAAATATCTGATTTGCTGCGTTAAAATTATTATAAATATCCACAAAATGAAATGAAAATTTAAAACTAACAAAGATTAATTAAAGATCAATATATATATGTATATATTTGTTGAAAAAATCAATATTCATTTAACATTTTTGTTACTAAATTTTGGAAATCAGTAATTTGTAACTAAATACATGATTGAAAAACCTAAATTGTAAAGCAAATAATTTATAGATATAGCATACATACTAAGATTATTCACACTTCATCAATAAATTGGGTTGTGTCCAACCCTAAGTTAGTGCCGTACATCATCAGCCTTAATGTTCAATTCTGCCATTTTCTAATTTCTACAAACAACCAAAGTTAGTATAGATTTGTTGCACATGAAAACAAGAAGCCTTTCGTCACCATTCGTGGTTTAAGCGGCGGGTTGTCTTCATATGCTGCCACGTGTCGACATTTCTGACTTCGAAGCAACTTCTTTATCTCGTCCACCAATAACTACGGTTTACTTTTTTTTTTTTTTCCTCCATGGACCTTTCTCTCTCGCGTATCACATCTAGCAAGCAACATATATCATAAAAATCTAGTATAGTTAACTCGCGTCTAATTAGATGAGTTTTAATGTAGTAAAACTTACGACTTTTTGAAAGAAAAGCTAAAGTAACTGAACATGTTTTTGTCCATGATCCGGAAAAATTATAGAGCATAAAATCCAAAACTAAGAGCAGTATATACTATATAGACGTACGCATACACAATTATAAACTTATAATTTCAATCTATATTATATATATGATTTCTTTTTGTGGTGAAACTATTCGACTACTAACATTGCTCCACGTTAACCCTTGCGTGAGCTTTGCATATGCCTCTGCCCTTATCTTAGCCTTTAGGTTTGTCCAATAACAAGCGGCCACGACTACATTTCATCAATTTTGATGATAGACCGCTGCATTAAAAGCAATATGGTAATATCATGGCTGTAATGCTTGTCTTCTTTGTTTTTTTTGCCAAGTTTTCTTCATTACATAATATATATATATAACTACAATCTGTACATATAATTATAGTAATTGAATATTTGTGTCAGGAAAAAATGTTTTAGTTTTTTCGTAATTACAGATAAGCTTTTGTTGTTGTTGTTGTATGTGGTAAGCTGATACCATAGTTTCAGTTTATGAGATTCTACCGGTACCTGCATAAACAAAAAGCTTGTCATAGAAAGATTTGTTTCTAGGATAAAAACCAGTGTTTCACTTTGTTGGGCTCAAGATCGGCTCTGTCGGTAGTCAACCAAACTATAATAAAGAAGAAGGTTGAAAAAATACAGTCATGATCTTGATTCGAAGAGATTATGAGCCTAATACTCAAACTTTTGGCTGATAAATATGTGTTCAATTGTTTTAGATGTTTTAGTGTTTTTCTGTTTATTTCAATTGATTTTTTTCAAATTTCTATATAAGAAATTCAATTTATGGAACTTTTGTAATTATTAATATTTTGCATATTTTTATATTAGGTGAATTGTCTAAATTAAATATTAAATTATGTTTTTAAAATATTTTTAAATGTAATTTATTGTAGTTTATTGAATTACTGTGTTTTAACTAAAACATACTAATTGTAACATAAGCCAAACGGCCCAAAGCCCCATAAGAGCTAGTGATGAAACTTCATTTGCTTTGGAATATTTTATAATTGATTCATACTTAATTAATCTAATAATATAGTTTCAGTTTTGGAGTTCATGTAATTATTTCATGCAGTCTTGGTGGTGTCTTTGTTCATTTCCATCATGTTCTTCATTTAATTAGTCTCGTGTTTCTTCGGTCACATTTTTCGTTTTACTCTTCAAAATTTTAACCGTGTTGTATGATCAATTTTGTTCTATTCTCTATCTTATTTTCCGTCTACAAATATGTTTGGTTTAGTTTTAATTTGGTTCATAGCCCTCTTGTCACTAGCTATATTTGATTTCATATATGATTATTTTTATTTTCTAATTTGACTTAATATAATCTTCCTTTTCTACATATACAATTTTTTTTGGATGTTAATTCTGTATCAATCTTGATTTGTAACAACCATGTTATTTGTAAAACATATTAATCCATGAAGAAAATAGTGCTTTTCTTGTGTATTTTTAGCTTATCAGAAAACGGAATTCTCCACTTTAGTACTCCTCTTTGATTAATAATTTTAAAAATTACGATACAATTATATGATTATGTAACTTATGAAAGTATTAGAAAAAGAGAAACAATCAAAACTTTGTCACGTGGAAGTGTTTTGTCATCATGGAAAGATGAACTCTGAAAGTGTCACTCGTGATGAATGTATTGTTGGGGAACCTGCTATGGATAAACTTGCCATTTTGGGATTCTCTTTTGTTGTGTTTGGCCTATGTAATTAAAATTCTGATTAGTTAGTTAATTAAGTTGCAAGAATTTAATTAGTTAATAAAAAATTAGAAACCACGGAGGATTATGAGGGAGACACATCACATTTATTCGGGGGAGACGTGATTTGTTTGACTTAGAGGCAATGTTGTGAGGTTTCAGTTATCCCTTGCTAATTACAGCTGCGTGACCAATTTCTTTGTTGCTCCTTTTTCCTTATTTCCATATCTTCTAGACTATGCAACTATTTTTTTATTTGTGATTTCAACAGTTTTGTTTACCAACAAGTAGAATAATGGTTCTTTATTTTTATGGAGTAGTATATTTCTGTGGATGCAAATGAAAGCTACATTTTCAAGTAATGATTATTTATAATTTTTCTCTTTATATATAAAAAGACGTAGTAAATTGATCTCATCATTTATATGGACCATGAGAAAGTGATAATTCCGAATATGTAATATTAAAAACTGTCCTCTGGGGTTTCTTATGTTGGTTTTAAAGATTGTTCTTCGTTAAATTAACAGACCGTCATTAAATGCGTATATGCGTGAATCTTCTAATATATCACGTGAAGTAACTGAATAAATTGTTCCAAATTAATAAAACTTCATACTTGTTTCTACATATCTACTTATATCGAACTTTGATTCTTGGAATCATGTTTTTCTTTGTCATTTTTTTACCACTACCTTAGCATCGTTCTTTGTAATTTGTGAAAGGTATACAAGTGAAGTAGATGAGGTCTATAAGCGAAATTGACGCTTTTCCTTTTAAGCAAAATATTCAACTAAATTTTGAATCCATGATTAGGAAGAATTTTTAAAAATAAAATAAAATAAGAATAACCTTGAAACTGTGATCTTAAGGTAGGAAACAACCAGTTTTAATAATAATATACGATCAATACATCTATAATTATATTTCGCAAAGGTGATTATGACAAAACCAAAATTTAAATTAAAGTGATGTTGAAGATGGAGATTTGGAACCATCTCCTCATTCATATATTCGTTTTGATAAATATTCGTTTATTGTTTGAATTCTTTGGAACTGAATTTTTCGTTCCAATATCTGCCCTAGAAAATGATGAAAAAGGTAGAGATGTTCCATTGTTTGGATCATTTGGAACCGATATGTTTTCTCCAATGCCCACTCTAAAAAACGTTGGAACCAATCTCTTAGTTCTAATATCTACTCTAGAAAATAATGTAGAAAATGGAGATATTTTATTGACTGATCTCTTTTCTCCAATATCAACTGTAAAAAATGATGGAGAAGGTGGAGATATTTCATTGTTTGCACGTGTTGGAATCACTCTCTTTAATTTAATATTTGCTAGAGAAAATGGAGGGAGTGCTAGGGATTCCATATCGTTAGAAACTTTTTTACCCACATCAAAATAGGAAGCAAAGAAAAAAAAAATTTAGCGAGTAGCTAATGAAATTGTAAGAAAAAAAGAATTGAAGGGTGAAAGTATGATATATTTAGTTGAGTGAAAATAGCTCCTTTATGTAAGGATTTGTAGAACATACATAATAGGACCGTTTGAGAGGAATATGACTTTCAATGTTAAATCCTTAAATGAAAAATCCAATCACATCTAAACAAAGCATTATAAAATGAAATTTTTTTGAATAGAAAGGTATGTATTCCTTGTATATATAATCTTATTAAAACTCGTTTCGTACTACATGAAATTAGTTTCCAAAAAAATATAAATTTTGTAGTTGAATTTGATTTTGAACCTAATCTAAAACAGTAATAAAGATATATCGGAGATGATTTATACTTTCTTGAATAATAGATTTCTAGTAGATTAATATTCTCTATAATTTTGGATATCTAATATATAAAGAACAATGAAAATGGATTTTGATCCGAAAAATTGCTGTAGAGGATTGTGCTAGTTGTTGTATCACCACAAAAGTTCAAATCCGAAATAAACTTTCATTGAGAAAAATTAGTTATTGAGGAAAATGAATTACTAAATATAAAATAAACTCTTTTCCCTCTAATTTTTTTGTATTCTGAAGACAACATTGATGTAAACAAGTTTCTCAAGTGTGAAATACGGTGAACGAAACAATTTTAGATTGTGTGAATATGTTCATAACTAAATTTTTTAATTTATACTTTGGTATTTAACTGGTTACAAAAAAATAAAAGAGAGGAAAAGATTTGTTTTGGTGGACTCAAGAGATAATTTCTTGAATCAAACCGGACAAGATAAGTTTCTCTAAGTCAACTACAGCTTGATGAGTTTCATCAATCTGAAACTCACTTCTCCATCCCAAATCCCAAATTCCATTAGTCATCTCTTTCTTCTTACTCTTTAAATCCTTCTCCAACACCATGCGAGTACTCTCTTTAACAAAGCTGTTCTGTCCTAAAAATGTATCTCTGTAACTTCTTAGAGACTCATATTTATCACAGACTTCCAGTAACAACTCATCAATGTGCAAAGAGCTTCTTTGTGGACAAGTTGGGTCTGTAAGAAGAAGAAGGCTTCTGCATCTGGCTACTTCTTTGGCAAAGTCTAGTGCAAGTTTTTGGTCAAAGATCACAATGCTGTCTCTATTTTGAAAAGCTGATTCTTGGTTTCTTTTAGAATTGGTGACTAAGTCGAAGAGATCCTCTGCGTAGCTTATGAAATCTGAGGAGGTGGAAAGGAATGATTTAAGAGAGGTTTGGGAAGCTTCTGGTTCATGAGAATGTTGAATGGTGACAGAAGAAGAAGACACTTCATTGTCGCAATGGCCTTTACAAGAACAAAGGTAACAGAGTAGATATATGAGGCAATGCTTTAAAAAAAAAAACTTTGAAAACATCCTTAAGAGTTAAGAAGTGTAGTAATAACCTTGTAGAATGTGAAACTCTGAAGAAGTGGTTTCCTCTGAAGAAAGTTGGTTTATTGGTCCGCGTGTATCCTGTGAAGTAGCTGAACTATTCTCTGAAGTGTGCTCATTGTCTTGTTGATTGAGTTTCTTCTTGGCCTAGATGAGAAACAGGATTAATGAAACGTATGTAAATTCATAAATGAAGATCGTGCATTGAGACAGTGAGAAAAATTTGCTTACATTTAGTTTACTAACTTCACCGATCTTCTTTTCTCGATTACTACTTTTCTGCTCACCACTACTAGAGCTTGAGCTCAATCTGGAACGTCGATTCTTGTTTTTTGAAATGTCTGAAGAACTGTTCAATTTCTTGTGAGTTATAGGATTGTTGGGTGGCTTAATAGCTCGGTCTTGAGGACTTTTTCTGTCCTTACCTTCAGCAATATTCTCCTTCTTGACAACAAACTTTTTGCTGGCTTCTATCAATTTTCGATCTCTTGTTACACCTTTGGCATTGCTCGGAGTCATTAGCTTGATCACTTTACCTTCATTCTTTTCTACTTTCCACGCCATTTCTTTCGGTTCTCGGTCTTTCTTGGTCAGACTTAGCGGTAATTTCAGTTTGTTGCTGTCCTTGGCTTGATGTTCCTTTATCTGGTTTATCATTCTTGGATGAACCTCCCCTTGCATTCTTGGTTTCTTCGGTAAAACGGGCCTTCTGTTTACCAGTTTATCCTCCATTACTTGTTGTACAACCGGCATAGGTCTAATGAGTACTATAGTTGAAGGATTTTCACTTTGAATCTCTTTAGGCAAAGATTGTAAAACAGCATCTCTTGTAGCGTTACATCTCACAATTTCAGAACTCTCCTTCTTCTTATACTTCATCATCTGCTCTTCTCTCTCTGATGAAATTTCTACGATATCCGAGTTATCAGTATGATTCACCGTGCTCTTTGTCGCTTCTTGAGTTGAAACATCCAAACCCATAAGCCTAGCTATCAAACTTGGAGCTCTCCGCGGAACATCAGACGATGCAGAGGACTTTGTAGAGCCAGTAACCAAAGAAGATTGGCTCGAGCTTGTTGACGATGATGCAGCTCCAGAAGAAGAAGCAAAATCACTTTGAACAATTCGAGTTTTATTCCCTGTAGTTGTTGTCATTTGTGGCAAAAGATTCTGCCTAAGAAAGCTTTCTCTTACAACTTTTCTTAACTCATCATAACAATCTTTTGATGCTACATTCTCTTGAATCATCATACGTTTCTCAATCCGCTCTCCAAATCTATCAGACATCGATCTCTGAAACCGCAAATCGCTTCTTCCATCTTTACTAATCCTCTCTTTTTTCTTAATATCATCATCTTCTTGAATACTACTTAACATAGCTAAAGACTCTTCCAAATCAAGTGCTCCTCTTAGCAAATCTTTAGCTATATCCTCAGGCTTCGTTGCAGCCTCAAAGCTAAACCCTTTAGACCATGACTCAATCGCAACGTTTAGTTTCTGAATCCCTTTAGATACTCTCAAAAGCTGCATTGAAGAAGAAGGAGGAGGAGCATCCTCAATGCTCTTCCTAGGCGGCGCCACCGCCATTTCGGATCGATCTTTCGATTTCAAAGAATGGTCACATCTTTGGTTAGTAATGCTACGGCTCGTACTCTGTTTCTTAATAGCTCCACACTCAACAACATCTCTTGGATCATTACACATTATAAATGATTTATAAACTCCTGATCTTAGTTTCCCTCCAGGCATTGTTTTTGTTCTGTAACGAAAATGTCAAACTAAAATTTAGATCTCAAAACTTAAGGATTCCAAAACATCTTTAACACAGATCAAACCTGGAAAGTGATACAAATTTAAAGTTCTCCTAAAATCAGAACTAAGTGACGCAATTAAACACAAAATTCCAAGAAAAAAAAATCTGGAAAAACTAACCAAATTTGGAGCTTATTTTTTCCCTCTGTTCCTCTTCCTCTGTTCCAAAAGCTTAAATCTTTTGAAAAATTTATCAAAATTTTCCAGTAAAGTCTGTAAATTTACTTGATGGAAAATGTGAGAAAACTCAAAATAAGGAGATTTTAATCAAACCCATTGAATAGTCATCGCCTGCAAGTGGCAAGAAGACAGATAGAGAAAGAGCTTAAGCAAGTGAGTCAAACTTCAAGATCCAAGCTTTTGACTTGTTCGAAGTTTCTTGAGTTTTTACACGATAAGATCCTCTGGGGACAAGATGATTCAATTTGTACAGAGAAATTGTCTTCATGAATTGAATTCTTAATAAGTTGAATTATCATTTTTTCACTATATGAAGAGATAGGGAAGATGAAGAGAGGTACACGTCATCATCATAAGAAGAACGGTGTTACGACAAAACTACGTTCTGTTATACTCCATGTTTTTTAAAGAGGAAATTTGAGAAAATACCATACTTATGTTTACTAATTTGAAAAATTCCTTCATTTTTAAATATAAAACTATTATGTTGAAAATATTAGTTTCTGAAAATACTTTCATGAAAAACTAAAAATAACTTATCACAAAAATGTCTGATTAAAAAATTTACCAAGAAAATATATTTAAAAAAAATAAAATCAAATAACCTTTTGATAGTAAAAACACAACTATAGATAATCATAATTTTTTGATAAATATTTAGTATTCTTATATATGCTAATTAGATATATCAATTAGGTTTGAAAACCCGCGGATTACCCTAAACCCGTACCGCGGGTTAGGATTCATGTTTTATTGCCCAAAAAAAAGCGGGCATTGCGGGTTGATCCGTCACGGTCTATGGTCTTTGATGGACAAACCCGCATGAGTTGCGGGTTGATCTGCGGACTGATGAAGTTACACGCTGAAGACAAAAATATAGTAGGAAATCTCTCTTCAGATTGATTTTATTTTATAAATTTTGAAGAATATATTTTGTTTTCTTTTATTTTAATAAAATGGAGACGTTGACAATGTTCAAATCAATTTCATATTTGAATCTTTGAAAATTTGTTGATTTAGTTATCCATTTTATGATTTTTGTTACTATTTTCTTTGTGATTTATGATAAATATAAGATGCATTTATTTTATTATCGATAAATTTACATTGTAAAACTTTAATTTTTTTAGTTATTAATTTGATTTTAAATTCCGCGGACCAATCCGCTTAACCCGCGGTTATAGTGTGGGGCGGGTTAGAGTTATTAGTTTAGAACCCGCTAAAACCCACAAATCAACTCAACGCGCAATGGGACGGACTAAACGGGACGGGTTAACCCGTTTTGACATCTCTAATTAGGACATAATTTCATATGGAGCTAATGAGAGCCACTAAAACTTTTTAAAAAATCTGGAGATATATTTTCTTAATTGTTGATAAATTCAATTTTACTAAGTTTTGGCCATCGTATATCCCTTTATGTATATGAAAGTGACAAAACAATAATAATCGAAATTCTTCTTAAAACAATGAATTAGTAGAAATATTTTATCTGCAACTTTTGACATAATTATCAACGATTTAACTTAAAAAAACAAAAATATATTAGTTTTGAAAATATAATATTTAGGGTATTTTTCAAATTTCAAAATACAAATAGGGTATTTTCAAAAGATTTTTTTTTTAAACTGGTTAGATGCTAGTATCTCGGGTTAAGTGGGATACCACCTAAATAATTAATCGGAAAGTAAATAAGAATTAATTAAAAATTAATTTTGGGTTATTTTAATATTTTAAAAATATATTTATCTATTATATTAATCTTTTAAATAATATTATTTTCAAAATTATAGTAAATACATGAAAACGTAGTATTAAATTATTATTATTATGATTTTTATTTAAAGTTTTAACATAATTTATTATAAAACATCACAAATTCTTGATATAAATGTATGAATAACAAAAATAAAATTTTATTTTATACTTACAATTTAAAAATAATTGGATTATGTATAAAAATGCGGAAAATAATCAGATTATACTGGGATTAATCGGATTAGCGGGAATTTTTAGAACATGAGTTATACTTATAACTAATCATATTTTATCTTTATTCAGGTTGTTTGTTTAATATTTTAATCATGATTTTAATTACACAATCTTTAATATTCTTATCATAATCGGATAGGTTAATAAAATTACAGTTCTACTTGCTGGCGAGAGAATCAAATATGAATAGAAAATCATTAAATGTATAGAATATTCTCTTTAAGAAGGAAATATATCTATTTGTGGAAGCAACTCGTGTTGGTTTGCTTCATTAACATCATATCATTTTTATATTAGTTTGGTTTTGATCGATGATCCATGAATGTTAATGAAGTTGTACGGCGGAATTAACTTTATTTTACAAAATTAAAAGTATATATATATTACATTACAAAATTTAGTATGTTATGATTTAGGATTTATAACAAATATATATAGATTATATTTACAGAGCTTATTACATTAATAGTTATTTTGTAGAGCCTGACAATATTATGCGTGGTATTGTTGTCAATAATATATGGTGCGTCTTTGTATTAGATGTTTGAAAAACATAATTTCTGGTGTTACCGATCAAATTTAATAACAGATGTGCAAAGACTCTTATTCGCCTGGAATATATTTCGAATGGCTAAAACAGTGTAAGCTAATATAATTGGGCTATTTACCACATCTGTATTCTACATTATAAGCCAGCTCATGATAAATTTCAATAAAACAAGTGTTTCCAAAAATTATAATTTTGGTGTGTTGTAATCATGCATGTAGCTAGGAAAAAAACAAATGAATGAAGACAAGAAATGCAAAAACAACAAAAAGACGTCGGCTCTCCTTTTCTACTTGAGTGTGTAACCACTATTCCAATTTTGTCGAATCTCATTTCAATGGTACTTTTTGTCTAGATTCTACATTTGGGCACAAATTAGGTTAAAATTTATTGAAAGATATCACCATTATTTATCAGTTATAATCCAACGACTTCTTAATTTTTAGTATGATATAAATCTGTCGAGTACTTCTTATGTTTATCATGGTCATTACAGATTTTACAATTATTTCGATTCGTGTTTGAGTCTGTTGACTAGCGGCTTCGCACGGAACAAGTGCTTATATGGTTAAGAGTTAAGACTTTATACTCACTTGAAAATTTTCTAAGTTTTATTATAAGCTTGAGAAATGAGATTATGTCCATGTCATAGTCAACATTTAGTGAGTCGTTATATTTTACTTTAATAAATCGTTAGCATTGAATAAATTAGTAGGGACTTTCTTAGTCTAAAACTGAGGAAATGGAATGTGGTTTTTGAGTTGAACGCATTTACTAGGGTTTACAAAAGTCGGATATATTAATACAACATGCACTGAATATGACCCGTGACAAGAGAAATGGCAAACATTTTAATTTTGAATCTTAAAATTACCACAAGACTGTTATCTTTTTCTTCCTCTATTAGTATTTATTATTTAGAAGATTTGAAAGAAGGATAATTTAAAATAACACAAAACTAGGAAAATGCCCAAGAAAAAGTCATTTTCCAAAGGAATGATTTAAAATTTGAAAAAGGAGAGAAGTGATGCAAATAATGACTGCTTTTGTGGCAGCAATAAATGCCGAAACCCTCTTTTGGTTACTTCGAGGGCAAGTGTGAAATCATTGAAATATATATATATATATATATATATATATATATATTTGGTAAAGTTAAATAAAGACCATTCATGTGCAGTATTGGCTTATAGATTCACATTGCATATTGAAAAAGCAAATTTGTAAGTTCACGGGATCATAACAATTAAGTTTATTTTTTTTTAATTTTAATATTAACTATTTTGAATACAGTTAAAACAGTTATGCTTATAATGATTACATTAACTAAACGATTAATTTTACATAGTTACAATTATATGGTTACAATTAATTAATGATTACAATTAAAAATTAACGAGTAAATATAACTATTTATTTTACAGTTACGGATTTTAATTATTTTATATAGTTATAATTTGATTACGTTTAAAAATAAATATGATTACAAAACTAAATACAGTTACTGTTCATCTTTAGGAGTAAGATAGAAAATGGTAACAGTTCTCCGCTGCTTTCAACCAATAAGATGCGTATTAATTTCACCTCTATGGAGTATGGGAAGACGTTAGCACGAAGAAAGAAAAAAGTCAAAAAAAGTTTGACATGCACAAAAAAAAAAGCGTATCTATGATCTAAGCTCCGACATTCAAAAATTCATTTTTATAAAAGGCTCTAAATGATAAACACAAAGAAGTAAAACAAAAAACAAAAGATGAATTGAGATATGAAAAATAAATTAATAAAACTTTTATTGAATAAACTCAATACATACATAGTTCTACTACATTTTAAATGAGACTAATTTAAAATTTGAACAAAATTTAAAGGATAACTAAATAGTCTATTTGATAACGAGTATATGTCTCCCTTTCGTTAGTTTCTTGAAACATGAGAACAATTTTTTTTTTGTCCCCACAGCTCTTAGAATCAATAGTAGAACTCCCCCAGAGTAAGTCCATCAGAACGAAGACTATTGTAATTTCCCATTTCAAACACAGCTGCTTTAGCTTCTTCATCAGGCTCTCCTGATCCATCAAACGCAGAAGTTTTCTATCATGATTTAGTTGTTCACATAAAAATAATAGTTATTTAATTATCTTGTATTTTCACAATGCTTTTTGCATATACACTTCTTACTGAGATCAATTTAAATACCTAGTGATTAGCATTCAGAACACGAAAAACGAAAGATATAGTTTGGAGGATAATAACTAAATATATATATATTTTTTTTATGAGTGGTACGTAGGTCTCCAATTAGAAAGCTTGAATCAGTTATGGAGTTTTATTGTCTTTTCCGTGCTTCGAGGAACGTTACTTTATCACAAACCATCAATTTATTTACAACATAAAAGAGAAATAAACAAAATCCTAAAAAAAGCTAACTTCCTAAATTATGATTTACTATTTTCTTATTTGAAATGTTTTTAATCGTTAAATCCAAGACAAAACGTTTGTTCTTAATAATTTTATTTCATTTTCAAACCAACAAAAAAAAAAAAGAGAGTTTGCTTTTCATGTTTTTAACGAAAATCTTCGAGTTGTATCATCTTTAAGCTCAGCTGGATTTTAAAGGAATAAAGGGTTTTAACTTGCGGGGCAAGAAAACAAGCGAACGTCGTCGTACCATGGTTGCAGCGTTGGAACGAGGAATAGGCGCTTCCAAATCATTCAACTTCAAAAGAATGTTTGATTCATCCTCGACAAAACATCAACAACAATCTCAAAGCATTGTCGTGGAGAACGGAGAGTCTCATCTTGTCGAATCCAACACGCTTGAAAGCCAAAACTCAGACAGCTTAGCTGATCAAAGTCCCATTGAGAATATGCGTCCAATGATTTCCCCTCTTACTCGTCCCGGAATAAGACCTGATAGACAACAAGCAGGTGTGATACCTTCTATTTCCCAAGACCTTGTTTCCTTGAATAACAAAACAAAACCCTAATATTAACATAAAGTATTGCAGATACAGAGATTATGAAGGACAAGTTTGCGAAATTACTTCTTGGAGAAGATATGTCCGGTGGCGGGAAAGGTGTATCTTCTGCTCTTGCACTTTCCAATGCCATTACAAATCTTGCTGGTAATGATCTTCTTTAGGTTTTTCTTAGTTTCTTCTGTCGCAAGTAATTATGAGGTTTTTTAATGATTGTACGATGGATTTGCAGCGTCTATATTTGGAGAACAAACAAAGCTGCAACCGATGCCGCAAGATAGACAAGCGAGGTGGAAAAAAGAAATTGATTGGTTATTATCTGTGACCGATCACATTGTCGAGTTTGTTCCTTCTCAGCAAACGAGCAAGGAAGGAGTTTGCACTGAGGTTTGAATCTCTCCAAGAAATATATATATATATATATATATATATCGTATTCGTTTTCTTTCCACAAATTTATAATCTTTAATGAGTCTTGTGTAGATTATGGTGACGAGACAAAGAGGTGATCTTCTAATGAACATTCCAGCCCTTCGAAAACTCGATGCTATGCTCATAGTAAGTGTCTCTCCATTGTATATGGCCTTATATCTAGCGTTTGATGTATTAATGGTGATGAAAACGGGTTCAGGGTATACTGGATAATTTTAGAGGACACAATGAGTTTTGGTATGTATCAAGAGATTCAGAAGAAGGGAAGCAAGCAAGGAATGATCGGACCAATGACAAGTGGTGGCTACCTCCTGTTAAAGTTCCTCCCGGTGGTTTATCTGTACCAGCTCGGAGAATGCTTTACTTCCAAAAAGATTCAGTCACACAAGTCCAAAAAGCTGCAATGGCCATCAATGCTCAAGTCCTTTCCGAAATGTTAATACCGGAGACCTACATAGACTCTCTTCCAAAGGTAAATATATCAACTGTCATTAACATTTTGTTTTTATTTCTTCCTTTTTTATTGTATATATGGCTTTTAAGCTTTGATTTCTGTTGACAGAACGGACGAGCCAGCCTTGGGGATTCGATCTATAAGAGCATAACAGAGGAGTGGTTTGATCCTGAGCAGTTCTTGTCTATGTTGGACTTGTCTACAGAGCACAAAGTGTTGGATTTGAAGAACAGGATAGAGGCATCTGTTGTGATTTGGAAGAGGAAGCTTCACACAAAGGACACCAAATCTTCTTGGGGCTCAGCAGTTAGTTTGGAGAAAAGAGAATTGTTTGAAGAGAGAGCAGAGACAATCTTGGTTTTCGTCAAACAAAAATTTCCCGGTCTTCCTCAATCTTCTCTTGACATCTCCAAGATTCAGTTTAATAAGGTAAATACATAAAACAATTTAAATTAGTTTATCATAAATCAATCACAATGATAAAATAAATCTACTAGAGATACCTTGATTGGCAAGAAATAAATCTGAACTATTGGTTGGTTTGATGGAAACAGGACATTGGACAAGCAGTGTTGGAGAGTTATTCAAGGATACTTGAGAGCTTAGCTAATACGGTGATGTCAAGGATAGATGATGTTCTTTATGCAGATACATTGGCACGAAAACAGACTTTATTGGCTGAAGAAACATCAGATGGAGGGAGAACGACTGATTCAGAGTCTGCAGGATCTTCAAACTCGGGAGAAGAAACCGAGAAACTTGACCCGCAATACTCAAAGACATTATTGGATTTCATGGGTTGGAGTGATAATAGTTCCAAAGGCGGTGATAAACATGCCAAGTCTCCTTCTCTAACGCCAAAAAAGTTCTCATACTTGGAGAAGTTAGAGAATTTGAACGGTTTTAGAAGCCCCAAAGAAAGACATTAATCATGAAAATCTATGTGAGATCATACTATTATTATAAAGGACATAAAAGTGTAGATAGGAAAAAGGAATGAAAGCAAAGTAGCAAATGAATTAATTACAACTCCTTCCTTCCGGCTTTGTTTCTTCGGACAGAGAAGTCTTTAAGCTTAAGGAGTTTTAACCTTATTTGTTTAAAGAAGAAGATGAGTATTTCAATTGTACATGTTGTTGTTTCATAATCTGTAAATGCTTTCTTTGTTTTTTCTTGACTTCCAAAGTATTGGAATTTTATTTCGATTACTTATGGGTAATACTAATAGTAATGTTCAAGAAAATTTAGGACTTGTTTCTTTACCAACTGATAATGTTCTACAAACGTTTGCAGATGAGTACAAAGGTAAAAAAGCCATGTGTTACTTGGTGCGTGGCACGTTAGAAAGTAGTTTTTTTTTTGCTACTAGCCAGAGATTTCTCCCACAATTAGTTAGACAACATTATTTTTTCATAAGAACTAAATCGCTCTTTTCTTCCCATAATTTAATTGATATTGAATCCATCCAAGAATTTGATGTTGGGTGGGTTCAATATCAAACAGTAAGTAAAGAAATATGTAGATAATGGATGTTGAATCAGTCCAATATGACTCTTGTTACAAACTGTCATGGTACGAAAGCATTAAAAAAAAAGTGGACATCAACTAAGTCACTTGAAATATCTTCTTGCCCGTTTTACACGTTCATCCCAACTTGATGTGATGTTTAAAGTCATGGGTGGATCTCAATTGACTTCAGACTTTTTGTACTTACATACAAATCTTCAATAAGCCTAATTTCTAATTCAGTTTCTAAATCTATAGAGAAAGAAAGAAAGAAAGAAAATGAGAGCATATGAGAGAAATGGTTCGTGTTTTAAACAGACGAAGCACATAGCTTTGTTGTTCATAACAATAATAATGATGCTAATGAAAGGATGTGCAAGCTGTGTGGAAACTGAACGGATGGGATTGTTGCAACTCAAGTCATATCTCTATAATCTCTGTAATACCACACAAGGAAGCGTTCTAAAATCATGGAGTCATAATGATAGTAAGAATAATTGTTGCCATTGGAAGAGAGTGAACTGCAATGATTCTATTGGCGGCCACATCGTTGATCTCACACTGCGTTCAGTCATGTACAACTTATACACATATGAGTGTTCGGATGTGCCTAAGCTGTTGAATCTCTCTTTGTTCCATAGCTTCCCTCAACTCCAAACCCTTGCCTTGTCATCGAATTATTTAACCGGGCTTGTTTGATCCTATCCATGGTACGTCTGTATCTCTTTTGAAAGAAGCCAACATTGTGTTTATCTCCATATAGTTTGTTATGGTTTTAGGTTATAAGAGCTTTCAGAGATTGGAGAAGCTGAAGACCTTGAAACTCGATAGAAATCGTTTCAACAAAAGTGTTCTACCTTTTATTAGTGCAGCAAGGTCGCTCAGGACTCTAGATCTTAGATATAATAATCTAGAAGATTTCTTTTCTGTGAATGGTAATTTTAGTAATAATTTCATGTCTTGATTTAGGACCTGGTTTCTATTATTATCACAGTAATTTTAGAATTAAAGAACAAAACGGGAAAGGTAGAGATTGTTTCTTGAGCCTCTCAAACCAACCAAAAATACTTGACTACGTACTCATATGCTATCATACACGATAAAGTTGTGTGATTCTTTTTACTTAGCTAGGACTTAGAATGATATGATTATTTTGATGAAGACCTCAAAGTTATGCAAAAGTTGCAAAAACTGAACCTAACTGACAATGAATTAACTAACCTTACACACCCTAGATATATAAGATGGTGAATAAAAGGGATGTCAAAATATACAAGAATTTTGTTTATTTATTTATTTATCTATCTTTCCAATTGCAGGTGAAGTGTTTCCTTCATTACTACAAGTGTTGGATCTTCAAGATAATCAATTGCCTTTGACCCATGAAGGTGAACTATTACAAAACATTTATCTCTTCTTACCTGTGCATGCATTCATTATCTTTCTCATTGATATATCTAAACATAAGAGTCATAGTTTGGTCATTCTCCATGGATATGTTGTGAGAGCAATTTTCATTTTGATTTTTTTTTCAGGCTACTCGATTAAGGTACCTCAGAGAGCTGGATTTAAGTAACAATGCTTTGACAAATCTTCCTCATTGTCTCGGTAACTTAAGCCGTCTTCGCACTCTTGATCTATCTGGCAACCAACTAAACGGAAACTTGTCTTCTTTTGTGTCTGATCTGCCATCAGCTCTTGAGTACTTGTCACTTCTTCGTAATAACTTCAATGATTCCTTCTTTTTCAAATCATTGGTCAATCAAACAAGGCTCAAAGTATTCTTATTATCATCAAAAGTCGGTATGATCAAAGCTCAGACTGAGAGCTCGTGGTTTCCATTGTTTCAGTTGAAGATACTTACGTTACAGAATTTCAATTTTGCCAGCACAATTCCTAGCTTTCTTGTTCATCAACATGATTTGTTGTCCATTGATATCTCACATAACAAGTTGGAGGGAGCATTTCCGACTTGGCTTGTGCAGAATAACACAAATTTGCAGATTCTTTTACTGAATAGCAATTCGTTGACGAAGCTTCAGCTACCTAGGATTGTTCATGGCTTACAAGTATTGGATATCTCGAATAATAGCATATTCGGTACAATTCAAGAAGACATAGGGATAGTCTTTCCAAAGCTGAGCTATATGGATTTTTCTTCAAATCATCTTCATGGAACCATTCCATCTTCTATGGGCGAGATGAAATATCTATCTTTCTTAGACATATCTTCTAATGATCTATATGGGGAGCTACCTAAAATGTTTTTAAGTGGTTGCCACTCGCTGATGATTTTGAAGCTCTCCAACAACCAACTCCATGGAAAAACATTTCCAGACCATGTAAATCTTACTAGTGTAAGAATGCTTTTTCTTGATGGCAACAGTTTTAATGGGAGTCTTGAAAAGGGTTTGTTGAAGTTAAAGAAGCTTGTGGTTTTAAACATATCAAATAACAATTTTTCAGGGATACTTCCTCTTTGGATGGGTAGATTGTCATGGCTTTCCTCCCTAGACATGAGTGGAAATCAGCTGAAAGGTCTTTTTCCTGTTCAACTACAAAATGTCGGAAGTAATAGCTTCTTTGGTTGGTCAGCTATAGACATCTCACATAATAGCTTCTCTGGTTCCATACCAAGGAATGTTAACTTTCCATTTGTTAAAGTATTATCTCTACAAGACAATGGGTTTATGGGCTCAATTCCGGACATTTTCTTTAAGTCTCCATCTTTAGAGGTACTTGATTTGCGGAACAACAATCTTTCTGGAAAGATTCCAGTTGGCAACACTTCTATGCTGCGTGCTCTTCTACTAAGGAATAACAGCTTACAAAGTCACACCCTTGATCAAATATGCCAGCTGAGTCAAATTAGTCTTCTGGACTTATCTCACAATAAATTCAAAGGTGTTATACCAACATGTTTGAGTAACATGTCTTTCGGTAGAGAAAGTAATGACGGTTGGTCTTCTTGGTTATATGTTTGGGTTGGATTTGTCAAGCAACCAATTATCCGGTGAGATTCCAGTTGAGATAGGAGATCTTGAGAACATTAGATCCCTTAATTTGTCAAGCAACCACCTCACTGGTTCTATACCAAATAGCTTTTCAAAGCTCAAGGATTTGGAGAGTTTGGATCTGTCCAACAATATGCTTGATGGAAACATCCCTCTAATCCTAGCTGACCTTGACAGTTTAGGATATTTCAATGTCTCATGCAATAATTTATCTGGTGAGATTCCTTCCAAAGGTCATCTTTTAACCTTTGGGAGGATGAGTTACATAGGCAATGCTCATGTTTGTGGTCTTCCTATCAATAAAAGTTGCAACCCCAATGGATTCCTCGAGCCAGGTGCATCTAAGCGGATCAAAGACGAAGAAGAGGATGATGATGTGATAGATATGGTGTGGTTTTATTGGACTTCTGGTGCAGTCTACATCTCTACATCCTTGGCCTTGTTTGTGTTCCTCTGCATAGACTCAAACTGGTCCAGAAAATGGGGTTATGGCGTGGACTTGTTCATTTATCATCTTCAACGCTTTAAGGATCGTTTCATCTCCAGCTAATTTATCAGTCAAGGTACACACTATCTGTTTAAATATTTACGTTTGTTATTCGTATTGTATTATGTTTGAATAAAGACATTCTGCATATGATCATTATGCATGTCAAATTGCTTCTACATCAAACCAACCTTTTAGTTTTTGCTTTGACTGCTACACCCAATAAATATGCCTTTATGCGCCTTGTCTTCAAGCTTGCTTCATTTGGAAATGGGGCCATAACACAGATACCGAAACCTTGAGGGTTTTCATCATGTTCATGCTTCTTTAGGTGGTTCGAGAGGTTGCAGGATCCAAGAAACTTATCTTATAACAGAGGGCTTAGGAATGTGAGAGATAGGATAAGAAAAAAGTGAGCAATTTAGCGAGAGAACCCAATAAAAGTGTAAGCATTGAGTTGATTTCTTAAGTGGAAAACAGAGGAAATACAGAGGAGGGTGTGTGCGAGTGAGCAGCTTTCTCAAATTTCAACTATTTAAGCTGACAGATAAGACATAATAGTTAAGATTAAAACTTGGGTGGACGGGTTGTATCCCCACTCAAAGTTTCAAGGGTGTATCCACACGAAACTTCGACTTCCAGATTTAACCACTTGTATCCCCACACAAAATTTTAATTAAGGTTGTGTCCACAAGAAACTTTAACATCGGTATGTAACCACACCATGAAACTTAAACAGTTTATATCCCCATAAAACTTTCAATTTGGGTTATATTCCCATACATGTTAATAAGTAAATTTCTGTTAAATTTAACTTTAAACCAGATTAAAATTAAATTTAACCAATAATTCGGTTTTAAGAGATTTTTACTCAAAACTCAAGTATTTTAAACCATATATTTGATATCAAAGGTTTAAGAAAAAACTTAAAACTAAAAAGTAAAAAACATGGGTTTTGGTTTAATCAACATCACGACAACATGGACCTTATCTTTTCTTTCTAAAAAGGAATATTCACTTTTGTCTTCCTAGAAGAGATTTTGTGCTTCTCGTTAATATTTATAACTATTTAATGGTGTTTTTGTGGATGTTTTTGGATCTTCCTCTTTAAACAAAAAATCATGTCATTTAAAGTTATAGGTTTTAGGTGTTTTCCTAAACATTTGATATCAGATATAGAGTTTAAGATATTTGAGTTTTGAGATTAAAATCTCTTAAAACTAAATTATTGGTTAAGTTTAATTTTAATCCGGTTTAATATTAAATTTAACAGAAATTTACTTATTAACATGTATGGAGATATAACCCAAATTGAAAGTTTTATGGGGATATAAACTGTCTAAATTTCATGGTGTGGTTACATACCGATGTTAAAGTTTCTTGTGGACACAACCTTAATTAAAATTTTGTGTGGGGATACAACACATATAAGTTTAAGAAAGTTCTTAGTCATAGTCTTTGAATATTGAATTTTAGAAAAATACCATAACAAATTTTGATGTCGCTTTGGTTATTACCGGTCATAGAATCATATATGCTCATCCACACAAGAGAAAATCTGTTTCTCAAATACATGTGAAGATCTACATGCATATGTTGAGATTCTTGAGAATGGTAGAAACTTAGGATATATGGATTAAACGTGCTTCAGTGAGGAAAATATCTTAGGAAATATATTCATTCATGTGTAAAATGAGATACAAAGATAAACCCCTACAATAACCGAACTCAACAAGAGATTAAACCAAGGAACTATACATTCTTGGTTTAAACAAGAGTCAATAGTGATGAAACGAGGATTGCGTTCAAGAAGAAGAAATCTAGAATCGTTGATGAATAACTTCAACAAAGCAACTAATGTGTTCTGCTTAAAGAGAAGAAAAAAAACTAATGTGTTTGCTAGACTGCTAGTCTTTGCCAGAACAATTTGGTTTCACTTTTATTTTGCAATGGTGGCAATTGCGAAGCTATTGATTACTTTATATCCTTGTGAATGATTAGAAGAAGTTTCATGTTGTCCCAAAGTCCAACAAAACATTTGTTTTAACAAACAAACAAAAAAGTTTCATAAAACACCCTCATCCAAACATATAATTACATCATTGTATTATTTATATATTATCGTATTATTGAAGAGTTAACAACATTATATTATTTATATATTATCGTATTATTGAAGAGTTATGTAGCCATTCAGCTTGTCCTCCATACACATTTCTCACAAATTTGATCACTGATTTACAATAATAACAAAAAAAATCGGACATATCTTTTGGTGAATTTCTTATATAGTAGATAACTATTCAAATCCAAAACTCGTATATTATTACATGTTACAAAAATGATTGGAGATAACTTTAAATAATTGTTGCAGATAAAAACAAGTTAATCTGTTTACAAATAAAATAAATTAAGTTTTTTTTTAATGAAAATGAAACACTAAAAACAAAAAATTAACAATATACAAGTTTAGTTAAATAACAAATTCCCCAAAACAGACTGGAAACAGATAAGAGTCTCTAAAATCCAAAGTCTTGACGTTAGAAATTAAAAAAAAAAGTCAAACTTTTTTTGAGGAATTTTGTTCATCGTTGAATCTTTTGATCCATTTCTGGGTTTTCTTCTTCTTCCTTTGGGGGACTGTTGATGGGCGACACAAAGCCTGGGACTGTTATGGCTAACAGAGATAGAGATCGGGAGCTTCTGATTCCGGTTTCTCATTCCGGTGAAGATGATGATGGTGCTACAGCTAAACCTTCTTCGTCTTCTTCTTCTTCTTCTTCGGCTTCTCATCACTCTGGTCAAGAGGTTATTATTTTCATTATTTCCTCGATTCTTAGGGTTTTTATTGGTTGTGGTTTTGATGTTTGTTTCCTGTTATTTAGGGTTTTCAAAATTGCGAAATTCAACGAAAACTTGAGTTTTTTTAGGGGTTTTGTGTAGAATCTTCTCTCAATTGGTTAATTTTGGAGTCGAATTTTGAGAATTTTAGAAAAGTTAGCTGAGTTTGATCTGATCAAGATTTTAAGAATCAAGGATATGTTAACGTTTTTTTTGTTTGATATTGCTCTGTTTAGTTTGTTCTATGATGATTAATAGTTATACCAATGGACATGGGAATCTAGTGCAATAGAAGAAGTGAAGTTTTAAGAAACATGAAGTTTTGAGATTGCTCTGTTTAGTTTGTTCTTGGCTGATTTTGTGATTTCAATCTAGTGCAATACAAGAAATGAAACTCTGGTTTTGGTTCATATGTAATTTAATCTTGATTTTCTTTCCTGACTGGGAATTTTTGACCTTTTAGACCTTTTACAAGTTGATCAGAAGCTGGGCATCAAAGAAGTTCATGACTGGATGGTAAGGACTTGCTTCTTGCTTATTGCAATGGATGATTTTAGTTCTACATTTGTTCCCCTATAGCTAGTGTCTTTATTACTTGTTCTTGCTCACGAGTTCTGCGATATTGTCTGACTTCTTCAAATCACCTTGCAGTGTTATCTTGCTTCCCATGGCGATCACTTTCTATGTGACTTGGTGGTTTATTCATTTCGTTGATGGATTTTTCTCTCCTATATATGTTCAACTGGGAATTGATATCTTTGGTGAGCTTCTTATTCTTCTATATCTCTGTTTAGTAGCTTGTAATCGGTTCACTCAAAGTCACGAATTAACTTCAGTTTCTAAAAGTGGAAGACAATATAGCGCTTGATGTTTAATGTAATTTTTCTTTCCAGGACTTGGCTTTATCACTTCTATTACGTTTATCTTCTTGGTTGGAGTGTTCATGTCTTCATGGTTGGGTACGTCGGTTCTAAATTTGGGAGAGTGGTTTATCAAGCGAATGCCATTTGTTCGCCACATCTACAATGCCTCCAAGCAAATCAGCACTGCCATTTCGCCAGGTACCGTTGTATCTTACTTTTTCTTATAAACTCTGGTTTTGTTTGTTTTGGTGAACCTTGGTTATATGACTTATTCCCATTATATTCCAGATCAAAACACACAGGCTTTCAAAGAAGTCGCCATTATAAGACATCCACGTATTGGTGAATATGCAATTGGGTTCATCACATCAACCGTTGTTCTCCAGGTCTGTTTGCAAGAAACCATAACCTTCTTTCTCGAAATGCAGGTTATATCAAAAGCTAAACGTTCTTAAGAATCCTTGCAGACTTACGCAGATGAAGAGGAACTTTGCTGTGTATATGTTCCCACAAATCACCTTTACATTGGAGATGTATTCCTTGTTAGTACAAAGGATGTGATCAGACCAAATCTTTCAGTAAGAGAAGGCATAGGTAATAAGGAAAGAAGATCCATTGGTTTCAATTTGTAACTGTTTTTGATATTTCAAATCTGCTGAAGTTTTGTGTTTTGTATATTTGCAGAGATCGTTGTGTCGGGAGGAATGTCGATGCCACAGGTTCTATCAACACTTGATATGAGAATGGCTCCAGAGAGAAGTAGAAATAGTAGAGTGGACAGAAACTGAATTAGTCTTTTGCAGAAACAAATGGGTTCTTAAATACTTGTCTTCTTCAATTTGGATTCAGTTAATTTCACATTTAATATTCAAGCATTAGACAACAATGGCGATTTAGAAATGCGTACCATTTGTGTTAACACTGTTTGTGTCTTTGTCTATCTACTCTCCTAGTAAGCTGTATAATATATGATTTAGTCCCATCCATTTTTATTAGCATCTCATGAGTTTCATCAACTATTTGTATTACACTTAGTTGTTTTTTCTGTGTGGGTTAGAATTGTTTATTTAAGGTCTATAAATAATTTTGGACTTGTGCCTACAATATTCTGCATAAACAAGAGTTAAAATCCCATCCTTAAAGATAATAAGATGATCATTGTAATGTTGAGGATACAAAAAAATTATGGTTCTAAATTTTAGTAGACATTTTTTTTTTTTTTTTTTTTTTGAATTTGAAAGAAGTCAAAACTACTCTGAGTAAACCAATCGTTCCATGGCATAATATTCAATCCTAACCTCTATGTAGTATGGGCCGTCGAGTATCCAAGACGGGCCCAAGAATAAAAAATTGTAACTAGACACACTAAAACAGCATGTAGTTTTTAATTTCTTCACGAAGCAGTGTGTAGTGTAGACGTATGCATGTAAACTACACGTTGTTTTCTTAGTAAAAAACGGAAGATTCTCCTTGCAGCTTACCGTCAGATATACACGTGGCAAAATCTAAGTCAGGTCAAGTAACCAAAACCCTAGCTCCCAATGTTATATAAATATCGTAAGAAACCAAATCAATGAATAACAACATCATCTTCTTCTTAAGGTTTTCGATTTACGCCGATTAACTTCTCTTCTTCTATAGCTAGTCTCTTCTTCTTCTTTATGTTTGTTTTTGTTTTGTGTAAAATCATGGACAGTGACGATTGATATTAAGGTCTCGTTCGTCGTAAAAACGGCCGTAAAGGCCTATTTGCCGACCACTCTGTTATATCACCACCCATATTCTGAGTCCATCTATATATATATATTTTTTTTCATTCAATTTTGGCCTATGATTCAAACAATAGTGACAAGCATATGTCTGAATTTAACCTTGTTGATAAGATCTAATCTTCTCTATGAGGCCAATTTGGGTTTACTTATATGTTTTGAATCTGTTTTTAGTTTTTTTTTTCAATTTGTTGGCCTGTGATTTAAATTATTTTGACAAGCATATGTCTGAATTTTTTCGTGTTGATAAATCTAATTTGTTTTATGAGGCCTATTTCGATTAACCAAAGTTCAAATCTTTATTGGAAAATATGTAAATTTGGAAGGGTCAAGTGATGATTTAAAACGCATAGTTCAGATGATAAAATCTATATGATTAATATCTACAGCATTGTCTTTCGCTCCTATCTGATGACCCTTTCCTCTTTTTTTTTTTTTTAATAAATTTCATCTTAATCTAAATTTGTTTTTTATTAATTCAATGTTATTGTATCTTATCATATCTTGAAATTTTTGTGGTGAATCTTAAAATATGTATCTTGACCAATGTTGTAGAATAATATTTTGTGTACATCTTGATATGTTATTGTATCTTATCATATCTTGAAACTAGTTTCGATCTATCATCATCGAAACGTCCTACTTACTACGTTCAAAGCCCATCACGTGACTCCGACAAGTCTTCCTCGGTGGCATTAACGACTCATCAAACCACTCCGACTGAGTCACCGTCTTACCAATCGCTTGCTAGCCGTGTATCCAATGGCGGTGGTGGAGTATTCCGGTTGAAGGGACGGAGGAGGTATCACGGTGGGGAATGGTGGCCGGCTGATAAAGAGAAAAGTGGTGATGAACAGGAATCTCTATTGTTATTTGTAGACTTATTTTGGGAGATGTAGCTATATTGTCTATCTTTTTCTTCTATGTTCTATTTTCTTTGGGGCTTCTCAATCCTACTCCAATCGTCTACGTCAAGGTTATTTAATCTTGGCTTACGTATAACAAAAATTATTTAACCTTCTTTTTTTTCAAGAACCTCAGAACTTGCTGTATGCTAATGCCTTTACAGTTAACAAGGAAAATCAATTTAAATGCTAGAAATTGTGGTTTCATTTGAAACAAGATCGTCGTCATATTATAACATGTTCATATTCGCACCTTGATGTTTTATTTGTGTTTGTATTTGCGTTTGCGTTTGAATTATCTAAAAAGAGTTTACTTCCAAATGAAAAATAAATTTTATGATATAGAAAATATAATCTTTCATATTTAGAACAAAGTTCCTTCTTAGTTTAGTAATAAACGCAACCACATAAATGGGCGGTTGTACAATCGGACCTTAATGTAATATGACGATCTTGTTCCATAAGTGTTTTTTTTATTGGTTCTGTAAATGTTCTATAAGTGAACTAGTTGCACCTTTATAAAGTTTTATAAGTGTTTAGTTCTGAGACGTGTGTGTTTAAATAGGGTATGAGTGTGTGTTTAAATAGGGTATGAGTGTGTATAATTTTTACTACTACGAAGGTTCAGACAATACTGGAGTTCCAACAAAGATCTTCAACTTTAATAGTTCAGTAGAGATCACAACACACAATCCTTCTACATTCTTCAGCATCCATGTCGGCTCCTCTGCTTTCAACCTCATCTACTCTCGTCATTTTACACTTGCCATTGGTCAGCCGAAAAGTTATTACCAACCAAAACAAAGCAACCACACGTCTAGGATTATCCTCCTTGGCTCCAAGGTTTCACTATACGGAGCAGGAGCCGACTTAGTTGCTTCAGATCACAACAGTGGAGTTCCTTTGAAGTTAGAGTTCAAGATCCGAACACTAGCCAATATTGTTGGAAGCTTGGTGAAGTCTAGGCATCAGAAACCTTCTTCTTTATCTCCTCTTACAACACCACATTTGTTAAATTTACCAAGAAGAATTGTACTTTTAACGTTTCTTCATTTTTTTATTTTTGTTATTAATTAGAAATAGCTAAAAGTGGTCATTCTATGAACTTGTCTCATATTTCTTTTTTCAGATCTAAGAAATATAGATTTCTAAATAATGTTAGCAATAAAATCCGTTAAAAACGGTTTATTCTGTTATGTCCTGTCCCAACTTAAAAACATTTTTTTTAATGAAAAAGAAAGCTTCAAAGAGTTTGTTGTTATAATCCGCACCCTACGCCGTGTTCTCTTCTTCATTTATCTTCTTTAAGACATAAGTTTCATCCCATTTATAATATTACTTACATCAATCTCAAAAACACAGAGACTTGATCAAACCAATTTGATAACAAAAATGATGGATGCAACATCAGAATCAGAAAGAACAAGCTTAGACCTATCAATTTCATCACCTAAACAAGCTTACTACGTAGAGAGTCCTACAAGTGGATTATCTCAATTAGACGATGGCTATAAATCCTCATCCTCTGCTTCACTTATTCAGGTTCATACCCCAAACTACACTATCATAACCGAGTCACGTCTCTCTTCTTCTAGCCGGACCTCCAATGGAACAAGCGGTGTGGGTTTTAGATGGAAAGGATCATCTCGAAGAAGAGATATGTATTGGCTAGAGAGGCATTACACGATTAAAGAAGACGAAGTTTATGAAGAGAACAGAGGATTATCAGTAGGACAATGCAGAGCAATTCTGGTAATATTAGGAATTGTTGTTGTGTTCTCTGTTTTTTGCTCTGTTTTGTGGGGAGCGTCTCGTCCTTTTTCTCCTATTGTCTCTGTTAAGAGCTTTAATCTCCATAGCTTTTATTATGGAGAAGGTATAGACGGAACAGGAGTTGCTACTAAGATTCTTAGCTTTAATAGCTCAGTCAAAGTGATAATAGATAGTCCTGCTCCTTACTTTGGTATCCATGTCTCTTCTTCTACTTTTAAACTCAGCTTCTCTGCTTTCACTCTCGCCACTGGTCAGGTATGCTCTGTTTTAGATCTCACTCATTGCTCCTATTTGATCCTTATTGTAATCTGATATTCACATTTTGGGTTGTGAAGCTTAAGACTTATTACCAACCAAGAAAGAGTAAGCACATAGCTATTGTAACGCTAGTTGGCGCTGAGGTTCCTCTGTATGGAGCAGGACCGGGCTTAGCAGCTACCGACAAGAAGGGTAAAGTTCCAGTGAAGTTGGAGTTTGAGATTAGATCACAAGGGAATCTCTTGGGGAAGCTTATCAAGTCAATTCACTTGAATCATGTCTCATGCTCCTTCTTCATCTCCTCTAAGACCTCTAAACCCATTAAATTCAGTCATAAGACATGTAAACCTGTTACCATGTAAACAATTTTTTTCTCTGTTTCTCGGCTGCAAATAAGAAATTCTTGTTTTCTTAATCGAATTCAGATGTGCGTTTCTCTTCAAGAAAGATACAAAGTTATCTGCACAAGTGTTTCAAATGAAAAGAGAGATCGAACCAAAAACATTCCAATATGCTCTATTGCTTATTCACAGCACAACCACCTTCTAGCACTGTCCCGCTTACTCTATTTGGTGGCCAATACCGAAAAACTGACCGTCCAATAATATTCTTCAAAGGCAGAGAACCCCTAAAGACAAAAAACAAGTTTTCCACAAAAAAAGATATCTACAAAAAAAAGGCCCCTCACCAAACGTGTGAATCATAACTGTTATTCCGGTTGTCACCCATCACAAAGACAGAATTTTCCGGTACCCTCTACATTGTTGTAAGTAACCAAATTCAGAAAAGAAGAAAGAAAAAACAGAAACTTTAGGCTTAATCGTTTGACTGAAAGACGAGAATGGTACTTACAATTGGTGTCATTTCATAACCAGGAGGCTCTAAGATAAACTTTTCATTTCGAACAACACCATTAACCATCAATTTCCTCAAAATCAAATTCAGCATCAGAAGCACACTTCAAACTAATTCTAGTTATTTTACCCTTATAGTTTACCAATTTACAGAATGGAGGTATCACATCAGGCTGTACATGTAGAAACTTAAATTTCTCAGACCTAACATCAAAGCAACCTATTTTAGCATAGTTTTCATGAAAGTCAAAAGCTATGTAATATAAAACTCCATTGATGCTTATCATCTCCGAAGACTCGTAATAGGTAAAGGGACATATGATCTCCCTCCACTTCGCATTTTCAGTTCCTAATGTCAGAATATTATAAATCAATTCATCATCAACTCTGCGGTTAAAGACCAAAACCTTATATTGTTTACCAATCGGATCAAACCCAAAAAAACCGCCAAAGTTTCTTATGAATGTTGTGTTAGATGGTAAGATCGCATGTTGTCCCGTGCTAGGGTTATATATCACACGCTCCACATGTCCAGAGTAATTTAAGTTAATCACATGAGGGAAATAGATCAAACCAGAAGTATAGCTACAATGGTATAAGTATTTGTATTGAGACAACTTCATATGAAAATCGGCGGCTACTACAAGAGATGACTTCCAGTAATAACTCTGAGGCTGGGGTGACAAGAAGAAGCTCCACTCATCGCATTTTTGAATGCCAATTAAGATACGTGGATTAGATGAGGACATGGTGTGGAACAACTCGGTGAAATCTTGACGGTGAAGTATGGATTCCCATAGCTTCGACACACAGCGAAACCTAGCAATTGACTTTGCAGGCAATCTTGTAACTATCTCAAGAATGAGATCATTAGGGATGAAATCTAAGTTTGATTCTTTATTCATGATTGTTGTTGTATTTGCTTTTCGTACAGAAAAAGAGATATAAATACAAATCTTTGAAAGTTTGACCTAATTAGAGTTTTCATTCATGACCTATACCCAAGAAACATGTAATTTAACCAAAATAAATATTTGTTAAATTTTGGGAAACTTGGATAAGTACTCCATATTTTATAAATATTTTGAAAACTATATTAGGAGATGTATTAGAATGAATATTTGGAGTGATTTAAGTTTTAATAAGTTTTGAGTTGATTTGGTTATATTTTGGTAATTTAGAAATATTGTTATTAAATTTTCTGAAATCTTAACTAAATCATAAGATTTTGCTCTTTGCATTTTTAAGTAAGAAATACCCTAATATCTCAGTTGAAATTATTAAATCAAAATATAACTGTTTTCAATAACAGTGGATTTGAATAAATATTTTATATTCATTAATTTAATAACACTGGATTTTAAAGTTCATAATAAAATTCATGTTTCAATGACAAGTGATTTTTTTATTTTAAATGAAATACCATAAAATACTCTTTCCCATACATAATTTACATAATTTGAAGAATACCCTTATTAATTATTTATTTAATTCCAAATAAAATAAATCAATTATAAATAATATAACTAACACATTAATTTATACTTCAATGATATGAATAAAATCATCACTAATTTAAATTTATTGTTAAAAATTAATATCCAAGAATAAATTTTATGTAATCAATTGATTTTTACCTTTATTTTGTTATTTGTTTTAATTTCTATAGTCTTATATCATTTTCTGTTGATTTATTATTAAAGATTATTTATTAAACTGTAAACTTATTTTTATTTCTCTCAATTTTTTTTACCGTTAACTTATTTTATAGAAATTGAATTATTTCGATTGGGTTCTTTATTTATGCTGTCAAGTTATTTAAGTTTTTGACTAATTATGATTGTTTATTGATTTTTATTTTTTTGAATAATTATTTGTTCTCTATAGCTTATATTATTTATAAGGATTTATCTTAAAAGGTTATAATCTAATAGTCGACTTTTTATTATATTTATTGATTTATTTTTTTCACCATTGACCTGTATTTTGATTGATTTATTTACTACATAGTTTACTTATTTAACCTGGTAACTTATTTTGATTGTTTGTTGATTAAATATTTTTTCTTAGAGTTATTTATCCATAATAAATATATGTTTTTTAAACTAATTTATTATTAAAGTTGATTATCTAACTCTTTACTTATATTTTATATCTATCGACTTATTTTTCACTATTAACTTATTTTATACACTTATATACAGTTATATACACTTATATAATTCTATATGGACTTGTTATTTAAAAGTTTTATCGAATTATAGATTTTATTATTTTGAATTCTTCTTTACTATCAGCTAGATTTATAACAGTCGATTTATGATTTAATTGGTTTCTTTTTTACATTGTCAATTTAGTTAAAATATTGATTTTTATTTTTATCTTCCTAAAAGTATTTAATAAAATTAAAAAGATAATTATAATTTTAAAATTTAATTTATGTTAAATTTAAATAATTTCTATTAATGAATATTATTTTTATCTTCATGAACATTATTTGTTAAACAAAATAATTATACAGTTAAAATCTAATATATATAAAATTTTAATGAATGTTAACTAGTTTAATTAGTTTAGTATAATAAACAAAATTAATTTCATATGTGTTTGGAATTTTAATTATTTATTTTGAATATATTTGTGATGAATGTCATTTCTGTAAATTAAAAATTTAGAACTAATTGAATACATGAAATATATTTATAATAATAATTTTATAAAATTTTAAATTTTATATTATATCAAACTTATAAATTTAGTAAGGATTTATAAAATTAAAATAAAGTAAAAATAATATAAAAACTTCTAAAAATAATCTCTGATTAATCTCCTATGCATTAGCCCGATTCCGACCATCAGACTAAAGTTTTAAAACATGAGTTATACCTATACTATTATGAAAAGACCATATCTGAAAATATATTTATTTGGTCAAATAATTACGTAGTTCAAATTTGAAAAAAAAATGAGGGTTTTATAATATATTGAGGTGGGTTGAGGACATTAATGTTCGTTTTATATACTAATGGGCCGAAGCCCATTGAACGAGCCTATATGATATTATCATGGCAACAAACATTTGAGTGTTGACTCGGAACCCAAATAAAAAATAAAAAATAAAAAAAATGAAGAAAGGATTAAAGAGAAGGAGACGTTTAGGAAGAGCTTAAGCAAGCACTGTGTCAAACCTCTTCTTCAACCAATAACAATCGCTTCTTCACACGGTGGTTTTCCTCACTCACGGCGACGGCAACGGCGAAGAAAACGAACGATAGGTCCATATGTTGAAGCTTTGGAGATGGTATCAGCGATGCCTTACGGTTCATCCTGTGAAAACTCAGGTCATAAGTTCTGGATTTCTCTGGGGATTTGGCGATGTCACTGCTCAATACATCACTCATTCCACCGCTAAACCTCGTCTTCTTCGTCTCACTGTTAGTCATTCTCCTTCGATTGAAGTTTCAAATTGGAAAATCTCTCCGATTCTTCGATTTTTGTTCTGGTGATTTACATATAGGTTTCATGATATCTCTGATTCAAGTTTCTATCAATTGATTCTTCTGCATCAGTAATTTTGTTTCGAGACATTTTGGTGAATGATTTACAAATATATTGATTTATGCAGCTTTTCCATAGATTTTGATGCTATTTCTGGAGTTTTCTTTGGCATTAATAGTTATGAGGTTTCTTTAGCAGTCTTGGATCTTCTTTTATGGTGTAGAGATATTGAAACATTTGGTTTTGTTGCCTTTGAATTAAATTTTCTCAATTCTGCTTAAGAGTTTTAAGCTTATTCGTATATTAATCAGTAGCACTTGGATTCATATCTTGGTTGATGTATTATCTGAAGTTTCTTGCTTGTTTGCTGAGTTTTCATGAATGTATTATTGTCAACCCTCTTGCATAATTTAATAGATTTGTTCAATGATCAAAGACGTTTCAGTGCTTAAACTACAACTGTGAGCACTACAGCTTCAGTTTCGTTTTTGCAAGCTATAACAGTTTCGTTTTTGCAAGCTATAACAGTTTAGAAGAAGGCTTCTATGGTGATAGAAATACTTAAAATACAAATATTGGAAGCTATGTGTTTTTAAAAAAAAAATGCTGTTGATGTGGTATTTTGCATGTGTTGCATTATAACTCTATTCTCCTAAATGTTCAATATAACAGGACACAAATAAAGATGTTGATGGATATGCGGAATTCAAGGTTAACTGGAAGCGAGTAGCTATCACGAGCATGTTTGGGTTTGGTTTTGTTGGACCTGTTGGCCACTTCTGGTATGTTTCCCTTATTTTAAGATCATTTAGTTATTAAAGCTTTAGCCTTTTGTATTTCAGATGTCCTCTTGTTGCCTATCACCTAATCTAGTGACATCGTTTCAGATACTGAGAAAGATTAGTTTATGAATAGATCGATAAACCTGATATTGTTTTGTTTTCGGTTGCACAGGTATGCAGGTCTGGATAAATTCATAAAACTAAAGCTTCGATATGCACCAAAGACGACACGATTTGTAGCAGCTAAAGTTGCAATGGATGGTCTTATATTTGGCCCTGTCGACCTACTGGTGTTCTTCACATACATGGGATTTGCTACAGGCAAGAACACATCTGAAGTTAAAGAAGGAATCAAGAGGGATTTTCTTCCGGCTCTAGTTCTTGAAGGCGGGATATGGCCACTTCTTCAGATTGCAAACTTCAGATACATTCCCGTGCAATACCAGTTGCTTTACGTCAACATCTTTTGCTTAGTAGACAGTGCTTTTCTCTCATGGGTCGAACAACAAAAGGATGCAGCTTGGAAGCAATGGTTTACTTCATTTCAACCGCTGAAAGAACGAGGTGGCCAAGGAGGAGTATGATTGGTTTTTCCCCTATCATAAACTTTGATTGAAAACAAAAAGAGTGTAATTGGCGATCTTCAACAAACGAAAGTTGCAGGATACGGATTCTAGATCAAATATTATTTCGTTTTCTAAAGAATAAACATGTCTATTAAAATTGAATGAATGCAACAGGGATACGAGCTAAAGAAATGAGCTATGACCGCCTCCGATTGGTACCCTTGGAAGAAACACTGCAGATGCTTCGATGCATGAGCAATGACTGAACCCAATAGCCTGAAAAAGCACAGAGAAGAGAATCAACTTATGGTTTTGTAAGTTGTTAAAATTGAAAAGACTAATGAAAGCGGTTAAAAATGGCGATTTTTTTCATGTACCGGAAGGCTGATTAGTGATCCGCAGAGATTCACCAAGACAGGTAGGCTTTTTCTTGCGGCGGCTGGAATCAACTTCAATGACCTGAGAGCTTTTTGTGAGGATGAACTAGAATGATTTGTGTTCGAGTTTCTTGAAAGCTCGGCTAGATATAGCCAGTCGGATTCAATCATGTGCCGAACCTCCATTGATGTAGCTGTACTCACTGGACAGTTTCCGCAGCCCGCGTCATCACATTGGTGGTCACTCAAGTTCCAACTAATGATAAACCGGTTCATGAAGTAGAGATTTTGTCCTGGACAAAGATGGATTTTATCAGGGGAAGATAAAATGTTGGTTCCATGCTCTGCTGATTTCTCTTTTGTTTTAGTTATGAACCGATTGGTTTCATCCTTCTGTAGTAGACCGATGGTTGTATAGGTCGATTCACTCAGAAGATTGAGCTCTCTGGCTTTACTCAAAACGGATTCAGATGCAACATCCAAAAACTTGACTTCACATGATCTGCTAGGGACCGCATGGTCTGAAAAAGATTTTGCATCTACTATGATTTGATCGAGGTCATCGGGTGTCGGTTTTTTCTGAGCTTCATTGAAACAAATGTTCAATAGCTCTGTCTTTAACGGTAAAGGACAGTCAACAGAACAAGAGACTACAATTTTGGTACCCTTGGACCCAGGAGCTGGACTAAGGTAACAACCAGCAGCTGTTAGAGATGTCTGTGTACACAAAGGTTAAGCAAATCAGTACATATCGAAATCAAGAGTAGAACAAAATGAAAGATAACTACCCTGCAAGGAATTACGCGGATGTAGTTCAGAAGCAACTTTGTAGTGTTTCCTCTGATTGGTCTCTGCCTTTGAGAGATAAACTGAAGAAGATTCAAGAGATAAAGAAGAGTCAAAAATAATAATCAAACGCGTTGAACTTACCAAAGAACAAAAGCTCAAGATGTAAACACCTGTAGGACCGCAGCAATATACTTTGAGAGGCAAATGTCTATAACTTCTGTGGAGTTTAATCTCTCTAGATCAATAATAGCATACCCTTTCTGCCAATTCCAACATCAAAACAGAGATGATTGTTCATTCTTATCGTATCAGAAACAGTTAGTTAATAAGGTATGTGCTTGAACCTCAAAAGGCTCTTACATCTATCACTGTTACGGTTTGATTTATTAAGTCTGTACAAACTTTATCAACAAACGAACGTGTTCTCCTGCATTCAGAAATGACTGCTTCCAGCTCTGACTTCAATGAACCTGACAAGTAAAAAACAAGAACTTATATTAGTCACACACATCACTTATCAAGCTTTAGTGAAGAAATGTCGTTTGATAGACTTGCCTGATCTTAGATTTTCCATTGATGCTCGGATCCTATTCCGAACAAACTTTTGACTACGATTAGTCGGATCTTCAACCCATTCTTGTCTACCCCATTGACATATCTGCAAGTAAAGAAGCTAAGAGTTGATGATGCAAACAACCATAAAACTATAAACCATTCTCGAGTTTCTAGTTTCCAGATAACCTTGTACATGTCTTCTTTCCATAAATCTAGCAGCGGACGCACTAAGAGAATTGATTGGTTCTTCATATGTTTAACATCTAACTGCAGACTTTGTGAGAAAATCTCAGAAGCAAATGCTGTACCCGCAAGTCCAAGTACACCGCTACTACGAGATAACCTGAGAATGAATAACTCAGCCTGCATCCATCAAACTTCAGACAACATTCATGAATATCTCAATATCAAACCTTTAACTTCTCTTACTTCTCAAAAGAGCCTTTTTACCTGGTCATCTGCATGATGAGCTATAAGCAAGACCTTAATCTGATGTCGAAAACAAACATTCGAAATCATTTGATACCTATAAAGAAGCAAATTCACATAAACACCAAGCTTAAATGTAGTGAGGAGTCACACCAATGGAAATTAAAAAAAATTCTAAACCTCATTTCACGGGCTGCTTCTTGTAAATGACCTTGCTTTGGTTTACCATCAACCCAATCACAATGTGCAATCTCACATCTAATTCCTATAAAACTTCTCCCAAATTACTACAAACTTTAATACTCAAAAATGTTCATACTTTGAATTGAAAACATACCCATTTGAGAAACTCTAGAGCAGACAAGTTCAGCTTCATCTTTACTCTCCTGTCTTAATCCATGATCAACAACTATAGCAACAAGTCCATCAATGAAACCATCTGTGTTGTTAACAAAACTTAAGCTTTGAGTTTTCCAATTTGCAGTTAGAACACAAAGCGCCATACTATCAGGTCCACCTGAAACTCCTAAAGCTGAAGAAGACACAACACAAAATTCTTAACAACAAAAAAAAACACTGAGAAATTGAAAGTGAAATATGAAAATTTAGCTAATATACCAATTCGGTGGTGAGGTTTTATTCCTGCCATGGCCATTCTTCTATTGAAAATCTCCTTATGCCTCGTTTCATCAACAGTCTCGGGAACATAAGTGTGATTACAGAACAATCTTGAAACTTTAGGGTGGCGGGATTGAAGTGAATACGAAGAAATGAAAAGGGTTTTAGTAGAGGAGGAAAGTGAAACCCTAGAGATGGAATTCGAGAGTAAAGTTGAAGACTTTCTTCCATTGGAGCATAGGGACAGACCTCGCGCCATTTACGAACTCGTGAGGTGTGGGCAATTCGAAACAAAATTTAATCTCTTTCAAAATCTTTTTTTTTTTTTGGGTATATAACCATACCAAAGCTGTGAGCGACAATTTTTTCTTTTTCTAATTTAGCAAATAATTGGAAAATTATGAGTAAGTTGATCAAATTTCAGAAAATCTTCTTAAGTATTTTCAAAGGTTATATGATTAATGACTGTAACCGGGTTTGGTTTATTAGATTTTCAGTTTATAAAATTTGTATCCAAATTAAAACCAAACTATGTATATTAATATTTTTTTGGTACCAAATTGATATTTTAATTCAAATTTTATATCTGTAAATTAATAAAATTTTATAAAATATATAAATTTCAATATTATGTTTAAATATTATTAGTATAATTTATAGGTTCCAATATAGAGACTTAATATTATTAATATAATTTATAGAGATTTAATATTATTATTATTATTAATATAATTTATAAAGGTTTAACTGTAGCTGTATACAAGTTATCAAGAGAAATTCTCCCATTATTTTTAAATACATCACTATATGGATAACCATGTGATTGTTAAAAAAAAAAGTAATCGCCTATTATCAATTTTTAGCCTTATTAAAAAAAATGAACTCTTTCCTTCAAACCGGCGTCGTTTTGGGCCATACAAGATTTTCATGAAGAACAAAGCTACTACACAAGATCAAATCTCAATACTAACATTCAACATATCAATTTAAAACCCTTATAGAAAAAAGAAAGAGAAAACAAAAAGAATGAAAGAATAATATTCAATCCAGAATCAACATCACAACTTCTAAAGAAAAACAATTTGAATGCATAATATATCGTAGTAGTTTCAATTAGAGCGTAAGGTAATTTCCTCAAATCTTTACAGTTAATAAAAATTCCAACAAACCTGAAATTTTCTCTACCCTTCTCTTATGGTTTAAAGAGAAGGTCCACTGTAACCTTGACCGGTTCTTTTAATCTTTCCCATCTCCATTTCCCTTGTGACTTGACCTTCACTGCTCGAACCAGACGGGTACAGTCCATAGTCACTAGTTGGATTACTGTATTCACCAGTCGTGCCATACTCTTGAGTTCCAAGTGCCATTTTCCTAAACTTCTTCATGTCATCATTGTATTGGCTCGAGTCATAATCTGTGCTTCCTCCATATGAACTGTAAACATTGCTGTGACCCGGTCTCATCCCTTCATTCAGGTCTGAGAGCGATACATTTCCTTCTAACGCACGCACAATCTGATCGTTTTCACAAGAATCACTTCACCATTAGTATAAACATTTTGGCAAGTGGAAAAAATTGTATCTAACATGCAGAAAATGTAGAGATAAAACCAAACTGAACTGTAATTTCTCACCCTAATCAAATCAAATTTCTCTAAACACCATATCAAAACATACAACCGGAGTTATTGGAACCGAACAACCTAAATAACCCGAAATTCTTTAGAAAATCGTACTCTTAGTTAAAATATAAACTATAAACTAATGCATATACAAATTATAAAATGCAAATAATATGAAGTATAATGCTCACCCCTAGAGAAAAGGATGATTGGGGTCATATTAAGTTACCTGGCTCATGCGAGGTCTACGACGAGCTGAATGGCGAACACAAGCTGCAGCACAAGCAACCATACGAGCCATCTCCTCTCTGTCATACTCATTATTCATCTTTTTATCAGCCAGACCCTCAAAGTCTCCTTCCTCAGATGCTCGGTTAAGCAAGGGTCGCGCCTGTTCCAATTATTCACACATAGCTTTTGGTTCATTCAACAGTCCAATTGTAATAAATCATGTGAAGTTCAGATTATCAAGCCATAGCAAGTACCCAGTCAACTAAGCTGTCATCTACATAGGCATTGTTTGCATCAACAGGGCGCCTCCCAGTTATTAGCTCCAAAAGTACAACGCCAAATGAGAAAACGTCAGACTTCTCCGTGAGCTTTCCACTTGCAGCGTATTCCGGAGCCAGATACCTAAACTCCAAAACCAAAAGTAAGGATTCACAGAGACTTTACAAAGTACCAATGTACATATTCAAGATTATACTATACCCAAAGGTTCCCATAACGCGTGTAGATACATGAGTGTTTGTATCAGAAGCAATCTTGGCAAGACCAAAATCAGCAACCTGAAAGATAAAAGAGACCTTCAGTAACACAAACTACAAAAACAATTCACAAACATATATAATAAAGATCTTTTCATACCTTAGCTTCAAACTTGAAATCCATCAGTATATTAGCCGCCTTGATATCACGGTGAATGATTTTCGGATTGCCTGCAAACACAAATACGCCTCATAAACAAACATAGACTGTAAAAACTAAACATCTATACAAATTTTACAGACTTTTAGACTTACAATCTTCATGAAGATAAGAAAGTCCTTTAGCAGATCCAAGAGCAATCTTCAATCTAGTACTCCATTCCATCGTAGGCCGTCCTTTCCCTATAACAAATTCAATCATCACTAATTTGAAAAAAAAAAAAAAACAATGTAACAAAAGCACAATAAAAAGATAAGCTTTCTACTAACCATGGAGATGAAACTCAAGATTGTTGTTCGGCACAAACTCATAAACAAGCAATCTTTGAGCTCCGGCGATACAATAACCAACCAGAGAAACCAAATGCTTATGATGAACTCTACTAATAATCTCAACCTCAGCTTGAAACTCTCTTTCTCCTTGACCACTTCCAGCTTTCAACTGTTTCACCGCAACTTCTTTCCCACTAGGCAATATACCTTTATGCACATATCCAAACCCACCTTGTCCTAATAAATTCGCTTCAGAGAAGCCATTGGTAGCCCTTGATAGCTCCTCATAAGTGAAAGTGCTTTTGGAAAAGCCTAACACAAGCCCTGGAGATGGTGGAGGAAGAACAGGAAGATCAGAATAGTCAGAACCACCACTACTACTCATGAATGGTGGTGGTGGTGGAGGCGGGGGAAGTTGTTGCGGTGGAGAAGGAGGCTTAGGTGGTGGTAGTGACGTGACCACATGATGATCTGACGGTCGTGATGCGTTTTGTTGTTGCCAATATTGTTGTTGTCCACCGTAAGGTCCTCCAGCTAAAGAAACAGAGGAAACATCAAATCTCTGATTATATATATATATATATATGAAAGTTTGAAACTTTTTTTTATAAAAAATCTAATATTTTCCACAAAATAATGCATAATTAGTATCAGATTTGTATAATTAGTATCTGAATTTGGATAATTTGAGTAATGAGGAACGAATATAGATAAAAAAAAAAAAAAGATTCGATTTTTAATATTGATTTTGATGAAAAAATGAGATCTTTGAAATTAACCTTTGGGATTAGGAGGAGGAGGAGGAACATAGTAAGCAGCTTCATCATCGTATCGTCGTCTTCGTTTCTTTTTACAAAGAAGACAAATCAAAGTAATCACCACAAGTATAGCTACTCCTCCAATGGCAATTCCAACAACAACTCCAGTTGATAATCCACCGGAGGAATCATCCGACGGAGAAGAAGAGTTTGATGGAGTATTAGATGGAGTTCGCGGAGGAGATCCTCCGCCGCCGTCTGAGGGAGCTACTGGTGTTGGTGGTGGAGGGCTACGAGATCCAGGTGAAGTTGGTGTGGAAGGAGACGATGGAGATGGAGTGTCAGGTGCAGGGGGAGATGGCTGAGGAAGAGGAGGAGTTGAAGAAGATGGCGGAGACGGCGGAGGAAGAGAAGGAGGAGGAGAGGTTGAATTGGTTGGTGAAGGCGGAGGAGGTGAAGAAGCTGGGGGAGGAGAAGAAGCTGGAGGAGGAGCAGTGGTTGTTGAGTTTGTAGGAGGAGATGGAGATGGTGGAGATGGTGATGGAGTAGTTCCCGGAGACGGCGCCGAAGACATTTCGGCTTCTCTTTATTGATCTAATTAAAAAAAAAAAAAAATCTTGAAGAGAAGAAAAGTGAATGGAGAAGAATGTTAAAAAAGCAAAAAGAGAAGAAGAAGAAGAAGAAGAAGAAGAAGAAGAAGAAGAGATGGGGAGTGATCTGGTGCCAACAAGAGTATAGTTTTTTTTTTGTATTTTTTGTTTACTTTATTTTTGGACATTAGAGCTGTGTTTTGGGTCCCACACGATTCCTCCGCGTCATTCTTTCTACGTTCTTTTTTTTTTCTTTTTTTATGTCCGTGTCGTTTAGATTTTTTTTTATGGTTTGATTTTAAAAAATAGGAAGTAAAATGATTTGTTTTTCCAATTATTTTTCTTTTTAAATAATTAAATTATAACGGACCGTCCTTATGTAGAATATTAAAGTAACAAATTGTTACAATGATATTAACGTTAATTTTAAAAGTGGAAATGAAGATTTTACTTATGAAACAAATAAATTACATATCAGTAAAGTTGTCCGCAGCGTTTATGAATTAGTTTTAGTTATTAACTATTAATATTAACTGTGTTTTTTCATATTTACAAAGATTTAGTGAATTAACTTTACAATATACCTAATTGATCAAATTTAAAATTTGTCTATGTTGATTATTTAATCGAAGTCTTTGTGACTGAACACACACAAATTTTCAACCACTTTTAGATTCATCCGCAGCATTGAATATATTTTAGTTATTGAGAAATATGTGAGCTGAATTTTTATTAGATTTTATTCGTTTGACAATCCTATTTTTATTTGATCTACGTTATTTTACCAATTTTTAGTAAGATTTTAAATAATTAGCATATCATCGTTACAAAATTAGAGTTAAGAGAGAAAATGTTTTCTCCAAAAATCATTCAGTCACTAAAAAGGTCTTTTCCTGACCTAATTATATTTGCCGTCTGACTGATAGATGGAGTTGAGGAACTGAATAAATTCGAAAGTTACTTTTTACGCTCTTTAGAAAAGAAAAGAAAAAAAAGAGAGTTATGGGTTGTTGAAGAATGCAGACAATCTATCTTGCCAAAATGGGATGTGACTAATTTATTCATTAATGAGAACACTGAATAATTTGATTTTCTATGACCAGAAACAAGAAACTTTCGATCCTCTTCCATTTTGTTCCTATTTGGTCATCGATTCTTTACGGTCTCAACTCTAAACATGGGTACATTACATAAAATAGAAACAGTAACCCTATACATAATGGAAACAAATTATTGTAAAAATGTGATTATATTTTTTGTTATAAAAATTGTGATTATTATCAAACAATAAAAAGGAAGAAAAAATATGTGGTAAAGGGTCAAAGTTATTTTTACATGTAACATATTAGTAATGCAAGTATGCAACGGTCAAAGTTATTACACAAGTTAATCAAACTAAGAGAAGCAATTTACTTGGTCATATGATTTTTTTTTTCTTTTGACATTATGTGTTTTTGGTCATATTTGGGAACTATACACCTAATAGTATACAAATTAATTTAATCTTTATCCAAAGAGATATATAGAAAATATGATCAACATGTTTCTTTAATATATATATATATATATATATATATATATAAGATTGCATAGAGGAGATTCGGAGACGGTGTAATTCAATTTTTGTGTGTGGAAAATAGTTTTTTTTTTTATAAAAGAAATAGTTGTGTTTCTTCTTGCTCCAAAGCGAAGCAAACAGCTTGAGTACACCAGCATAAATTTCAAGGCCACCTATTAACATTGACGTTTCCCCTAATTTATTATTGTTTTCTAAAATGTTTTTCTAATCGAACTCGTTTAAGGTTCTTAATAACACGTCAATTATATCATGGGAGTCGGTCTCCAGATTTTCAGGTGATGAAACAATATAATCTCATGAAATTAAGTATTGTATCCGTTTCAATTTCGTATCATTTGGTTTTATGTTAATTTATTTAAACAACCGACGACACGCCAAATGTTAAGGAGAAAATATAAACTATACGGCGGCGTAATTGCGGACGATAATTTTTCATAATAGTTTGGTTATTTTAACTTTTTGTTAATTTGGTTTGCTAGAGACATATTGGTTTCAACATACTAAATCTCCATAAATTATATCGAAATTTTTTTATTAATTTAAAATTATATAAAATATATTTTATACTTTTGTATGATTATTAATTTTGAAATTAGTGGAACCATGATATTCAAAACTTTTATTATATCATTATTTTATGGAATTATGTTAATTATTACATTAGGATAACTCAAGATCGAAAAATATTAATTTAAAAATTATTAATTAGTAGAATATTAATTTAGAGAGGCTTTAATGTAACCTTAAATTATATATACTATTAAATTTGAGCTCTCAGCTTTGTTCTATGGCCCAAACATTTTATTTATTAATGGGTATTATTAACAAAACTTCAACCCTATCTATACACCAATAATGTCGAAGGCAAACTCATATATTCCGACTTACCCCAAATGTTACGGATCAAAATACTCGATAGAATTAATAGCTTTCCATTTTAAATAAAATCATATCAACCAAACGAGTAGAAAAAAATATATCATATCAAATTTCTTCTATCCAAAAAAAAGAAGATTGAACGTGATTTTTAATCTATAATTATTTGAAGTTGCATACAAAAGCTAGCTAACTATATCAGTGATTGTTGAGTGGAGATCATTCAAAGATTAAGTCGAATCTTCATGTCGAACACTCATAACTCACTGTAAGCCTGTAACCATGAAACCTGAACATGGTAGTAAGATCGAGAAGAACACATTTTCACAACTTGATTTATGTGTTTGGGCTATATATGTGTAGACAAAGGCTCATATTGTTGATAATATTCATAATAGACAAATATAAAAGGAACAATAGTCACGGTAAATTTTTTGCTGAGTTAGAGATGTATTTAGGTCAAATTTGTAAGGAGAAGCGAGTCTCTATTGGTGCACGTGTTTCGGGTTGTTCCTTTGTGTGTGTAACGAGAGGAATGAGATAAGAGAAAATATTTCTTCTTTTTTCACAAAAGTAGTTCAATTTCATTAACAATACTGAAGAAAACAATTACATTTCTTCTACAATTGGTCGGATACTCGGATGCATAAGGGAATATTACAATTTAAGATAGCATTATATGTATATAGATTGGGACAAAACATTCAATGCTAGAAGATCTGAGCATCCATTAGCTTCACGTCTCTGAAATCGAATTGAAGACTTTAGATATCTTATATCTTATATTGCAAAGTCAATTTTTGAAAAAAGAAAAGAAAATAATTTATTTCCCTGAAAAATGAACTAATGGATATCTTCTGATCCAATTTCATTGACATTTTTTATAACCAAAAAAAATAAAATCAACTAATATCTGAGTTGTGTGAGAAAACTTTTTAAAAGGATGAGTGGGGCTGCGGTGCGGGATATAAGAAAAGTAAGGCGTCACATGGGGACACTATTATTCATTGGTATAATCATGAACATGATTGGTGGCATGAAATTTGCCGGTCTCACTTTCTAATATATTCTCTTTATGTCTTAAAAATTAATATTTTAGATTTTTTTTTTACGTTTGGTAAAAATTGATTTTCTACATTTTCTATTTATTTCTGAAAAATTAATTTTTAAATATTTAAATATATTTTTAATAGTTAACATTAGTTAATTATAAATTTAAATAAATATTAATTAAAATTGTTTAAAATGTTGAATTATTATTAGTTTATAAATATTGAAAATATTAAAAATATAAATATAATTTATTTATTATTAAATATTAATTATTTGTGAATTAGTTAGAAAATTCTTTGTAAGATTGAGTGGGTATTTTTTACTCTGTTTTTTTCTTTCTTTTATTAAAGCTGTAAACATCCAAAAAAACCAAACACTCATGAGCTTAAGGTAAATCCTAACTCTCCCTCGGTTCTATCGTCCCATTCTCAGTCATGGCTTCTTTCCCCAAAGTGTCTATTTTATATATAGAGATGTGCTCTTTTAAAATTCTCAGTTGTGCTCTTTTTAAGAAAAAAGTATATTAAGCAGACCATTCCATCGGATTATTGGAAATTGTGATAGTCAGGACTCAGGAACGGCTCCAAAGTAGCTAAACTAACTTTAGTCTTGTGCAATATTTAAAATATAGATTTAGTTTCGAGTTAATTTTTTTCATAATTTTGAACTTTTACAAGCACATGTTTTTTTTGTTAATTTAAAGTGAGCTATGGATGCTTCTATATCACATGTTTATATCCGCCCCTGGTTATAGTATTTTTGGAGGATAAAGTGTGGATAAACAATTTGTGGCTATATACAATAACTCGACATCCTTTAACAAAAAATTATAACTGGATGTTGATAATAATACTTATGCTTTAGTTTAGAACCCCATGTTAAATATTATCTTACTTTTTATGATAACGATAAATAGACACAATTCGACTACGATACAATGTGCAAATCAGAGCGTTACAATAAAGAAACACAACTCTCCAAATTTGTTTCTGAAGTTGTATTATTTATACCAAAGCATTTTCTTGAAACATTAAAACGTTATAATTAGTGAAATTCCACCACGCAAACGTGTTATGATGAATGGATATCGCCACTTTGCTAAATACAATTATAAATGGAAAAATAAATATTGAAGCAATTTATTGAGATTGTATATAATTTGAGATTTATTAACAATAAAATTAACGGCAAGGATGGCAGCAATCACAATGAGAACATCCATTATTTGTAGGTACGCACATAAATAATTATTTCGCCTCTTTTTCTTACACAGAGACTTACACTCGGTTTGAAGCTTTGTTTAGAACTTTAGAGTGCTTCAACGTATTCTTGGGTTTCCTTGCTCCACATTTCCTACATCTCCTATACAATCATATGTTTGAAACATAATATCTTAATTTTTAACACACAAAAAACCCAAAAAAAACTTAATATCTTACTTTTTATATTTAAAATTGAAAATTAATTACTTTATTTGTTTATCTATAAATAGATGTTTAAATAAGTATATGTGTTCCAATTAAATTTTATAACATATTATATTAAAATATAGTTATTATATTAAAATACTTTGAATGTATCATATAAGTTTACATAGAAAACTAGCACCAATAAAAACAACAGATAGTAGTTTGAAACATTTATCTATGCAACACGAATGGAGAATACTTGTTTATGAACAAAAACCAATGGAAACATGTTTAATCAATTGATATTACAATAACTATTCATACTACATATATTAAGACCAACTGAACTTTTAAACTAGGAAATTAGCCAAAATGTGAAGAAAATTCAAAACATCTATGGGGTTAGTAATTTCCTATGTCTAGTACAAAAACAAAATGGAGCTCATTTTTCTGGATAAATTTGATATGGATTTAACATAAAGAAAAAGCTAAATTTGATCTTATAGAAATCTATAATAGAAGTAATATTTGGCACAAATTTATAAGACATAGTTGATTTGATATTTTAAAAGCTAATATGGAATTAAAAACTTCTTTCTTTTAAGAACATTTATATATAATATATTAAAATCATACTAAAGTAGATACAAACCTATATCATCCTAGATATAATAATCGTGAAGGTGATAAGAACGACGAGGGAGAGTTGAAAAGATCTCTTCATCCTAAATCATAGAAATGAATTGATAGTGCTTTAAAGTTTAAAAAGATATAATAAAGTGTATATATATATAATAAGTTAGATATATCTCACATTTAAACATATCTAATTAAGATATTTATTTACTATTAAAAGATCTAATATGACCCAAGTTTCTTGTTTTTTGCTTATATGATACTAAAAGCGTTGCATTCCCTTTATTTATTTATTTTTACTAAAAGGTTCAGAGCCTAAACCAACATACTTCCTCATGTTAGAGAGCTGACCATATCAGTGAAAAGTGGAAACAATATAAACAAACAGTAACTAGGTATTAAAAAGGAAGAGAGAGTAATTTTGAAGGATTTATATAAAAATATTATGAAAATAGATGTAAGGCTTTTGAATTAAATATATGATTTAATCTAATAATAGAATTTAAATGATTTTGGTAAATTAGGTAAGAATTCTGAGTCTTTTGATAGTGTATTGTAAACAGAGCTTCTCCAACCTCTAAAGCAGAGACCACATGGATAAGATTTGCATTCATATCTTTAAAATGGAGAAAGCCACCTCGAATATAAGTAATATACAAGGATTCACATTGACCAATCCTTTCATTTCTTCCTTTTCAATAGGATTGTAGAACTTAGTATATTACAATCTTCTTATTTTAGTCATAAAGCAATCCATAATCACCCATAAAGCAATCCATAAGTCAGCTATAAAGCAATCCATAAGTCAGCCATAAAGCGACGGCAGAAAATGAGATTTCGATGATAGTGGAGGCGATTTCAATAATAGTGAAGGCGATTTCAACGACAGAGGAGGCGATTTGACGATAAAGAGATATATATATATATATAGAGAGAGAGTGAGAGAGATAGATACGAGAGAGAGAGCGAGAGAGAGATGAAATGCGGGAGAGAGAGAGAGCGAGAGATATGAGATGTGAGAAAGAGAGAGATGATATTTTCGAAAGATTTTTTTATTATGAATATTAAAATAGAAAAAAAAAACTAAAAACCACGAAAAGTAGAAGAAGAAAAAAATTACTTTCAAAACCTTAAGAGTATAAATAATATTTTTTTAACGAATTGTATTATTCTATTAATTGCAAATAGATTGGATATACTCTAATAATATATACTAAAATATAGTATATTTGAGTTTTTCTCTCATTTATTTTTCTTTCTACACACAAGGATTCACATTGACCCATCCTTTCATGTCTTCCTTTTCAATAGGGTTGTATAACTTAGTCTATTCGATCTTCTTATTTTAGTCACACCTTTTTATTCTTCTGTTTTTAGAATAGTTGTGTGTTTTTATATAACACTACATATATGCGTAACATATATGATTACGCAAATATGCAACCTCTATCTATATATGGATGGTTCTCATCCCTTTGAACTTGAGCAAAACACTTTTCTCCACATCGTTTTATAAATGGAAAAGTACAAAACAGAAAGTTACAATAGATTGACGCAGCTCTGGTAGGCATTTTCTAAATTGTTGCTACTAATAAATTGGAGATTTATTTGTTTAGAAAAAAAAACAATCAAGAGCAAGGATGGCGGCATAAACATTGAACACGTCCTTCGGTTGAAGGTAAGCACATAAAACGTCCTTTCAGACTCTTCATCAAACACAAAGCTATACACTCCATCTTAACACAACGGTCTTTGTTTAGAGTGGTCCAACACAGTTCTGGTTTCGTTTGCTCCACATTTCCCACCACTCCTATTACAGTAATATATGTGAAAACATTATATCTGCATTTTTTTTTGATAAATTGGAAAGATTGTACTTTATCTTTTATCGTAAAGGTGGATGTTTTAAATTAAGAAGCATGTGCAGTAAATATAAAAGAAAAATAGATGGTAGATTGAAACATTTATCTACGCTACACGAATGGGGAAGAAATGTTTTTTTTTTTTGTCGCTGGAAAATAATTTGTTATGGAATCAAACCAATTAAAATATGTTAAATCAATTGACATCAATATAATGCTGCATACTATCAAATATATATCACAGAAATCTATAAACTAAAGAATTAACAAAAATTTGAAGAAGAACAAAATATCTTTAGGGTTAGTAATTTCCTAGGTCTAGTAAAAAAAATCTGAACTCAATTGATTCGTTAGACCTACTATGGATTTAACACACCCAAAAAGTGTTGAACTCGATATTGTAGAGTTCAAAAACGAAAAAATGTTTGACACAAATTTATATAACATAGTTGATTAAATATTTTAAAGAATTAAAATGGTATTCAAAAATCATTTATTGTAAGAAAAAAAAGTTGTGTAATATATTAAGATATTAAGAAATGTAAATACAAACCTAATACAAAAGTTGTAAAGATCATAAGAACGATGAACGAGAGCTGAAAGGATTTCTTCATCCTATATGATTGAAATGAAATTATATTGTTTTAAAAGTTTAAAAGAAATAACAGTGCAGTTATATATATATATATATATATAATAATAATAAATTAGAAGTATTTCACATTCAGTCCTTTCTAATTTAAGATATGTACCACCTTATATTCTGAATTAAAGGATCTAGTTTGACCTCAGTTCCTGCTTTGTTGCTTAAATAATAGGTAAAATCCTTAAAATCTGTTGATTTTTCTTTCTTTTTTTTAAAATATAAGGCCAAGGGTCGTATCGTTCGTATCGGAGACGAGAGCGAGTAACATGACTCTATCATCAAAAAAATATAAACAAAGATAAAGGAATAGCAACTTGGTATTAAAAAGGAAAAAAAAGAAGAAGTAATTTTGAAGGAAACTAAACATTGATTTATAGTGATTTCATCACAAATAACACAGTCCAACCAACATATGACTAACTCTTTACCTCAACTCCAGCCCATGATAGAGGATTCCATCATAAAAAAAAACCTTAGTACATTAATCTGAAGATACATATCCACCATAGGACAAGACAAGACAAGATCAACAAGTTAAAGAAATAAAAAATACAAAATCAGCTGTAAACTTCTTCATGGCTTCCAAGTGCCACTATCCTGTCTTCATCGTATTGGCTTGTGATATAATTTGTTGCTTCTTCTATAAGCTGTACACATTGCTTTCACCCGGTGTGATCCCTCCATTCATATCTGAAGGCGATATGTTTCCTTCTAGGACACGCACAACCTGCTCGTTTGTACACCAATCAGTCGCTAAATTAGCATTATAAACATTCTAAATGACGCAAAGTGAAAAAGATGATGAAGCTGAAGAAACATATTGCCACAGTGTTCTTTTGATACATCAAACATAGGACTACGAAATTAATGAAACCGAAATCAAACAGAAATTAAAATGGAAATGAAGCTAGTGCAACCGAATCGACTCAAATAAAACAAAATCCAATATATAGTCATATTTTTAGTTCAGTTTTATACTATAAATATATTTAATCATACAAAATATAAGTGCTTTTTAATTGAAATTTACTTACTTATGTACATTTTTGGTAACATTCTGTAATTAAAACCAACCAAACCGAAAACTGAATCGAATTGAAAACCGAAAAAAACAAATGTACATCCCTAAAGAAAAGAATGATTAAATTACCTGGTCCATGCGAGGTCTACGTCGAGCTGTATATCTAACACAAGCTGCAGCACAAGCAACCATGCGAGCCATCTCTTCTTTATCATACTCATTATTCAGCTTTATGTCATCCAAACCTTCAAAGTTGTTTTCCTCAACTGCTTTTATAAGCAATGGCCGTGCCTATATTTCCATTATTCACACATAGCATTTAATTCATTTAACAATCATATCGTACAAAATAATATGAAGGTTAAATATTTGATTATTAATACGAAAAAAAGAATTACCCAATCAACCAAGTTGTCATCTGCATAGACATAGTTGGCATCAACAGGTCGCCGCCCAGTTATTAGCTCCAAAAGTACTACGCCAAATGAGTAAACATCTGACTTTTCTGTGAGCTTTCCACTTGCAGCATACTCTGGAGCCAAATACCTAAAACCTCAAAACCAAAATGTTTCATAATTTGTACGATGATGATACATTTATAGAAACTGCATAACTTTATAAATCTAGTAGATTCAAGGATTATCTTTACCCAAAGGTTCCCATCACACGTGTAGATACATGGGTGTTTGTATCAGAAGCAATCTTGGCAAGACCAAAATCAGCAACCTAAACACATAGAAGACAAACACAATTTAATACAAAGATGGTACACAAATATATCGTACGAAGTTGTATGGTCAATTATATGTCGTGTCTTCAAATATAAATCTATTTAATTTTTTCGGCAAATACATAAATATATTTATTAACCAGGAATAAATGTAAATCTAATTAAATAGAGTAGATAAGTAGTGTCTTTAAATTGAATAGTGTATATTAGTGTATTTGATAAGACACTCTGGACAACATGAATATCTTTAATTCTGTTTATATTTGATTGCTAAGACACTTGAATAAAGATGAATGATAAAGATGGTATAAATTCTCTATTTTTATCGTGAAAATTAACCTAATAGTACCCACAATGGTCATTTTGTGTGGGTGTCTTTAAATATAAAATTAATTATAAAAACAAAATTTCAATGTATTTAGTGAATAATGGTGTCTTACCAAAGACATTTTATACACTGATAAAAATAAGTGTTTTTAAATTTATTAGTAATCAATTTTTAATACATCCTCAATAATATCAGGGATGAGGATGGTCTAAAGGTATTTTGGACTAAAATTATGAAATTATCATTTTCTTTTAAAAACATTCCCAAAAAAAAAAGAATATATATTGTACCTTTGCTTCAAATTTGAAATCAATCAATATGTTTGCCGCCTTAATGTCACGGTGGATGATTCTAGGATTGCCTGATATATATAAATGCGTACAGAATAAACATGACCTATATTTGTTAAACTATACCTATTTTTTCAGATTTTAGACTTACAATTTTCATGAAGATAAGACAATCCTTTGGCAGAACCAATAGCAATCTTCAATCTTGAGCTCCATTCCAACGGAGGCCGACCCTTCCCTATCACAAATTCAATTCCCAAAAACAATCATCATTGTGAACAATAAAGCAAACAATAAACCATAGAAGAGTTGGTAATTTAATTTCTCTAACCATGAAGGTGAAACTCAAGAGTATTGTTGGGAACAAACTTATAGACAAGCAATCTTTGAGAACCGGCCATGCAATAACCAACTAGAGAAACCAAATGGTTATGGTGAACGCGGCTAATGATCTCGACCTCAGCCTGAAACTCTCTTTCTCCCTGAGAACTTCCATCTTTCAACTGTTTCACAGCAATATCTTTACCATCAGGTAATATACCTTTGAACACATATCCGAATCCGCCTTGTCCTAACAAATTGGCCTCAGAGAAGTCATTGGTGGCTATAGCTAGCTCCTCGTAACTGAAAGTTCCTTTATAGTCATTGCTTAATACAAGCCCTGGTAATGGTGGAGGAAGAAATGAATGATCTGAGTAGTTTGAGCTAGAGCCACCACTGCTGCTGCTCATCAAAGGTGGTTGACGTGGTAGTGGAGAGAGAAGCTTCGGTGGTGGCAATGATATTACCACGTGATCCGACGGTGGTGTTGCATTTTGTTGCTTCTGTCCAACGTAAGAGGCTCCATCTGAGAAATACATGAATATCAAATCTGTAAAAATGGTTTCTCTATCGATCTATACATGTTTGAAGATGTTTTAAAAATGTCTTATATACACTTTCACAAATTGCATGTTAACTTATTGACACATGTTGAAATATCACAAACATGCAAAGAAAATTAGATAAATGTCACTAATTAGCACAGCTAGGTTATGGATGGATTATATCTAATTATATGGAGCCGATCGATCAAACGGAAGTGTATAGTAAACAATTTTTTTGAAAATATATCATAGAAAGGAGGAACAAATGATGATTGAAGACATAAAGTTTAAAACTCCCACATTTTTTTTTAACTTAACCTACATTTTCATTTCGCATTTTCTACTTTTCAATTCAAAGAAAAAGAATGGAGGAATAATATATAGCTAAAGATTCGATTTCTTGATAAAAATCTAATTGAGATCTTTGTCTGACCTTTGGAAGAAGGAGATGCTTCATTGTCTTTAAGTAGTTTCTTCTTATAAAAGAAACAAACCAAAGTCAATAACACAAGAGCAACTACTCCTCCCATTGCGATCCCAACCACTACTCCTACTGATAATCCGCCGGAAGATTCTCTGCCAGAGGGACTCGCTGGAAATGGAGTTCCCAATCCAGGCCGAGTGGGTGTGGAGGGAGACGGATGTGGAGGAGGAGAAAGAATGGTAGCAGGAGAACCAAACGAGTCCGCTGGAGGAGACGGCTGCGGAGAAGGAGAACCAAAGAAGTCCGGTGGAGGAGACAGCATAGATACAATTAATTCCGTGAAAGGCGACGGAGCATCAGCAAAATCGTTAGCTGGAGACAGATCCGGTGGTGGCGCAGGAGGAGAAGCCGTTGACATCTCTCTTCGCAGTTAAAAACTTAAGAGACAGACAAAGAAAATGGAAAATGATACAAAGCAGGAGAAGGAGTGTGGTCTGCTGTCACCGAGACTAAAATTGAGTTTTGATTACTTCTAAGTTCTAATGAAATTTGGAAAATGGAACTGTTTTGGAGTACACGTCTATTATTTTATATTTCATCTATTTATCAATATTCTCTCATTCTTAATCATCCTAAACAAGACTACTTGTGCATGAACTTATCTATCAATATAATTCATTACACTTATATGTAACCTAATCAATTCGCATGAAGTCAACTTATAATAACGAATCATGCATGTTTCTTCTCTTAACGCAAGATCTTATCATCATAAAACGTCACTAGCAATTACGCAAACAATCAATTCAACATACAACGGTCAAATTTTTAAAACAGTTGGTCTGTATACGGACGAAATGCTCAAGATATAGAAGGAAATGCTCAATATATCAACATAAAACTGCATGGAGTAATTTTTGTATGTGTAAAAACAGTTGGGATTCTACTTGGTCCAAACTCCAAAGCAAAGGAAAGAACAGGAGTGCACCCGCACAAATTCAAGGCCACCTATTGCATTGACGTTTCCCCTAATGTATTAATATTATGTAACATCAAGTTACACCAAAATAATCCAACAGACAACGAAAAAATAATATTTTGTGAACAACTTCAATCAAGGCTTTTAATAACAGGCCAATTATATCATGGGAGTCTGTCAGAATTCCAAGACGATGATTTTGCTCTTCAGATAATAATATGTTTTGTTTATGTAAATTATTATTGTATCAAATTCTATTTATATAGCTTGGAAATTACCACGGGGCCACGACTCACCAAATCTAAGAGAAAAAAGGAAGTCAACGATATTTTGTTAAATATGATTTGGTCCACTTTTTTGTTTTTGTCAAATTGGTTCCACTCCCGATTTGATTGAATGCTTTAAATATCAGAGATATTATGGTTTGAGAATTGCAAATTACCGATGTTATTTTGAAGAGAACTAAAGATATAAAACCAAACTTTCGTAGAAATAGAGAAAATATACCCCTAAACTTTTATATTGAAATTGTTCTATTAACAATGTCCCATATATATATATATATATATATATATATGCTTGCACTCAATAAAATCTACCGGCTAATCTTTGTCAAAACTGTAGATAAACATTAAAAACTTATTTCAGAAACATCGTGAGACAGTTTCGGTCCATATCAGGTGTGGTCTAGTAGTAGTATAAACGGGTTTGTTTCTTCGTCATAAGGGTTCGATTTCTCTTTACTCTTTAGTAGAGAAGACTAATGGTCTTATTTCAGGGACGGGAGGAGACTAATGGTCGAAGGTTCAAAACTCTTGCGGTTTATAAAAAAAAAAAAAATATGGCTTTCAATTTTAATATCAGATTCAGATTAATCAACGGTTATATGGAAACATATAGCAATATATAGTGTCAAATTTGTTGTCATTTCTTTGAATCAACCATTCGATTGACCTGATTAAAAGGTAAGAGAAGCCATAATATTTTTACAAAGAAAGCCCAACTTTAATAATTGAAAGATCCACATAATAACCTAAGTGAACCAAATTCATGTTATTTTTGAAACCTCTTCGCATCTGGTTATGGAAGCAAGAATCCAAGCCTTATCATCGTTTCAACAATCCAAACCCTCTGGTTCCATTGATAAATAAATTCTTTAATAGATTTGTGGGCTGGAAGATCATTTATATTTATTCACCAGATATTTTATTGATACCGGCTTCACGCATTGCAAGAAGTCTTATAGTGGAACAACGGCACCAATCTTATATTGCTAGAGGAGCTCCCTCGTGGTATAAATTGCTGCTGGGCTGTTTGTATTTTTTTATTTGTTTTTCTATTCATGTTTCTGGCTGGTCGATTGGGCTGTAGAGAGTGATCTCTCTATTTTACTGCCTGAGTCTTTGTATTGAATTACCGTTAATGAGGAAAAAAAATAATGGGGGTTGCGGGATACTATAGAAAAGTGTGGAGTCACATGGAAGAATTATGATTTTTTGGTATAACATTATGCACATGATTAGGGGCACGACATTCGCTGGTCTCACCTTCTAATGTTCTCTTATATTTATCGTATTCTTTATAATTAAAGCTGCCGACAACTAAAAAAAACCATTTACACACCCACAAGCTAAGAAAAATTTGTAACCTTGGACCCTTTTCCCCAATTCTCCTATCTTCGGGTCCATTCAAATTTGGCCTTCTCTAAATTGACATTTTATTATGTAGTAAAGTCCATTCCAACGTAAAGACAAGGGTGATATTCTACTATTGATAATATTTCTGGTTTTACTCATCTTTTTTTTTTGTTAAAGCATATGTTTGTAATGCTCTTTTGACTCTAGTCACTCTACTTTCACCGAGTATCCGGATTATGTTCCGTCATGCTCTGTCTCTGATGGAGAGAACGATGTTTTGGTAATTTTAATTTTGTAGACTTTCTATGTTTTTATTGGTGTGTTTTTGAAGTTTATTTCCAACAAAAATTGAATAATTTTTTTAAAAAAAATTAAGCAGAAAACAACGACAATTTAAAAAAAAAAAACTGAAATTCTATTTCTGGTATCAAATCAACATACATTAAATTATCAATGTACTATATATATTAAAAGAATAAAATTTTGAAATATTTGTTTCTTTCATATATTTTACAATGTTTTCCATTGCGATATTAATATAAAAAAGATTTATCGTATGAATTCGTTGAATTTACCAAAGCTATTTTTGTGAAAAAAACATTTAGTGATCAAACCTTTCATTCTTACTATATACTATACAATCATTAATTGTTTTGGTTTAAAATAGAAAGAAGTTTATTATATATACCTAAAGAAATTTACAAAATCTTCAATATCTTTAATAGATTGACAAGGATATAATCAATATTTAATCATCATCACATTTCTTATTACTAAGCTTTATTAGTTGAAGATAAACTAATTTATAAATACCTAGTTAGCTTATAAAAAAATATCTAACTAATACTATATTAGTAATAACTTACAAATGATGATGACAAAATAACAAATAATATTAATTATCTATTACTAACACTACATAAATTACGTTATAAATATTTTAATCCCTCGTAAAACACAGCTTATCATCTAATATTTTATTATCTTAGTAAAACATACAACAAATAATATACTTAAAAAAAATGATATCATTGGAGGAGTCAGAAGGTAATAGTATATAGTTTGTAATTTATATGATGATTATGCTAATATAGCTGGGATTATGAAGGGCTATTTTCTCAAATACACTTATGGGTTGTAATTGTATATGATATCAAAAAGAAAAACGGTAGGTCAGTAGTTCGGGATCGTCCGCGCGCGTACGCGTAACCCGGGTTCGAATCTGGGATTTGAGGTACAACTGGTATAACTAGAAATTTAATACCTAGTTGTACTAGGTAACTGGTACGACTGATACAACTAGTAGATAGTTGTACCGGATAACTGATACGATTGAGGTATGACTGGTATAACTGGTGATATATAGATGATATACTGAATACGATTAGTAGCCAGTTGTACCCTAGTTGTACTTGGTGAGATTTTAAATAAAAATTAGGAACATTTTACTACAGTAGGAATATAAAGATTGAAGAAAGGTATAAAGAAAAATTCAGATTCACTGAAAAAAGGCAGGGCATCAGAGACATTGATCCGATTATGAAAGCGCCAAGAAAAGAAACAAGATCCACAAAAACTCAGGTAAGGGTAAATCCGTCTTTCACATATAAAATATACTAATTAAGATACGCCAAGAAAAGACTAGTGACGAAAGAGGAAGACGCGGAGGTACTCTCAATTCTTTAATCTATTCTTCTTCTTCTTCTAGTTCTCCACATAGAAGGTACTCCTAAATCTCTCCATCTCCGCAAAATCCTCTTTAAAAATCTCCCCTAAAAATTATAGCTTTAGGGGAAAAATACTCCTTTTGTAACTGAGACGTCGGTGGAAGAATAATGAACCGACAAGGCGGCGGTGGACAGCGGCTGAGATCCGCAAGACCCACCACAATTCACGATTGTGCTCTCTCCGGTGATCTCATTGCTTTACAAAGACTTCTTAAAGACAACCCTTCTCTTCTCAATGAACGCAATCCAGTTGTATGATTCTCTTCCATTTCCTTAAAAATTCTTTCTTTTTTAAAAAATTTTCAGTGTTTGATAAATTCCAAATCTGTGAAATCCAAATTCAGCCCGATTTATTTAGAAATTTAGTTTGATATTTTGGAAACCCAGCTGCGGAATTTGATTTTCTGTAGTGAATCTTCAAGCTTTATATGCAAATGAATCTAAAGTTTGTTTTTTTCTTCTAGATAAATGTGTAGTTGTAATGATTGGTTTTGATTTTTTTTTGGAACTTGTAGATGTATCATACGCCGCTTCATGTATCTGCTGGTAATGGTAATGTTGATATTGTTAAGTATCTTCTTGCTTGGATTGGATCAGAGAAAGTTGAATTAGAAGCTATGAATACTGTAAGTTTGATTTTTTGGGTTTCTCTCTGATTCTCTATCTTGTTTAGCTTTTGAATTTTTTGTAATCTTATTTTTTCAGTATGGTGAGACTCCATTGCATATGGCAGCTAAGAATGGTTGTAATGAAGCTGCTAAGCTACTACTTGAGCATGGTGCTTTTATTGAAGCTAAAGCTAGTGTAATTTTTTCTCTTTTCTCTTTAGTTATCTGTGTGTTCTACTTGATTGATTTGAAGATGGGAATAAACATCTATGAGAGTAGATTGAATTGATTTGTTTTTTGGTTTTTGTAGAATGGTATGACACCGTTGCATCTTGCGGTATGGTACTCGATTACTTCAAAAGACATCTCTACTGTTAAGACATTGCTTGATCATAACGCGGATTGCAGCGCAAAAGATAATGTATGTTCCTCTTGGTTCTTTTGCTTTTCGTAATGATAAGAATACAATCATCTAATAAGCTGTGGAGTTTTTATTTTTGTATTTTCCAGGAAGGGATGACTCCTTTGGACCATTTACCTCAAGGACAGGGCAGTGAGAAGTTAAGGGAATTGTTGCGTTGGTTTCTCCAAGAGCAGAGGAAAAGAAGTGCGCTTGAGCAATGTGGTAAGACGAAAGCAAAGATGGATCTGCTTGAGGATGAGTTGGCAAATATTGTTGGATTAAGTGAGCTGAAGACACAACTGAGGAAATGGGCTAAAGGGATGCTTTTAGATGAGAGGCGTAGGGCTCTTGGGCTTAATATTGGAACTCGAAGACCTCCACATATGGCATTTCTTGGAAATCCTGGAACAGGTGAGAGGAAAAGATTTATACTTTTGGTTCTATTACATCAAACCGATACATGACTGTTTTAGCTGATCCGATAAACAGGTAAAACCATGGTAGCTCGAGTTCTCGGGAAGTTGCTTAACACGGTTGGGATATTACCAACCGACAAGGTAACAGAAGTGCAGCGTACAGACTTGGTTGGTGAGTTTGTTGGTCATACAGGGCCAAAGACCAGGAGAAAGGTGACAAACACTGTTCAGACTATTATGATTTTACTTGTGGGTTTGGTTCCATGAATCTAAACTCTTTCAATCTCTGGACAGATCCAAGAAGCCGAGGGAGGAATTCTATTTGTGGATGAAGCTTACCGTTTAATCCCAATGCAAAAGGCAGACGACAAAGACTACGGTCTAGAAGCTCTGGAAGAAATAATGTCAGTCATGGACACAGGGAAAATCGTGGTTATATTCGCAGGTTACAGCGAGCCTATGAAGCGTGTGATCGCATCAAACGAAGGGTTCTGCCGAAGGGTCACAAAGTTTTTCAATTTCAGCGACTTCAGTGCAAAGGAACTGGCGCAGATACTACACATCAAGATGAACAACCAGAGCGAGGACACTCTATTCTACGGTTTCAAATTGCATGAGTCATGCACTCTTCAGGAGATAGCATCAGTGATAGAGAGCGAAACAACCGAGAAGCAGAGGAAGGAGATGAACGGAGGATTAGTGGACACATTGCTTGTTAACGCGAGGGAGAATCTTGATCTCCGGCTTAGCTTTGAATGTGTTGATACTGAGGAGATTTGTACAATCAAGTTGGAAGATTTAGAGGCCGGGCTTCGAGTTTTCTCACAATGAAAGGGTTTACAGATTCTAAATTCTGATTGCTAATAACTGGTTAGTAGTATTACAATTGTATTGATTCAATTCTTTACATTCTATTCTTTATGTTCTGTCCCCTTCAAGATTTTGTAGGAGGAAAGGCTTTGGTTTCAAATTCCATTGTCTCATTGATCTATTATTTGTGTTGTATTACTATATTGCTATTTGGTATTTTTTTTGTTTTTTGTACTTTTCTTATATATTTTGTGAAATGTTTTTCTATTTGTTTGATTTCATAATTCATAGTACGGTTTTTTAAGAATCCAACGAGTACATGTAAAATTGTTAGGAAGCCAACGAGAGCCGGCACGAGATTTTCGCGATCGCATATGAAACTGAAAATAGTGTTTAAATCCGTAAGAAGAAAATCTTGTGAAATAATTTCTAACAGAGAATGTTGGTTAACTCTCATTAGTTTAGTATTATTGTACTAAAAAAATATGATTATTATCTCAAACTATTCGCACATTCGATAGTCTAAGTACGAGATCTGGTCCATCGTTTTGGATACTCAAACCTTCCGCACTTATACGAGTTCGGAGTTCATCGGTGTGTGATAAATCTAAATCTTGTCGGGACTGTGTCCATGTTTGCAAGTGATCAATTCAAGATCCAAAATCTAGAGCTCATCGAAACCATTACAAACTTTTGTTACTCAAACCATGAACATTTATGATACGTAAAAAGATTTTAATCGTATTTCTACAAAAAGACATAAATTACATTTTTCATTGGTTTTGGTTTAGTTTTTTATTAACTGACTTTAAGCGATTCTTAACCTAGACATATTGAATCAAAGATCGTTCACTACTAATTCTTTAGGTCTTCGATTGGATAAATCTTTTAAATAATATCTCATGCAAATTCTGCAAAACTAAATTATTTCAATAAGTGGTTTAGATTATGGTGAACGATTTGTCGAGAGAAAAAAATAGTGGTGAACGATCTTTAAGAGTAGTATAAAATGGAGGTGGGAAACAAGTTTTTTTTTGTGTGTGTGCACAAGATTGGAAACAAGTCAACAACCTATTTCCATGTCTTTTCCCTCTTTCTTTTGATATTGATTTGATAAGACGTTAATATAAACAAAAGAATTGTCACTAAGTGTCACAAAGACGTAATTGATAAAAATTTCATAAAAGAAAGCACTTTTAAAGGACAAAGATTTCTTGGTTTAGAATTGAGACCTCTAATCCAATTAAAATGGCACACATCAAATATTCAAATGAAGTATATATAGTTTAAGCCATCACCAAGAAACCAAATATCCTAAATCCAAAAATCTACCAATTAACTAATGAAAAGATGATTTACATTTAACTTAAGAGGACGTGGGTCAAATGCTAACCACATGTTAGGTGCATTATAAAAATATAAATGGCTTGAATAAAACAACAATGTATAACATCAAAGCATGGTCCTTGATTCGGTAGATCCAAAGAGACAATGACCTCGCCTTACCGGCCAGAGACGGTTCTCCCTTTTTCAAATTTGTAATATTCCTCTCCTTTCTTTTTATATGGAGTCTTACGCATTTGATACAATAAATACTACTCTAAATACTAAATGGAATAGCTTATCCATAAGCAATAGACCAATTGTTTACTTTTTTGCTTATTAATAATATAAATATCAAAAATAAGGACGACTTTGTTTAATGGATACTAGACAGGTTAGAATTAATATATTCGAATTCTACATAAAATTATTGTGCAATAGGATGTATGTTGATTATTTGCCGAGAATATTGGAGAAGTTTTATTGATTTCATTACCTAAAAACTACGTCAACATATACTTTTTTATTTGATTTGTACCTAATTATATTGAAATCAACCCATAATACATGGACAAGTAAAGAAGACTACATACTTAACTTTACAAAAAGTGATTTAAAGATCATAAAATTTTATTAAATTTCAATCTGCTAAAAACGAAATTAAGAGCTGATCAAATTGACCATGAAAATGCTATATTTAATTATTTTTAAAAGTTGCTACAAGATGTAGAAGACGTAGAGCCGACAAGCAAAGTATGGGACCCGCACATCTACAAGAGATTTTGCACTATCTGCTACCGACACGCGTCCTTGTGTGAGACATCAGGTGGTCCATTTCGATTAATCATTGTATAATACTCTCTTTAATCAACCCAATCAGTGTTCGAAACGTTTTGGGCCGACCAAAGTCCCGTGGCTAACTGTCACGTCTGAAAATTTTAACAATGCATAAATATCACTTTTAGATGACAGTAATATAGAAGCATCGTGTTTGGAATATGCAGCATGCTTCAATCTGAGTGGGTGGCTTGTTGACCTTTATACCACTCGATTTAGTGTCGCCTAAACTACGGCAAAGACAGAGACAATCGGTAATAAAGCTGACTGTATACCATCTTGAATTATTCGTTGATGTGTATTTTCTTCTCTAGAACACTGTTTTAGAAGGTTTTTGTTTATAGACATGACTCGAAATCACAATCAATCATATTCATTAATGGTTGGAAATTAGCTCTTTTACTAGAAATTTATATAGAATCAAAAATGATCGTTTGGAAGTTTAGAAGCGCAAAATATGAAAAAATAGATATAGTGAATAGATTAACATTTTCAGAAGAGCGGTATAGCCAACTGACTAGACATTATGTCTTTTTAGCCATTTGGATTACTGTATAATCTGCTTAATTTTTAATCGGTTAATTATATAAATAATTATATTTAATGAAATATATAATTATTAAATATATTACATATTCATTAGACAGTTTATATGAAGTATACGAATTTAATAAATAATTTAATATATATATTTTATATATTAAAAAATCATTAAAAAATTAAAATTACAAAATGTTGTTATTTTATGTTTTATAATTTAAAGTTTTTAATTTATTCAATATTAGAATTTTACTTAAATTAGTTAAACTACTTTAAACCGGCTAAAAATCGTGTAGGTTCTAACTATGCATTCTAAGTATTAGGCTGAATAGTAGGTTGAGGGTAATTCTTTAAAATTGAGTAAAAGTAAGAATTTATATGGTGTGGTTGAGAAATATTATTAGCCCAAAAAGTTACCCTATAAATTGAATAAACCCACATAATGTGGAGAGAAAAAATCCATTAAAAAATTTCCGTTCTTCTAATATTGTGTATTCCACTTTTCTATCTAATTACTCCAAAAGTTCTCAATCGAACCCATAATGCTTACATTTTGAAAAATAATCTAAATAATAGGTCATTCATCCCAAGAGGCATCCATGAGACTGTGCTCCTCAAAGTCCATAATCACTAATTTACTTTGTAAGGTCATTTACTTCATTTTGTCGCATAAATAATTAGCATACCGTCATTTTTCTCCTAAGAAAATCACTCACTATTTTCCCTTTCTAGAGGTATACAACCAAGGCTGGTCAAACCATCTGAAAGACTTTAACCGAAATTGAAAAATTCCGACATAGTAATTACTAATTACTTAAAACCCATATATTTTAAACCGATATAAAATTATAGACGATAAAAATAAATATGAGTTAGAAAAAAACTAAAATAAATATTACTTAGTAAATATTAGAATTTTTTGTATTTTTCTTTGTAAAGTCATCCATCAAAATACAAGATATGTTATCTGATGAAAAAATCTGAATAAATTTTTTAAAAAATAAAATAAAAATTTGGGACCCTAAGCATAGGGTTATGTGGCTTATACTACGGGCCGGGCGTATGCACATTCCCAATGGTTCTTAAATATAAAAAAAAATTAATATTTCTAAGGACAACATGCTAGTTCACCAAGACCAAGCAATCCCATATTGATTTTCTTCATGTGATGCTTTGACTACCCATGCTCTTACCAAGTCAATCCAATTGCACTTTCAAACTTGGAGTAGATGGTCAAGCCTACGCCAAGTTTGTGGGAGGGTGTTAGCGTATCCCTAGATCAAATCCAATTCAATTTCCTAATGAAATGCAAAAAGCGCATGCATTTATTTTTTTCTCAAATAATTTCATGATAACAATGAATGTAACCGAGATAATTATCAATCCCAACAGCTTAATTATCAATCCCAACAGCTCTCTTTTTTAAAAATATCAATCAAAGAGTTATTTATAGGAGCTTCATTCCTGCAAAAAAGAGGGTATCTAAGTATTAAAAATAATAATAGAAAAAGATGAAAAATGTTAGAAATAGGTTTTAAATTTAGAACCTGTAGAGTTTATTTCCAAACTATTTAGAATTCATACTTATTAGATGTGCAACTATGATTGGATAACTTTTTAAAAATTTAATTATATTATAAATATTATTATTTAATTTTTTAGATACCCATACATATATTTTAGGGGTGGAGGTGCTCTTAGTGTTCCTAAATTAGTCTTTTCCCTTATAATTTTTCTTTGCATCTTAAAAAAAACTTTAATAAGCTATTATATATGTTTTCTTTTGCATAATATATGTTAACAATGCTCATTTGAGCACAAATCCATCTTGCGTTGGA